>CM069144.1:41742175-42342175 GCA_035221665.1 Okamejei kenojei
GTTACTATTCAAACCACTCAAAATATGTCTCGTTGTCAGATGAATTCGTGGGGTCATGTTAAAGTGACTTCGTAAAAATATGCTTTTTCCGTCTCTGGTTCAAAGTGCTGACCGGAATACTCAGACGTCGATGCTTCAATATATATATATATATATATATATATATATGTATATATATATATATATATATATATATATATATGTATATATGTATACGAGTATAATAGTCATTACCCCACAACATCATCTGACAACGAGACTTCTTTTGAGTGATTTGATTAATAACTTATAACTTTATAGCACAAGAACAGGTGCTTCGGCCCACAATGTCCGGACCCAGTCCGATACCAACAACCCGTTATCATCTGCCTGCACATAATCCATATCCATCTCATTCCCTGCACATCCAACTGCCTATCTAAAATGTCCCTTAACGCCCACTATCGTGCCTCCTCCATCATCACCAGTGGCAGCGCATGCGAGCCCCCCACCACTCTCTCTGTAAAACAAACTTGACCCACACATCTGCTTTAAATCTTCTCCCCTCTCACCTTAGAGCTATGACTGGATCTGCACTCTGATCATCACGCCTTCAATTCAAAAGCTTTATACTTATGGCAAATTCGTGTTGCGTGAAATGTTCCCGGGAATTGTTCCTCCAACACATGTTTGTGACGCTGCGAGTTCACTTGTACAAAACTGAGTTTCGTAAGTTTAAATACTACACAAAGTTCTGGAAGAACTCAATGGGTCAGGTAGCATCTGTGGAGGGAATGCACAAGCGACGTTTTGGGTCGGGTCCCAAAGTTCTGCGGCGCATTTTAACTTCGCTTTAAAAAAAAAAAAATCATTAGTTAATTAGCCAGCTCTTGCCCCTAATTCTCTCTACCAGCTTTCTATCCACTATTCCAACGGCCAGAAGAAGGGTCCCGACCCGAACTGGTCCCGTCGCCTGTCCATTTATCTCCACAGGTGCTGCCCCCTGACCCGCTGAGTTTCTGCAGTACTTTAAGTTTTGCTCAAGATTCCAGCATCTGGAGGTCCTTGTGCCTCCATGCCTGACATGCACTCAGATCGCCGAGGTGAATCCGAGATTTAGTTTAGTTTAGTTTGGAGATACAGCGTGGAAACAGGCCCACCGAGTCCGCACCGACCAGCGATCGTCCGTTCACACCAGTTCTATCCCACACTCTCGGGACAATTTACATAGGTCGATTAACCGACAAACCGGAGCACCAGAGAAAACCCACACGGTCACAGTGAGAACTTATAAACTCCGTCCAGACCGCACCGGAGGCCAGGATCGCACCCGGGTCTCTGGCGCTGTGAGGCAGCAGCTCTACCTCTGTCCCACCTTGCTCCTCCAGCGCTTTGTGTTTTGCTCAAGTTCCCAGCAGTTCTGTGTGTCACCGTCTCTAACATGCTCTCAGCTCGGTTACCGGATCCAAGATGAACCAGTGGCCTGGAAGCCTCGAACCCAAGCGCCGTGAGCCGGCTCATATTCCAGTGAGATGAGCCCATCCCTTACTAGGACAACGGGCACTGCTTGCGCTCATTGCCTGAGTAAGCCTGTCATTGCCTGAGATTGACAACAGCAAAGATAGACAAAATGCTGGAGTAACTCAGCGAGTCAGGCAGCATCTCTGGAGAAAAGGAATAGGCGACGTTTCGGGTCGGGACCCTTCTTCAGGCTCACATCTGAGTCTGATTCCGATTCAGCATCTGCAGTTCCATCCTACACTTTGACACAACAGCCACTTTACAAAGCTACTCTTAGATAACCCCACCTAATCATCCGATGTAAATTCTTCAAGGTAGACTTATCTAAAAACTCCTTTAAAAGCCACTATCATATCTGCCTCCACCACCATCCTAGGCAGGGTTTTCCAGGCACCCACCGCCCTCTGTGTAAAACAAAACTTGCTCCCCACATCCCATTTAAACTTTGCTCATTTCACCTCAAAGCTATGTCCTCTGGTATTTGATTTTTCCATCCTGGAAAAAAAAAAGGTTTCTGACTGTCTATCAAATCTATTCCTTTCATAATGTTATTTACAAAACACTTTGGAATTGCAATCTTATCAAGAACTTGGTCCCAACACATGCCTAGAACATAGAACAGAGTGGGATCAGGAAGATGTGACACCTGACGGCCGGCATTGACTTGAGCGGCCCCAGCGTCTGTTCCCGCGTTTGTGGTTCAACGCGCGCTCACACAATGCAAGTCGGAGGAAGGATCCCGACCCGAAACGTCCTTCTTTTTTTTCTCGAGAGATGCTGCTTGACCCGCTGAGTTACTCCAGCACATTGTGTCCATCTGCAGTTAATTCCTTCCTGCTCCACCGACGCTGCCCGAACGGACGAGTATTTTCAAAATGTGTAGGAAGAAACTGGTTTAAACCGAATTGAAAATGCTGGAGTAACTCAGCGGGACAGGCAGCGACTCCGGAGAGAAGGAATGGGTGACGTTTCGGGTGGAGACCCTTCTTCAGACTGAATATTTTCAACATTGTTTGTCCGCATTATATAAGTTAGGTAATCGCACGCACAGACACACACACAGACACACACACAGACACACACAGACACACACTACTGAAACACTCAAGTCCCCAGTGTTTCCGTGTCAAATGCACTGACAACGGAAACAACGACATTCCTGCTTGCAGCAGCATAACAGTTCCTTGTGTCTTCGTTTAAGCATTTTTTGAAGTTAGAGGCACGAGGAACTGCAGATGCTGCTTGACAGAAATAGACACAACGTGCTGGAGTAACTTCAATTTGAAGAAGGGTTCCGAGCCGAAACCATACCCGTCCGTGTTCTGCAGAGATGCTGCCTGACCCGCTGAGTTTCTCCAGCACTTGGTGTCTATCCTTGATATAAACCAGCATCTGCAGTTCAATGCTTCGACGAGGAAATGCAGATACTGGTTTACAGAAATAGACACAAAGTGTTGGAGTAACTTCAGTTTGAAGAAGGGTCGTGACCGTAATTTCACCTGTCCATGTTCTCCACAGATGCTGCCTGACCCGCTGAGTCACTCCAGCACTGTGTGCCTTTTATCTTGTACACCAACAATACAATCTCTCAGCACACGGCGCTGGTTAGCTCTGTCCCTCTGATCCGCTACTCACTTCTCGCAGTCCGGTGGTCGAGGCTGAGTTGTGAAGGGGTGAGGTTGGGACTGCTTGGCCGCGTGGAAGTGGAAATGGAAGACCCCGCCGATGATAAGGTCCCCATCTTGCGCCAAGCCCGGAATGTCAAAGATCTGGCGAAGTCTACAGCCGGCCTGGTTTATTGCTGGTCTGGGGACAAAGACGAGACAACCCCATCCCAACAGCAACAGGCCCCACATCCCCATAGCGCAGGCAGGGACTAGCCTCTAGTCTCCGCCACCGGCCGCCAGCTCGCTTATGTATCTTTTTTGCAGAACCCAAATAGTTGGGCAACGCTGTGACGAGGAAGGAGATGAGCAATGGGAGAGATGTTGGATCGATTCCAACTGAACAAAAACAACGAGGATTACTGGGTATCTGGGGAAAAAAACAAGTAACAGGTAAAAACAACCAAATCCGCCCCATCGCCCCCCGTGGACAGAGCTGCACCTAGGTACAATTAATTATAAACTTGGCCCCAGAACCACACTCTTGTGGGGGGGGGGGGGGGGGTTAGTTTACACAGCTGTAGGATCGCACTTTGGTCGGTGAAGGCAGAATACGTGATCACCCCATTGAAAGTCAGACAGCACAGAGGCAGGGCGGTTCTGAGCGACCATCTACCTCATTGGGGACCCTCGCACTATCTTTGATCGGACTTTACTGGACTTTATCTTGCATTATCCTGTATCTGTACACTGTGGACGGATCGATGACAACATAAAAGCTTTTCACTGTACCTTGGCTGCCAGCACCATCAAGGACCCACACCATCCTGGCCACTCACTCATCTCTCCGCTGCCATCAGGTCGAAGATAGAGGAGCATGAAATCTGCAACATCCAGGTTCAGGAACAGCTACTTCCCCACAGCCATCAGACTAATAAACACAACTTCAAACAAACTCCGAACTATAACAGCTTATTGCACTTTATCTGTTTATTTATGTGTGTGTATATATATATATTCGCTGGTATATGGACACACTGATCTGATCTGTACTTATGCCTGCAATATTCTGTTGTGTTGAAGCAAGGCAAGAATGTCATTGTCCTATCTGGGACACATGACAATAAACTCTCTTGACTTGACTTGGTACACGTGACAATAAACTAAACTCATTAGCCTCTGCCTTTGGCATTGAGCTGTCCATTCACTAGACACTGCTTGCCATTATCGATTGCAAGGCACAGCGTGGACACACCTTCTGTCCGCCTTGGCCAACGTGATCTCCCATTTGCCAAACATTTTTACTCCTATTCCCATACTGACCTTTCTGTCCTGGGCCACTTCCACTATCAGAATGGGGCCACACACAAATCGGAGGAACTCTACGTAATGTAAAATACATTTTTTCAGAGATACAGCGCGGAAACAGGTCCTTCGGCCCACCTAATCTACGCCGGCCAGCAATCACCCTGCACACTAGCATTATTCTACACACCAGGGACAACTAACAATAGTCGTCTTTGGAGTGTGGGAGGAAACTGGTGCAACCGGAGAAAGCCCATGCTGTCACAGGGAGAACATACAAACTCGATACAGACAGAACCCGTAGTCAGGATTGAACCCAGGTCTCTGGGGCTGTAAGGCAGCAACTCTACCTCTGCTCATTTCGCTTGGGCAGCGTACAACCCAGTCCTATGAACGTTGATTTCACTCATTTCAAGTAACTTCTGCATCCCCCTCCCCTCGCCCTCCTCCACCCTAGTTATCCTACCAATTCCACTGTTCACACCTGTGTATCTGTCTCCTTATCACACCTTCCCCAGACAACAATGAACCATTATGTCCTCTACCCTTCCTTGGTCATCTGTTGCCGGTTGTGATTTGTTCTGGCTTTTCCTTATCTCCAGTTTATCCCCCTCCTCCCCCCCCCCCCCCCCCCCCCCCCCCCCCCCCCCCCCCCCCCCCCCCCCCCCCCCCACGCACCTCTACTTTCAGTCTGAAAAAGGTTCCATCCAGAAACATCACCTATTGTTTTTCTCCAGAGATGCTGCCGGACCCGCTGAGTTGCTCCAGCATTTCGTATCTACGGTGTGAAACAGCATTTGCAGTTCCTTCCTACGCATGGAAACAGACCCATCGGCCCACCGAGCCCACGCTGACGTTCGATCACCCATTCACACTAGGTTTAGGTTCAGGTTTAGTTTTTTTATTGTCACATGTACCAAGTTACAGTGAAAAGCCTTGTATCTTTTGGGAGTTAGATTTATTATTGTCACACGTACAGTGGCACAATGAAAAGCTTTGTTTTGCATGTTACCCCAACAGATTAGATAATAGCACACATAAGTACAATCAAACACCATAGATAGAGACAAAGGGCAAGATACAGAAAGCAGAATGTAGTTCTCAGCATTGGAGATCATCAGTTCAGAGGCAAAGTCCAATGTCTGCAGAGAGTAGAGGGGTAGGGGTGAGTGGGACAGGAACTTAGCTTATGGAAGGACCGTTAGGAAATGTGATAACAATTCTATGTTATCACTTTCATATCCACTCCCTATGCATGAGGGCTAATTTACAGAGGGCCAATTAACCTACAAATCTGCACATCTTTGGGATGTGGGAGGTACCAGAACACTCGGAGGAAACCCACGCGGTCATAGAGAGAACGTGCAAACTCCACATAGACAACTCCTGAGGTCAGAATCAAATCTGTGTCTCTGGCACAGTCAGGCAGCGGCCCTACCAGCTGCGCCACTCTGCCGTCCAACGGTCATAGAGTCACAGACCATAGAAACAGACCTTTTGGCCCAACTCACCCATGCTGAACAAGATGCCCCATGTACACTAGTCTCACCTGCCTGCATTTGGCCCATGTCCCTCTAATCCTTTCCTATCCATGTGCCTGTCTATATATCTTTTAAACATTGTTATAGTGCCTGTCTCAAGTACCTCCTCTGGCCGATCTTTCAATATACCCATCACCCTCTGTGTGAAAAAGATGCCCCTCGCACTGCTCCCCCCCACTGTCGCCCCTGCATGAAAAGTGCATCGTTTCTCAGGCAAGGTCGTCAAACCACACAGAATACTCCAGGTGTTGCCGGCAGGGTCCTGTTTGATTATACATTAAAGGTAGGTACAATAACAACTTTTATGAAAGACATTCGGATAGGTACATGAATAGGAATGGTTCAGAGGGATATGGGTGAAATTCTGCAAAGGGGACTAGCCCTTGGTTGGCATGGACAAGTTGGGCCAAAGGGCCTGGTTCTTTGTGGTGTAAAGGGCCTGTCCCACTTACGCGACCTTTACAGGCGACTGCTGGCACCCGTGAGAGGTCGCCGAAATTTTCAACATGTTGAAATTTCAGCAGGGACCAGAAAGACGCTACGACTCTTTGGAGACCTCTCACGACCATAGGAGACGTCTCATGACCAAACAGGCTGACTGGTCGTGTAAGTGGGACAGGCCCTTTAGACTCAGTGCTATTTTCCTTTAACTGTCCTTTAACTTTTCCTTTAACTATTTTCCTATAAACTGACCACTGAACCTGCATTTTTGCTTTCAGTAACAAACATATAAAGACATTTGTGCATCAGGTATCTTCCCCTCTGCTCTGCCTGTTACACTTGAGATTGATTTGATTGTAATTATTAATGGTATTATCTGATCTGTTTGCATAACAAAGCTTTTAATTTGACCTCGGTACACGTGACAATAATAAATCCTGACCTATCCAATCCGAATGAAAAAACTAGGCTTGCATTTATGTGGAGTATTATCTGATTTATTTGGATAGCATGCAAAACAATACAATCGGCACACACGACAACCATAAACCTAAACCTAAATGGACATGGATAGGAAAGGTTTAGAATGATACGGGTGAAATATGGACTAACATAGATGGTTGGTCTTAAGGGCCTGTTTCCATACTCTATGACTCAATGACTTTCGAAATGACTTTGCAAGTGTCTTAATTGAAAGGCAGTTAACGATGATGGCCAATTTATGTTATTAGATTTACAGCCGATGAATTTTACTGTGGAAGGAAAGCAGGATATTCTCTAGCTGCAGTTTGCTGAAGGCTATTTAGCTCTATTTGCACCTCATGCTGCCTGGGCAAGGTCACCAGCATATTCAAGGACTGGTCTCACCCGGTCTTTCCCTCTTCTCCCCTCTCCCATCAGGCAAGAGATAGTATGAAAATGAATACCTCCAGATTCAGAGACAGTTTCTTCCCAGCTGTTATCAGGCAACTGAACCATCCTACCACCAACTAGAGAGGTCGTGACCTACAATCTACCTCATTAAAGATCCTTGACTATCTTTATTCGTATTTTACTGGACTTTATCTTGCACTAAACATTATTTCCTTTATCATGTGTCTGTACATTGTGGACAGCTCGATTGTAATCATGTGTAGTCTTTCCGCTGGATAGCACGTAACAACAAAAATGTCAATGTACCTCGGTCCATGAGACAATAAACTAAACGAGAATAAGTTAAAAGATGAGCATAAAACTTTAATCGCAACCACTTTATTTACAAAATCTCAACATCCACAACAAATGTTTTAACAGGGATAAAGCAACTAGAACCATGGAGCATTTCACAAATGTATTACTAACTTTAACAGCAGCCAACATCATCAGAGACCCACACCACCCTGGCCACACACTCATTTCACTCCTGCCATAAGGAAAAATATAAAGCTGCTTGAAAAGTATAACAGGGTACACAAAAGGCTGGAGAAACTCAGCGGGTGCAGCAGCATCTAAGGAGCGAAGGAGATAGGCGACGTTTCGGGTCGAGACCCTTCTTCGGACTGGTCAGGGATCAGGGAAACGAGAGATATAGACGGTGAGGTGGAGAGATAAAGAACAATGAATGAAAGATCTACAGCCTTTTGTGTACCCTCGATTCTCCAGCATCTGCAGTTCCTTCTTTAACACTGAAAAGTATAACACCCAGTTTCAACTGGAGTGTATAAACTGCAGTGTTGGAAATGCATGGGCAATGTAATTGTAGAATGAGACTGCATCTTTTCTCAAAACCGTATGTGGAATCTTGTGTTTCTTCACTGGTGTATATTATTTAAAGAATGCTCTTATTTTGACACTTTTAATCAAAATAAGACAACTGAAATAAGAACTAGATGTTTAAAATGCTTAGCATCTGTGGACAGAGAAATGTTTAGCAGGAGGTTAACCTTTTCGATTACTTCTCTCAAAGGGACTGAAACCTGAAATACTAACTCGGTTTACTCATACTTATTTCTCCGTCACCCCTCTCTTCCACCTATGTTCCTCCCCTCTTCCGCAACTCTTCAATCCTTTTGTTTCACACCTTCTGTCTTTTCATCTCTGCCCTTTGTCCAACTATCTGCGTATGAACCCCACCAACCCCCTCACCTGTATCCACCTATTACCTACCAGGCTTTGTCCTGCCTTTCTTATCTCCCTATTTCCTTTCCCAACCCCCCCCTCCCCCCCCCCCACTCCCAATTATCAAAGAAGAGGGTCCTGACTCGAACCGCCTCCCCATTCATGAGATGCAGCTTGACTTGCTGGCTTATTCCAGCACTTTGTGTCATTTTTTTGGTTTCTCTCTCCACAGATGCTGCCTGACCTGATGAATGTTTCCCCGATCTTTCCTGAATGTTGTACTGAGACAGATATTGTCGCCACAGGTTAACTGGTTCAAAGGAATGGAGAGGGTCGCCACAAACGGCAGCCGACTCCAATCCTGTCGGCCGCTCATTGTTTTATCCCTCGCTGCATTAAATATTTTCTGGTGTTCTTTTCCGGCTGGAGCAAAATGATGTAGCACTTGGGAGCAAAAATGCAGAAGAGCAAACCGAAGCTGGACGCCAAGATCGCAAACACCTCCACGGCCACCGAGTACTTCCCCGGGGAACTGACATACGCGGGGATGAAGGTGATCCACACGGCACAGAATATCAGCATGCTGAAGGTTATGAAGGTGGCTTCATTAAAGTTGTTGGGCAGTTTCCTAGCTAAAAATGCAAGGGCACAACAGAGACATGCAAGGGCACCAATGTAGCTGAACACGCAGCAGAAGTAGACCATGGAGCCAACATTACACTCCAGTATGATGATAGCCTTGTAGTACTTTGTGCTGTTGACAGGGAAAGGAGGTGCGGAGGTGAGCCAAATGATGCAGATGATGGCTTGGACAGAGGTAAGACTAAAGACATTCAGCCGTTGATGCATGGGGCTAAACCATTTAATGTTCTTGCGGTTGGGCATTCTGGTTTTGAAGGCCATCAACACCACCACAGTTTTGCCCAAAATGCAAGAGAGGCAAAGGACAAACGAGATACTGAAAACCGTGTGGCGTAACATGCAGGACCAGGTGGAAGGGCGATCGACAAAGGTGAGGGAACAGAGAAAGCATAGGGTCAATGCAAAGAGAAGAAGGAAGCTCAGCTCCGAGTTGTTGGCTTTGACAAGAGGTGTGCTTTTGTGTTTGTAAAAAATGACAGCCGTTGCGATGGTTAAGAAGGCTCCGATTACTGCCAGGGCCACAAGCGAACTTCCCATCTCATCACCAAAGGAAAGGAATTCGACTCTCTTGGGCACGCACTGGGTTTTCAGCTCATTGGACCAGAACTCTGGAGAACACTTCAGGCAAGACACTGAATCTAAGAGAAAGCAATGCAACATGTTATTATAGAGTCATTCAGCCTGGAAACAGGACCTTCAGCCCAACTTGCCCACAATGACTAACTAGACCCACCTGCCTCCGTTTGCCCCATATCCCTCTGAACTTGTCCCATCCATGTAGCTGTCTAATTGTTTCTAAGACATCGCAATAGTCCCTGCCTCAACTACCTCCTCTGACAGCTCTTTCCACACACCCACCACACTTTGTGTGAAAAAGTAACCCCTCAATTTCCTATTAAATCTTTGCCCTTCATCTTAAACTGATGCCCTCTGTTTCTCAATTCCCCAACTCTGGATAAGAGGCTATGTGCTTCTTTCCGATCTATTCCTGTCATGATTTTACACACCTCCATAAGATCACCCCTCATCCTCCTGTGCTCCAGGGAATAGAGTCCCATCCTGATCAACCTCTCTCTAAAGCTCAGACCCTTGGGTTCTGGCAACATCTTCGTCAATCTTCTATGTACCCTTTCGAACTTGACAACATCTACTGGCGTATTAAACGGCGGCCTCAAGGGCAGTCGCTGTCACCAAAGCAAACAAAGGATAATTTTGTATCGGATATGCAATGTTCGAATGACAAGCAATAAAATCAAATCAAATCAATATTGAGATGAGTGGGCTAAGGAGGAGTTAATATTTAGGATAGAAACACAACGAACTGCAGATGCCGGAATCTTGAGCAAAACACAAAAGTGCTGGAGAAACTGAGCGGCATCTGTAGAGGGTTATGTTTCCGGGTCTAGACCCAACTCAAAACGTGGCCTATCCATTCCGTCCACAGATGTTGCCTGACCCACTGAGTTTGTCCAGCACTTTGTGCTTTGCTAAATATTTAAGATGACTACATTCCAACTTAAAGTGATTTGAAAATTTGTGAACTGGCATGATTTTAATAACTTTCTTCACCCTCTCTCTATCGTGGCATGGTCTACCTTGATGCTCATTGGCAAACTCGGGGCAAGTCTTCACACACTCCTAACACATTGGTGACCTTGCTATCAACACGATGCATGGGCACACACTTATCTGATTGTGATCTTTCCACCAACACAGAGGGGGATAGATAGGGTGAATGCACAGAGTCTTTTACCCAGAGAAGGGGAATCAAGAACTAGAGGACATAGCTTTAGGGTGAGAGGGGGGCAAGATTTCATAGAAACCTCAGGGGTAACATTTTCACACAAAGGGTGGTGAGTGTATGGAATGAGCTAGCAGATGATGTAATTGAGGTAGGTACAACATCTAAAGACATTTGGACAGTACATGGATATGAAAAGTTTTGACAGGAAAGGTATAACAACATTTCAAAAACATCCTGACAGGTAAATGAATAGGAAAGGTTTTGAAGGATATGGGCCAATCAATGGCAGGTGGGAGTAGCTTAGATGGGGCATCTTGGTCGGCATGGACGAGTTGGGCTGAAGGGCCTGTTTCCGTGCTGTATGACTCTATGACTCTGATATGATATGCACACACATACATACGTCACATTGGTGATCTATCGACACATTGCATGGGCACACACCCATCCCAATAGTGATCTACAATCACACACATTTCATGGACACACATGCCAACGGCGATCACACGCAAGGCATGCACACGCACCTATCATAATGGCGATCTCTCAACCACATACAAGGCATGCTTACAAACCTGTCACATTGCTGATCTCCCCATCAGCACATGGGATGCAGATGAAACAACACAGTGGCATTTCCTTTTTGACGGTTTTCCACGTGCCGGGAAGGCAGCTGTCAGAGCAAACTCCACGTGGAACCTGGGATCAAAGCAACAATAGTCAGCTCAGTCCAGTGAGCTTTACAGGTTGAAAGCAGAACATCTGCTTTTGTAGGGTGCCATAATGGCACAATGGTAGAGTTGCTGCCTCACAGCACCAGATACCCGGGTTCAAGTCTGACTACGGGTGCGGTCTATACGGAATTTGTACATTCTCCCTGTGACCTCTGGTTTCCTCCAACACTCCAAAGACGTACAGGTTTGTGGGTTAATTGGCTTCAGTAAAAAATGGTACATTTTCCCTAGTGTGTACGGGGTGATCTCTGGTCGGTGTGGACTCGGTGGTCCGAAGGGCCTGTTTCCACGCTGTATCTCTAAAGTCTAAATTCTAATGTTGGTTGTCTTGCACCTGATTATGTGTAATGTACAATAACGGTGTCCAATGAAAGATCTATATTTTATGTTTTGAGCCTTCATTAATTACGATTAGGATAATAAAACTTCAATCATAAATAGAGGGTAAATCTTAATTGCAAATTTACCCCCCCAACTGTAATTGAAGTTTCATTATGATAATTACAATTAAGGAAGACTAAAAATGAGAAAATACAGATTTTCTTTTGGTCAACTTCATTGCATCTACCCACAAAATGGTTGAATTTAATGTTGTAATTGGAATAGAGAAATGTACAGTTTTACGACAGACAGACACAGACACAGACAGACACCGACAAATACAGACACCCAGACACACACGGACACACACAGACAGACACACACACACACAGTATCTCGCTGGATCTCTAAAAACTAAAGAAAATAAGGAAGTCATTCCAAGGCCATTATGGATAATTACCTGCATATTGGTAAACATGAACTTACCTCTTTCTTTCCATCAATCCAAATAATATCCTCTTTGCTTATGTGCAGTCTTTTCTCAAATTCTAGAAGTCCATCATAGTTTCCAATTGTGACAATGTGACCAACTCCTTCAGAATTTGACTGCCAGTTTACCAGTTCGTACAACGGGACTGTATCCAGGTTTTCGTCGAAAATATACGTACTCCCCATTCTTAGCTGTGAAGTTTATTGCGTACATATGATGAAGTAGCTTGAAAAAAATGAAGAAATATAAGAGAATATATTACTGGTGAGATCTCCATTTACACATGGCGTCACAGGTAGATAGGGTGGTCAAAAAGGCTTTCGGCACATTGGGCCTTCGACAGCCAGTGTATTGAGTATAGAAGTTGGGAGGTCATGTTGCAGTTATAGAAAACATTGATGAGGCCACATTTAGAGTATTGTGTTCAGTTTAGGGCACCATGATATAGGAAAGATGTTGTCAAGCTGGAAAGGGTGTCGAGAAGATTTCCAAAGTTGTTGTCACCACTTAAGGGCCTGAGCTACAGGGAGAAGATGAGCAGACTGGGACTCTATTTCTTGGAGTGCAGGAGAATGAGGGGTGATCTTAAAGAAGTGGATAAAATCAGGAGCGCAATAGATCGGGTAAATCACAGAATCTCTTGCCCAGAGTAGGGGAATTAAGAACCAGAGGACATAGACAATAGACAATAGGTGCAGGAGTAGGCCATTCGGCCCTTCGAGCCAGCACCGCCATTCAATGTGATCATGGCTGACCATCCCCAATCAGTACCCCGTTCCTGTCTTCTCCCCATATCCCCTGACACCGCTATCTTTAAGAGCCCTATCTAACTCTCTCTTGAAAGTATCCAGAGAACCAGCCTCCACCGCCCTCTGAGGCAGAGAATTGCACTTCTCTGGGTGAAAAAGTGTTTCCTCATCTCCGTTCTAAATGACTTGCCCCTTATTCTTAAACTGTGGCCCCTGGTTCTGGACTCCCCCAACATCGGGAATATGTTTCATGCCTATAGCATGTCCAAACCCTTAATAATTATATGTTTCAATAAGATCCCCTGTCATCCTTCTAAATTCCAGAGTGTACAAGCCCAGCTGCTCCCATTCTCTCAGCATATAACAATCCCACCATCCCAGGAATTAACCTTGTGATTGTGAACCTACACTGCAGTCCCTCAATTGCAAGAGTGTCCTTCCTCAACTTTGGAGACCAAAACTGCTCACTAGGACCCTGAACAACTGCAGAAGGACCTCTTTGCACCTATATTTAACTCCTCTTGTTATGAAGGCCAACATGCCATTCGCTTTCTTGCCTGCTGTACCTGCATGCTTACTTTCATTGACCGATGAACAAGGACACCCCAAATCCCGTTGTACTTCCTCTTTTCCCAACTTGACACCATTTAGATAATCTGCCTTCCTGTTTTTGCTTCCAAAGTGGATAACCTCATATTTATCCACATTAAACTGCATCTGCCATGTATCTGCCCACCTCACCCAACATGTCCAAGTCACTCTGCATTCTCATAACATCCTCCTCACAGTTCACACTGCCACCCAGCTTTGTGTCATCTGCAAATTTGGTAATGTTACTTGTAATCCCTTCATCATAATAATATATATTATAAATAGCTGCGGTCCCTGCCCCGAGCCTTGTGGTACCCCACTAGTCTCTAGGTTTAAGGTGAGGGGAGGAAGAATTCATAGGAACCTGAGAGGTAACTCTGTGTGGTGGGTGTATGGAATGAGCTGCCGGAGGAGGTAGTTGAGGCAGGTACTATTGCAATGTTTGAGAAACATTTAGACAGGTACATGGTTAGGATAGGTTTAGAGAGATATGAGCCAAATGCAGGCAGGTGGGACTAGTGTAGATGGGGCAGGTTGGCTGGTGTGGGCATGTTGAGCCGAAGGGCCTGTTTCTACGCTGTACAACTCCATGGCTTTATGGCTAACAGAACTGGTTCTGCAGCTGATGATTAACATAAAAATTAAAATAAAATTCCTCAATCAAAAGGTACTGTAGAAGAACCTTCAGGAAATTAGAAGGCCAGTACTAATTTAGAACGAGTACTACTTTTTATTTTTAAAACATTGTGATCTGGAGTGGAATTCTAAAAGAGCAACAGAACCCCAAAGCTTTCTCTTAAATCTCTCCCCTCTCACCTTAAGCCTAAGCCCCCTAGTTTTCTAATCGTTTACCCTGGAAAAAGGATTGTGAGTGTTTACTTTATCTTTGTCCCTAGTGATCTTGTACAGCCCAATAAGGACACACGTCAGCCCCCTCTCACTATAACTCAAGCCCTCAAGCCCATGTAACGTTCTGGTGAATCTCTTCTGCACGCTTTCCAACTTGTTGACATCCTTAACTAGAGCAGTATTTTGACACTAATGCGAAATCTGAGAACATGAACTTCCTCCCCAGAGACTAGGACATCCAAGTCCGGGGCTAACTTGTGTAGGAAGGAACTGCAGATGCTGGTTTACACGGCAGATAGACACAAAATACTGGAGTAACTCAACGGGTTAGGTAGCATCTCTGGAAAAACGAAATAGATGACGTTTCAGGTCAAGATGTGAAGTTCTTCATGAGTCTGAAGAAGATGCCGAGACGTCACCTATTCCTTTTCTCCAGAGTTGCCTCCTGACCATTGAGTTACTCCAACATTTTGTGTCTATCTCCAGTGACAACTTGCACGAAGTGCAATTATTTCAAACGACGGATCTAACATAAAATACAAACACAAAAATAATGCATCAATTGGTAGATGGCAGTGGTGATGCGGCATCAGCGGTGAAGCCTTGTGGCGGTGGAGCGTGAAGGCTCGATCGAACCTCGCTCGGCGGTCGATGAGAGGGTGGTGGGAACCGGAGGGGGGAGGGAAGAACAATGGACAATGGACAATGGGGACCCGGCATGGGAGGACTGCTGTGGGGGAGGGGGGAAGAACAAAGGAGGAGCCGGTGTACTTGGTAACTTGGTCAGCGCCGTAGGTGGCTGCTATTTGCTTACCTTGGGTATACAAGCAAAGAATTTCACTGTGCCATGTCACATGTGACAATAAAGTATTCTATTCCAATTAGATGAGTAATATTTTCAGATACGCCTTGGACCCTAAATTCTCTCGCGGAAGAAAAGTCAACTTATTGAAATAAAATGACAAGAAATCATTGGGAAATCAAAGCACCTACCTCCCAAAGGTTGAGTTGTGAGAAGGTGAAGTTGGTTTTTATTAGCATGCTGTTGAGTGAATGTGCTATGGCATACACTGCCTTGTAGACGTTGTAAGCTATCCTCAACTGCGACACATCCGTGTACTGATTATTTATATTTTCCAACCGTTCTGCACCAGAACATATTTTCCCCCGAGTCTCTCCGTTCTCTTGACTGAAGTTTACTGGGTTCTCAAATGAACACTCAAATGTAGTTTCCCAAAATTCGGTCACAAAATCATTCCCTGGATATTTTGAGGGATGGACCTCGAGAAGGAATTCCTTCAATCCTGGCAGCGTTGCCCTGGGAACGGCAAAGCCCACCGTCCCGGCCAGGAATCTGGCTGCTTCTTTGGGGGAGAGGTTGGGCAGTGTGACCCAGGACTCGCTGCCGACCCACTGGATCCCCGTCACATTCTGGCGGACAATCTCTTTGAGCAATACTGCCATGTCGGCCTGGGCGACAAAAGCGACGACGATCCTCGTGGTGGCCTGCTTGATGGTGTTGATGAGATCCAGGAGCTTGTCTTTGGAGTCAGTTTTATGGACTGCCTCCGAGAAGGCGATGCAGATACCGAAGCTCTTCATACTCTTGATGATCTCGTCCATTGCCAGGGCTCCGTACGTGGTGTTGCTCCTGATGGTCCCAATCCAATTCCATCCAAAATACTTGACAAGCTGGGCTAAACCATCGACCTGGTGGTAGTCATTGGGAATGGTTCGGAAGAACGTTGGGAACTCATACATGTTGTTGAGATAGTCATATGCGGCGGAGTAACTAAACTGGGAGAGTGAACAGAAGCAAGATTAGAAATTGGGATTGGAAGTTGGATTTGAACCCTGACACGGTGAGCACATCCAAAAACTAAGTGTCCGCTGAGAAGGATTTCAACCTAAGGGTACATAAAATAAATGAAAAACCTGTTTTCCTAAAGGTGAAGAGAATATGTTGGAGACAGCTTGGGTAGGTGTATTTCAGGTAAAGGGTGGTAGGTGTATGGAACGAGCTGCCATAGGAGGTGGTTGATGCAGGTACTATTGCAACATTTGAGAAACATTTAGACAGGTACGTAGGTTTAGAGGGATATGGACTAGCTTCGGGATGGCATAATCGAGTTGGGCCAAAGGGCCTGTTTTTGTGCTTTATGACGTTCTGGTCGCACGAGGAAGTGGGTGAAGAACAGGGAAGGAGTTACCATAAACATCAATGGCATAAAGTTATTTAATGCCATATAAATTCATAAAAGATCGACTCAGTTTATTCTTCCTACATGCCTCTTACATGCGGGACCCATCGGCTATTTCTGCACAATTTGTTAATCGGGATGTGCTCGGGTGTGGCAATCCTCTCTGGACTGCTTGTAAGAAAAGAATGCCACTGGGTGTTAACACTTCATACAAGGGACAAATAAAGCAACGACAAACCGTTCAACCTTCGCACTTCTTTTGAAACAATGTGATTTTAAATATTTTTACCAATTCTGCTAAAATGGATTATCAGACCCATCTATGAAAATTTTCACAAATTATATAATCTTTTATATATCATTAAAGCAATAAATGTTTAATTATATAACAATATACATTATATACAGTATATAAAATAAGCAGTCCCCATTCTCCGACATCACTGGGTCCCTCATAGAAAATCTTTGAGGCAGGGAAGACTCAAGAATAAATAATTTACATGTAAAATATAAAATTATAAATATAACATCACACATGGTCTGTGGCCTCCAGCGGTGAGCATAGAACTGTACCGCACATGAACGGACCCTTCTGCCCGCGCTGCCTGTACAGTCCTTGTTACCAAGTTAAATGAATCCTATTAGAGGTGTACAAGATCATGAGAGGAATAGATTGGCTAAATGCACAGAGTATTTTACTCAGCGTAGGGGAACCGAGAACCAGAGGGTATAGGTCCAAGGTGAGGGGAGAAAGATTTAATGGAAAACTGAGGGGCAACTTCTTTGCACAAAAGGGTGGTTTATCCCAACAGTTTCCCCGACCACAAACTGCTGGGGAAAATCAGAAACATTTGGATAGGATAGGTTTAGAGGGATATAAGCCAAATGCAGGCAAGTGGTACCAGTGTAGAAGGGGTATGTTGGTTGGTGTTAGCAAGTCGGGCTGAAGGGCCTGTTTCCACACTGTATGGCTCTGTCCTCTCTCTGCACATAATCTACACCAAAGTCCATTTGCTACCTGTCCATGTGTCTGTCTAAATGCCTCTTAAAAAACAGTGCTAATGTAACAACTTCCACCACCTCCCCTGGCAGCACGTATCAGGCACCCTCCACTCTCTGTGTACTGGCAGTAGGATTAGTTTATTATTGTCACATGTACTGAGATACAGTGGAAAGCTTTGTTTACGCACTATCCAGACAAATCATACTATACATGAGTACAATCGAACCATACACAAGTACATGTTTAGTTTAATTTAATTTATTGTCACGTGTACCGGGGTACAGTGAAAAGCTTTGTTGCACACTAACCAGTCAGTGGAACGACTATAGGAGATTACATTGACCCATCCACAATGTACAGACACAGGAAGTAATGGAATAATGCCCGGTGCAGGATAAAGTCCAGTAAAGTCCAATTAAAGGTTAAAGAAAGTCTGAGGGTCTCCAATGAGGTAGATAGTAGCTCAGGACTGCTCTCTAGTTGGTGCAAAGATGGTTCCATCACCTGATAACAGCTGCGATGAAACTGTCCCTGAATCTGGAGGTGTGCGTTTCCACACCTCTGTACCTCTTGCCTGATGGGAGAAGGGGGAAGAGGTAGTGACCGGGGTGAGACCGGTTCTTGATTATGCTGGTGGCCGAGTGTACGTGAAAGTGCGAGTGCAAGTGGTAGTGCAAAGAGAAAGCACCAGAGTGTAGAATATAGTGTTATGATGTTATAGCATTACAGTTGCAGATAAAGTCAAGATTTTTTAAAAAGTCCAAAAGTGGCAGTGTGGTAGGTTGGGAGATCAGGGATGTGGAACATAGAACAGTACAGTACAGCACAAGAACAGGCCATTCAGCCCACAATGTATGTGCCCAACCTGATGCCCAGACCATCTCGTATTTACTGTACCTGAGCTCAAACCACATCCCTCGGATAAACCTGCACCAAAAGGGCAGGTGAAGAAGGAAGCTCACAACTCCTTCTTCAACCGCAATTACAAAGCAATGCATTTACTGAGATGAAGAGGCAATGTAGAGCAACCGAATGAACGTGAATCCCGCCAGAGTTTGGGGCGGCAAGGTGGCGCAGTGGTAGAGTGGCTGCCTCACAGCGTAAAGACTCGGGTCAATACGGAGTTGGCACGATCTCCCTGTGACCGCGTGGGTTTGCTCCAGGTGCGCTGGTTTCCTTCTGCACTCCAAAGATGTGCGCATTTGTAGGTTAATTGGCCCTCTGTAAATTATCCCTAGTGTGTAGGGTTGTCGGTGGGCCAAAGGGCTTGTTTCCGCGTTTTATCTCTAAAGTTGAAAAGTCTAAAGAAGGAAGCTCACCAACTCCTTCTTGAGGTAATGGTATTAGAAACATGCAAACATAGAAAATAAGTGCAGGAGTAGGCCATTTGGCCCTTTGAGCCAGCACCGCCATTTAATGAGATCATGGCTGATCATCCCCAATCAGTACCCCATTCCTGCTTTCTCCCCATATCCCCTGACTCCACTATCTTTAAGACCCCTATCTAGCTCTCCCTTGAAAGTAACCTGGTTCTGGACTCCCCCAACATCGGGAACATGTTTCCTGCCTCTACGTGTGCAAACTCTTAATAATCTTATATGTTTCAATAAGATCCCCTCTCATGCTTCTAAACTCCAGAGTTTACATATTCAATATGATCATGGCTGATCATCCAAAATCAGTACCCCGTTCCGGCTTTTTCCCCGCATTCCTTGATTCCCTTAGCCCTATTAGCTAAATCTAACTCTTGAAAACACCCAGTGAATTGGCCTTCACTGCCTTCAGTGGCAGAGAATTACAACTCTCTGGGTGAAAAAGTTTTTCCTCATCTCAGTCCTAAGTTTTTCCTCATCTCAGTCCTAAATTATTCCTCAACTCAGACCAGGCACGTGCCGTGAGTAATTAAAAAAATCTTAAACCGCGCATGCGCAGATTGTTCTCCTCTCCGTAAAAATAAAAAATACAAATAAGTAACAATTCAATTTGCCCAAGGCTTCCAAATCTCCTTCATTTTGAATTACTGAATGGGTGGGGGATGGAGGATGACGGCAGGTGTAGAGATGGTGGGGAAAAACGGGAGCATACCGGGACAAGTTGAATCAGTCTGGCCAGGGGTTAAAGTTGCGGGGAGGGCAGGAGCAAAAATCCTTGCTATAGGATCTTTGGGCAGGAGTGTTGAGAAGAAAGGGGTCAGGGATCATGCCAGTAACTCACTACTCACCACTGCCGCGGCGCTCCGGGCGCGGAGCCACTGCATTGTGGCCGGGGAAGGAAGCAGCTCGGGAGGCTGTGAGCGGCTGCCGGGACCTCAGCGCTTTCTGCTGGCCCACTCACCTCTGGCAGTGCTCTCCGTCTGAACATCTCTCACCTGCCGCTCGCCGGCTTCGCTCATGTCAGCCGCTTCCCGCAAATTTTTAAATTCCAACAGCCGAGTAACCTCGATTGGTCCCTCAATCGTGCTGTCGGAATTTAAGGATTTGCTGGAAGCGGCTGACATGAGCAAGGCTGGCGAGCGGCAGGAGAGAGGTTTTCAGACGGAGAGCACTACCAGAGGTGAGCGGGGGCCGGCAGAAGGGGCTGTCCGGACCCGGCGGCCGCTCGCAACCACCCGAACTAATTCACTCACCGGCTACAATGCGATGGTTCCACGCCCGGAGCGTCGCAAGTGGGTCACTGGCATGATCCCCGATCCCCTCCTTCACAACGCTCCTGCCCTCCCTGCAACTTTACCCCAGCCCAGATTCCCCAAACGCTGTGAAAGGAACTCTCCCCCCACCCTGGGAAATACGGTATTTAAAAACATATAGCACCAAGAGATTTACCTCCCACATTATTGGTACCCAAACTCCATTCTTCTCAAAGATTCCTAAGATACACTTAAGATTATGTCAATCCATATTTGAAAAACCCGCCAAGAAACTAGAGCTGCGCATGCAAAAGCAGAATTTCAGCTGCCTTCAGCTCCCCTTGAAATTGACGGCTTGAAGCAGCGCCGATGGTACGTGGGCTGCACAGACCTTTGCGTGTTGCAACTACTGCGCACAAAAGGCACGGAGTATTATGCCTACCTAATAAATCGATCTCTGAGATAAGCATAATTCTCCCATGCCTTTACTATTTACATTTAATAATTACCATTTTATAATTTTAGTCATGGTAGGCAGTGCCTACCTTGCCTTCCCCTAGACGGCACGTGCCTGACTCAGACCCATTATTCTTAAACTGTGGCCCTGGTTCTGGACTCCCTCCAACATCAGGAACATTTTTCCTGCATCTACCGTGTCTAATCCTCTAAGGATTTGATATGTTTCTATAAGATATCCTCTCATCCTTCTAAATTCCAGCGAATACAAGTCCAGTCGACGCAATCACTCATCATATGTCAGTCCCGCCATCCCGGGAATTAACCTGGTGAATGAAGACTGCACTCCCACATTAGCAATAATGTCCTTCCTCAAATTAGGGGACCACAATTGCACACAATACTCCAGGTGCGGTCTCACGAGGGCCCTGTACAAATGCTGTCAGTACTCCTTGATCCTAAACTCAAATCCTCTCGCAATGAAGGCCAATGCTATTAAACTAAATAGCCGGGAGGAGGGGTTGACACATTGGAAGTATAAGGATAGACAACAGTGCTGGAGAAACTTAACAAAGGTGGAAGAGAGTACAGGAAAGGTTACGAAAGACACCCGAATTAAGGGGACAGAAAGTTCAAGAAGGGATAAGAGAGTATGGTCAGGTGAATTAGGAACCGGTGTGAGAGGGGAGGTGAATGTCAAATTAAAAGTGTTATATATGAATGCACGAAGTATAAAAAATAAAGTGGATGAGCTTGAGGCTCAGTTAGAAATTGGTAAGTATGATGTTGTGGGAATTACAGAGACATGGCTGCAAGAGGATCAGAGCTGGGAACTGAATACTCAGTGGTATACATCCTATCGTAACGACAGACAGGTGGGCAGAGGGGGTGTGGTTACTCTGTTGATAAGGAATGTAATTCAGTCCCTTGCGAGGGGTGACATGGAATCAGAAGATCTAGAGTCATTGTGGATAGAACTGAGAAATTGTAAGGGTAAAGAGACCCTTGTGGGAGTTAACTACAGGCCCCCAAACAGTAGCCTGGGGATAGGGTGCAAGTTGCATCAGGAGTTAAAATTGGCATGTAACAAAGGTAATGCTATGGTGGTTATGGGAGATTTGAACATGCAGGTAGACTGGGAAAATCAGGTTGGTACTGGACCCCAAGAAAGGGAGTTTGTAGAGTGCCTCCGAGGTAGATTCTTGGCGCAACTTGTGCTGGAGACTACCAGGGAGAAGGCAATTCTGGATTTAGTGTTGTGTAATGAACCGGATTTGATCAAGGTATCAACTCGAGGTAAAGGATCCATTAGGAGGTAGTGACCATAATATGATAAATATTAATCTGCAATTTGAGAAGGAGATGATAAAATTGGAAGTGTCAGTATTGCAGTTGAACAAGGGGCTATGGAGGCATGAGCGAGGAGCTGGCCAAAGTTGACTGGAAAGGGACCCTAACAGCGAACTGCAATGGCAGCTATTTCTGGGAATAATCCAGAAGATGCAGGATCATTTCATTCCAAAGAGGAAGAAAGATTGTAAGGGAGTAAGGGGCGACCGTGGCTGACAAGGGAACTCAAGGACAGTATAAAAATAAAAGAGAAGACATATAACAGAGAAAAGATGAGCGGGAAGCCAAAGGATTGGGTAACTTTTACAGATCAGCAGAAGGTAACTAAAAAGGCAATACAGGGAGAAAAGATAAAGTACAAATATAAGCTAGCCAAGAATATAAAGGAGGATATTAGAAGCTTCTTTAGGTACGTGAAGAGGAAAAAATTAGTCAAGACAAATGTGGGTCCCTTGAAGACAGAAACAGGTGAATTTATCATGGGGAACAAGGAAATGGCAGACAAGTTGAACAGGTACTTTGGTTCCACCTTCACTAAGGAAGACACAAACAATCTCCCAGATGTACTAGGGGACAGAGGACCTAGGGTGATGGAGGAACTGGAGGAAATTCACACTAGTCAGGAAATGGTGTTGAGTAGACTGATGGGACTGAAGGCTGATAAATCCCCAGGGCCTGATGGTCTGCATCCCAGGGTACTCAAGGAGGTGGCACTAGAAATTGTGAATGCATTGGTGATCATGTTCCAACGTTCTATAGATTCTGGATCAGTTCCTGTGGTTTGGAGGGTAGCTAATGTTATCTATATTTCAAGAAAGGAGGGATAGAGAAAGCAGGGAATTATAAACCAGTTAACATGACATCAGTGGTGGGGAAGATGCTGGAGTTGATTATTAAAGGTGTAATAGCAGGAACAGGATCGGTCCGAATCAGCATGGATTTACGAAGGAGAAATCATGCTTGACTCATCTTCTGGAATTTTTTGAGGATGTAAGAAGTAAAATAGACAAGGGAGAGCCAGTGGATGTAGTGCACCAGGACTTTCAGAAAGCATTTGATAAGGTCCCACACAGGAGATTAGTGGGCAAAATTAGAGCACATGGTATTGGGGGATAGGGTATTGACATGGATAGAAAATTGGTTGGCAGACAGGAAACAAAGAGTAGGGATTAACGGGCTCCTTTCAGAATGGCAGGCAGTGACGAGTGGGGTGCCACAAGGCTCGTTGCTGGGACCGCAGCTATTTACAATATAAATTAATGATTTAGATGAAGGAATTAAAAGTAACATTACCAAATTTGCAGATGACACAAAGCTGGGTGGCAGTGTGAACTGTGAAGAGGATGCTATGAGGATGCAGGGTGACTTGGACAGGTTGGGTGAGTGGGCAGATGCATGGCAGATGCAGTATAGTGTGGATAAATGTGAGGTTATCCAGTTTGGTGGCAAGAACAGGAAGGCAGATTATTATCTGAATGTGACAGGTTAGGAAAAGGGGAACTACAACGAGACCTGGGTGTCCTTGTACATCAGCCATTGAAAGTAAGTATGCAGGTACAGCAGGCAGTGGAGAAAGCTAATGGCATGTTGGCCTTCATAAAGAGAGGATTTGAATATAAGAGCAAAGAGGTCCTTCTGCAGTTATACCGGGCCCTGGTGGGACCACACCTGGAGTATTGTGTGCAGTTTTTGTCTCCTAATTTGCGGAAGGACGTTGCTATTGTAGGAGTGCAGCGTAGGTTCACAAGGTAAATCCCCGGAAGGCGGGACTCTCATATGATGAAAGAATGGAGCGACTGGGTTTGGATTCACTGGAATATAGAAGGATGAGTGAGGATCTTATAGAAACATATAAAATTATTAAGTGATTGGACACGCTAGATGCAGGAAACATATTCCTGATGTTGGGGGAGTCCAGAACCAGGGACCACAGTTTAAGAATAAGGGGTAGGCCATTTAGAACTGAGATGATAGAAAAAAAAAATCACCCAGAAAGTTGTGAATTTGTGGAATTCGCTGCCTCAGAAGGCAGTGGAGGCTGATTCACTGGATGAATTCAAAAGGGAGTTATATAGAGGTCTTAGGGCTAGCAGAATCAAGGGATATGGGGAGAAGGCAGAAGTGCCATGATCACATTGAGTTGCGGTGCTGGCTCGAAGGGCCGAATGGGCTACTCCTGCACCTATTTTCTATGTATCTATGTATCTATGTATGTCATTGGTTTTCATCACTGCCCGCTGTACCTGCATGCTTACTCTCAGTGACTGATGTACAAGCACACCCAGGTCTCATTCTCCTCTTCTGACACCATTCAGATAATAATCTGCCATCATATTCTTGCCACCAAAGTGGATAACTTCACCTTTATCCACATTATACTGCATCTGCCATGCTTCTGCCCATTCACCCAACCTATCCAAGTCACCCTGCAGCCTCACAGCTTCCACGCAGCTCACACTGCCACCCAGCTTTGTGTCATCTGCAAACTAAGAGTTGTTACATTTAATTCCCTCGTCTAAATTGTTAATATACATTTGAAACAACTGGGGTCCCAGCATTGACCCTTGCGGCACCCCACTAGTCACTGCCTGCCATTCTGAAAAGGACCTGTTAATTCCTACTCTTTGCTTCCTGTCTGCCAACCAGTTCTCCATCCATGTCAATACCCTACACCCAAAACCATGTGCTCTAATTCTGCACACTAATCTCTTGTGTGGGACCTTGTCAAATGCTTTTTGAAAGTCCAGAAACACCACATCCACTGACTCTCCCTTATCCATTCTACTTGTTACATCCTCAAAAAATTCCAAAGGATTAGTCAAGCATGATTTCCCCTTCATAAATCTGTACTGACTTTGACCGATCCCGTCACTGCTTTCCAAATGCGCTGTTTGGAAAGCAGTGAATGGATCTATAATAATCGACTCCAGCATCTTCCCCACTACCGATGTAAGGCCAACTGGTCTATAAATCCCCATTTTCTCTCTCCCTCCTTTCTTAAAAAGTGGAGTTACATTGGCTACCCTCCAGTCCACAAGATCTGATCCAGAGTCAAGAGATCAATGGAAAATTATCACCAATGCATCCGCGATTTCTCGGTCCACCTCCTTGAGTACTGGGATGCAGACCATCAAGCCCTGGGGATTTGTCTGCCTTCAGTCCCAACAGTTTACCTAACACCATTTTCTGACTAATGTGGGTTCCCTCCAGTTCCTCCCACCCATTGAATGATCCTCGGTCCCCTGGTATTTCTGGGAGATTGTTTGTGTCTTCCTTAGTGAATACAGAACCAAAATACTCATTTAACTGTTCTGCCATTTCTTTATTTCCCAATATAAATTCACCTGTCTCTGACTGTACGGGACCTACATTTGTCTTCAATAATCTTTTCCTTTTTACATACCTAAAAATCTTTTACAATCAGTTTTTATATCCCGCAAGCTTTATTTCATGCTCTTTTCCCCCCTCTTAATTAACCCCTTTGTCCTCCTCTATTGAGTTCAAAATTTCTCCCAGTTCTCTGGTTTGCTGCTTCTTCTGGCCAATTTGTATGCCTCTTCCTTGGATTTAACACTATCCTTGGCTTCCCTCGTCAGCCACGGTGGAGCCGCCTTTTCAGTTTTATTTTTCGTCAGACAGGGATGAACAATTTCTGGAGTTCATCCACGTGGTCTTTAAATCTTCGCCCTTGCATCTCCACTGTCACCCTTTTAGGTATAATTTGCCAGTCTGTCCTAGCCAATTCCCATCTCATACCTTAAGAGTCCCCTTTATTTAATTTCAGGACCCTAGCCGCTGAATTAACCGTGTCGCTCTCAGCCATTGCCAGCCATGATAAGAAATAAACTGATTTAGGAGATGAAGCGGCAATGTAGTTGGTCTGTTACAAAACTTACCTTTAGCAGTGCTGCAGTTCTGTCACTGGCCGTGTGCGCGACTTTGGCGCCTTTCAGGGGGGGGGGGGGGGGGGGGGGGGGTTAAAATGCATTTTTCCATTGCCACCCGGAGCTTCATTTTCTCGGAGTGCGAGATTTTTCTAAAGATTCTTTCCGACTGCCGGTAACTTAAATTTTTTTTTTAAATCGCCCGACTATTTCAGCGCTGCAGTAAAATAAAAATTAGCTCTTAATGCCGTGAACGCCGACAACGGGGACGGATTTTACGTAGGGGACAGGTAAATGAAAGTGGTTTATTTTTTCATATAAACTTGTTTGTTTAGATGACCTTAATCAACATTTAACGTTGCGAGATGGTGATTTATTCCCCATACGAACCGGCAGAATTTTTCCTGCCGATATGGGGTTTAAATTCACCGCAACCACAACGTTCCAATTCATCGCGTTCCAGAAAATCCCACTCGCAAGCTGATTTAAATGGCCATTAATTTACAGGCATTAAACACTAAATTCCTTCCACGTGGCCTATAAATTAATGACAATTAGATTTAAAAATCATGTTGTATTGTGAATTCTTGTGGAATGTTATTTGGACACTTAGGCTTTAAAAAAAAAGTTATTTTTTTCTTAAGAAATGGATAGATGTTTAGATCTACTAATTGAATTTTGTAATTAGCTACAATTGGGTAACTAACTAATTATATGCTTTAATTTCAGGTCATCCAAGTAAGATTGTTTTATATTTGTTTCAGAATGCTTCAATCTATAATAACTGAAAGTTTCTTTCAATTCTCGTAATTTTTAAGAATGTTATGGGCTTTTGACTGTCCTGGATCACAACTTTTGTGTTAAGTCAATAGAAAAGCAATAGGAAACGTCGCTAATTTCCGAGTATGAAAATGGCCATAACCTTTTTAATACTGAAGATATGAAAGTGAATTAGGTGTCAAATTAAACTACTTTTTATGCTTTATTTGATGGGATAAATTGCAGACTTGATTTTAAAATCTCAAAATGTTGCAACATTGCTAAATGTAGAGCAACCGAATGGACGCGTATCCAGACGGAGGGAGTTGGTGTGATGGGGAGGGATGTTTACTGAGCGCCCTACCATGGTGACATTGAAAGGGGTGATTACTCTCGCCACAGCTACCGACTGCATGGACTCCGCGTCCGTGACGATGGTCGGGATGTTGGTGGTGGTCTTGCACTTGGGATCAGCCAGCGTCGCTTCCTGCCCGCTGATGAGCAAAGTGGTCACTTTGGTGGACATCGCCGGATCCCCGCAGCCATCGTGGATCTGGTAACCCAGGGTGATGTTGGGCAGCAGAATCTGCTTCCTGTTGATCTCCTCGATGGTGAATATCATGGTCTGAGCGAACTGAAACTGCGTGAAATCAAAACTGCGAGAGACAAAGTGAGACGGGGTTAGAAGTTGTCCGTTGCAAACAGAAGCGATTTTCAGTAGAAAGGAGACACGAGGAACGTTCAGACGCTGGAATCGTGAGCGAAACACAACGTGCTGGGATAACTCAGGCACGAGGAACTGAAGATACTGGTTCACAAAATAAGACGGCATCTTCGGAGAACATAGATACGTGACGCTTCGAGCCGACCCTTCTTCAGAGTTTTGACTAGTCTGAAGAAGGTCCCCGACCTGAAACCTCACCTGTCCACGTTCTCCACAGATGCTGCCTGACCCGCTGAGTTACTGCGTGTCTTTTCTTTTTGCAAGGTAACTCAGCGGGCCAGACAGCATCTGTGGAGGGAATGGCAGACGATGTTCGTGGTCGGGACCCTTCTTCAGACCTGTAGGATAGCTCACGGACAGGATGGCTCTTAAGGAAAATGGGGTGGCAATAATTCATGTGTATCCCTGCTTAATAAGGACACGGTTTGCCAGAAAGAAGGAACTATAGGTGCTGGTTAATACACAAAGGGACACAAAGCGCTGGAGTAACTCAGCAGGTCAGGCAGCAGCATTTCAAAAGAACATAGATAGGCGATGTTTCTGGTCGAGACCGTTCGGGGAGTCTGAAGATGGGTCGCGACCCGAAACGTCACCTATCCACGTCCTCTGTAGATGCTGCCTGTCCCGCTGAGTTGCCCCAGCACTTGTGACCTGGTTTGCACGATGTGTTGTTTCGATGGAGATAGGGATCTAAAACGAGCATTTATTTATTCGTTCAATTTTCGTTAGAATTTTTCCTACACATCACCTCACCAGATTTTCCCCGCTTCTTTCACCAAATTCGACCGCGTTATTTCCCCGCGAAGATTTAAATTAAGAGAGGAACAAGGGGCCGCGTCTGTTGCCGAGAACGAACAAGTGCGACCTTCTCGTTGCCCGAGCCAGTGTGTACGATCGAGGTGAGAATAACAGGTGTATTAGATCGAGACACAAGGAACTGCAGATGCTGGAATCTTGGACAAAAACACAAAGTGCTGGAGGATTTCAGCAGGTCTGGCAGTATCTGGGAAGGGGATGGGCAGGCGACGCCTCGGGTTGGGGCCCTTCTTCAGACTGATTTGAACTATCTTTCCCAATTCTGAGTAAAGTCCTTGGAATCTTGGAACACGGATGCTGCTTGATCAGCGGAGATTTTCTGGCATTTTTCCGCTTTTGTTTTAAACATTTCACATTTCCAAATTCTGGGGTTAGTTTGATTTTCAGAAACTATACCAATACGGTATATATGAACGAGGCAACAAACGTGAACATCTTGCAACGGCAGGATGGCTCAGCTGGTAGAGCCGCTGCCTCGCAGCGCCAGAGACCCGGGTTCGATCCTGACCTCGGGTGCTGTCTATATGGAGATTGTACGTTTTCCCTGTTACCACGTTGGGTTTCCTCTGGTTGCTCCGGTTTCCTCCCACGTCCAAAAGACGTGTGGGTTTACGAGCTAATTGGACCTATGTAGATCGGGCCGAGCGTAAAGGAGTGGATGAAAAAGCGGGATAACATAGAACTAGTGTCAACGGGTGTTGTAGGCATGGACTCGGTGGGCCGAAGGGTCAGTTTCCACGCTGCCTCTCTAAATTAAAACTATCTTCACGATTGGATTTACGCAATAATAAAGCAACTAAGACATTCTTCTTACCAAGATGATACTCGTTACAATAACGAGTTAGATATACTGATGTTAGTATATTCTGATTTCAGTTCGAAGGAAATCAAAAGACCCGAGATTGCCCGAGACGGCAGACACTTCCTTGGAGCAAAGGGTGGACGCAAAATGTCGAGTCTTAATTTAATTTAATTTAGTTTAGTTTAGTTTAGTTTTCCAGATTCAGCGTGGAAACGGCCCCTTCGTCCCAATACAGCGCCAGAGAACTGGGTTCGATCCTGACCTCGGGCGCTGTCTGTGTATGTGGAGTTTGTACGTTCCCTTTCCCCTCGCCTTCCTCTTCGTGCCACCGAGTCGCTCCATCACGCCGATCATCGACCACCCGGTACACACTAGCTCCCCTTTCTCATCCACTCTCTCATCCACTCCCTACATGGTGAGGGCAATTTACCGAAGGCCAATTACCTTACAAACCCTCACGTCTTTGGGATGTGGGGAGGAAACAGGAGCACCTGGAGTAAACCCACGCGGTCACACAGAGAACGTACAAACTCCACACACCCAGGCAGTGCCCGAGGTCAGAATTGTACCCAGTTCTGTGGCGCTGTGAGGCAGCGGCTCTACCAGCCTTGTCATTAGTTTCCAATACACCAACTGGCCAAACATTCGGAAACTCGTCGAAGCACCCTGTTGCGTGGGGTTTTGAGTCAGCTTTGTGAAAGCACATATGGAATAAACAGAGGCAGACAATGTGGGGTGTTCAGCGCTAATAAAGCCACATAACCAAATGCTCGATAAAACTTACAATGACCAGTATGGGTCTGGCGCGCCAGCGCCTTTTCCAATTCCACGCCACATACTTTGTAGAGTATCCGATTCGGGCCCTGCACCTACCGCCGTTGAAACAGCACAAGCCTTTTCTTACGAAACAGAGTCATAGAGTCATACAGCACGAAAACAGGCCCTTCGGCGCAACTGCTCCATGCCGACCAAGCTGCCCCATCTGAATCTGTACCTTTTCACACCCCTAGTTTCCCTTTCCCCTGTCTCTCAGTCTGAAGAAATGTCTCGACGCGAAGCTTTTCTCCAGAGATGTTGCCTGACCTGCTGAGTTGCTCCAGCTTTTCGTGTCTAACTTCGGTGTAAACCGGCATCTGCAGATCCTTCTTTCACATTTTGTCTGCCCCATCTGAGCTAGTCGCATTTGCGCGCCTGATGCGCTAAGTTACTCCAGCACTTGCTACTTTGTTTGTACACTGGCATCTGCAGTTGGCCCGTATTTGGTCCATATCACTCTAACCCTTTCCTACCCATGAACCTGTCAATGTTGTTATAGTATCTGCCTCAACTACCTCTTCGGGCTGGAGAAGGGTCCCAACCCGAAACAACACCTGTCCATGTTCTTCAGAGAGGCTGCCTGACCCACTGAGTTACCCTAGCAGGTTGTGTCTTCCTCTTGCAACTCATTCTGAGCTTAGACAAGTAGAGTATGGTACTGTATCAGAATAGCAAAACTCCTCTGTACCAATCAGCCGCTTCTCTACTCCCTCCACATATGTTGCCTGGCCCGCTGAGTCACTCCAGTACTTTGTATTGTAATTCACTGCACAGCGCTACAATCTAGATACCAGCTTATCTCTTATGCAACACCGAATCTTAGATGACAACGTTTAAGACACAATTTACTTCCACGTTGAGTAAATTAGAAAAGGAAACATTATAATCGGTCTGAAGAAACGTCACCTGTCCACGTTCTCCACAGGCGCTGCCTGACCCGCTGAGTGACTCCAGCACTTCTCGTTTTGTTAACCAGCATCTGCAGTTTCTTGTTTCTACATTCTAAGGAAACCATGTTCCATTACTCGTTTGGGTGCAAGGACTAACCTTTTGCATACGGGGGGGCCGGGAGGAGATCGGAAGTCGAGAACTTCTTCTTGTCGGTAGTAGTGGATGTTGAAAGACCCGCCGACCAGGATATCTCCGTCCTTTGATATCCGAGGCAGGTCGAACTTTCCTCGAAGCCGACAGAGCGAATCATTCTGGCCCAGGATGAGGGCAGGCAAGAGGTGAATGAGATATAGATAGCGGACCATTGCAGAGAGCGGTTGGCAAGAGCTGGTGGAACATTGTTCCTGGATTGTTCAATATATGTAGGCTCCACAGATGCGCAAAATGACAGCACATTTGGCCAACATTGCCATGAATTGATTAAAATATCAGAGAACTGGAACAATTCCAAGAGAATTAGTACAAGATTCTGACACCGTCTCCAGAGGAGATTTGCACATATTCCTTCGTGGGCAGCACAACTTGGGGAGCATTCGGTCCATATGTGGGCCCAGCCTTAAACGTGTTACCTGGCAACCACGTGTAAAGGGCCACCGTTCTGTAACATCATTCTATCGGCCACTTATTGCACCGGGCTCCCACTGGCGATTTTCAAATTGCCTGGATATCTTAGGAAAGTAACTGGAAATCCCAATTGCGGTGTACATTTACAGGTGGACTACAGATAGTCAGTCTGATGGTGGTTCATGAAAATTGGAAATAATTAAACAGTACGTTGGTACTGCATTTGGTCCATATCACTCTAACCCTTTCCTACCAATGCACCTGTCCAAATGCCTTTTAAATGTTGTTATGGTACCTGCCTCAACTACCTCTTCGGGCTGGAGAAGGGTCCCAACCCGAAACATCACCTGTGCATCTGTGCACTGTGGGCGTCCTGATTGTAATCATCTATAGTCTTTGACTGGACCGCATGCAACAAACAGGTTTTCACTGTACCTCAGTACGCGTGACAATAAACTAAACTAACTAACTAGTACAATGGTGCACAACAATAACAGACGCTCAGAAGACATCCATACACTGAAGGATCCCTTTGCCTTAAACAACCACATTGAATCTTTCAGAACATTCTGAAGATGGGTACCAACCCAAAACAATGCCCTTCCATTCCCTCCACAGATGCTGCCTGACCGGCTAAGTTCCTCCAGCACTTTGTGTTTTTGCCCAAGATTCCAGCATCTGCAGTTCCTTGTGTCTGTCTAACACGCCTGTTAGTTCTCACCTCGATCATGGACACTGGCTAAGATTGAAGGCTAGTGCAGGAACACTATATTAGTGGGATCAGGAGTCACGTACTGGCAGACTGGGTAAGAGAGATGCAAGAGACTGCAGATTGAGCAAAACACAAAGATCTGGAGGAACTCGGTGGGTCAGGCAGCATCTGTGGAGGGAATGGATATGGATATTTTGGATCAAGACCCTGCATGACTGTCTGCGTGCTGGTTCCAGAAGTGGATCTACAATCGCGCATTTCAATCACTTCACTCTTTTAAACCTCCACCAACAACAGCATTTCTTATCTGTGCTCTTCTTAATCTCCTCGCAGTTCTGTCAACTACCTTCATCCTGTATCTGTACACTGTGGATGACTCGATTGTAATCGTGTTTGTCATTAATGTGACAATAAACTAAACTAAACAACTAAACTGAACTGTTAAAGAAGGAACTGCAGATGCTGGAGAATCGAGGGTACACAAAAAGCTGGAGAAACTCAGCGGGTGCAGCAGCATCTAAGGAGCGAAGGAGATAGGTGACGTTTCGGGTCGAGACCCTTCTTCAGACTGGTCAGGGATTAGGGAAACGAGAGATATAGACGGTGATGTGGAGAGATAAGGAACAATGAATGAAAGATATGCAAAAAAGTATCGATGATAAAAGGAACAAGCCATTGTAAGCTGTTTGTGGTGTGAAAATGAGAAGCTGGTGCGACTTGGGTGGGGGAGGGAGATAGAGATAGAGGGAATGCCAGGGCCCGAGGGCTGAGGGAGAGGTGGGAAGGGGAGGAGACAGCAAGGGTTAACAGAATTGAGAAAATTCAATGTTCAAGCCCAAAGGATGCAGACTCCCCAAGCGGAATATGAGGTGCTGTTCCTCCAGCTTGCGGTGTTGCTCACTCTGGCCGTGGAGGAGGCCCAGGACCGAGAGGTCGGATGTGGAATGGGAGGGGGAGTTGAAGTGCTGAGCTACCGGGAGGTCGGGTTGGTTATTGCGGACCGAGCGGAGGTGTTCGGCGAAGTGATCGCCAAGCCTCCGCTTGGTCTCACCGATATAGATCATCTGGCATCTGGAGCAGCGGAATGCAGTAGATGAGGTTGGAGGAGGTGCAGGTGAACCTCTGTCGGACCTGGAAGGACTGCTTGGTTCTCTGAAAGAGTGGAGGGGGGAGGTGAAGGGACAAGTGTTGCATTTCTTGCGGTTGCAAGGGAAAGTGCCCGGGGAAGGGGTAGAGTGGGAGGGGAGGGAAGAATTGACAAGGGAGTTGCGGAGGGAGCGGTCTTTGCGGAAGGCAGACAGGGGGGGAGATGAAGATGTGGCGGGTGGAGGGGTCACGTTGGAGGTGGCGAAACTGGCGGAGGACTATATGTTGTATTTGCCGGCTGGTGGGGTGAAAGGTGAGGACCAGGGGGACTCTGCCCTGTTTGCGAGTGGGGGAATGGGGAGCGAGGGCAGTGTTGCGGGGTATGGAGGAGACCCTGGTGCGAGCCTCATCAATAGTGGGGGAGGGGAATCCCCGTTCTCTGAAGAATGAGGCCATTTGTGATGACCTGGTGTGGAACACCTCATCCTGGGAGCAGATGCGGCGTAGACGGAGGAATTGGGAATAGGGGATGGAGTCCTTACAAGAAGCAGCTAAACTAAACTTACAACTAAACTGAACTAATCTGAACTAAACTGAACTAAACTAAACTGGAGAGAAGATAGCAGTATGAAGAGATGAGAGGGAGGTGCGAGGCAGGGACTGGTAGGTAATATGTGGAACCAGGTGAAATGGGGGCAATGGGCAGATGGAGTCAAGTAGGGGGAAAGGAGAGGGGTAAGCTGGAGACAGAGATTGGAAAGTGATTTGTGGAGCAAGAAAAGGGGGGGATGATGGACAAGTGGGAGCAGATGGGTAACAAATTTTCGTAATGGGAAAGAGAGGATGCGGAAAAGGTAAATTAGAGGGAGAGAGAACCCAGGTGGACTGGTAGATAAAAGAAACGCAGGAGATGGAGGTTACCTGAAACTGGGAAACCCAAATGTGCATACACAATGTTCATGAACAATGTTCGATGTTCAATGAGTCTGAAGAAGGGTCTCGACCCGAAACATTGTCTATTTCCTTTGCTCCATAGATGCTGCCTCACCTGCTGAGTTTCTCCAGCATTTTTGTCTACCTCCAATGTTCATACCATTTCAGACTATTCAAGCGGAATATGAGGTGCACTTTTAGTCTGTGTTTGATATTTCGGGACCCTTCTTCAGACTGATGGAGTAGGGGTGGGAGAAACCTGGAAACGAGATTAAAACAAAAGTACTGTGAGAAAATAATTAATTTAAAACCTTTTTTGATTGCCTATACGGAGCCACAACGAACTGCAGATGCTGCAATCTTGAGCAAAACACAAAATGATGGAGTGACCCAGCTGGTCAGACAGCATCTGTGGAGGGAATGGACAGCCACCTTTTGTTGGACTTCTTCAATCATTCTTATGTGGACATTTTAGTGCGGCAATAATTAAATGTTTCAATTTCAGAAGATTACTGCCTTTCAGAGGAGATGCTAAATTGAACCTGAATCAAAAAACACCCTGTTTACAGCCAACTGTCCTTTTATTTTGAAGATAGACACAAAAAGCTGGAGTAACTCAACGGGTCAGGCAACATCTCTGGAGAAAAGGAATAATCTGCTGTTTCGGATTCAGACTCTTCAGCGCCTTTTTCTTTTAGTTGTCTTGGATAATTGATGTTTTTGGACGATACCTGTGTCCATGAAGTTGCTGCAAGCGAGGTTATCATTGTATATGTACCTCACTGTACTTCTGCATATGACAATAAACTCAACTTGACTTGAATATATGGTTAGGACGTGATACCTACTGAGCAATAATGCCCCAGTTGCTGATACCTAACGCTTAAAGATAGGTTCGTAGATTTTGTGACTTTAGTGATTTATTTTATTAGCATTTACCAAGTGGCTTCTTTGATATCCTGATCAATTGATTGGGCACCCTTTTTCTTTGCAGTTCCGCACAAACCCTCATGGCCACAGTGTTAAAGAAGGAACTGCAGATGCTGGAGAATCGAGGGTTACACAAAAGGCTGGAGAAACTCAGCGGGTGCAGCAGCATCTAAGGAGCGAAGGAGATAGGCGACGTTTCGGGTCGAGATCTCCACATCACCGTCTATATCTCTCGTTTCCCTGATCCCTGACCAGTCTGAAGAAGGGTCTGGACCCGAAACGTCGCCTATCTCCTTCGCTCCCTAGATGCTGCTGCACCCGCTGAGTTTCTCCAGCCTTTTGTGTACCCTCATGGCCACAGTCCTTGTGCACTGCTGATCTTACCCCTCCTCTTGCAAACTGTTCTCTGAGACAAATCTTTCTCTCCAAATCTTGCTTTCACGTCACCTGTTGACCTATTGGAAAGATCCTGGGGGATAGAAGTGGAAGCGGTGGCAATTTCTAGAACTCAGGGTCACTGTTTAGTTCATTTTGGTTTAGTTTATTGTCATCAACTGTACCGAGGTGCAGTGAAAAGCTTTTGTTGCGTGCTATTCCGCTAAAGAAAAGACTGCACGTGATTACAATCAAATCGTCCACAGTGTACAGATACACGATTCAACATTTAGTGCAAGATAAAGTCTGATTAAATATAATTCTAAGGTCTAGGGAGTTTTCCATGTAAGATGGAGAAGAGGCTATTTATTTTCTTTTGGATGTTGTGACTCTTTAGGACTCTTCCTCAAAGGGTGGTGGAAGCAGAGTCTCTGAATAGTTTTAATGCACACATGGATAACTCACTAATAAGCATAGGGGGTGAATAGATCAGATCAGATCAGATTACTTTATCATCGTTTACACCAAGGTGCAATGAAATTGCTTGTTCACATGAGGTTTACAGAGTAAACAGGACATATGGTAATGATGGATACAACAACAAATACAATGATGAGTGCAAAATTATAGAATGGTGCAAGATTACAGTGCAAAATCAATAGTGGTGCATACAAATATTAGATGCAATAAATAGATGAGGTAGAGTAATAGTATGTGGCAGCACCTCTGGGAGTGCACAGTGGTGCAGCGGGTAGAGCTGCTGTCTTACAGCACCAGAGACCCGGAGTCGATCTTGAATACTGGTGTTGTCTGTACGGAGTTTGTGCGTTCTCCCTGTGACCACGTGGGTTTTCTCCCCATGCTCTGGTTTCCTCCCACACTCCAAAGACATGCAGGTTTGTAGGTTGAAGAAGGAACTGCAGATGCTGGAGAATCGAGGGTACACAAAAGGCTGGAGAAACTCAATGGGTGCAGCAGCATCTAAGGAGCGAAGGAGATAGGCAACGTTTCGGGTCCTTAGATGCTGCTGCACCCGCTGAGTTTCTCCAGCCTTTTGTGTACCCCAGGTTTGTAGGTCAGTTGATTTTGGTAAAGTTGTAAAATTGTCCCAAGTGTGCAGGATAGTGTCAGTATACGGGGTGATCGCAGGTGGGCGCAGACTCAGTGGGCTGAAGGGCCTGTTTCCATGATGTATATCTAAATTCTAAAACCTAAAGTACAGAGTTTAAAGGCAGTATGAAAGAGGTCAGATAACAGTGAGGAGAAGCTGCTCAAGTCTGGTCGTCTGAGCCATCGGGATTCTGTATTTTCTCCCAGAAGGAAGAGGAGGGAAAAGGGAATGGCCAGGGTGGCAGACATCCTTGACGATATTTCCAGCCTTCCTGATGTATTGCACCATGGAGATGGACCAGTTGGAAGGAAGTGACAAGCCAGTGATGGACTGTGTTCACCACGCTCTGCAGGTTCAGGAGGTCAAGAGCAGAGCAGTTGCCATGCAGGCTGAGATGCATTCCACCAGAATGCTTTATGTTGCACATCTGTGGAGGTTTGAAGGAATTTTCATGGACATGCTGAATCGTCTCAGATGTCGAAGAGAGCACCATTTGAAGGGACCTAGATAGGTTGCTAGTGATATGGATGCCTCGGATCATCTTTACAGCTGCTCCATTAATGAGCACAGGGTTATATGAACCTGGTGGTATGCTTCTGTACCTCCTGCCCGATGGTAGGAAGGAGAAGAGGGCATGGCCTGGATAGTGTAGATCCTTAATGATCGATACCACCTTCTTGAGGCAGTGCAGGTAGTTAAGACAATTGGTGGTATGCTGGCCTTTACAACAAGAGGACTTGTTGTACAGGAGCAAGGGTGTCTTGCTACAATCATAAACGGCCTTGCTGAGATTGCACTGGGCATATCTGGTGTGCAATTTTGGTTTCCAACCTAAGAAAGGATAAATTTGGCAGAGAGATTCAGCAAAGCTTAATCAGAGATATTCTTCTTCTTCTTCTTGCGAATGAAACATAAACCAATGGAATAATTAGATCTCAAGCTGGGTGTTGAGCAGCCAGGTTGTTGTCTCTGCGTCAATGCCTGCCAGGCCCTGATCTCCATTTGGTGGGTGATAGAGCGGGCACCCAGAGATGACATCTGTTGTTCTGCTCCACATTCACAGGCTGGGCTCTGGCAGAGTCCCCATCTCCACCTGCGGGCATTGAAAAGCCCAACTCCAGTACAAAGTCTGTTGAGCTTCACCCATGCTCCTCTGGGGAGGTCAGACCCTGTGATGGCAGGTCTTTTGTTTGAGGAGAAATCAGGTCAACTGGTTTGTACTCATTAATGTTTCAAAGAATGAGGGAGGATCTCATTGAAACTCATAAAACACTGACATACTAGATGTGAGGTGGCGACACAAGAAACTGCAGATGCTAGAATCCTCAGCAAAAAGCAAAGTGTTAGAGAAATAATTTTGACAGCTACATGGATAGAATAACTTTAGTGGGATATGGGTCAAAAGCAGGCAGGTGGAACTAGTGTAGATGGGACATGATGGTCGGCATGGGTGAGTTGGACCAAAGGACATATTGTAGATACGTAGATACATGGAAAAAAGGTGCAGGACTAGGCCTTTCAGCCATTCGAGCCAGCACAGCCATTCAATGTGATTATGGCAGATCATCCACAATCAGTATCCCATACCTGCCTCCTCCCTATATTCCTTGATTCCATTAGCCTTAAGAGCTCTATCTAACTTTCTCTTGAATGCATCCATCGAATCAGCCTCCACTGCCTTCTAAGGCAGAGAATTCCACAAATTCACAACAATCTGGGTGAAAAAGTTTTTCCTCATCTCAGTTCTAATTGGCCAACCCTTATTCTTAAACTGTGGCCTTTGGTTCTGGACTCCCCCAACATCGGGAACATGTTTCCTGCATCTAGCATGTCCAATCCCTTATTAATTTTATGTTTATATAAGATCCCCTCTCATCCTTCTGAATTCCAATTAATCCAAGACCAGTCGTTCAATTCTTTCATCATATGACAGTCCTACCATCCTGGGAATTAACCTCGTCAAACTACGCTGCACTCCCTCAATAGTAAGAATGTCCGTCCTCAAATTAGGGGACCAAAACTGCACACAGGTGTGGTCTCACCAGTGCCATGTACAACTGCAGAAGGACCTCTTTGCTCCTATACTCAAAGTATCTCGTTATGAAGGCCAATATGCCATTAGCTTTCTTCACTGCCTGCTGTACCTGCATGCTTACTTTCAATGGCTGATGTACAAGGACACCCAGGTCTCGTTGCACTTCCCCTTTTCCTAATCTGACACCATTCAGATAATAATCTGGTTCTTGCCACCAAAGTGGATAACGTCACATTTATCTACATCATACTGCATCTGCCATGCATCTGCCCACTCACCCAACCTATTCAAATCACCCTGCATCCTCATAGCATCCTCTTCACAGTTCACTCTGCCACCCAGCTTTTTGTCATCTGCAAATTTGCTAATGTTACTTTTAATTCCATCATTTAAATCATTAATATATATTGTAAATAGTTGTCATCCCAGCACCGAGCCTTGCGGCACCCCATTCGTCACTACCTGTCATTCTCAAAGGGAACCGTTAATCCCTACCCTTTGTTCCCTGTCTATCAAGACAATTCTCTATACATGTCAATACCCTACTCCCAATACCATGTGCTCTAATTTTGCCCTCTAATCACCTGTGTGGGACCTTATCAAAGGGTTTCTGAAAGTTCAGATACACTATCCTTATCCATTCCTTATCATTCCTTATCATACACTTCCTTATCCATTTTACTTGTTACATCCACAAAAAATTCCAGAAGATTAGTCAAGCAAGATTTCCCCTTCATAAATCCACGTTGACTTGGACTGATCCTGTTACTGCTATCCAAATGCGCTGCTATTACATTTTTAATAATTGACTCCAGCATCTTCCCCACCAGCGATGTCAGGATAACTGGTTCTATAATTTCCTGCTTTATCTCTCCCTCCTTTCTTAATAAGTGGTATAACATTTGCTACCCTCCAATCCACAGGAACTGATCCAGTATCTATAGAACATTGAAAAATATCACCAATGCGTCCATGATTTCTAGGACCTGCTTGCATGCTGTACGACTCTATGACTCTATGTGGCTGTGAGGATTTAAGTCAAGGGAGAACAAGAGGGCATATTTCGCGTAAAAGAAAATGCAACGGTGATCTCATTATAGTGGCTTGTGTACACAATTGATTGTGTACACAATCTAGGTCAGATCTAACAGATGTATTGGAATGAAGACACAAGAGACTGCAGATGCTGGAACCTCATGCAAAAAGCTAAATGCTGGAGGGACTCGGCGAGTCAGAAAGCATCTGTGGCGGGAATGGACAGGTGATGTTTCCACAGGATATTCCTTGGATGTGAGACAGATGCTTTCTCTGACTGAGTTGTGAAGAACCAGGGGTCTCTGCCTCAAGTTACAGGGCAAATGATCTTGGTCTGAGATGAGGAGAAATGTCTTCACTCAGAGGATAGTTAACCTTCCCTTCCACAGTCCTGCAGATCCAAATTGTTCTATACTTTGGAAGGAGATAAATAATCGAAGGGGGAATTATTCAAAGAATGAAGGGGGAACATGGAGGGTGGGGGGGGTGGAGGGGCTGGGACCGAAGGGGGTCTGGCAGGGCGGGGGGTGCAGAACTTGCAGAAATCTGTCGGCGTCAGAAACGTGGCGACTCTTTGAGTACTGCCTTGGTAATGTCTGCTGTATGATTTTACTGGATTGTATGCAAAAACAAATTTCACTATTGATGGGTACATGTGAAAATAACATACCAGTGAATCATTCCCTGGATGAAAAAGGCATCAAGGGATAAGAGGAAAAGATGGGAATGTGATACTGATACAGATGGTCAGCAATTATTGCATTGAATGCAATGTCTTCTGGCAATCTTAACATGGTTAGTCCACTAGTTCCTCTTTATAAGAACATGTAATTGGGAGCAGAATTAGGCCATTTGGCCCATTGAGTCTACTCCACCATCCGATCTATATTTCACTCTCAACACCATTCTCCTGCATTCTCCCCGTAACCTTTAACGGTCTTAAGGGGCTGTCCCACTTCTTAATCCGCGAGTTAAGAAGAGTGGCTTCGACCTTCAAGCTCGAGGGCACTCGCCTGGAAAGCCTCGAGCTGGATCGACCGTCCGCGTTGAAACCGCGAGCTGGATCGACAGACTGCACACACAAACACATCGCAAAGGCGGGGGCCAGGGAAAGCGGGAGAGCGCTGTCTGAAATTCACACCCGCGATTAAGAGGAAGGTAAAACGGCTGCACAGTAACGGTAAGTCCTTTAGAGGGCGCGGAGGGGGGGGGGGGGGGGGGGGGGGGGGGGGGGGGGGGGGGGAGAAGGGGAGAGAAGGGGAGTGAAAGGGAGTGAAGGGGAGAGAAGGGGAGAGAAGGGGGTAGAGGGGGAGAAGGGGAAGAGAGGGTGAGAGAATGGGGGGGGGAGATGGGAGGAGAGAAGGAGAAGGGGGGAGACACTTTTAAGAAGTATAATAAAGTTTAGCGGGCATTTAACCTACCAGTAGGTTTTCCTTGGTCCTGAAAACTCCAATGAGCCAATCAAAATGCCCGGTCAGTGAAGGAGATTGCCTACGGCTGCCCTCGACTGCCTGTAACTAAATAGCGACCCCACTCCACTGCACTACCAGTCAAAAAGAACCATGCCGACCAAATTTTACTAGACAGCCCCTTTACTGATCGGGGACCTATCAATCTATGCTTTAAAATATGTTATGACTTGGCCTCCACAGCTGTCTGTCGCAATGAATTCTACAATTCATCACCCTCTGGTTAAAGAAATTCCCCCTTGTCTCCATTCACTATTCTTATCCACAGCACAATAGAACATAGAATATAGAACAGTACAGCACAGGAACAGGCCCTTCAGCCCACAAGGCCTGTGCCGAACAAGATGCCAAGACCAACTCTTATCTACCTGCATATAATCCCTCCATTCCCTGCATATCCATGCGCCTATCCATAATTATCTTAAATGCCGAAGAACTCCAATAAATTGGTCAAACGATTATCTTTTCACAAAACGATATTGAATTTGCCTGATTATCATGAAATGTTCCAAGTTCCACCGATAACATCTTCAACAACAGATTGTAATACCTTCCCTTTGACTGATGTTAAGGTGATGGACCAGTGCTTTTCTGTATCCTGTCTACGTTTGGAATCAGGGAGTTACATTTTGACTCTACTTCCATACCATTGTCTGACTCTTCCTTCCCTTAGCGCAACCATTGCCGAAACACCATTCATTCTTTATTGCCACAAGAGTAAGAGAGACTGCAATAAGAGGCGATGCTTTTTTCAAGGTTTAAGTGGAAGTTCTCATTGTCCTTCATCAGATATAGGAGCCGAATTAGGCCATTCACCCGATCAAATCTACGCCACCATTCAACCATGGCTGATATATCTTTCCCTCTCAACCCCATTCTCCTGCCTTCGCCCCAAACCTATACTAATCAATAATCTGTCAATCTCCACCTTAACAATACCCAATGACTTGGCCTCCACAGCTGCCTTTGGCAAATGAATTCCACAGATGCACCACCCTCTGCCGAAAGACATTCTCCTTCCTAAAGCTATGTTCATTCTGAGCCTATTCCCTCTGGTTCTAGGCTCTCCCACTAGTGGAAACATCCTTTCCACATTCACTATCCAGGCCTTTCACTATTCTCCTTCTCTGCAACATGTAAGTTTGGGCATAAGCACCACTGACAAATGCTTCTTGGACTTCAAAAGAAATTGCAGAGTTGTGGATGTAGATATAGCCCACGTCATCACACAAATCGGCCTCCCTCCTCTCCCATCAACTCCATCTACACTTCACGCTGCCTAGGGGACAGCAGCCAACATAATCAAGGACCATTTTCACCCTGGTCATTCCCTCCTCTCCTCTCTCCTGTCGGGCAGAAGATACAGAAGTTTGAAAGCACGCACAACCAAATTCAGGAACGGCTTCTTCCCCGTTGTTATCAGACTACGGAACAGCCCTTTCATAAGCTTGTGGTCCCAATCTTCCAACCTATCTCATTGCAGAACTTGCACTTTTCTGTGCACTTTCTTTGTAATTATAATACTGTAACACTACATTCTGCACTCTGGTATTTTTCTCTTTCCACTGCCTGTTGTATATGTGAATGACTTGATTGTATTCATGTACAAGATTTAACTGGGTAGCAGGCAAACAAAAGATTTTCACTGTACACGTACCAATAATAAACCAATACCAATACCAGTATTATATTTCCTTAAGTGGGAGACAATGGGCAGAATTCTACCAGCTCACAGTAAAAGTAAATGTATTTTCAAAATTTCAAGATAATCACTGAAACTCAACACAGCTTTGCAACAAAGCAAAATAATTTTTGACCAATTTATTTGAGTTCTTCAGCATTTACTGTAAGAGACTTTCGGAGACTGCAGAGGGATATGTAGTGAGTGCATGGGCAAACTGGGAGAGGAACCGCCCACTGAGTCCTTGCCGACCATCGATCACCCATACACACTAGATCTATATTACCCCACTATCTCATCCACTCCCTACACATTAGGGGCAATTTACAGAAGGCAAAGTAACCTGCAAACTCGCATGTCTTTGGGATGTGGGGGGGAAACTGGGTGGAAAGCCACACAGTCACAGGAGAAACGTGGCAGGAAACTACCTGCAGGAAGCATGTCAAGGATGTTCTCAAAGTCTCCTGCATCTCACTCACGGACTCTTTGTCATCTCTGGCATGTGCTGAAAATAGGGGAGGAAAATTCAGGATACCACTTAGTACCTTTGGCCCTCCTGGAAACCCTGCATACCATGCCAACTGACCGTCATGCTCCATCTGCACTAGTCCCACCTGCCTGCGTTTGGCCCATATCTCTCTCAACCTATCCTATTCATGTATCTGTACAAATACTGTGATAGTACCTGCCTCAACTACCTCCTCCGGCTCGTTCCATATACCCACCGCCATCTGTGTGAAAACGTTGCCCCTCAGGTCCCCATTAAATCTGTCCCCTCCCACCTTAAACATATGACCCCTGGTTCTTGATTCACGTTCCATGGGTAAAAGACTATGCATTTACCCAATCTATTCCCCTCGTGAATGTATACACCTCTATAAGATAACCCCTCATCCTCCTGCACTCCAAGGACTAAAGTCTTAGCCTGCCCAACTTCTCCCTATACCTCATGCCCTCAAATCCTGGCAATATTCTCATAAATTCTCTCTGCACTCTTTCAGGCTGATCAATATCATTAATGTAATGGGGTGACCAAAACTGAACACAATACTTCAAAAATGACCTCACCAACATCTTGAACAACTGTAACATAACAACCAAACTTCTATATTGAATTACCTGACTGATAAAGACCACTCCATCTACCTACGACACATCTGCAATAGGCACAAGGATAAGCAGGGAATAGAGGGATATGGATTATGTGCAGACAGATGAGGGTTAGTCTTGGCATCATGGTCGGCACAGACATTGTGGGCCAAAGAGCTTGTTCCTGTGCTGCACAGTTCGATGTTCTATGTCTGGGAGTCCAACGTAAGCAGTGGAAAGGCCACACCACCTACGATCACCGGCACTGAGGCAGATTCTGGGGGTCCCAAACTGGCCGCCTCAGAAACCCCCAGACCTGGAGGGACTTCCTGAGGAGAACTATACTGATATGTTCCAGTGGAAACAAGGAACTGCAGATTCTGGTTTATAAACAAAATGCTGGGGTAACTCAGCGGGTCAGGCAACATCTCTGGAGAACATGGCTTGGTGATGTTCTAGATCGGGACCCTTCTTCAGACTGGCGACCCCTTCAGACTGAAGGAAGGGCCTGACCCAAAACAAGGGTATTGATATATCAAGGATTCTTTTTCAGATTGAAGTGGTTGCCAGTATGAAGGGGGGCCTCACCCGGAAAGTCACCTTTTCATGTTCTCCAGAGATGCTGCCTGACCCGCTGAGTTACTCCAACACTTTGTGTCTTGATCTGTTTTAATGTTCTCCTGATCTGTTCTAATGTTCTACCTGTGACCCATGCGGTCACAGAGGGAATGCGCAGACTCTGTAGAGACAGCACCTGTAGTCAGGATCGAACCCGGGTTTCAGGTGCTATAAGGCAGCAACTTTACTACTGTGTCCACTGTGCTACCCCTCAGAGTTAGACGTGTGTTACTAACCGTGGGATTACTAGCCTCTGACCTGCTCCTGTAGCCACATTATGTACATCTCTACTCCAGTTCAGTTTCTGGTCAAAGGTAACCTCCAGGATATTGATAGTGGGGGATTTAGTAATGGAGACACAATTGAATGTCATGGGGAGACACCTGGATTTTTTCTTCTTGATCTACCGAGGACTACTGGATCTCCTAGTTGCTAACCATTTTAATTCCTCTTCCCATTCCCATACTGACCTTTCTGTCCTGGTCCTCCCTCACTGATCAACAACATAGAGTGGTACAGTGGCACAACGGTAGAGTTGCTGCCTCACAGCTCCAGAGACATGGGTTCAATCCTGACCTCGGGTGCTTTCTGTATGAAGTTTGCACTTTCTCCCCGTGACCGTGGGGGTTTTCTCTGGGTGCTCCAGTTTCCTCCCACTTTCCAAAGACAAGTACGTTTGTAGGTTAATTGGCTTTGGTAAAATTGTAAATTGTCCCTAGAGTGTAGGATAATGCTAGTGTATGGATCGCTGGTCGGCACAGATTTGGTGAGTCGGAAGGCCTGTTTCCACTCTGTATCTCCAAAGTCTAAAGTCTAAAAGCACCTCATATTTTGCTTGGGTACCCAACGGTATGAACATTGAATTCTCTAATTTTAAGTAACCTACTAACAGCCCCCTCCGCCCTCTCCCCTTTCCCCCTTCCTCCACCCTAGTCATTTTACTAGTTCCACAGTCCTCCACATCGTTTCCCACGAGGTCATACCTTCATAGCCAACTATGAACCTACCAGGTAACCACCCTGTCTGAGATCATCCGTTGCCGACCCTGATTTGACCTGGTCTTTTCTTGCCTCCAGTTCTCCCCCTCCCCACACTTTCAGTCGGAAGACAGGTCCCGAACTGAAACATCAACTATCCTTTTTCTCCGGAGATGCTGCCTGACTCGCTGAGTTACTGCTGCACCTTGCATTAACATAGTACATGTCAAAGCTTCGGAGCATCCCACAGTATTGGTCTGAAGAAGGGTCCCGACCTGAAACGTCTGTCTATTCTCTCCACTGATGGTGCCTGACCTGCTGAATTCCTCCAGCACATGTGTTTTAATCCCACGGGATTTATAGCCATCGTTCTGTGGCATCCGCACTGATATAACATAGAGAAATGACAGGGAATATGTGCCCTACAAAATCCAACTAACAACATTGTGTTAATTATTAAATATCACATTTCAGCCATGTTAGTTGAAGAATAGAACAGTACAATACAGGCCCTCTGGCCCACAATGTCAAACACGCCAAACATGATGCCAAGTTACACTAAACTCTGCCCTGCAAGAGATCCCTATCCCCCCCATTCCCTGCATATCCACATGCCTATCTAAAACCTCTAAAACACCACTATCATAACTGCCTCCACCACCACCCCTGGCAGCACGTCCCAGGCCCCCAACACTCTCTGTGCAAACAAACCTGCCACGCAGATCTCCATTAAACTTTGCCGCCCTTGCCCGCTAGCTGTTATGAAAAATATCAGCCACGTACCTACTCAGTAGACCATGTTCTCACCTATATGTGCAGCTCCTTGATGGCCAGTAGTTAATCCCTTCTTTTCTCATTTATAATGCATGCCTCAGAGAAATAGCTTAGTCACATCTTTGAAATCTTCAAGACCCCCACTCTCCTGCCCCAGTAGCATTGTAGGTGAGAGACAGTTCCAGATCTGGGTTTCAATGCAAAAAAACTCCTGTCATTGATGACACCAGAGTGTGGCAACTCTCTGTGTGCTGGTCCCAGAGGTGGATCTGCTATCCTCCCTTACAATCGTTCCACTTTTTAATCTTTACACCAACAGCAGAATTTCTTGCACTAACCAATGCTCCATCTGTGCGCTGTGGATGGCTTGATTGCATTCATGAGTCGTCTTTTCCTGGACGGGATAGCAGGCAAACCAAAGTTTTTCACTGTACCATTGTATGCGTGATGATAATAAACTAAACTGGAATTACCTCGATATGTTCCCTTGTTATTGTTCCTTGCACTTAACAAAATAAGGAACGCAAAAGTAATCCATTACAAAGATATGTGGTGTGAAAAAATATTATCACCGCTTCAAAGAGTTATACAGTACGAAACGTGTCCTTCGGCCCAACTCGCCCATGCCCACCAAGATGCCCTGTCTAAGCTAGTTCTATTCCCATATTTGGCCCATATCCCTCTAAACCTTTTCTAATCCATTTAGTTTAGTTTAGTTTATTATTAACGACAGGTGTACTGAGATACTGTGAAAAGCTTTTGTTTGCATGCTATCCAGTAAAATAAAAGACCATATGAATACACTGACAACTGACCAATGATGAAAGATAAAGGGTACAACATTTAATGAAAATATATAACATTGAAGTCAAATAAAGTCCGATTAAAGAGGTTTAAAGGTCTCCAGTGAGTTAGATGGGAAGTCAGCGCTGCACTCTAGTTGATGAAAGGCTATTATGTAGCTGTTCAAGTGTATTTTAAATGTTGTGATAGTATCTGCCTCAGTTACCCCCATATACCCACCACCCTCTGTGACAATGTTAACCTTCAATAATCCTGCATTATATTTGATAACCATGTGCTGTCAAAAGGACTGTGGCACAGTGACACAGCGGTAGAGTTGCTGCCTTACGGCACCAGAGACCCAGGGTGTCCTGACTACCGGTGCTGTCTGTACGGAGTTTGCATGTTCTCCCAGTGACCGAATGGGTTTTCACCGAGTGCTCCAGTTTCTTCCCACACTCCAAAGACGTGCAGGTTTGTAGGTTAATTGGCTTCTGTAAATTGTAAATTGTCCCTAGTGTGTAGGATAGTGTTCGTGCACAGGGTGATCGCTGGTCAGCACAGACTCGTCGGTCAAAGGGCCTGTTTCCACACTGTATCTCTAAAGTCTAAAGTCTAAAGATTGGAGTGAGATTAGAAACCTTACTAATTAAACAGCAGGGTTTAAGGAAATGAATGAAGGGGTATTGGAACAGCTGGGGCCCAATCTGAGTGCCAAAACATTCCTAAAAACAATAATTTAATCAGCACTAATTCTCAGGTAACAGGTGCATTGGGCAGACAAACAGGAAACTCTGAAGAGTTAGACAAAACGTCGTAGTGGTTTGCCCCTCGAGCAAGTGCCATTACGATCATTGTGACTGCGTTGGCACCTTGCCCTTTCATCCCTTGTTCAATGTCTCCCCCTTGTGCACTGCGTGACTCAAAGCGGATTAATTGACTAATCTCTGATTTCATGATAATTAAAGCACAAAATGTTCAGGCTCAGTCAGCCGTGAATCCCACTGCCCATATGTCAGACTGACCTTTCGCGGAGGTGCAAGATTTGTATGAGTAACACACTTCTGGGGAGGCAGTAGCAGAGATTCTGGATTAATAACTCAGAGGGCTGAACTAATAATACAGAGAAATGAGAACACAAAGTACTGGAGTAACTCAGCAGGTCAGGCAGTGTGGAAGCTGCAGTATGACAAAGGTTAGGATAGATGTACAACACAACAGCCTTTATGGAGTTATTGACGCACATCAATATTCCTGATAGGTATTTCATAGACGTACCCCAATGTTATGGGATGGGTATTCCTTGACGCACACTACAAGGTTCTTGATATTGAAAATTAAATAAAGAATTAAGTAGCATGTAGGTTTACTTGTATGAGTGTTATGTTATTTGTATATTCATGTTTTGAGAACATATTGTTATTGATGATAAGAGATTAGAAAGTGCACACAATTTCAAGGGTCAAAATCTGTATAAAAAGTGGACAGTTGTGATTGGAATTGCAGAGTAGTACGTAACTGGGACTGTGCTGCTCTCCTTTTGCACAAGTAAATACTGTAAAATGTAACTGGAAAATGAATGCAAGTTGTCAGAGTCCAGTTGATCGGGGGCGACGACAACAGCATCTCTGGAGAACATGGATAGTTTTTCAAACTGGCTAATATCTAAAGAAGAGTCTCGACCCGAAACGTTATGTTCACCAGAGATGCTGCCTGACCCGCTGAGTTACTCCAGCACTTGTTTTTTTGTTCTGTAATGCTGCATCGCCAGTTCTTTGCTTCTTAATAATATAGGCTTGATTTCAAATCATATTTTCGCAGGTGGGGATTTAAAGATAATTAAATAAATATTCCAATACACATTCATTTTGGGGAGCTATGTGCTGATGTCAAGAGCTGCCTTTGTTGCCCATCCTTGATTGTTCTTGAGAAGGTTACAATGCGACCCTGTGTTTGAGCCTCTTCCTTTGCCATGCTAACTGTATTGAGGGGGAGGAGGATCCAGGATTTAGATCCGATAATATTGCAATGATAAACCAGCAAATATTTCAGTCGGACTGTGGTGCGATGCGGAGAGCAGCCAGCAGATGACGGTGTTATCATGCGTCATCATCACTGGGTCATCGAATCCTTCAGCATAGAAACAGCCCTTCGGCCCAACTCATCCGTGCCAACTAAGATGCCCCATCTACACTACTCCTACCTGCTCATGTTTGGCTCATATCCCTCTAAACCATTCATATCCCTGTACCTGGCCAAGCGTCTTTTACATGTTGTTAAAGTACCTGCTATAACTACCCACTCTGGCCGCTTGGCCCATATGCCCACAGTAAAAGTTGCCCCTCAGGTTCACATTAAATCTTTCCCCTCTCACCTTAAACCTATGTCCTCGAGTTCTTGATTCTTGGGGTAAAACAATGTGCATTTACCCTATCTATTCCCCTTATGATCTTAAACACCCCTTTCAGACCAGCCCTCATCCTTGTGTGCCCCAAGGAATAAAGTCCTAGCCTGCCCAACCTCTCCCTATAGCTCTGGGTCGCGAGTACCGACAACATCCTCGTATATCTTCTCTGCTCCCTTTCCAATTTACCGATGTGTGCTTGCTGCCCATGTTTTTGGTTACAGAGGCCATGGGGTTGGGAGGCGCTGTCGGAGTAGCCTGGGTAAGTAACTGCAGTGCATTTTATAGATGGCACATTCTTCACCCACCGCGTGTTTGTGGTGAAAAAATTGAAATAACATACTACTAGTGTGAACGATGGTTGGCACACTATCGAAGAGTCTGTTTCCATGCTGCATCTCTAAACTAAGGAGATAAGCCGGTATCGCAAGGAACTGTAATCTTGGATGCTGTAACTGTGGGCAGAACACAAAGTGCTGGAGTAACTCAGTAGGTCAGGTAGCATCTCTGGAAAGCATGGATAGGTGATATTTCGAGTGTTGTGTTAAGTTACATTTTCCGCGTGGAGATGCTGAATAACCCCCATCTAGTGGACTGAAAGAGAATTGCAAAGCTCAATGAAAATTCAACTTCAATAGACACTAGACAATAGTTGCAGGAGTAGGCCATTCGGTCCTTCGAGCCAGCATTCACATTCTGGTTCTGGTTCTGATTCTGGTTCTGGTTCTGGAGGATTACTGCGCAAACACCTCATAAGTGGTTTTCTCTTGCAGGTGAGATGTGATCATGGCTGATCATCCACAATCAGTATCCCGTTCCTGCCTTCTCCCCATATCCCCTGACTCCGCTATTTTTAAGAGCTCTATCTAACTCTCTCTTGAAAGCATCCAGAGAACCGGCCTTCACCGTCTTCTGAGGCAGAGAATTCCACAGACTCACAACTGTCTATGTGAAAAAGTTTTTCCTCATCTCCGTTCTAAATAGCTTACCCCTTATCCTTAAACTGTGGCTCCTGATCTGGACTTCCCCAACATCGGGGACATGTTTCCTGCCTCTAGCGTGTCCAAATCCTTAATAAAGTAAGTAAGTAAGTTTATTGGCCAAGTATTCACATACAAGGAATTTGTCCAAACGCTTAATAATCTTAAACGTGTCCAAACGCTTAATAATCTTATATGTTTCAATACGATCCCCTCTCATCCCTCAAAATTCTAGAGTATACAAGCCCAGCCACTCCATTCTATCAACATATGACAGTCCCGCCATCCCGGGAATTAACCTGGTGAACCTGTGGAATTGTCTGTGGAATTCTCTGCCACAGAAGGTAGTTGAGGCCAGTTCATTGGCTATATTTAAGAGGGAGTTAGATGTGGCCCTTGTGGCTAAAGGGATCAGGGGGTATGGAGAGAAGGCAGGTACAGGATACTGAGTTGGATGATCAGCCATGATCATATTGAATGGCGGTGCAGGCTCGAAGGGCCGAATGGCCTACTCCTGCACTTATTATCTATGATTCTATGATTCTATAACCAGTGCTGCACTCCCTCAATAGCAAGAATGTCCTTCCTTAAATTTGGAGACTTAAACTGCACACAATACTCCAGGTGTGGTCTCACTTGAGCCCTGTACAACTGCAGAAGGTCCTCTTTGTTCCTGTGCTCAACTACTCTAGTTATGAAGGCCAATATGCCATTCGCTTTCTTCACTGCCTGCTATACTTGCATGCTTACTTTCAGTGACTGATGAACAAGGACCCCCAGATTCCGTTGTACTTCCCCTTTTCCAAACTTGACACCATTTAGATAATAATCTGCCTTCCTGTTTTTGCCACCAAAGTGGATAACCTCACATTTATCCACATTAAACTGCATCTGCCATGCATCTACCCACTCAGCCAACCTGTCCAATTCACCCTGCATCCTCATAGCATCGTCTTCACCATTAACACTGTCATCCAGCTCTGTGTCATCTGCAAATTTGCTAATGTTACTTTTAATCCGTTCATCTAGATCATGAATGTATATTGTAAATAGCTGCGGTCCTAGCACCGAGCCTTGCGGTACCCCACTAGTCACAGCCTGCCATTCTGAAAGGGAGCCGTTAATCACTACTCTTTGTTTCCTGTCTGCCAACCAATTTTCTATCCATGTCATCACCCTTCCCCCAATACCATGTGCTCTAATTTTGCCCACTAATCTCCTTTGTGGGACCTTATCAAATGCTTTCTGATAGTCCAAGTACACTACATCCACTGGCTCTCCCTTATCCATTTTCCTGGTTACATCCTCAAAAAATTCAGATGTTGAAAATCTAAAATAAAAACAAAAAATGCTGGAAACACTCAGTAGATCATGCTGCGACTGTGAGAAATACAGTTTACACTTCAGGTTGAAAACCCTTCATCAGAACTGCGATGGAGTCAAACAAATTTAATTTACCATCAGGGAATTGAGGGAGGAGAATATTTGTGATAGGGTAAAACCAAGAGGAACATGTGGGTAAGCTGCAAATTAGTTTGTTACAGCAATGAGTGCATGGGAGCAGTTAGAGGGAGTGAGAACATAGATAAAACAACATAACACAAAGTGCTGAAGGAGCTCCAGGCCTGTATGAAGCTTTTCAAAAAGGGGGGTGGCATGACAAAAATAATTTATGTGAAATAATTTGCGCATAGCGCGCATCACAAGCATGAAGATCGAAGTCCCTCGAGGCCTGCTGAAGGGCCCTGGAAGCTCTGGGGTTTTAGATGCTCTCGGTGCATTCTGAGCCATATTTTCGAGCATTTATGCACCAAATTTATGACCAGTTTTTCAGAATTAATTTTGGCTGAGTCACGAGTAATGAGTGGGTGGAATAGGATGATTGGGAACATTGTTGTATACATTTTTTTAAATCAAGTATTGAAGTTGTTCTTATTTTAATAATTGTACTGTTGTAAAATGTTATGTAAAATGTTATAAAGGAGCATGCAAAAACTGCAAATAAAATACTGTAAGTTTTTGCAGTAAAGAAAACCTGTTTTAGAAAATGTTTTGTGTGTTGATTTGATTGCCTGTTACTGTCCAACTGTGTTAGTGTGTGCAGTGTACTTTGAGTGGTTCTCCTGACCTAACAACTTCACATCACATCAATTTCAACATGGAATAGTGATGTGAATACAACATTTAGTTCGCCTTCAATTTCCATCATGAAAATTGAAGTCAAACTAAATGGTGCATTTACATGACTATGATCGCTTTCAAACTAACCTACTTTACTGTCATACTATTATAATAAATTCTAGTTCCATGATGACTCATAAACAAGATCACAATCACATTTTGAATTCTCAAACACAATGTGATTGTGAATAATTGCAGAGCTACCAAGTTTCACGGGTGAACTTTGAGATCAGCACTCTTTTGAAGACCAGACACCGGGCATTTATGTCTGATGATACAGTGGTCTACATGAAGTCCAGATACGACCTTGGTAAGGCCATCAAAAAGGCTAAAAGGAACTTTTGCTCCAAACTGGAGGATGAGACAGATGTTCGGCAGCCGTGGCGGGGCTTGAATGCAATCACTTCCTACATTCGCTGTGATGGTAATTCAGTCACAGTCACAGAGGCCGACGCCAGGAAATCCTTCAGAGGGGTGAACCCTCGAAAAGCACTTGGACCTGATGGTATACCAGGTAGTGTTCTAAAAACCTGTCCAGACCAACTGGCTGGAGTTTTTACGGACATTTTCAACCTCTCACTTCTGAGGTCTGAGGTTCCCACCTGCTTTAAAAGGGCATCAATTATACCAGTGCCCAAGAAGAGCAAAGTGATGTGCCTCAATGACTATCGTCCAGTGGCACTAACGCCTGTGGTGATGAAGTGCTTTGAGAGGTTGATCATGATGCAAATCAACTCCTACCTCGACAAAAACCTGGACCCACTGCAGTTCGCTTACCGCCACAACAGATCAACGGTGGCTCTCCACTCCGTTCTGGACCACTTGGACAACAAAATCTCATATGTCAGGCTGTTGTTCATCGATTACAGCTCGGCATTTAATACTATCATCCCCTCCAAGCTGGTTACCAAACTCACAGAACTGGGTCTCTGCGCATCCCTCTGCAATTGGATCCTCGACTTCCTCATTCACAGACCACAGTCTGTTCGTATTGGTGGAAATGTGTCAACCTCGATAACAATCAGCACGGGAGCACCTCAAGGCTGCGTGCTCAGCCCCCTGCTGTACTCATTCTATACTCATGACTGCGTAGCCGGTCATAGTGTGAACTCCATCATCAAGTTCGCCGACGACACCACTGTTGTGGGACGTATCACTGATGGGGATGAGTCAGAGTATAGAAGAGAGATCGAGCGACTGTCCATATGTGCCAGTACAATAGCCTGGCCCTCAACACCAGCAAAACCACGGAACTGATTGTGGACTTTGGAAGGAGTAGGATGGGGACCCACAGTCCCGTTTATATCAACGCGTCGATGGTTGAAAGGGTCAAGAGCATCAAATTCCTGGCATGCAAACTGGAAGTTCTAATTTAATCTTACTATTATACTTCGGAGTCACGTGAGTGACTACGTGAAGATTTCAAAGCTCTGTGATTTCATGCCGTAGATACAGTTCCATACGACACACTGCCTTGGTTGACAAAGGATAAACAAATAATGTGTTGAACATTGTTTAAATTATACAATGAACGTCTTAAACATTAAAAGAACAGTAATAACCCTTCTTTCGCTGGGGAAATTACAAAGGAGAACTCAAACAGAACCCAAAACAGCATGCCAAATCTTTGCATTGCGAGGACAGGTTTATCATAAATCGTGAAAAGGTTCCTTCACTTTACCATCCTGCGGTGAGGATTTGGTCTAATGGCACGTCCCGCGCCTTTGCTGCATACGTTGATGCCACCCTGGTGGAGCGATTTAAACACATCAGTGTCTACTCCAGCATAATGCAAACCTGTTTCGGCCATCTAGAAATAGTTTGTACTGACACCTTTGTATGAGGTTTTATGTGGCTGATGAGCATCGCTGTTTCAGAGCCTCTGAGACTCTTGATGACCTTGATATATTGGCTCAGGTGCATAACTACACATAGTCTTAGGTCAATGGGTATATTTTAAGCTTATTTTGGTTCCAGCCATCCCTGGCCTGCTCTGTTTGATTGGATCATATACATAAAACTTATTATTACCCATATCACACATCTGAGCTATGCTTTTACAAAATTGTATTCCCTTCGTTTTGAGTGCCAACAGGGTTAACAGGGGAATATTTTCTTGTATTCCCCTTTCTTGCGAACGCCTATGGACTCTACGTGTTAAAACAGCGGTAAATATAGTCTTATATTCCCCTGGTCTCACATCCGGGAACTTGGCAATGTGACGCTGCGTGGGAAATTTAGAATTTGTTCTCGACAAAACAAGCAAAATGGCAGCCTCCTGCGAGAAGAGGTTCGTGACTTTTGACAGAAGATTTTCCTCTAGATGTCTGATATGGGTAATAATAACAATATTGACTGTCCTCTAATAACGACATATATTGCCCTCACTAGATCCATATTGCCCTCGTCTTCGACTCGGGCAATATGAATCTACTTCAGGCAATATATGTCGTATCCCCCTCAAGGCCAGTCAATATTCTATTAATATTATCTACAGAAGAATGCATGCTGTCCAGTCGTAACTTTTGCAATATCTGGACCCATTGCGCTGCCACTAGCACCATGAACATGACCACTTTGAGCGTTAACTTATGGAAAGGCAGAAATGTAATTGGAGCCCATTGCCAAAGCAGTGTGAGAAGTATACCCACATCCTAGACTTCCGAATATCTAGGTCTGGGAGGGTTTTGTTAAAATACCTCTTATGAATCGGGCCACCAATAGATGAGATCCGACAGAGTGTTGTCCGGACTCTTGCCCTAAATAGGAGGACAAAGCTCTTCGAGCACTATAAATGGCACCAAAGGTTTACTGCACGTCAAAAATGCAATGTAGCAAGGAACTCCAATACATCCGGTATGCCTGCAACATGATAAGATATATTTGACTGTAAACAGAACATCTCCCATTTCTTAATATGAGATACATTATCGTTTTTTAGTACTATCTCTCCAGGCCACCGTAATCACATCGACGGTCCTACTCGATAGTCCGAGTCCCTGGAACAGTCTGGTCAGAAGATACAAATCAACAGATTAATACGCTCATGTAAAGGGGAACTCTCCTCCTGTCCCAGGGTGAACCAACAAGTTGCTGTAATTGGGGATAGTCATGAATGGCTGTGTCATCAGTCTCAGAACCAATGGGAACCATGGCTGTGTGGACCAGTTAGGAACTACCAAACGCCTAAGCGTAGTCGTGCTTTATTCTGGTGAGACATTGACTAATGAGGCAGAATGGGGAAAAAGCATAAGAACGTACGTCCCCAACATAGCGAGAATGTTTCCTCCGCTACTGGTTCCCATGAGACGTATTTAGGTAACTGATGATTTAACCCGGATGCAACAGATCTATGTCTGGCAATCCATACCGGCTGACAATCATTTTGAAACTTTTGGATTCATCATCCATTCTGTGTTGTCATTGAATTTACGTGACCTGGTGTCTGCCACTTTCACATCATCTCTACCTGGTAGGTGGATATCTGAGACCCAGATGTTTCTCGTAATGCACCAGTGCCAGATGAGGTTAGCCAGATTGTCACGGAAATAATGACCAATTCCACCCATGTGACTGATATGCAACAGCTGTGGTATTGTCAATCTGAAGCTGCACATGCAAATCATGCATTGTTGAGCAGAATGTTTTCAGGCCATAGAATGCACCCAGCAATTCTACATAGTTTACCCCATGCCTCTGCAGGATTAATTCCTCTTTCACATTCCATATGCCGCCACAGCTAGACTCGATATCAGTGGCTCCCCATCCCGAAGCGCTCACATCAGTTTGTAAACTAAAGGTTATTGAGTCAGAATGTCTCTAGTACATCGCGAGACATTAGTTACAGTTTTGGCCGTAGGCAAAGTACTGACATGTTAATTAAATCAATGATGAACCCCAAATAGCCAATCATTCTAAATGGTACTAATTTGGATTTAATTAGATGGGTGAGGAACCTAACCTCTCAACATCTGTTTGGTAGCTGAATATTATGCATCTTTCAGATCTATGGTTGCCATATAACACCCTTTTGATATCAGTTGCAATACTGAAAACGTTCATTTTAAAAACGTTTATACTGGACCTAAGAGTTAAGTCTGGTTAGGCCCAGAATGACTCGACACCCACCATCATTCTTTTGGCTGTGGAATATTGGACACAAATTGTTGAGGCTAATATGCTGTCCTTTCAATTACCCCTTTTTTGGAATAAAATACCAATTTCATCATTCACCTGTAGAGTTAGTGGTATTGAAAACCCAATACCCGACTAGGTGTATTTTGTACGGGTGGATCAGGCACGTGCCATCAGGGTAGGCAAGGTAGGCACTGCCTACCCTGACTAAGATTATGAAATGGTAATTATTAAATATAAATAGTAAAGGCATGGGAGAATTATGCCTATCTAAGAGATGGATCTCTTAGGTAGGCATAATACGCGAAGCTCTGTGCAGCCCACGGGCCGTCAGCGCTGCCTGAGCCGTCAGTTTCAAGGGGAGCTGAAGGCAGCAGAAATTCTGCCTTTGCAGTACTGCGCAGGCGCAGCAGTATACTGTGCATGCCCAGCGCGAGTTTCTTGGCGGGATTTTCGAATGTGGATTGCCATTATTTTAATAATTTCTCAGGAAACAAAGAGCGAAGAATGGACTTAATGTACCATTGTAGTGCTTAATGTACTTAACGTGGTAAGTGCATTTCTTGGTGCTTAATTTTTATATAATACTGTATTTCCCGGGGTGGGGGAGGGAGAGCTCCGTTCACAGTGTTTGGGGAGTCTGGCGTTGTGAAGGAGGGGATTGGGGTCAGTAACCCACTTGCCACGCTCAGGTCTGAGTGCAGGTAGATGGGACTAGGTGAGAGTAAGTGTTCGGCACGGAGTAAAAGGGCCGAGATGGCCTGTTTCCGTGCTGTAATTGCTGTATGGTTTTATTGTGGCTGGGGAGTGAATTAGCTTGGGCAGCTGCCGCAGCACTCCGGGCACGGACAGCACAACTGGCCGCCACTTCCGAGGAAGGAAGCAGCTCGGGTGACTGACTTTGAGCGGCCGCCGGGACCCTGCCACTTCAGCCACTTCAGCCCTGTCTGCTAGTCCCCGTCTCCTCTGGCTGTGCTCTCCGTCTGAACATCTCTCACCTGCCGCTCGCCGGCCGGCTTCCCGCAAATCTTTAAATTCCGACAGCGCGTTCACGGGACCAGTTGAGGTTACTTGGCTGTGGGAATTTAAGGATTTGCGGGATGCGGTTGACATGAGCGAAGCCGGCGAGCGGCAAGTGAGAGATGTTCAGACGGACAGAACTGCCAAAGGTGAGCGGGCCGGCAGAAGGCGCTGAAGTGGCAGCCCGGTTTCTGTTGTCGGGTCCCGCAGCTGCTCGCACCGAGCTGCTTCTATCCTCGGAAGTGGCGACCATTCTGCTGTCCCATGCCTGGAGCGCTGCGCCAGCGGTGATTTTGACATGATCTCTGACCCTCCTCCTTTTCAACACTCCTGCCCTCCCTGCATCTTTAACCCCTGGCACAGACTCTCCACATGCTGTTAAAGGAACTCTCCCTCCAAATGGACCCTTGAATTAGTATTGTCATTCAATAAGATGACAACGATTCAACGTCCGGTGTGTTCCCGTTTTTCCCACCATCTCTCCACCTGCCTTCATCCTCCGTCCCCCACCCATTCAGGGATTAGAAAATGAAGGAGATTGAGAAGCCTTGATAAAATTGAATTGTTAAACCCCTGTCTCACTGTGCGAGTTGGCCCACGAGTGACCCCGAGTTTTCACTCGTGGTGATCACGTAGCGGGAACGTCGGAACTCGCACGAGCAACTTATCGATCGTGGCGCTACGGCAGGTACTCGGGAAACTTGTTAACTCGTGAAAAAAATCAAACATTTTGATTTTTTCCACGAGTCAAATAACTGTTCAAGTTAAAAATGGAAACATTTAAACTCGTTTGTGATAACGTAGTGGCCCGTGCGTTATCTTAGTGTCTCTCGTGAGTCTACGTGGGAACTTTAATAATCTGTTCTTTTGCTCGATAAAGACTGAACCAAGATAGACACAAAATGCTGGAGTAACTCAGCGGACCAGGCAGCATCTCTGGAGAGAAGGAATAGAATCGAGACCCTTCTTCAGACTTACCCGAAATGCCACCATTCCTTCTCTCCAGAGATGCGGCCTGTCCTGCTAAGTTACTCCAGCATTTTGTGTCTATCTTCGGCCTTTCTGCGATGATCCACTTGTCCTTTATTACTGAGGCGCCTGCCCCGTGGCTTCGTATTCGTCACTCTGTCTCATGAGGACGCGGTTAAGACCTGCCGAAGGGGCAAGTCTGGGGTGGTGGGTGGGATGTGTCCACGTGTGATGCTCCATCCACCCCCCGGGGCCGAGAGTGTGGGATGGGAAGGAACTGCAGATGCTGGTTCACACTGGAGATACACACACAATGCTGGAGTAAACTCCGAGGGACAGGCAGCTCTCTGGAGAGATGGGATGGGTGAGATTTCAGGTCGAGACCTTACTTCAGACTTCTCCAGAGATCCCGCTGAGCTTAGTCCAGTTTTTGTCTATCCCGGTGACGGGGAGCCCGGCTTGGCCGACCCGCGCCTCTACCTTGCCGGTCAGTCCAGTGATCATCGCCCTCCGCCCGGGATGCAGCGGAGGTTTCCATCCGGTGAGTTGTCCAGCGCTCACGGTGGACGAGGGAGGACAGCAATAGGCCAGGTGAATGAATACAGCACATAAATGAGTCGACCTTTAATATTTCTTGATTTTATGTTTTAATTTACAAGCTGCTTCAAGCGAGGCAAGTTTTATTTTCAGTCCGAGAAGGGTCTCGACCCGAAACGTCACCCATCAACGAAAAAGCTGGAGTAACTCAGCGGGTCAGGCAGCAACTCTGGAGAGAAGGAATAGGTGACTTTTCGGGTCGAGAATCCTTCTTCAGAAGACGAGCCCTTATCCAATACGTCACCTTCTCCAGAGATGTTACCTTGCCCGCGTTACGCCAGCTTGTTGTGTCTGCCTTCCGTCCAAAGCCTTTGGATCGTCGCCAACATGATGACGGTGCGAACCCCGAGTCCGGTGCAATGGACGGGGAGCTGGAGAGGGGAGGAAGGGGTCACACACATGGCAGGAAGCAGAGGGGTGGGGGTGGGGTGGTGACAGTCAGGGCCAACAATGAGATGGAGAAATACAGAAACACCGACGTGCAAGAAGACCTACAATAGCGCATGATCTCTCTCGCGTTATGGCGGGTGATTGTCGCCTGTCCGCTGTTTCTGCCCTAAAGCTTGGGATCGTTGCCCTTTGTGTTGGCGTGGAGGGGGAGGGGGCTATTGTGCTGCTTGATGCCCCCTGCTATCATAGGGACAGGGAAACACAGCGGCTTTGAGACTGTGGGCAATCACTACAAAGTGTCTGCCTGCAGTCAGCACTCCTCTCCTACACATGTCTCATCTTTCATTATGACACTGGACCTGTTGAGCCCATTCCAGTCTATTTTGTGTATCAAGTCACTCCTGTTAGAAACACTGTGTCACATTTCAGGAGATGTTGTCAGCTCAAGAGTTAACGGGAGACGAACTTTGTCAGCTCAAGAGTAAACGGGAGACGAACTTGGAACATCGCAGTATACCATACCCGTGGGAACTCGGTTCAAACACTTGAACATCAACTTGGGATATCGTGCACAACCACGAGTCTCTCACTCGGGGTACCTCGTGGGTCAAGTCGCACAGTGAGACAGGGCCATTACTTTTTTTTTATTTTTTACGAAGAGAACAATCTGCGCATGCGCGGTTTAAGATTTTTTTAAAAAGCCGGCTGACTGCCTACCCTGAGTAATTACTCACGGCACGTGCCTGGGGTGGCTGTACTTCCGAGATAACTTTATTCGAGATCCCCGGATACAGTCCAGTATGAATAGATCTGATGTTTATGCAGCACCATGTATCATAGAACAATTGCTACCTATCCCCAACCGGTGACTGATCTCTAGAGGATATATCCTGGATTTTCAATTATCCCTTCCTGTTCTGAAAGGGTATGGTTTTTGAGGCGGCATCCTGGTCTCAGGATGAGTTTTGATGAGGCCGATTGTTTTTGCCTCATCATCCAGGTCTTTCCCTGGATATTGGAGGATCTGCGCAAGGCTGTGAACCGTGGGTTGAGCGTAGGCTGGATGGGCATTACACAGCAGGGCCCGTATCCTGCTGTGTTTAGAAGGTGCCCTTGTACCATTTGCCCAAACGCCATTGTTCCTGCTCCAACCAGTTTTTTAGGACTTCTGCAGCCTTAACTCATGCGCCCTCATGATGCGCTCCTTTAGAGCGATGCACAGTTAACAGGTATTTGATATGTCTTGCGAAGTTTCCTCCATTATGGAGTCCTGGAGCTGGTGAGAGGCCATATAATTAAATTTCTGGCCTGATTGTCATCCATTGCTTCACCAGTTCCCTCCGGTATGGCAAATTGCTGGCCACATCCGGCACACCCGGAGCATAGTTCATGTGCTTTGGTGTATGCACATAAGCAGTGACACCAAACTTCAGGGTCAGATTCATACTGCCCTGGCTTTTCCCGGCTCCTGCTCACGGGAGGTAACATGCAGCCCTAAACAAGGTGCTGCTGTTATGGGTCCCCATCATAGGCATATTATCCTACAAATGTGTACAGCTCTTCTGCTTAACAGACCTCTGCTAGAGGTTGCTGCTGAAAGCTGCTGGGGACCCTGGGGTATAACCCCGGCTGGAACACCTCCTGGTCATTATCATTTTGGCCATGAGGTGTTCCACGTTGTCCAGACGTCCCCAATGTTCATTTTTTGGAAGGGAAAAGTCTTTCTGGCTTCACTCATCAGAGTTGACAGGCCTAGACCATTTACTCTTGGCCTACCTCCCGACAGGAGTGGCCACAGTGCTTTAAAGCACCGGAGTTGCTGCTGCTGACTGAACTGCCGGTGGCTCTAAAGTCGGCGTCTCAAAAGCCGTCGTCATCCGCTGACTGCAGCTACGACTTCATCATGAGGAATTTCTCCTACTATTGAGAACAAGCAAGGCTGGCAGAACTTAAACCGCCACAACCTCAGCCTTAATAAGTTGTTTCGTCAAAGTGCCTGGACATTACGATGACCCTGGCAAGGGTAATTACTGGACGCTGGACCCGTCCAGCGACGACGTGTTCATCGGCGGGATGACGGGCAAACTTCGCCGGTGGTCGGTCACGTCCCCGGGCAAATTTTTCAATTACTCCAGTGCCGCCTCCAGTTTTTTGAACCAGGCTCCCAATTATAGCTCGGGAGTTTGGAAATAATTCTGCATAGAATGTGTGTCATTTTCTTACATTTTTACAGCAGTCTAAGTGAAATAAAAACCCTAGGTGAGCATAGAATAATGCTCAGTGGTTGCAGATCCGGGGTGGAGCAGATGGTTAGCGGGGATATCTCTGACGCGTTGTTGAGGGGACACAGTGAACCCTTGCTCCGTCAGCTTGCTGTCGGGGCAAGCCGGCTGCTTCTTCCCATCCTTGCATCACACGCAGGCGGTGTAGCAGCAGAACGGACCCGGGATGCCTTCTCTCCGACCCCTATCCACCTCCCCATGCGGACTGGCCGCAGGCAGGTTTTATTTTATAGGCAACATACTCGCTTTATTTTCATTATTTTAATATTTTCCCTTTAGGAAAGTGTCCCTGCTGGCTCCTGTAACCAGCCTTACAGGACCTAGTAAACCGCAACAAGTTTAAAACACTTACCCATTTTTTTTTTCATTTTGGATTTTCTTTTCTGGAAATAAAAGGGGGGTGCGACCGCATCCATTGCACCCCCTCCCCCCTCGGACGTCCATGAGCTCAGCGGGTCTGGCAGCATCTGTGGGACAGCGATTTTTCGGGTCGGGATCCTTCTTCAGACTCGTCGGGATCAGAACGTTCCTAGAGCAGGAGATCAGCAGGCATCACTGAGGGGCAGTGAGAGAGGTTCTCACCGAACTCCCTTTGGAGAGAGAACTTCTTCAAAGTAGCCTGAATGAAGGTCCGGGCCCAAAGTGCCATCTGTCCATTCCTTCCTTCCACAGATGCTCTTACCTGCTGAGTTCCTCAAGCACTTTGTCCCCCCCCCCCCTCTTATTTTACCCCCTCTCTTCCCTGTGCCCCACTCAGGTGTGCAGTCATTTCTCCCACGATCCAGTCCACCCCATCCCTTTGGCTCCTGTTCTTTCAAGCCTTTGTCCATGCATCTGCATACACCTCCTCAGCTGTAACCAGCTGTCCCGCCCCTACCTCTCTTCCAGCTTTCTTCCCCACCCCCCCTCATTGCAATCTGTCTGAAGAAGGGTCCCAAACCAAAACTTTGCCTATCCATGTTCTCCACAGATGTTACCTGACCTGCTGAGTTACTCCAGCACTTTGTGTTTTGCTCAAGATTCTTGTATCTGCAGTTCCTTGGTTCTCCATACACCAAAGAATACAGGAGTTGTAAATATCAAAGCAGGGTACATGGAACCCAGCAGCTCAGGATGAATTTGTCCTCTACTCTCAGAGAAGAAAAAGGGATTTGGAAAGTATATGTCTGTCTGTACAGAGTTTGCACGTCTCTCTGTGACTCTGTGTGTTTTCTCCAGGTGCCATGGTTTCCTCCCACACTCCAAAGGCGTACAAATTTGTAGGTTAATTGGCTTCTGTGAAATTGTAATTGTTCCTAGTGTGTAGGATAGTGTTAGTGTATCGGTGGATGGGAGGGCCTGTTTCTACACTGTATGTCTCAGGTCAAAGCCTTAAGTAAATTCTAAAGTGCCGCTGCCTTGCCTTACTTTGAAGAACGTTGTACTGATAGCACCTGTAGTCAGGATCAAACCCGGGTTTCTAGCGCTGTAAGGTAGCAACTCTACTGCTGCCCTACTGTGCCACCCTTTTCTTTGTTAGTTCTGAAGATAGACACAAAAAGCTGGAGTAACTCAGCGGGACAGGCAGCATCGCTGGAGAGAAGGAATAGGTGACGTTCTGGGTCGAGATCCTTCTTCAGACTGGTTAGCGATAAGGGAAAGGAGAGATATAGACGGTGATTTGGCGAGATAAAGAACAATGAATGAAAGATATGTAAAAAAGTAACAATGATAAATGAAACAGGCCATTGTATGCTGTTTGTAGGGTGAAAATGAGAAGCTAATGCAACTTGGGTGGGGGAGGGATAGCCGGGGCTACCTGAAGTGAGAGAAATTAATATTCATACCACTGGGCTGTAAGCTGCCCAAGTGAAATGTGAGATGCTGTTCCTCCAATTTACATTTAGCCTCACTCTGACAATGGAGGAGACTGAGGACAGAAAGGTCTGTGTAGGAATGGGAAGGAGAATTAAAGTGTCCAGCAACCGGGAGATCAGGTTGGTTCACGCGGGCTGAGCGAAGGTGTTCCGCGAAAAGATCGGCCAGTCTGCGTTTGATCTTGCTGATTTATAAAAGTCCACTCCTCGAACAACGGATACAGTAGATGAGGTTGGAGGAGGTGCAAGTGAACCTCTGCCTAACCTGAAAGGACTGTCGAGGTCTCTGGACAGAGTCGAGGGAGTGGGTATAGCAACAGATGTTGCATCTTCTGCAGTTGCAGGGGAAGGTACCCGGGGAAGGGATGGTTTGGGTGGGAAAGGATGAGTTAACAAGGGAGCTGTAGAGGGAACAGTCTCTGTGGAAGGCAGAAAGGGGTGGAGATGGGAAAATGTGGCCAGTAGTGGAATCCCATTGGAGGTGGCGGAGATTTTGGAGAATTATGTGTTGTATGCGATGGCTGATGGTGTGGAAGGTAAGAACTAGGGGGACTCTGTCTCTGTTGCGACTAGGGGGAGGGGGAGCAACCTTTGTTCCTAGACTATCCACTACTTCTGACCCATAACACTTGTCTGCCTTATGTCTGCAGTGAGTGATGTTTCTAAAATATTGACCTTCCCACTAGTCCACTTGATTAAAAAATAATCGTTGGCGTTAAAGCACTGTGCATTTGAGTTACAAAAGTGCAAAGATCTCTTTGCATTTGCTTGGTTAGTTGAGTTTCGAGGGGCTGGGAGAGCCTGTAAATAGCTGCATGTGAGACTCCAGCAACCCAGTTTGACATTTAAACAGAGCTGTTAGTGCTTTTAATTAAAAATAAATTGGATTTTCAGGTTGGGGTTTACGATAAATTGAAGCAGAGGAAAGCCACAAGATTCTGCAGCACTAAACCTATTGTGAGACCCAGCTTAAATGGTCATTGTAGCTGTAACATGACTTGCGGGTCATTGCAATCTGGTCACCCGTAACTGCTGTTCAATTCAAGAGCAGTTGGGGAAATGCAGTAACCATTAACCTTGTTAATAACATCCACATCCAGAGAAGGGTGCAAAACTCACTTCTACAATTTAATTCAGCGGTTGAGACAGCATCTATGGAGTCTGAAGAAGGTTCTCAACCCATAAACCTATTCCTTCGCTCCATAGATGCTGCCTCACCCGCTGAGTTTCTCCTTCATTTTTGTCTACCTTTGATTTTTCCAGCATCTGCAGTTCTTTCTTAAACATTTTGTCTACAATTTAATTGCTTTCTTTGCTGAAATTTCCCCCTTCATAATTTGACATTTCCACCCTGTAAAAAAGGTTTCTGACCTTTTTACCCAATCCAGTCTCATAAATTTATATATTTCCCAAGGTCTGAAGAAGGGTCCCAACCCAAAATGTCACCTATCCATGTTCTCCAGAGATGCTGCCTGACCCGCTGAGTCAGTCCAGCACTTTGTGTTCTCGGCAAAATTCCAGCATCCGCAGTTCCTTGTCTTACCATCTTATCTCAGTTCAGAAATGCAACATGAAAAGAAGCCCTTTGGCCCACTGATCCCAGGCCGACCATCGATCACACATTCACACTAGTTCTATGTTATCCCGCTTTTTCATCCATTCCAGCCACTTTCTCAGCCACTAGGGGTGCCGCATTGATGGCAGCCTCTGCCTACAGTTTTTCTATCTTTTTTTTAATTTTTAGTCTGTTTTAAAAGTGTGTTTTGGAGGCTTCTTTAGTCTTTCTATGTGGGGGAGGGGGGTAGGGTAAGGGGGAAACCGTGTCCCAGTCACTTCCTGGCGTGGATGCGACTATTGTCCGAGTCGCGTCCTCGCCCCCCTCCTTGCGGCCTACCAACTGGATTGGTGCGGCCTTTCCTGCCGGGCTCCGGCCAAAGCTTCAGCGTTGGCGGCGCAGCACTGGTTTCACCGCGGAGCTGGCGATGCCTACCTGGATCGCCGTCTGAAGCTCCGGAGTGCTGCTTCAACATCGCGGAGCTGGGGTTTGGAGAGCTCCCAGCGCGGGCGGCCCTGACCAACATTGTGGAGTCCTGGGACCCTTTGCCGAGGGCCGCCAGCATTGAATCTCCACCCAGCGCGGCCTGTGGATTTCGGGAGCCGCTGTCTCAGGTAGGAGGTGGCCAATTCGGACATCCAAGCCGTTGAGGTGATTTTCCCATTCCGACGTCGGAGTTCCATCATCCTGGCGAGAGGGCCTGAACATTGGGCCGACCACGGGAGGACAACAGAGGAGGATGGCTGAATTTTGGAGCCTTCCCTCACAGTGGGAAACTTTGATCCCGCTGTGTGGAGATGTCTATGTTAAAGACTATCGCGTTCTGTGCTCTTTATTATTTGTATGGCTGTATGGCGACCACACATTTCACTGTACCAATTGGTACATGTGACAAATAAATGTATCTTGTATCTTGTATCCTTACACACTGGGGACAATTTACAGAGGGTGAATTAACCAACAAACCCGCATGTCTTTGGGATGTGGGAGGTAACTGGAGCACCCAGAGCAAACTCAGGCAGTCACAGGGAGAACGTGCAAACTCCACATAGACAGCGAGGTCAGGATTGAAGCCGGGTTTCTGTCCAAGGTGTGCGGCAGCAGCTCTACCCACTGCACCACTGAGCCGCCCTGTTGTCAACTTCCAGGATGGAATTATTCGTGTAATCTTCAGGGAAATTGATTTGAATCCTGCCTGTGTCGCAGTAGTTTAGTTTAGTTTAGTTTAGTGATAGTTCACGAGAGGAAAAGATTGGGTAAATGCCTAGAGCAGGGAATCGAGAACCAGAGGACGTAGGTTTAAAGTCAGGGGAGGAAAAGAATTAATGGGAATAACCTGAGGAGTAACTTGTTTTACACAAAGGGTGGTGGGTGGTATAGAACAAGCTGCCGGAGGAGGTAGTTTTAGCCGGTACTATTAAGAAATAATTAGACAGGTACATGGATAGGATAGGTTTAGAGGGATATGGGCCATACACTGGCAGGTGGGAATAGTTTCGATGGAGCATGTTGGTCGGCAGGGGCAAGTTGGGCTGAGGGCTTGTTTCCACGCAGTACGACCCCATCTGTCAGATACAGCGTGGAAACAGGCCCTTTTGCACACCAACTAACCAACCAACATGCCAAGCAACTATCATCACTCTTACATTAGTTTTATCCTGCAATTTGCACACTCAAAGCCAATTCAAGTATTGGGCCAGGCTATGAGTGGTGACCATCAACTTCATGGACACTGCATTTCTCTGCCTGAGCAATTTGTAAACCACAAGCTAAAGTTTCTGTTGTCAGCAGGCAAAAACCGAGGTTAATTTTAGTCTTTATATGTCTGATAACAGGTTGCATGCACCACTGAGGTAAGCGTTCATCTGTTGTAGTTACGTACGGACAATTATAGGTTGATGATGCTGCTGATTAAAGCCAACCCACACAATGCTAAACAGATAGAAGCCTCGGTTGAGGTTAATGATTCTGGGTTTCACATTCACATGTGTGTCATTTAGTTCCTGGCGATAATACTACTCAGTTCCAAAGAAAAACACCTGGACGAGAGCATTCACAATTCAAGCATCGATAATCCAGGTACGTTTTACTACATCACATTGCGTCCTTGCCTCATTTTATTTTTTTTTGTTAAATATTTTTATTAGACGTAAGTACATATTAAAAGAATATACTTGTCACATACATTCGTAATATTATTAATATTAACAATTATGTCTCATTTGTATTTCTATACATTTTTTTTAATTGCAGATAGGAAAAAATAGAGAAAAATAAAGTAAAAATAGAAAATCAAAAAAAAAATGAGTGGAGTGTTAAACAGGTTATCCATCATTGGAGATATATCCATGATTTGTTATATATGATTCTTCATCCATTCCTTTATTCAGGCTTCAGTCAGGCTCTCGCACCGAGCCATTTTGACCCTTTAAATATTCAATAAATGGAGACCATATCCCTCTGAAAAGATCCAACCTGTCCAGTAGGACAAGCCTTAATCTTTCCAGATGAAGTGTCTCTGACATTCCTGTAGTCCACATTTTGGTTGTGGGGGATGTAGGACCTTTCCAGAATTTCAATATTAATTTTTTCCCAATTATTAAACTGTAATCAATAAAAATTATTTGATTCGTTGTTATTAATTGATCTGTTTCTAATATTCCCAGTATTATTAATTTTGAGTCAGGGATCAGATTCATATTAACAACATTCGAAATTATCTTAAATATTTCTGTCCAAAATTTTTATACAATTTGTAAATGAGTGCGTTAAGTTAGCTTCTAAGTGCTGACATTTATCACATATGGCAGATACATTTGAAAAAATACTATGTAATTTGGATTTTGAATAATGTAATCTATGTAATATTTTAAATTGTATAAGAGAGTGTCTAGCATTTAATGAACAATGGTGTATATGTTGTAAAGTTTCATCCATACTTCTAGTCTGATTAATTGACCTAATTCGTTTTCCCATGATTGTCTATATATTTCTGTCATTGGGACATCGTTTTCCAATAAAATGTTATAAATATATGATATCAATTTTTCTGTGTTCGGGTGTTTATTTAGACATTCATCTAAAATTTATGTCTTTCTATTTCTGATTTCTTGTGTGTTTGCTTTTACATAGTCTCTAATTTGTAAATATTTAAAGTAATCTTTTGAATGTAATCCATAAATTTGTTGTAATTCTTGAAATGACATGAAGGGGTTTTCCCTATAGAGATCGCCCATCTTATTAATTCCATAGTTTTTCCATTGTAAAAAACCTTTGTCCATGATTGAAGGTTTAAATGTAACGTTATTTACAATGGTAAGGGCTAGTGGTATACATTTCAATTTTAATGTTTTCTTTATTTGTTTCCAGATACGTATCCCACTTTCTATTATAGGATTTTCACTATAGATTTTCTTATCTAGTTTAATATTAGCGAATAAAATCGAGCTAATTTCAAAAGGCGAACAATCTTCTTTTTCTATTTTTAACCAGATTGGTTGTTTATCTGTCTCTACTAACCAAAAAATCATATTTTTAATATTAACAGCCCAGTAATAAAACATAAAGTTTGGCAGTGCTAGACCTCCATTTATTTTTGATTTACATAAATGTTTTTTATTTATTCTATGGCTCTTATAATCCCAGATAAAGTTGGTGACTATAGAATCAACCTTCTTAAAGAAATTTTAAGTACGTCCTTGCCTCATTTTAACCAGATTTTATTCAGATATAATTTATACTTGGGAGGAATCCTTGGGGGATCTCATTAAATGAGGAGGGGCCTGATTGAAGTTTACTGCATCGTGAAAGGCCTGGATAGAGTGGATGTGGAGAGGATGTTTCCACTAGTGGGAGGGCACAGCCCCAGAATAAAAGGACGTACTCATAGAAAGGAGTTGAGGAGGAATTTCTTCAGCCAGAGAGTGATGAATCTGTGGAATTCATTGCCACATTGGTGGAGGCTAATGCCACTGTCCCACTTAGGAAACCTGAACGGAAACCTCTGGAGACTTTGCGCCCCACCCATGGTTTTGGTGAGGTTCCCGGAGGTTTTTGTCAGGTTCCCGGAGGCTTTTTCAATTTTTTTGAAATAACCACCGGAACATGGAAGAATCGGAAACCACTTTCGACCATTAGGGTGACTGACAAAAACCTCCGGGAACCTCCGGGAACCTCACGGAAACCTTGGGTGGGGCTCAAAGTCTCCAGAGGTTTACATTCAGGTTTCCGAAGTGGAACAGGGGCAAAAGTCTCTGGGTATTTTTAAAGCGGAGATTGACTGGTTCTTGATTAGTAAGGGTGTCAAAGGTTATATGGAGAAGACAGGAGAATGGGGTTGAGAGGGAAAGATACAGTAGATCAGCCATGATTGAATGGCGAGGTAGACTCCATGGGGCGAATCGCCTAACTATGCTCCTATGACTAATGAACAGATCCAATGACGTACAGGTTTGTAGGTTAATTGACTGTGGATAGGGTGAGCAGCTTCAAATACCTGGGAGTCCACACCACAGAGGATCTGACATGGACAACACACACTGCCGCACTGGTGAGTAAGGCAAGGCAGCGGCACTTTAGAATTTACTTAAGGCTTTGACCTGAGACATACAGTGTAGAAACAGGCCCTCCCATCCACCGATACACTAGCACTATCCTACACACTAGGGACAATTTACAATTTACAGATGCCAATTAACCTATAAACCTGTACATCTTTGGAGTGTGGAAGGAAACCGGAGCACCCGGAGAAAACCCATGCATTCACAGGGAGAATGTGCAAACTCTGCACAGACAGAAACCCTTGGTCAGGATCGAACCCGGGTCTCTGGTGCTGAAAGTCAGCAACTCTATTGCTGCCCCACTGCGCCACCTGTGCAGCTGGTAGAGCTGCTACATCACATCACCGGAGGCCCGGTTAGATCCTAAATATACCAAATCAATACCAAAGAGGTAATAGTGTTGCCACGTCATTATATGAGGACAAGATATATTAATTGAACCTGTGGTGATTTCTGACAGGATTGGCAAACTTCGGGCAGTGATGACTACTTCACTTGGTAAACTTTGGCAACCGTCTAACTTCGGCAAGAGTGGAGGACTCCTACCACAAGCGAGGAAGGTGGATCAGCCCGATAACAAATTCAAAAACACAGTCAAGCAGAACTTCCCAAGAGGACAACGAAAAGCTCTGGGTGTAAGGTCATAAGATCATAAGGTCATAAGTGACAGGAGCAGAAATAGGCCATTCGGCCCATAACATCTACCACGCCACTCAATCATGGCTGATCTATCTCTCACCCCCTAACCCCATTCTCCTGTCTTCTCCCCATAACCCCATGGCACCTAATCAAGAATCTATCTATCTCTGCAATATAAATATCCGTTGATGGTTTCCACAGATTTTTGTGGCAAAGAATCCCACAGATTCACCACCCTCTGACTAAGGAAATTCTGCTCATCTCCGTCCTAAAAGAATGTCCTTTAATTCTGCTATGATCTCTGGTCCTAGACTCTCCCATTATTGGAAACATCCTCTCTCAACGTCAACTCTATCCAAGCCTTTCATTATTCGGTACGTTTCAATGAAGTGTCCCTTCATCCTTCTAAACTCTAGCGAGTACAGGCCCAGTGCCGTCATACGTTCATCATATCTTAACCCACTCATTCCAGGGATCATTCTAGTAAACCTCCTCTGGACCCTCTCCAGAGCCAATACATCCTTCCTTAGATATGGTGCCCAAAATTGCTCACCACACTCTGAATGCAGCCTGATCAGCACCTTATGGAGCCTCAGCATTACATCTCTGATTTGTATGCTCATCCTCTTGAAATTAATGCTTGCATTGTGTTTGCCTTCTTTATTACCGATTCAACTTGCAAATTAACTTTTTGGGAATCCCGCACCAGCTCTCCCAAGTCCCCTTGCACCTCCGATTTCTGGATTCTCTCCCCCATTAGAAAATAGCTTACGAATTTATTCCAAAATACACGACTCCACACTTTGCCACTCTATATTGCAACTGCCACTTCTCTGCCCACTCTTCCAACCTGTCCAAGTCCGTCTGAAGAGTCTATGCTATCTCTAAACTACCTGCCCCTCCACCTATTTTCATATCATTTGCAAACTTGGCCACAAATCCTTCAATCCCCTCATCCAAATCATTAATAACCCATTATCTGTTATTTGCACTTTATCAGTTTATTTATTCATGTGTGTGTATATATTTATATAATGGTATATGGACACACTGATCTGTTTTGTAGTCAATGCCTTCTATGTTCTGTTGTGCTGAAGCAAAGCAAGAATGTCATTGTCCTATCAGGGACACATGACAATAAACTCACTTGAACTTAATATACAACGTGAAGAGTAGCGGCCCACTCACCGACCCCTGTGGAACTCTGTGTAAGAATGAACAAATGCTGTCTTTGGTATTGTGAATGAGGCAAAATGCGTGTGTGGAACAGCTTGGCGGGTTTAGTTTAGGTTAGTTTAGTTTAGTAATATAGCATGGAAACAGGACCATTGGCCCACCGAGTCTGGGCTGACCAGCGATCCCCGCACACTAACAGTATCCTACACTCTAGGGACAATTTACAATTTTTACCAAAGCCAATTAACCTACCAACCTGTACTTCATTGAAGTGTGAGAGAAAATCGGAGCACCCAGAGAAAACCCGCACAGTCACAAGGAGAATGTACAAACTCTGTACAGACAGCACCAGTAGTCAGGATCGAACCTGGGTCTGGTGAAGTAAGGCAGCAACTCTACTGCTGCGCCACCGAGTTCTTTAACTGATGTATCCGAGACAAGATGGGTCAAATAGTACGTGTGGTATTATTTATTTGTTGGGTAGATGAATTTATACTTCACTGGGTGGAACTGCGGAACAGCTGGTAGAGCCGCTGCGTCACGGAGCCAGACACTCCGGTCCATTCCCACCTTGGATTCTCCCTTGACCGCAAGGGTTTTCTCCGGGTGCTCCGGATTCCTCCCACATCCAAAAGACGTGTTGGTTTGTAGGTTAATTGGCCCTCTATAAGTTGCCTCTAGTGTGTAGGGAATGGATGAGAAAGTGGGTTAACTGGACTTCGGTACAATTTCCACCACCATATCTGGGCACATTAAATTAAATTTAGCTCATCAAGTTTAAGCAAGGTTCCGAGCAAGAGGCAACGTGTTGTTTTAAAACCGTGGTGGTTGGATCTGTAAATACAGTTTTAAACGGAAGATAGACACAAAAAGTTGGAGTAACTCAGCGGGTCAGGCAGCATCTCAGGAGAAAAGGAATAGGTGACGTTTCAGGTCGTGACCCATCTTCAGTCTGAGAGTCAGGGGAGAGGGAAACGGACTAAGAATCGGGGAAAAGGGACTCTCAGTCTGAAGAAGGCTGGCACTATGGTCTTGCAAAGTTCTCCTTGTGGTTGTTTCAGGGCCCACCTGAATTGGGATTGTCCCATAGAACACAAGCAACCACTCTCCACATGACCTTCGCAGATGTGTTTGGAGATTGGGCTGTACTTGGAGTATTGTGTTCAGTTTTGTTCATTAAACTGGAAAGAGAAGATTAACGAGGATGTTGCCAGGACTCAAGAGCCCAGGCTAGAGGGAGAAGTTGAGCAGGCTGGGACTTTCTTCCTTGGAACGCAAGAGGCTGAGTGATGATCTTATAGAGGTGCATACAATAATGAGGAGGAATTGACAGGGTGAATGCACAGAGTCTTTTACTCAGAGTAGAATAACCAAGAACCAGAGGACATAGGTTTAAGGTGAGAGGGGCAAGATTTAATAGGAACCTGAGGGGCAATATTTTCACTCAGAGGTGGGTGTATGTGGAACGAGCTGCCAGAGGAGGTAGATGAGGCATGTACTATAACAACATTTAAAAGACACTTGGACGAATACATGGTTAGGAAAAGTTTAGAGGGACATGGGCCATGAATGGTTGAATGGGGCTAGATTGGATGGGGTATCTTTGTCGGTATGGATGAGTTGGGCCGAAGGACTGGTTTCCGTGCTGTATGACTATGACTTAAGTGGGCCATCTTGGTCGACGTGGACAAGATGGGACTAAGGGCCTGTTTCTGAGCACTATAACTATAATAAATATCCATGTTTTGCTAATAAATAAAAATAAAATCTACTTTTGCAAATTTTGTAAATAACTATTTTGGGAGATTCATCTTTTCTCTATTTGTTTTGATTTACTTGTTGTCGTTCTTTCTCTGCTCGTTCCAGATGGCTCAGTTAATGCTGGGAATATTTTTCATCTCATTTGGTGTCCCATTATTTCAGAGCAACATGTCGATTGCAGCTACCACAGCTATACCTTGGTGGGGTGGAGGATTGGTGAGTACCAGCAACATGACACCCTCTCCCCAGACTCATCACCCGAAACATCACCTCTTCCTTTTCTCCAGAGATGTTGCCTGATCCGTTGAATTACTCCAGCTTTGTGTGTCTATCTTCGGTATAAACTAGCATCTGCAGTTCCTCCCTACACAAGACTTTGGTTAGGCTGCATTTGGAGTACTTAAGTACTTTACTTTAGAGATTGAGCGCAAAAACATGCCCTTCAGCCTACAGAGTCCATACCAACCCGCAATCGCCCCGTGCATGAGCACTACCCTAGGCATGGTGGCACAGCAGTAGAGTTGCTGCCTTACACCGCCAGAGACCTGGGTTTGTACGTTCTCACTGTGACCGCATGGGTTTTCCTCAAGTGCTCTGGTTTCCTTACACACTCCAAAGAAGTACAGGTTTGTCGGTTAACTTGGCTTCAGTATAAATTGTAAATTGTCCCTCGTCCGTAGGATAATGCTGGTATATGGGGATCGCTGGTCGGCATAGACTCAGTGGGCAGAATGGGCTGTTTCCATGTTCTAACTCTAAACTAAGCTAAAAAACGAAACCTCCTCCGGCAGTTAGTTCTAAGACTGAGGATGGAGAGTTTGTATCAAACTTGGCCAAGGATGAGTGTAGGTGGACAAGGTTTAGAGCATCCATCAAAAAATGTTTTGGGCCCATTTTAACTTTTCCAGAAAGTTCTCTTTCAGAAAGTATTCATGACATTTGACATACACTAAACTAAATTTACTTTTTTTTTACTGAACCCAATTAACCTAAAAAACGTTGTTCCGATGTATGATACACGAACACTATCCTACACATTAGGGGCAATTTATAATTTTACCGAAGCCAATTAACCTACAAATTTGTATGCCTTTGGAGTGTGGGAAGAAGCTGGAGCATCCGGAGAAAACCCAACGCGGTCAAGGGGAGAACGTACAAACTCCATACAGACAGCACCCTTAAGGTACACAAAATGCTGGAGAAACTCAGCGGTGCAGCAGCATCTATGGAGCGAGAGAGATAGGCAATGTTTCGGGCCGAAACCCTTCTCCAGACAGCACCCATAGTCAGGACTGAACCCGGCTGTTGTTTCTGGCGCTGTGAGGCACTGTCCTACCCATAGCGATAGAACATCCTTCATTTTTGAAACAACAGTGGGAGGCCAGCAGTAAAACATTGCAGAGTGAGTGATGCAACATCATACTTTAAATGGAAACATCTAGCCGTCAAGTTTCTGTTTAATAATAACCTTCAGGAAATTAAATTTCTTCTCATCTCTAACCGCTTCACTGTGACAGAAATAGTGGAGGCAATTTCCTTTTAGCAAGGACATTTAATACTAAAACCTCTCAGCAGTCCAGGCAACATGCAAACGTAGAAGCTTGTTGACTTTTTTTGCAAAGCTGGAGAATCTTTTGATGCAGGAGAGGGGAAGAAGGTCATGGGCAATCTAAGGCAAATTCCATGAAAGGATTGTAGATTAAAAGGCAAATGGGATTAATGGGTGGTGGAGGCAGTGACTCTCACAACTTTTAAGGGCAGTTAGTTTGCAAACGATAGTAAAAACGTGGTACTATAACATATAAAATATATGGACAGGTGCATGGATAGGAATGGTTTAGAAGGATATGGAACAAATGTGGGCAGGTCCCACTATTCCCTGCATATCCATGTGCTAATCTAAAAGCCTCCTAAACACCACTATTGTATCTGCTTCCAACTCCACCCAGCCAGTGTTTTCCAGGCACCCATCACCCTCTGTGTAAAACTTGTCCCGAACATCTCCTTTAAAATCTGCCCCTCGCACCAATGATGGTATGTTGTTTTACTGTGTAAATGCTGTTGAATTTACATAATTGATAATGGCCGAGAAATGATTGAAACAAACAGAAACCTACCTTATCATGTATCTATACACTGTAATGGTTCAATTGTAATCATGTATTGTCTGTCTGCTGACTGGCCAGCACACAAAACAAGCTTTTCACTGTACCTCGGTACAAGTAACAATAAACTAAACAGAACTGAACTATGGAAACAGGCCCTTTGGCCCAACTTGCCCATTCTGACCAACAAGCATAATTTATTTTCCCACCTGCTCGCACTTGGCCCATACCCCTCTAAACCTATCCTATCCATGTACCTGTCCAAATATCTCTTAAACATTATGATAGTAACTGCCTCAATTATCTCCTCTGGCAGCTTGTTTCATATACTCACCGACCTTTGTGAAAAAAGTTACCCCTCAAGTTCCTATTAAATCTTTCCCCCCTCACCTTAAGACCTATGTCCTCTTGTTCTCGATTCCCCTACTCTGGGCAAAAACTCTGTGAATCTATTCCTCTCATGATGTTGTACACCTCTACAAGATCACCACTCATCCTCCTGCGATCCTAGGAATGAAGTCCTAGCCTGCTCAACAACAGCCCATAGCTCAGGCACCTCGAGTCCTGGCAGCATCCTTGCAAATCTTCTCTGAAACCTTTCCAGCATGTTTATGAATGGAAATTCTAATCCCAATATTAATTTGTTGTATTATATTCCTTTGCAGTTCATGTTCTCAGGAGCCATTTCAATCTATGCTGAAAGAAAACTGAACTTCATCACTGTAAGTCTCCCTGTACATGCGAAAGGTTGGGTTGGGTTGAAGAAGCCTGTGGTGGTGGGGAGCTGGGTTGGAGGACTTCACAAACACCATGGGAGGGAGAATGTTAAACTAACTTTCAGAATGTGAAAGGGGCGACGTTTAAAGGAGATATACATTGCAATTTTATTTTTACACAGAAGGTAGTGAGTACCTGGAACATGCTGTCAGGGGTGGTGGTGGAGGCAGATACAGAAGTGGTGTTAAGAGGCTTTTGAATAGACACATGGATGTGCAGAGATTAGTGGGATATAGACCATGTGAAGACAGAGGAAGTTAGTGTAACTTTGCATCATGTTTGGCATGGACATTGTAGGCTGAAGGACCATGACACCAGGTTAAACTAATCTCAAAGCTTGACGCAACGTGTGCGCTTGGTCTTGCCAATACATTGTCTTCCTTCAAACTGATAACAGCCAAGATCAGGATTGAACCTGGGTCCCTGAAGGATTGAAGGTGTAAGGCAGCAATACTATCTGTTGACCTACAATGGAACCTGGGCATTTATGGAATGGGGGCCTTTGTCACCTGTCGACTCGAGAAAGTGGTGGTTAGCTAGGAGAAAGCAGGCATTGCAGATGCTGGTTTACAAAAAGGATACAAAGTGCTGGAGTAACTCAGTGGGTCTGGCAGCATCTCTAGTGACTAAGTGACATTATGGGTCAGGACTCTTCTTCAGATCTACTCCTCTGTCTGCATGTGCTCCATATCCCTCCATTCCCTGTACACCCATGTGCTGTGCTACTCAATGTTCAAATGGGACACAAACAAGTTTGGTTCTAGTTCTATACTTACGTTTCCCCCAAATATTGAACATATTGACATCAAAGGAGAGTATAATTGTGGTTTGGTTTAAAACCAATATTGGCACTGGTTTCATCAAACTCCTGCAGGGCCCCAAGACCCAATTATACGCTTGAATCTCAAGGTACATATTTGAACTCCCTGATTAAGTGAAAAGAGTGTAAAATCAAACAAAAAAAATTAGGATGCCAAAAATCTAAAATAAAACCAGAAAATGTTGGAGACCTTTACCTGAATTGTTGACTCTGTTTCTCAGAGGCCAAAGCGTCTGAACCCGAACAACATAAAGTTGTCATTGATAACACCACAAGGTGATGACATTGGGTTGCTGCCTACACAGAACAGTGCAGCACAGTCCCTCCGGCCCTCCATGCCCAACACGATGCCAGGCTAAACTAATCTCCTCTGCCCGAATGTGATCCATATCCTTCCATTCCCTGCATATCCATACGCCTATCTAAAAAAAGACAAAGTGCTGCAGTAATGCCGTGGATCAGACAACATCGGGACACCTTCTTCAGGCCCGAAATGAAGTGTCACCTATATGTGCTGCCTGACCTGCTGAATTACTCCTGCATTTTGTGTCTCTCCTTGGTAAACCAACATTTACAGTACCTTGTTTCTACATTTTGTATGCCTACCTAAAACCTCTTAAATGCCCCTAACCTCAAGAGGTATACATTGAGATCACACCTTCCTGAGCCAACAATGGGCCCACCATATCATACTGCCTGAGGTAATCTGTTTCCGGCCCTGATTTGTCCTAGTCTTTTCTTTCCCCAAGTTCTTTCCCACCCCACCCCCCTCCTTACTTTCAGTCTGAAGAAGGGTCCTAACCCAAAATATCACCTATCCTTTATCTCCAAAGATACTGCCTGACCCACTGAGTTACTCCAGTACTTTTGTGTTTATCTTTGGTATAAACGAGCTGTTCTTTGTTTCTACTAATTAGTATTCTACTATTCTCAATACCTGTACTTAAATATGATTGTGCCTTTGTACAGTAAAAATTTTACTAAGCTGCATTCAAAAAGGAATTTCACTGTACCCAGGTACAAGCGACCCTATAGTAGCATTGAATTGATTATTCCCAAACAAAAATCACCAGTCATTCCAATGAAGACTGTCATCAATTTCTTATTAGAACAGTGCAAAAGTTCTAAAACTAATCTCTCCACATTTTTATTGTAATAATAATCACTAACTTAACTTTGTTAATAGCTCAGGTGCAGTGCTGTGTTTAACTTGTTGAGTGCAGCCACTAGCTTCTGTACTTTTGTGTTATCCACCGTGGATCTACGGACCTGGGTTCCTTTGCTTAACCAAAGCTACCCCAACAAACATCAACTATTGGTAAGTATGTTACAGTTGGACAAGATGTTGGTAAGGCCACATGTACACTACTGTATTCACCTTTGTCACCCTGCTGTAGGAAGGCTGCCATTAGGCTGGAAAGAGTACAGAGAAGTTTTAATAGGATTTTGTCAGGTCTTCTCGAGGGGTCTGAGCATTGCTGAGTGGTTGTGCAAGCTAGGCCTTTATTCCTTGGAGCACAAGAGGCTGAATATCGATCTTATGGAGGTGTACAAAATCATAAGGGCAATAGACAGGGTGAATGCACAGAGTGTTTTCCCACAGTCGTGGATTTAAAAACCAGAGGACATAGGATTGAGGTGAGAGGGACAAGAGTTAATAGGAACCTGAGGGAAAACCTTTCCACAGAGTGGGTGATGAGTGTGCGGAACATTCTGACAGAGGACGTAGTTGAGGCAGGTACTATAACAACATTTAAAAGGCCATTGGACAGGTACATGGACAGTGGGATATGGGCCAAATGCAGGCAAATGGGACAGTTTAAATGGATGTTGGACTCAAGGGTTAATTTCCCTGCTGTATGGCTTAATGATATCATGTCTCTATGACTATATTTAGATTTGACGATATGACTCAAACCATAATTATTGCATCTATTTAAATGACGGCTGTAAGCTGTCCTTTGCAATTATCAGTTACCCCAATAAGGTCATAAGGTCATAAGGTCATAGGAGCAGCCTTCTGTGGTAAAGAATTCCACAGATTCACCACCCTCTGACTGAATAAATTCCTCCTCATCCCCTTCCCGAAGGAATGTCCCCTAATTTTGAGGCAATGACCTCTAGTCATAAACTCTCCCACTAGTGGAAATATCTTCTCCACATCCACTCTATCCAAGCATTTAACTATTTGGTACGCTACATTCTTCTAAACTCCAGCAAGTGCAGGCCCAATGCCGTCAAATGCTCATCATATCTTAACCCACACATTTCTTGGAATCTTGTAAGCCTTCCCTGGACCCTCTCCCGGGCAAGCACATCCTTCCTCAGATATGGTGCCCAAAATTGCTCACAATATTCCAAATGCGGCCTGACCAGTGCCTTATAGAGCCTCAGCATTACATCACTGTTTTTGTATTCTAACCCTCTTGAAATAAAAGCTAGCAATGTGTTTGCTTTCTTTACTACCGATCTGACTTGCACATTAACTTTTTGGAAACCTGCTCCAGCACTCCCAAGTCCTTTTACACCTCCAATTTCAGGATTCTCTCTCCCATTTAGAAAATAGTCTACGCATTTATTCCTACTACCAAAATGCATGACTTCACACTTTGCTACAATATACACTCCATCTGCCACATCTCTGCCCACTATCCCAAACTGTCCAAGTCCTTCTGCAGAGTCCCTGCACTACCTACCCCTCCACATATTTTCATATCATCCACAAACTTGACCACAAAGCCTTCAATCCTTCGTCCAAATCATTGATATACAATGTGGCCCTAGCACCGACCACTGTGGAACTCCACTAGTCAGTGGTGGCCAACCAGAAAAAGCCCTCTTTATTGCCACTCTTTGCCTTCTGCCATCCAGCCAACCTATTATCCATTCTCGTATCTCCATTTCATTCCATGGGCTCTCATCTTCCTTAGCAGCCTCACATGTGGCACTTTATCAAAGGCTTTCTGAAAATCTAGGTAAACAACATCCACTGACTCTCCTTTGTGTGTCCTACTAATTACTTCTTCAAAGAATTCCAGCAGATTGGTCAGTCAAGAATTCCCCTTCACAAAGCCATGCTGACTTTGGCTATTTATCATGAACTAAGTACTCCATCACACACACACTCTCTTTCTCGGGGGGTAGGGAGGGAGTGAGATTTAAAAAAAAAGTCAGAATTTTCCTTGTGGGTGGTGGGATGGGGGGGGGGAGGTAAGCACTGACGGCACCCCACCACCCCCCCCCCCCCCCCCCCCATGTGGGGACGATTGATTGGCTCCATGGAGCGCCAACACTGCACCCAATGTGAGGTTTCATTTTTTTAAACAATTAATTGTGGCGTGGTGTAATGGGGAGAAGTTTTATTTACAAAAAAATTCCAGAATTTTCCTTGTGTGGGGGGGGGGGGGGGGGGGGGGATTGGAAATGTATTTATAGTCCTGCAGTAAGTGCTTGCATTTTATTTTTAAAGTTTAAAAAGAGGAAGGATGTAGAGGATGGGGAGGGAGTGCTGGGGGATAAGGGGCAATGAGCCACCCCTGTGCAGTTGGGGGCTGTGGGTGAATGGTGGAATATTGCATTGGGTGAATGGGTTGCTTTGGGGAAACGGGTGTGGTGGAATGTTGCCTTGGGGGAACGAGTTGCGTGGGGGGACCAGGCCTCCCATGTGACACTTGGTCTAATCTATCATCTCTCTCTCTGTCTATTTGTCTGTCTATCTGTCTATCTGTCTATCTACCTATCTACCTATCTACCTGTCTATCTACCTGTCTATCTATCTATCTATCTATCTATCTATCTATCTATCTATCTATCTATCTATCTATCTATCTATCTATCTATCTATCTATCTATCTATCTATCTATCTATCTATCTATCTATCTATCTGCTGTTCGACTGGTTAGTTTAGTTTTGTTTAGTTTAGTGTATTGTTACTTGTACCAAGATACAGTGCAAAGCTTTTTGTTGCACGCTAACCAGTCAGCAGAAAGACTCTGCGTGATTACAATCAAGCCGTACACAGTGTACAGATACAGGATAAGAGAACAATGTTTAGTGCAAAATAAAGTACAGTAAAGTCTGAGTAAAGATAGTCCGAAGGTTGCCAATGAGGTAAATTGGAGGTCAGGACTGCTCTCTAGTGGTTGATAGTTGCCTGATAACAGCTGGGAAGAAACTGGAGCTGTGCGTTTTCACTCTTCTGTACATCATGCCCGACGGGAGAGGGGAGAAGAGGGAGTGACTGGGATGAAACTGGCCCCTGATTATGCTGGTGGCTTTGCCGAGGCAGCGTGATGTGTAGATGGAGCCTTGTGCTAATCATTGTGTTGACAATGCCTTGTTGTTCCTTCCCAGGAAGCTCACTTCAGTATGAGAATCATTTTAATCCTGTTCGCACTGTTGGAGCTGTCAATATCAATCACTGTTGCGGCCATTGGATGGAATAAAGTATGGTACTGTTCTAAAAATACTGAAGAGGTGAGTGGCAGCAGATGGAAAAGTATTTTGTTTATTGATTGGTTTCGTCCTTTTGTACCTACTGAGGTGATGGGGTGCAAATGGTGCAAAATGGGGAAATGCATTTCAGAACCAGAAGTGGTAAATAGTGATGGTTATGGCATAATTCCTTCTGTAATTCTGCACACAATACTCTTGGATAAGCCTGCCTTGGCCTATAGGGTCCTGGTTGCCAAACATTTTAACTCCCCTTCTCATTCTGGCCTTTTTGTCCTGGGCCTCCTCCACTGTCAGGGTGAAGCCACACCCAAAGTGGAAGAACTGCACCTCACATTTTGCTTGGGAAGCTGACAACCCAGTGGTATGGATATTGGTTTCTCTCATTTCAATTAACCCCTGTATTATCTCTATTCCCCAGCCTACTCCACCCTTGGCATCCTACTAGTTCCACTGTTCGCATCCTTGTATCCCTTCGCTATCACCTCTTCCCCAGCCAACAATGGGCCATTATGGGCTCCACCCTTCCTTGGTCATCTGTTGCTGGCCCAGCTTAGTTCTGATCTTTTCCTACCTCTATTTTACCCTCCTCCCCCATCTACCTCTAATTTCCCCCTATCTCCCCCAGTCTGAAGAAGGGACACCCATCCTCTTTCTCCAGAGATGCTGCCTGACCCGCTGAGTTACTCCAGCACTTTACATCTACTTCCAGAGGAGTCTCCCTTTGACCCTATTGTAACAAGTCATTCCAGCATCTGCAGTTTCTTGTATCTTAGTACTCTGCTGATATTGCAATTACCAGTTGTTCTACGTGCAATTACACGTGACTCGCTCTGACATTTATCCATTTTTTTTGTTATATTGATAACAATGCAATACAATACAGTCATAAGTCTTAGAAGTGTGGAAGACCAACAAGGGCCATACAGCGCTCTTATCTGGTTGACAGAGCCATCTACAGAGATGAAGAACGCCCCTCCCTCAGTCGGAAATTAATGTTTTCACGCTGGCGTTTGATGACCAGCACCTATCTCATAACTCTCCCTACCTGTCGCTCTGACATTTATCCATTGATATAACACTGAGTGTCATAAGTCACGGCTGTGATTTTGTTTCAGCTGCCGGAGAACTCTCTCGATCGGAGTAACACTTATGAAACGCTGAATGTCAAAGATACAACCTACACTTCCATGAGAGCTATCAAATCGGAAGTCTCTGCAGTTTAATAAAAGAAGAACAAAGATGGAGAGGGAAGGAAAGCCATGTATTCGTACCGTACTTCTCATGACATCAGCTTGAAGCTTTAGCCAGCAAACACTTTTGAAGTTTAATCTCTATTGCGATGTAGGAAATTACGGCAATCTGTGCACCATTTTTAAGTATATAAAAATGGACAGATACTGTAATCAAGAATTTTATTGTTATGTGTACCGAAACAGAACAACAAAATTCTTATTTAAAGCAGCAAGCAAGGGTGCAATGTTAAATTCCACAGATTTATTTGCCATGGGATATTGCCAGGGGTGTTAACCGCTCATTCTGAAAAACAGCATCCCAGCCAGTGTCGCACCACCACAGTGTTGCAAGATAATAATGTGGCTTGAATTCTTCTTGTTTCCACTTTTCTTGCTTTAGTTTAGTTTAGTTTAGTTTATTGTCACATGTGACATTGTGAAGGTACAGTGTCACATGTCACATTGTCACATTGTCACATGTGAAATGTGAAGGTACAGTGAAATGATTTATTGTTGCGAGCCATCCAGTCAGCGTAAAGATTATAGATGAATACAGTCAAGCCATCCACAGTGTACAGCTAAAGGATAAAGGGAATAACACTTGTGCAAGTCCAGTAAAGCCCGATTAAAGATAGTCTAAAAAGGATCTCCAATGATTTAGATGGATCAGGAGCGCTCTCTAATTGGTGACAGGATGGTTCAGTTGTCTGATAACAGTTGGGAAGAAACAGTTCCTGAATCTGGAGATGTGCGTTTTCACACGTCTGTACCTCTTGCCAGATGGGAGAGAGGAAAAGAGGGAATGTCTGGGGTGATTGGTCCTTGATTGTGCTGATGGCCTTGCCGAGGCAGCTTGAACTGCAGATGGAATCAATGGAAGGAAGATTGATGGGTTTGCGTGATGGGCTGTGTCCATAATTCTCTGCAATTTCTTGCGGTCTCGGATGGAGCTGTTCCTAAACAATGCTGTGATGCATCTGAATAAAATGCTTTCTACGGCGCATCTTTGGAAGTTGGTGAGGGTTGTTGGAAACATGCCGAACTTCCTAAGCTTTTTAAGGAAGTAGGAGCGTTGGCCGTGCTTTCTTGGCCATTGCTTCCGCTAGCAGCTCATTCCAGATATGGTCTCTCTTTTGAGGGAAAAGATTACCCCTTGAGGTCGCTCTTAAATCTCTCCCCTTACACTTAAGATTTGCCTTTCACTTGTGTTTACATATCGTTGGCCTGAATAAAGTAATCACAAAAACTTAGTATGTCACAATCCAAATCATGGTCTTGCCCTGCAGACAGTATAACCAGGGTGGCATGGTGGTGCAGTGGCGTTAGGTGTACGGATCTGTACGTTCACCCTCTGACCTGCTTGGGTTTTCTCCGGGAGCTCCGTTTCCTCCCACACTCCAAAGACATACAGGTTTGTAGGTTAATTGGCTTTGATAACATTGTAAATTGTCCCTAATGTGCTGGATAGTGCTAGTGTACAGGGTGATCTTCGGTCGGCGTCGCCTGGGTGGGCCGATCGGCCTGTTTCCGTGCTAAATTAAACTAAACACGGTCCTCGGAAGAAACTGAAAGAGCAAAATTACAAAGTGCTGGTGCATGCTGCATGTCAGTCAACATATGCGGAGGGAATGGATAAACGATGCTCCCGACAGGACCTTTCTTCAGATCCAAACTGAAGAAGGGTCCCGACATGAAACGTCGCCTTTCTATTTCCCTCCACGGATGCTGCATGGCCCGCTGAGTCCCTCCTGCTCTTTGTGTTTTGCTCAAGGTTCCAGAGCCTGCAGTTCCCCGTTTTCTCCAAGAATGTTAATTGACCCAGAAAATGGCGGGACTCAAATTGGGGGAAGATGTTCAAACCAACAATATGCAACGCTTCAGAGTAATGGCCACTGACTTAGCTATCACTTGTACTTCAAATCTGTTGATATCCATATAAAGAAATGTATGACAATTATCGCAGACTAGGCAATCGCCGTGGCAGCCTTTACTTGAAGACATGGCCTCAATATTACTTTACTTTGCAAAGATGAAATCTCAGAAAATGCAACTTCTTCTTTACGAAAGACAAGGCAACCTGGGCGGGCTTGGCCAGCCTACCTGCCGCTTGACCTACGTTTAGATACAGGTTTGTTAGATCTATATGTCTAAGAATCCTCAAAATCCAGCAGTAGCATAGTGGACAATCGTGAACTCAGACGGCATCCACATGTACACGAGTTGGAAGGGTCCTCTTTAATGTGACTACAAAGTTCCCTAACGGGCGCGGGAGCCCCTTTCGAGTAGACTTAGATACAGCACAGAAACAAGCCCTCCGGCCCACCGAGTCCATGCTGACCAGCGGTTAACCCCGAACACTAACACTATCCTATACACTAGGGACAATTTTACAATTTACCGAATGTAATTAACCGACAAACCTGTTTTAGTCTTTGAAATGTGGAAGGAAACCGGAGCACATTGAGAAACCCATTCTGGCGGCAATTTCCTTTCAGCGAGGGTATTAGCAAATGTTTTGCACCCGGAGAAACCCCACGCGGTCACAGTGAGAACGTACAGACAGCACCCGTAGTCAGGCTCGAACCCGGGTTTCTGGCGCTGGAAGGCAGCAACTGTACCGTTGCGCCACCGTGTCGTTCCAAAGTCTTGAGATGAAATGCACAACACACTTGTGTAAAATTAATCGAGTTTCCACTGAATTGTCCGAGCTGGAAATCTGAATGAGTCATCGATAGTTCTGTTGCTTTGGTGCAGCCGTCTGATGGATGAAGGTGGAGCCAAAACAGACAGCAAATGCTGGGATGTTGAGGAAAGCATAAAATGCCGGAGGAACTCAATGGGCCAGGCAACATCTGTGGGGGGAATGGGTGGACGAGGTTTAGGGTCGGAACCTTTCTTCAGTCTGTTTGTAGTAGGATGGGAGCTCTTTTCCAGCTTCCTCGCCTCTGCTCCATCAGTCAGAAGAAGGGTCCCGACTGGAAACGTCGCCTGTCCATTCCCCCCGCGCAGACGCTGCCTGACGCGCTGAGTTCCTCCAGCACTTTGTGTTTTGATGGAAGAAGATAACGTATCTGTTCAAACTTGCAATCGTCGTGTCGCGCGTTTTTATCGAAGAATGTCAATAAAAATGCTGAACAATTATTCATTTTATTTTGCGTTTAAGTGCAATGTTAAACGCACTTAATTCTAATTCAGATATACAGCATGGAAACAAGCCCTTCGGCCCACCGACTCCACGCCGATCGCCAATCACCGGTCCACGCTAGTTCAAATTTATTCAATCATCTCTTAAACTCCCTACACACCAGGGACAATCAACAGAGGGTCAATTCACCTACAAACCCGCGCGTCTTCGGGGTGTGGGAGGAAATCCACGCGGTCACGGGGAAAACGCGCAAACTCCACACATTAAACCAGCGCACGTGGTCAGGATCGAACTCCCAGACTCTGGGGTTATGAAGCGGTTACTGCCCTTTAACACTAACACTAAGAGTTGGTAATATCTAATTTAAAGGTATACTCAATGCGTGTCAAATATGTCTACACCACCGAAAAAAACAAACGGATGGCAGCGTAGAAGAGTCGGTCTCGCCTTTGGCACCCAGTGCATTTCGGAGTGAAGGTGAATGAATAGAAGTCGTGAATCTGGTCCAAATGCACAGTTAAATATTCCGCCAATGATGGCAATGTCCAGAAGCATAAACGGAGGCATTCTCTGTTGCGGGAGCCCTGTAACTACTATACTTGTAGCTGTATCTCGCCGCACTTGTCCATATGACAACAAAACTCGGTTTGATTTGACACTTCGGCCACAGATAATTTATCCCAAATGTATGCTGGAAAATTTCAATACTCGCCAGCCACAAGTGGCCAGGACTCGAGGGCCTGGGCTACAGGGAAGGGTTGGGTGGGTTAGCCCAGATTGCCCAGCAAGCCGCGGCCATACCCTGACATGGAGCTGGAAGCCGCCGAGCCCGGCCCCTGCTCCTCTCGGCCCCTTACAAATCTTCTCCCCCTTACTAATCAAGATTCTGACCTCTGCTGATTTTTTTTTCTCCTCATTTCCTTTCAAAGGATTCGTCCTTTTATTCTGAGGCGGTGCCCTCTGGTCCTAGACTCTCCCACTTGCAGACTATACAAAAGTGGGCGGTTTTGCAGAGAATGAAAATGGTTGTGATAATTTCCAACAGGATCTTGACGATTGGCCAGGTGGGCTGAAGAATAGTTGATGGAATTTAATTCAGAGAAATGTGAGACTTGCCGAAATGTTGCATTTCGGCAAGTGCAGGCGCATGGTTCCTTGAAGGTGGGGTCACAAGTAGATAGGGTGGTCAAAAAGGCAGTCGGCACGTTAGCCTTCACCAGTCAGAGTATTGAGTATAGTGGAAGGTCAGTTGTATAAGACGTTGGTGAGGCCGCATTTAGAGTATTATATTCAATTCTGGGCACCAAGTTACAGGAAAGATGTTGTTCACCCCACTAGCCGTCACGTACAACAGATAGTCCTCTGTCAGTTTCGCCACCTCCAACGTGACCCCACCGCTCGCCACATCTTCTCATCTCTCCCCCCCCCCCCCCCCCCCCTCCCGTCTGCTTTCCGCAAAGACCGCTCCCTCCGTAACTCCCTTGTCAATTCTTCCCTTCCCTCCCACACCATCCCCACCCCGGGCACTTTCCCTTGCAACCGCAAGAGATGCTACACTTGTCGCTTTACCTCCCCCCTCGACTCCATTCAAGGACCCAAGCAGTCGTTCCAGGTGCGACAGAGGTTCACCTGCACCTCCTCCAACCTCACCTATTGCATCCGCTGCTTTAGATGTCAGCTGCTCTACATCGGTGAGACCTAGCGTAGGCTTGGCGATCGTTTCACCGAACACCTCCGCTCGGTCCGCATTAACCAACCTGATCTCCCGGTGGCTCAGCACTTCAACTCCCCCTCGCATTCCGTATCCGACCTCTCTGTCCTGGGCCTCCGCCATGGCCAGAGTGAGCAACACCGCAAATTGGAGGAACATCCCCTCATATTCCGCTTGGGCAGTCTACATCCCGGTGGCCTGAACATTTAATTCTCCCAATTTCGTTAGCCCTTCCTGTCTCCTCCCCTTCCTAGCTCTCCCTCAGCCCTCGGGCTCCTCCTCCTCCTTTTTCCTTTCTTCTCCCCCCCAACCCTCCATCAGTCTGAAGAAGGGTTACGGCCCGAAACGTTGCCTATTTCCTTCGCTCCATAGATGCTGCTGCACCCGCTGAGTTTCTCCAGCACTTTTGTCCACCAAAGATGTTGTCAAGCTGGAAAGTGTACAGAGATTTGCCAGGGCTAGAGGGTCGGAGCTATAGGGAGAGGTTGAGTAGAATGGGAGTCTATACCTTGGAGCGCAGGAGGGTGAGGGTTGTTCTTATTGAGGTGGATAACATCGCGAGAGGAATAGATCGGGTAGATGCACAGAGTCTCTTGCCCAGAGTAGGTGAATCGAGGACCAGAGGTTTAAGGTGAAGGGGAAAACATTTAATATAAATCTGAGCAGTAACGTTTTCACACAAAGGGTAGTGGATGCATGAAACAGGTTGCCAGAGGAGGGTGTTGACGTAGGGACAATTCCATAATTTAAGAAACAGTTTGATAGGTACATGGATAGGACCAGTTTGGAGGGATATGGACCAAACACGGGCAGATGGGACGAGTGTGGCTGGGACATGACGGCCGGTGTGGCCAAGTTGGGCCGAAGGGGCTATTTCCACACTGTATCGCTCTATGACTGCGACTCCCGTGGAAACATCTTCTCCACATCCACTCAGTGCATGTTTTTCACTATTCGGTAAGTTTCAATGAGGTCTTCCCTCATATTTCTAAACTCCAGCGAGTTCAGGTCCAGAGCCGTCAAACGCTCATCATACGTCAGACTCAGGTACGATTAATTTCATCGTCGCCACTTTTGTTTAATCACAAGAAGTTAAAAAAAAAATCCTCTTTAACTTTATTTGCACCTGTTAATGTCAACATTCACAGGTCACAGTGTAAGACGGAACAGCCAATGATCGTTTATATCCAAGATAGACACAAAATGCTGGAGTAACTCAGCGGGACAGACAGCATATTTGGAGAAAAGGAATAGGCGCCGGTTCGGGTCGAGACCCTTCATCAGACTGAGTGAGCGAGGGGATGAAGGGTCTCGGCCATAACAGGTCACCTTTTCCATTACAAGGTCAGTGTACGGATCACATTGATCATATTCTGTAGTTTCAAAACTCGTTTGATTAGGAGATGTATTTTAGTTGCTACAGGGAGCAATCTGCAGTTTGCGAGCCAGAGTAACAAACCTCACATTATTTTGCCATTAACTTTACCCATTATGTGCTTCTTCGTATTTTTCTCTGGAGTCACCACGATAATGTAACACTTCGGTGCAAAAATGCAAAGCAGCAACCCGAAACTGGAGGCCAGGATGGCGAACACTTCCACGGCCACCGTGTATTTACCGGGAGAGCTGACAGAGGCGGGAATAAAAGTGATCCAGACGGCGCAGAAGATCAACATGCTGAAAGTTATACACTTTGCCTCGTTGAAATTGTCCGGCAGCTTCCGCGCCAGGAAGGCCAGCACAAAACAGATGCAGGATAAGAGAGCGATGTAACCGGATGCGGAGTAGAAGGCTGTCGAGGAGCCGGGGTCACACTCCAGAATGATCGTCTCCCGGTAATATTGCGTGTTGGTCACAGGGAAAGGCGGCGTGATGACCACCCAAAGGACACAGATTAAGCCCTGGACGGATGCGAGCAGGAAGACACTTATCCTCTGCTGCTTCTGTCCAAACCATTTCTTCCAGTTATCGCTGGGGTGCGTCGCCCTGAACGCCGTCAGGACCAGTATGGTTTTGACCAGAACACAAGACAGACACAGGACAAAGGAGACGCCGAACGCCGTGCGGCGCAACATACAAGACCAGTGGGTAGGTTCGCCAATGAAGGTCGCGGAGCACAAGAAACAGCAGGTCAGCGCCCACAGAAGCAGGAAGCTCAGCTCGGAATTGTTGGCTTTAACCAGAGGGGTCTCTCGGTGCCTGCAGAACAGGCCGGCTGTCAGTGCGGACATGCAGATACCGGCCAGAGCAAGGGCGACCAGGGCCATGCCCAGGGTATCGGTGAAAGACAAATATTCGACACTCTTCGCTATGCATTGGTCCTTGACGTCGTTGGACCAGAACAGCGGAGGGCAGTTGGTGCAGTCGATGGAGTCTGAGAAAAAAACGATCATGACTTTAGACTTTAGAGATACAGTGCGGAGACAGGCCCTTCGGCCCAACGAGTCCGTGCCGGCTAGTGATCTCCATGTGCACTAGTTCTCCCCTACACATTAGGGCCACTTTACAGAGGACAGTCAACCTACGAACCGGCACGTCATTGGAGAGTGGAAGGAAACGGGAGAACCTGGAGAAAACTCACGCGGCCACAGGGAGAACGTACAAACTCCACACAGACAGCACTCGCGGTCACATTGGAACCCGGGTCTCTGGCGCTGCAAGTCAACAGCTGCACCATTGTAAGGGTCACCAAGGTTACTCGCCAACACCTCCAAATGTACTTTGTCCTCACCTGTAGTGTTGCTGATCTCCCCATCCGCACAGGGGGTGCAGTCAAAGCAACAAACGGGTTGCCCTTTCCGGGCCGTTTTCCTGGTTCCGGGCGGACAACTTTCAGAGCAGACTGCACGGGGAATCTTAAAGGAAGGACAACGAGGATTATTTGATCATTTCCATTTCTTAACGGATAGTGGTGGGATTTATTCTAACTGTGCGTAATTATTATGTGAGGCTTATAAAGTTACAGAGTCAGAGTCACATAACGGCCTAACTTGCCCAGACCGACCAACATGCCCCATCTACACCTGCCTGTGTTTGGCCCATATCCCTCTAAACATATCATTTTCATGTACCTGTATAAATGCTTCTTTAAAAGCTGTGAAAGTACCTGCCTCACCTACCTCTTCTGGCATCTCGTTCCATACAACTACCAGCTGTTGTGTACTTTGATAAATACAAGGGACCTGGGGATTAACATTACTACCGGAGTTCACTGGACTTTATCTTGCACCAACTAATATTCCCGTTATCCTGTATCTGTATAATGTGGACGGCTCAATTGTAATAGAATCATAGAACGTGGAAACAGGCCCTTCTACCCATCTAGCCCACACCTACCAACATGTCCTATCTACACTAGTCTCACCTGCCCACATTTGGCCCATATCTCACTAAACCCCGCAGACCTGTACTCTCCCTGCCTGCTTCAAAGTCTCCACTATTGTCCCTGTACCCAAAAAGGCAAGGATTACTTGTCTTAATGACTACAGGCCTGTCGCACTGACCTCTGTAGTCATGAAGACACCTGAAACGCTTGAGCTGACCAAGCTGAAAAATATCACGATCCCCCTGCTGGACCCTCTGCAGTGTGCATGTCGGGCCAATAGATCTGTGGATGATGCAGTCAACCTGGGCCTGCACATCATCCTACAGCACCTACACCGCCAGGGGACCTACGCGAGGATCCTGTTTGTTGATTTTAGCTCTGCATTCAACACCATTGTGCCAGAGCTGACTTTCCGAGTTGACTGTGCCTGCACCCCTCTATCAGTTGATCATCAACTTCCTGACAGACAGGAAGCAGCATGTGAGGCTGGGAAAGCACATCTCAGACCTGCAAACGCTCAGCATATGAGCACCGCAAGGCTGCGCACTCTCTCCTCTCCACTACTCTCTCTACACCAACATTTGCACCTCCACAGACACCTCTGTCAAGCTTCTCAAATTTGTGGATGACACAACCCTGATTGGACTGATCCAGGATGGGGAGGAATCTGCCTACAGACAGGAAGTGTCACAGCTGGCGTCCTGGTGCCGTAGCAACAACCTAGAGCTCAATGCTCTTAAGACAGTGGAATTGATTCTAGACTTTAGGAGAGCTCCCCCTCCCCTCACCCCACTCACCATCAACAACACCACAGTCACATCTGTGGCATCTTTTAAGTTCCTGGGAACCATCATCTCCAAGGACCTTAAGTGGGGGGCTACCATCGATTCCACAATCAAAAAGGCACAACAGAGGATGTACTTCCTACGGCAGCTGAGGAAGCACAATCTGCCACAGGCAATGATGGTCCAATTCCACACGGCCATCGTAGAGTCTGTTCTCACCTTCTCCATCATGGTCTGGTTTGGCTCAGCCACCAAGCACGACACCTGGAGGCTGCAGCGAATCGTTCGATCAGCAGAGAAGATTATTGGCTGCAACCTTCCCTCCATTGAAGAACTGTACACTGCAAGGGCAAGGAAGGGAGCGGGCAAGATCATCTCTGACCCCTCTCACCCTGGCCACAAACTCTTTGAATCACTTCCCTCTGGAAGGCAACTCTGGATTGTCAAAGCTGCCACAGCCAGACATAAAAACAGTTTTGATCCACGAGTAGTTGCTTTACTCAACAGCCAAAAATCTGTAGCCTCCCTTTGATCTGGTATTTTGTTGGTTCACATGCTTGATCAATGGTGTTTTATCATTAATCTCTTATTATTATTAATGTTTGGTGTTTTCTGTGTCATTCGTAACGTCACTGTATGTCATGTTGTTACTTGTGGGCGGAGCACCAAGGCAAATTCCTTGTATGTGAATACTTGGCCAATAAACTTACTTACTTACTTTATTAAGGGTTTGGACACGCTAGAGGCAGGAAACATGTTCCCGATAAACTTACTTACTTACTTTATTAAGGGTTTGGACACGCTAGAGGCAGGAAACATGTTCCCGACGTTGGGGGAGTCCAGAACCAGGGGTCACAGTGCAAGAATGAGGGGTTGGCCATTTAGAGCGGAGATGAGGAAACACTTTTTTCACACAGAGAGTTGTGAGTCTGTGGAATTCTCTGCCTCAGAGGGCGTTGGAGGCCGGTTCTCTGGATACTTTCAAGGGAGAGTTAGAGCTCTTAGGGATAGCGGAGTCATGGGATACGGGGAGAACGGCAGGAACATGGTACTGAATGTGGATGATCAGCCATGATCACATTGAATGGCGGTGCTGGCTCGAAGGGCCGAATGGCCTACTCCTGCACCTATTGTCTATTGCCTACCTACAGTTTGTAAATATATCGTAAATGTTAACGACACATGGATAACTATGATCTGACAATGCAGAAAGTGTGTAGCAAAATCGGTCAGCGTCAACTGGCACTCTTACCTGTCGTGTACCATCGCTCCAGACAATCTGATGTAGGTTCAGCACAAGTGCTTTATCAGGAGGTGCTGACCCATTGTAATATCCAACCGTCCTAACTTCCAGGTTACCATTTGCATTCACTTGCCAGTTTACAAATTCATAAGCGGCTGCTGGGTTCCCTTGCTCATCAAGACGCACCTTCTCGCCAGCCTTGGTTGTGAAGTAGATTGACTTCATGTAATGGAGTAGCTAAAATTAAATCAAGGAGTTTACTTTAAGGTTAGAGAGTCGTTGTCAGAGGTAACTCATCTACAAACCACACTCCTCCCCCTTTTCCCTGTGCCCCACCCTGACTCACACCCATTCCTCCCCTCCCGCTTCCCTCCGCCAATGTACCGTTCTCTAGCTTCACAGGTCTCAACTCATCTATCCTTATCTCACTCCCATTTATCCAGCCATTTGCCTGACAAACATCGGCCTCATCTGTAACCTGTCAATCGCCAGGCTTTGCCCTGCCAACTATACCGCTCTCCCCTACCCATGTTCTCCAGAGATGCTGTCTGATCCATTGACTTACTCCAGCACTTTGTGTCTTCTTATATGCATTGAGTCGTTCTGACCCCTCAGTCTTACTCGTCCCTGTAATCCACGATCCCCTACCTAACCACATTCGATCCACCCGTGTTTGACCCATATCCTTCAAAGCCTTTCCTATCCATGTACCTGTCCAAGTGTCCTTTAAATGCAGTTATTCTTCCTGCTGCAGCTACTTCCTCTGGCAATTAGTTCCACAGAGCAGCCCCTCTTTGAGCAAACAAAGATTTCCCTCAGATTCCCGGTAAATATTTTCTCTCCCAGCTTAAACCTATGCTCTCCATTTCTTGCTTCGCCCTGTCAATGTGTTCAATTTCTCATACATCTCGACATGAGCACCCCTTAGCCCCCTGCACTCCAAGGAATCAAGTCCTAGCCTGCCCACTCTCTTCCAAAAGGTTTACAGACTTTTTTCTGGGGAGAGGGATGTTCAGATTTTACGGCGCAGTAACCTGACAGCTTTACTTCTAAAAATGACATAAAATGATGGAGCAACCCAGCGGGTGAGACAGCAGCTCTGGAAAACATGGAGTTAGTCCAGCAATCGGTGCCTTTCTTCATGTAAACCATCATCTGCAGCTGCTTGTGTCTATAACGTTGTTTCTACATTGACAAATGCATTACATCGGATGGAATGCAATGGAACTCGTTGCTCACCTGCCACGGTTGAAAGGTGGAAATATGTGCACATGTGTTGCCCATGAATGGTCCTTGCCGTTCCACACACGAAAACATGTCGTTCAATGCGTGAGCAAAAACATAGACCGCCTTATATACAATGTAGGAGTTCCCGTCCATGGATAGGTCGGTGTAGACGTTGTGTATGTTTTCCAAGCTTTCATTTCCACTGCACTGCGGGAGGTGGGCAAATTGACCCGTTTGGTTTGCCACGGCGTCCACACGAAGCGTGCAACCAAACGTGGTTTCCCAGAACTCCCTCACTAAAGGGTTACCGGGAAAATGAGAAGGATGAACTGCGAGGAGGAAGTCCTTCAGCCCGGAACCTGCACCGCACGCACCGCAGTTCCCATTGCCCCAGTGAGGAAAGGCGAGCGGTTCCCCACGCCAACAATGTCCGCTGTCATCCAGGCTTCGCTGCCCACCCATTGCACCCCGCTGAGGTTCTGCCGTGAGACCTCCTGGAATAAAACGCGCATTTCCCCAGGCCCAGCAAAAGCCACCACCACTCTGGTGCTGGCCGCTCTCATCACTTGGACAATCCTGGTGATCTTGTCCGCGGGATCAGACCTGTGCAAAGATGCGGAAAAGGCGATGCAAATACCCAACTTCTCAGCAGCCTCTCGAAACGTTCTCATCCCAGTGTTGCCATAGTCATCGTTGCTGTTAATGGTTCCAATCCAAGTCCATCCAAACCTCTCCACGAGATGTACCAAAACCTTGGTTTGATGGTCGTCACTCGGTATCGTTCTATGAAACGTCGGATATTCATTCTTATCGCTCAGACACCCGCAGGTGGAAAAATAACTAACCTGCATTCAATCACAATTGGTTTACCGGTGAAAATATGTTCCATATTACTAGAAATTGTAAACACATTGAGATCAAATTGACTCCGTATCAGTGATAAAACTGTATCTTTCACCTTTGCCCTACCTATTGTTCTTGACTTTGACTTATTGCAGTGATGAATAGTATTAACTGATCTGTTTGGACATGAGAAAGACCAAAGATCATCGCTGTATCTCGGTACAGGTGACAATAATAAACCTAAACCTGGTGATTGATCAGTTGGTTCCACTTACGTGATCATGACCACAAAAAAATATTAGATTTTCGAGGGTGTTGCCAGGGTTCGAGAGCCTGATCTACAGGGAGAGGTTGAGCAGGCTAGGAATTTATTCATTGGAACGCAGGAGACTAAAGCCCTTGTCCCACTTAGGAAACCTGAACGGAAACCTCTGGAGACCTTGTGCGCTACCCAAGGTTTCCGTGAGGTTCCCAGAGGTTCCCGTGAGGTTCCCAGAGGTTCCCGGGGGTTCCGGTCACTCTCTATGAGTCACCAGAGGTTCTGGTCACTTGCCTGGAGAGCCTCAACTGAAGCGTGAGCTGCATCTACTGACCAGAGATCCTATAGGATCTTTGCTGTCGACCGCGCACACACACACACTCACACACAAACACATCGCGAAGGTGGGGGCCAGGGACAGTGGAGGAGCGCTTTCTGCGTGTTGAAGAGGAAAGTAAACGGCTGCCACAGCGCATGGTAAGTCCTTTAGAGAGCGCGGGAGGTAGAGAAGGACAGAGAAGGGGAGAGAGAAGAGGGTAGAAGGGGGGAGAAGGGGAGAGAAGGGGAGAGAAGGGGGGGGGGGGAGAAGGAGTGGAGACAGTTTTAATGTTTAATAAAGTTGGCGGGCATTTTACCTTCCGGCGGATCTTCCCACTTAGGAAACCTGAACGGAAACCTCTGGAGACCGTGCGCCCCACCCAAGGTTTCCATGAGGTCCCCGGAGGTTCCTGGAGGTTCCGGTCACTCTCCCTAATTGTGGAAAGTGGTTTCCGCGTAATCGCGGCTTCTGCTATGTTCCTGCGATTAATTAAAAAAAACCAAAACTGGCCGTAACTAAAAATACGTTGCGGTTTTGTCGAAGTCAGTGGTGGCGTCGCATTTTTACTTACAGCCAGTCGAAGGCCTTCACTGACCGGCCATTCTGATTGACTCATTGGAGTTTCCAGCAAATAAATCTTATTTGGTTTTCAGGACCTAGAAGATCCGCCGGAAGGTAAAATGTCCGCTAACTTTATTAAACTTCCTAAAACTGTCTCCACTCCTTCGCTCCCTTCTTTCTCCCTTCTCTCTCCCCTTCTCTCTCCCCTTCTCCCTCCTCTTCTCCCTCCCCTTCTCTCTCCCCCCTTCTCTCTTCCCCCTTCTCTCTTTCCTTCTCACTCCCTTCTCTCTCCCTTCGCTCTCCCTTCCCCCATTATCTTTCCCCTTCTCTCTCCCATTCTCTCTCCCTTTCTCTGTCCTTCTCTCCCTCCCTCCCGCGCTCTCTAAAGGACTTACCGTGCTCTGTGGCAGTTGTTTATTTTCCTCTTCACACGGAGGGAAAGCGCTCTCGCTGTCCCTGGCCCCACCTTCGCGATGTGTTTGTGTGTGAGCGCGGTCGGCTTTGGTCAGTAGATGCAGCTCACGCTTCGGTTGAGGATTTCCAGGCAATTGACCAGAACCTCTGGTGACTCATGGAGAATGACCGGAACCCCCGGGAACCTCTGGGAACCTCACGGAAACCTTGGGTGGGGCACACTGTCTCCAGAGGTTTCCGTTCAGGTTTCCAAAGTGGGACAGGGGCTTTAGGATTAATTTTATAGAGGTGTGTCAGATCACGAGAGGAATAGATCGGGTATTCCTCAATACTAAGGAATTGAGTGAGAACTCCTGTGCCTTGAGAGATCAGAGTATTTTGCCCAGGATATGGGAGTCGAGATCCAGAGGATATAGGTTTAAGGTGAGTGGCGGGGTGGGGAATTTAATAGGAACCTGAGGGGTAAATTTTTTACTCAAAGGGTGGTGGGTGTATGGAAGGAGCTGCCGATGAGATAGTTGAGGCTGAGACAATTAGAAGGTTTAAGAAAAATTTGGACAGATGCATGGATTAGGCAGGTTTGGAGGGATATGGGCCAAACGCAGGCAGGCGTAGATGGGATATGTTGATCGGCAAAGGCAAGTTGGACTGAAAGGCCAGTTTCCACGCTGAATATGTCTGTATATAAAACAAAGCTTTTCACTGAATCCAGGTACTCATGACAATAATAAACCTAAACTGGTGTCCCGTTGATTGATCAGGAGTCCCGCTTAAGTGATGGTAACCAAAATAATAGAACATAAAGCAGTGTCGCACAGGGATGGGTTCTTTGGCCCACAGTGTCCGCGCTGAAAGTGGTAGTGTGGTTTAGTCTAGTTCAGTTTAGCATAGTGATGCGAAGTTAAACTAATGTCCCCTACCTGCACATGCTCCACATATCCCTCCATTCCCCGCATATCCACGTGCTTGTCTAAAAGCCTCAAACGCCACTATCGTATCTGCCTCCTCCGCCACCTTTTGAGCACATTCGAGGCGCTCATCAGCCCCCGTGTAAAAAGATTTACTCCGCATATCGCCTTTAAACTTTGCGCCACTCAACTTGAAGCTATACCCTCTAGTCTTTGACATTTCCACCATGGGGGGAAAAGTTCTGACTGTCTACCCTATCGCGACTTCTCATAATTTTGGCTACTTCTAGCAGGTCTTCCCTTACCCTCTGACAATCCGGACAAAACAATCCAAGTTGATCCAGCTACTCCCCGTGGCTAACACCAAGCAGCATTCTGGTAAATTGGACCAAATCTCACCAGTGGTATTTTAAAAGGTCCGATGGTTCTTGCAACAGCGATGGACACCGAGGAGCCGGCGCCACCGACGATCCCAGCGACGTTGAGAGCGCCGTCACACACTTGGTGCTCGTACGTTTCCTGCTGCCCATTGAGTAGAGCCAAGGCCACTTGTGTGGCGATCTTGGACGAGTCACAATCGTCGTGAATCCGGTAACCCAGGGTCATGTTAGGGAGGACTCGCTCGCTTCTGTTGACTTCCTCGATTGCAAAAACCATGGTCAGCAACAGGCGGAAGACCATTAAATCAAAACTGGAGATAAACCAGAGGTGAAGGTCAGAGAGGAATCTTCAGTGTTCATTTAAACCCTTGAGATACTTTTTATTTTGGAGATACAGTGAGGAAATTGGCCCATCTGTCCACTGGGTCCGTGCCGACTAGCAATCACCCGTCTACTGGTACTATCCTACACACTAGGGACATTTCTTTCGGGAGCAAATTAATCTACAACTGCTTCCTTGCGCTATCCAAAGCCCCCATATTTTAGATTAATCTATTATCTAACTTTACCGGAGCTGGGCCAGCGAAATAATGATTGCCCAGGTTAAAGTCAGAAGGGCTGCAAGCTGTTCAGCACCGCGCCAGTAAATAGCAAAGATTAAACAGCCCCATTGTAGGTACCTCTGCACCATTGTAGGTTCTTCTGGTTTCGATGCCATATTTTTACCAAATACACTCGGTTAAATACACGCCTCCTCAGCTACTGGTTTCAACTTCTGCCTTCTCTTCATCCCCCAATACCATGTCAAGGGCAATCGCCATGCCTGCATTAATAACATCGCACTTGCCTGCATTAATTGTGTGCAATTTTGGTCTCCAAATTTGAGGATGGACATTATTGCTATTGAGGGAGTGCAGGGTAGGTTCACCAGGATAATTCCCGGGGTGGCAGCGTGAGCTGCGATGAGGATGCTATGAGGTTGACTTGGATAGATTGAGTGAGTGGGCAGCTGCATGGCAGAATCAGTATAATGTGGATAAATGTGAGGTAATCCACTTTGGTGGCAAGAACAGGAAGGCAGATTATTATCTGAATGGGTCAGATTAGGAAAAGGGGAGGTGCAACGAGACCTGGGTGTGTTTGTACATCAGTCACAGAAAGTAAGCATGCAGGTAGAGCAGAGAGGGAAGAAAGCTAATGGCATGTTGGCCTTAGACAATAGACAATAGGTGCAGGAAAAGGTCATTCAGCCCTTCAAGCCATCACCGCCATTCACTGTGAACATGGCTGTTCATCCACAATCAGTACCCCGTTCCTGCCTTCTCCCCATATCCCTTGACTCCGCTATCTTGAAGAGCTCTATCTGACTATCTCTTGAAAGCATCCAGAGAATTGGCTTCCACTGCCTTCTGAGGCAGAGAATTCCACAGATTCACAACTCTCTGTGTGAAAAAGTTTTTCCTCATCTACCTTCTAAATGGCCAACCCCTTATTCTTAAACTGTGGCCCCTGGTTCTGGACTCCCCCGACAACGGGAACACATTTCCTCCCTCTAGCGTGATCAATACCTTAATAAGCTTATATGTTTCAATAAGATCCCCTCTCATCCTTCTAAGTTCCAGTGCATACAAGCCCAATCGCTCCATTATTTTAACACACCACAGTCCCGCCATCCAGGAAATTAACCTCCGTTGAACCTACGCTGCACTCTCTCAATAGCAAGAACGTCCTTCCTCAAATTTGGAGAACAAAACTGCACACAATACTCCAGATGTGGTCTCAGTAGGGCCCTGCACAACTGCAGAAGGACCTCTTTGCTCCTATACTCGTTCATTGCGAGAGGACTTGAGTTTAGGAGCAAGGAGATCCCTTGTACAGGGCTCCAAATTTGAGGATGGACATTTTGGTCCCCAAATTTGAGGAAGACATATTCTAATCCAATTTAAAATCCTACACAGATTATATTATTCGAAAACTAAAATAAGTAAAATCTTTCCAAATGTTTCCCCCATTTGTGATAAACGTCTATCTCAAGAAGCAACTATACCACATTCCTTTTTTTTGCATAAAAATCCAAAGATTTTGGAATTAAATCATTGAGATTTTTACAAAATTATTTTTTTTTTAAATTGAAACGAACGTAGAATTGATTATTTTTTGGAACAGTGGAAGTCAGCTCTGAGCTGACTTCGTTCCAAAAGAGTTCCCTTAATTATGGCTTAATAATGGCAAAAAAACCACATACTTAAATTCTGGAAAAACGCTCCCACACCAACGGTAAAAATGTGGATTTCAAATATGTCCGAAATGTTACACCTCGAATACATGAGATTCGTCCTAGCAGGCACATCAGACCAATTCTTAAAGATTTGGTCTCCATTTATCGACTTATTACAAGCATAGAGTGCAACATGACTGGAAATAAACGGTTTCAGGACCTGCGTGTAAAGATACGAAGTAGGTACATCCCTTTTATCTTATCTTATTTTCTTATACTTTCTTTTTTATATTTTTCTCTTTCCCTTTTTTAAATTCTTTCTCGCGTTCTACGCCTTTACGGCCTCTTCCTTTTCACCCTTTCACGCACTAATTAACTTATCTAACTTTCTCTATTTTTCTTCTTCTTTCTGCTACTTTTCTATGATTAAAGTTTAAAACAAGAAGCGGTACATGAAATGTATTATGTTATTTTTGGTTATACTACTGTACTGTACATTACTTCCAATAAAAATAATAAATAAATAAATAAATAAATAAACATATAATTTGAGGAAGGACATTATTGCTATTGATGGAGTGCGGCGTAGGTTCACCAGGGTAATTTCCAGGATTGCAGGACTGACATATGATGAAAGAATGGATCAACTGGAGCTTGTATTCACTGGAATTTAGAAGGATGAAAGGAGATCATACAGAAACATATAACATTCTTAAAGGATTGGACAGGCTAGATGCAGGAAAAATGTTCCCGATTTTGGGGGAGTCCAGAACCAGGGGTCACAGTTTAAGAATAAGCTGTTGGCCATTTAGGACTGAGATGAGGAAAAACTTTTTCACTCAGAGAGTTGTTAATCTGTGGAATTCTCAGCCACAGGCGGCAGCGGAGGCCAATTCACTGAATGTTTTCAAGAGGGAGTTGGATTTAGCTCTAATGGCTAAAGGAATCGATGGATATGGGGAAAAAGCAGGAACGGGATACTGATTTAAGATGATCTGCCGTGATCATATTGAATGGTGGTGCTGGCTCGAAGGACCGAATGGCCTACTCCTGCCCCTATTTTTCTATGTTTTGATGTTTCTTATTCCATATCATCTTAAATTATTTGAAGACGGGTCCCGACCCGAAACGTCGCCTATCCATGATCTCCGGAGATGCTGCCTGACCCGCTGAGTTACTCCAGCACTTTGTATGTCATTTTTGTGCACCAGCATCCGCAGTTCATCGTACCTCCTTAACCTACCTGTAACTCGTTTCGACACACATTTCTTATCGCCCAGCGCATAGGCTTGGTGTTTTGAATTTGAATTTAAAGCTTTTCCATTCGGAAAACAACATAACATAAATGTACTTAGCAAAATATCGTTATTAGTTTTGTACTTGAGAAGACACTTGGAGAATTAATTGAAAGGACAATTGGTGGTACGAGATGTCAACTGACCTTTTGCATTTGGTTTCTGCTATTCGCTCGGTGAATACGTTTACCGGTTGCAAACTGTTTAAGTGCACGGGGAAGATCCCTCCCAGTACAATGTCGCCGTCCTTAGAGATGTTGGGCAGATTTATTCTGTCCCGAAGCTGGCACCTCATCTCATCCGAACGCAGAGCAAATGTCCAGATGACCAAGGCTCTGAACACAGTCTTAAACATTGCAGTAATGAAACTGGCTAACGTCGACTGGATTCTGCTCTTTATATTCTCTGTATGGATGTCTAGACATGGATTGAGTTTAAATACTGAAGAAAACACCCCCAATAGGAGACCGTCGAAATTAGTTAATTCCCAAGTGAATACAATTGTTTTTTTTTGTGAGAGCGAGATACATCCAACAGCAATTACCGTGATCAATGAATCGTTCCTCTTTAAATTAAACGGAGTCAAGAATCGTGTATAAAATCGTGAGAGAAATAAATCGGGTAGATGCACAGAATCTCTTGCCCAGAGTAGGGGAATCGAGGACCAGAGGACATAGGTTCAAGGTGAAGGGGAAAAGATTTAACAGGAATCCGAGGGGTAACTTTTGCACACAAAGGGTGGTGGGTACATGGAACAAGCTATCAGAGGAGGTAGTTGAGGCTGTGACTATCCCAACAGTTAAGAAATGGTTAGACAGGTACATGGACAAGGCAGGTTTGGAGGGTTATGGACCAAATGCATGCAGGTGGGACTAGTGTAGCTGGGACATGTTGGCCGTTGTGTGCAAGTTGGGCCAAATGGCCTGTTTTCACACTGTATCACTACGAAACCAAGAATTAGCACAACAAGTAAGGAATCTCAGGATTAAATGTCGGACAGAAACAGAGAAATTGGGAAACAACAGACCAATAATTCAACGGTTCAATTGTTCTTTATTGCCACATCTACGGACGTATACTGAAATTCTATTTTTACAGACAGTTCAGTAAAAGTATTGCCATACCTAAGCCCAATCACCGATTAGTACAAAATATATCAAAATAGTCCAATGAGACCGTGTGCAAGAATTGCTGGATAGTGGATAAATTCGCGGTGAAGCTTCAAGGAGAACACACACAACTAAGTAAATGGTGGAAAAATAAACTCCAGAGAGATCATGTGCAGGCAGGTGAGATCAATTTAACTTTATGTTCAGCACAAACATTGTGAGCTGAAGGGCACATTCCAGTGCTGTTCTCTCTGTTCTATGTTCTGGGCAAAAGTGCAAACACATTCAAATATGTGTTAAAGAGGGAACTGCAGATCCTGGGAAATCGAGGGTACACAAAAGGCTGGTGAAACTCAACGGGTGCAGCAGTATCTAAGGAGCGAAGGAGATAGGCAACGTTTCGGGCCGAAATCCTTCTGGTTTAATTCATATACTTTATCTTCTAAAATTGCTGCACGCTTTAAAAAAAATCAAATCATTTGATTAGAGGCACAAGGAACTGCAGAAGCTGGAATCTTGAGCAAAGTACAAAGTGCTGGAGGAACTCAGTGGGTCGAGCAGAATCCATGGAGGGAATGGAATGGTTGACATTTCAAATTGAAAGCCTGCATCAGAACTTGTTCAAGGTTTTGATCCAAAACATAGACTATCTCTTTATTTCGACCGTTGATGCTTGACTCCATGAGTTCTTCAAGCAGTTTACAGTTCATTGCACATTCCAAAATTATCATCTCTTACATGTCCTTATGTAAATGGGAGATGGAATACATTGTAAAAAAAAATGTGAGGACATAAAGATAGTAGAAGAACTAGCAAGGGGATGCATATTTTTCAAGAGTGAGAAACTGAAAGGTGTTTGTAAACCAGGAATCCCAGGAAAGATTGGGTTAACATATGATGAGCATTTGAAAGCACTGGGCCGGCACTCGCTGGAGTTTAGAGGGGACATCATCAAAACTTACCGAATAGTGAAATGCCTGGATGGATTGAATGTGCAGAGGATGCTTCCACTAGTGGGAGAGTCTAGGACCAGAAGTCACAGCCTCTGAATAAAAGGGCATACCTTTAGAAAGGAGTTGAGGAGGAATTTCTTTAGTTAGAGTGTGGTGAATCTGTTGAATTCATTGCCAGAGACGGCTGTGGAGGCCATGTCAATGGATAGTTTTAAGGCAGAAATGGACAGATTCTTGATTAGTAAGTGTGCCAGGGGTTATGGGGAGAAGGCAAGAGAATGGATTTAAGAGGGATAGATCAGCCATGATTGAATGGTGGAATCGGCTTGATGAGCCAAATGGCCTAATTCTGCTCCTAGAACTTATGAATTTATGAAAGGTTCAGAGGAACCAGGATGACTTGTACAGGTATATGAATCACTGTAACTTTATTCAAAATGCTGCAGTAACTCAGCGGGCCAGGCAGCATCAATGGAGAAAAGGAATAGGTGAACTTTCCCCAGAGATGCTGCCTGACCCGCTGAATTGCACCAGCAATTTAGGTCCATCTGCAGTATAAACCAGCATATGCAGTTCCTTCCTCCACACCGTAACTTGCTATGCATTTGCAGCACACAATGAGGAAAGCAAATGGTGTGTTGGTCTTTATTGCGAGAGAAGTTCAGGAAAGAGTGTACAGTTAAATGAGGATTTGATGTGACTGCATCTGGAATACTACAGAGATCTGATCTGCCCACCAAATGAAAGATATAGTTGCAACAATGAGAATAAGAGTTTTGAGTGTGAGTTTGAATTTATGTTATTGCCACGTGTACCAAGGTCCAGTGTTGCATGCTAACCAGTCAGCGGAAAGATAATATGTGATTACAATCAAGCAGTTACTGGATAAAGGAGAATATGTGAATTACGTTCAGTGCAAGATAAAGGCTCGCTAGTCTAATTCCTGGGCTGGTGAGTTATCAGTTGAAAAGTATGCAGTAAATTAGGCTTGTACTCTTTCGAATTTGGAAGAATAAAAGGCAATCTCTTTGATACACACAAACTGCTTGACAGTTTGGATATAGAATTGATGTTTCTCCTGAGATGTGTAGAACCAATGTCGTTGTCTGAAAATATGATGCAGGAAACATTCAGATCAGAGATGAGAAATGTCTTCACTCAGCGGGTAGTGAATCTTTGGAATTCCTGTGGAGGAATTGCTAAATATATTCAACATAAAGATCAATATCTTTATGATATTTGGATCAATATCTTTATGATATTTGGAAGCAATTGCCAGAGATGGATGGAGAGGGCAAGTCCTTGGGCTTTTTTAATGTGGAGTGGGGACAGATTCTTAATTAGTAAGGGTGTTAAAGGGTATGGGGAGAAGGCAGGAGAATGGCTTTGACAAGAAAAGATAGATCAGCCATGATCGAATAATGGAGTAGATCTGATGGGCCAAATTGCCTAATTCTGTTCCTTTCATAAGGTGCTACATGTTATGCTGCTTAGGAAGATAAGAACCCACAATATCAAAGGGCAGATACTAGCATGGATAGCAGGTTGGCTGGATGGCAAAAGACAAAGAGTGGCAATAAAGGGGGCTTTTTCTGGTTGTCTGCCAGGGTCGGTGCTAGGGCTGCTACTCTTCATGTTGTATAATTAACGATTTGGACGAGGAGATTGAAGGCATTGTGCCAAAGTTTGCAGATGATATGAAAATATGTGGCGGGGCAGGTATTGTAGAGAACTTAGGACTGCCCCATCTCCCCCCCTGTCTGCCTTCTGCAAAGACCGCTCCCTCCGCAACTCCCTTGTCAATGCTTACCTTCCCTCCCGCTCCACCCCTTCCCCGGGCACTTTCCCTTGCAACCGCAAGAGATGCTACACTTGTTCCTTTACCTCCCCCCTCCAATCCTTTCAGGGACCCAAGTAGTCCTTCCAGGTCCGACAGAGGTTCACCTGCACCTCCTCCAACCTCATCTACTGCATCCGCTGGTCTAGATGCCAGCTGATCTATATCGGTGAGACCAAGCGGAGGCTTGGCGATCGTTTCGCCGAACACCTCCGCTCAGTCTGCAATAACCAACCCGACCTCCCGGTGGCTCAGCACTTCAACTCCCCCTCCCATTCCACATCCGACCTCTCGGTCCTGGGCCTCCTCCACGGCCAGAGTGAGCAACACCGCAATTTGGAGGAACAGCACCTCATATTCCGCTTGGGGAGTCTGCAACCTCTTGGCTTGGACATTGAATTTTCTCAATTCTGTTAACCCTTGCTGTCTCCTCCCCTTCCCACCTCTCACTCAGCCCTCGGGCTCCTCCTCCTCCTTTTTCCTTTCTTCTCCCCCCCCCCCCCCCCCCCCCCCCCCCCCACCTCCCATCAGTCTGAAGAAGGGTTTCGGCCCGAAACGTTGCCTAACCCCTTCGTTCCTTAAATGCTGCTGCACCCGCCGAGTTTCTCCAGCATTTCGTGTACCCTGCAGAAGGACATGTTGGGAGAGTGGGCAGAGAAGTGGCAGATGGAATATAGTGTAGCAAAGTGTGGAATCATGCATGTTGGCAGTAGGAAATAAGGCTTAGACTATTTTCTAAATGTGGAGATAATACAGAAATTGGAGGTGCAAAGGGACTTGGGAGTGCTGCTGCAGGATTCCCAAAAAGTTAATCTGCAGGTCGAATCGGTAGTAAAAAAAGCAAACGCAAGGATCGCATTTTTTTCGAGAGGGCTTATATACAAAAACAGGAATGTAATGTAGAGGCTCTATAAGGTGCTGGTAAGGCCGCATTTGGAGTATTGTGAGCAATTTCGGGCACCATACAGTGTCTGAGGAAGGATGTGCTGGCTCTGGAGAGGGTCCAGAAGAGGTTTACAAGAATGATCCCAGGAATGAGTAGGTTAACCTATGATGAGCATTTATCAGCACTGGGCCTGTACTCGCAGCAGTTTAGAAGAATGAGGGGGGCCCTCCTTGAAACATACAGAATGGTGAAAGGCTTGGATAGAATGGATGTGGAGAGGATGTTTCCATTTGTGGGAGAGTCTAGAACTAGGGGTCATAGCCTCACAATTAAAGGATGTTCTTTTAGGAAGGTGATGAAAAGATATTTATTTAGTCGAAGGTTGAGAATCTGTGGAATTCTTTGCCACAGAACACTGTCGAGGCCAAGTCAGTGGATATATTTAAGGTAGGGATAGATATCTTGATTAGTACAAGTGTCAGAGGTTATGGGGTGAGGGCAGGAGAAATGGGTTATGAGGGAGAGCTCGATCAGAGTGATTGAATGGCGGAGTACACTTGATGATCCAAATGGCCTAATTCTACTCGTATCACATGACCTAATTGTATAATAATAAGATGTTTCACTGTATACCAACAAATGTGCAGATGGAAAAATGCATGTTCAATCTGAACCCGGTAGGTTTATTGATTATATACCGATCATTAACTCCATGGAATAATATCAACATTTCCAATGCTAAATGATCGAACGGGATATTCATGTTCAGCCCTTTAATTCAACCGGGTGAGTGAATGGATTTGAACGTTGCTACAGTGAACTATAAGCAAGTATGACGTCAAACATCAGGATATAAGCTCATCCTTTTGTAATTACAATGATCTGCAGATGTAAGTTTACAAACGGAAAACACAAAGCGCTGGAGTAACTCGGTGGTTCAGGGAGCATCTCTGGCGAACATGCATTGGTGACTTATCGGGTTGGGAGCCTTCTTCAGACTAAATCCGTTGGCCAATCCATGTTCTCCAGAGATGCTGCCTGACCCGCTGAATTACTCCAGTATTTTGTGTCTATCGTCGTTTATCCTTTGATGTTCTTTCTCATCCAACTTTACCCATTATGTGCTTCTTTGTATTTTTCTCTGGAGTCACCACGATAATGTAACACTTCGGTGCAAAAATGCAAAGCAGCAACCCGAAACTGGAGGCCAGGATGGCGAACACTTCCACGGCCACCGTGTATTTACCGGGAGAGCTGACAGAGGCGGGAATAAAAGTGATCCAGACGGCGCAGAAGATCAACATGCTGAAAGTTATACACTTTGCCTCGTTGAAATTGTCCGGCAGCTTCCGCGCCAGGAAGGCCAGCACAAAACAGATGCAGGATAAGAGAGCGATGTAACCGGATGCGGAGTAGAAGGCTGTCGAGGAGCCGGGGGTCACACTCCAGAATGATCGTCTCCCGGTAATATTGCGTGTTGGTCACAGGGAAAGGCGGCGCGATGACCACCCAAAGGACACAGATTAAGCCCTGGACGGATGCGAGCAGGAAGACACTTATCCTCTGCTGCTTCTGTCCAAACCATTTCTTCCAGTTATCGCTGGGGTGCGTCGCCCTGAAGGCCGTCAGGACCAGTATGGTTTTGACCAGAACACAAGACAGACACAGGACGAAGGAGACGCCGAACGCCGTGCGGCGCAACATACAAGACCAGTGGGTAGGTTCGCCAATGAAGGTCACGGAGCACAAGAAACAGCAGGTCAGCGCCCACAGAAGCAGGAAGCTCAGCTCGGAGTTGTTGGCTTTAACCAGAGGGGTCTCTCGGTGCCTGCAGAACAGGCCGGCTGTCAGTGCGGACATGCAGATACCGGCCAGAGCAAGGGCGACCAGGGCCATGCCCAGGGTATCGGTGAAAGACAAATATTCGACACTCTTCGCTATGCATTGGTCCTTGACGTCGTTGGACCAGAACAGCGGAGGGCAGTTGGTGCAGTCGATGGAGTCTGAGAACAAAACGATCATGACTTTAGACTTTAGAGATACAGTGCGGAGACAGGCCCTTCGGCCCAACGAGTCCGTGCCGGCTAGCGATCTCCATGTGCACTAGTTCTCCCCTACACATTAGGGCCACTTTACAGGGGACAGTCAACCTACGAACCGGCACGTCATTGGAGTGTGGAAGGAAACGGGAGAACCTGGAGAAAACTCACGCGGCCAAAGGGAGACCTTACAAACTCCACACAGACAGCACTCGCGGTCACATTGGAACCCGGGTCTCTGGCGCTGCAAGTCAACAGCTGCACCATTGTAAGGGTCACCAAGGTCACTCGCCAACACCTCCAAATGTACTTTGTCCTCACCTGTAGTGTTGCTGATCTCCCCATCCGCACAGGGGGTGCAGTCAAAGCAACAAACGGGTTGCCCTTTCCGGGCCGTTTTCCTGGTTCCGGGCGGACAACTTTCAGAGCAGACTGCACGGGGAATCTTAAAGGAAGGACAACGAGGATTATTTGATCATTTCCATTTCTCTTAAAGTTCACTGGACTTTATCTTGCACCAACTAATATTCCCGTTATCCTGTATCTGTATAACATGGACGGCTCAATTGTAATAGAATCATAGAACGTGGAAACAGGCCCTTCTACCCATCTAGCCCACACCTACCAACATGTCCTATCTACACTAGTCTCACCTGCCCACATTTGGCCCATATCTCACTAAACCCCGCAGACCTGTACTGTCCCTGCCTGCTTCAAAGTCTCCACTATTGCCCCTGTACCCAAAAAGGCAAGGATTACTTGTCTTAATGACTACAGGCCTGTCGCACTGACCTCTGTAGTCATGAAGACACCTGAAACGCTTGAGCTGACCAAGCTGAAAAATATCACGATCCCCCTGCTGGACCCTCTGCAGTGTGCATATCGGGCCAATAGATCTGTGGATGACGCAGTCAACCTGGGCCTGCACATCATCCTACAGCACCTTGACCGCCAGGGGACCGACGCGAGGATCCTGTTTGTGGATTTTAGCTCTGCATTCAACACCATTGTGCCAGAGCTGCTACACTCCGAACTTTCCGAGTTGACTGTGCCTAAACCCCTCTATCAGTGGATCACCAACTTCCTGACAGACAGGAAGCAGCATATGAGACTGGGAAAGCACATCTCAGACCTGCAAACGCCCAGCATAGGAGCACCGCTAGGCCGCGTACTCTCTCCACTCCTCTACTCTCTCTACACCAATGACTGCACCTCCACAGACACCTCTGTCAAGCTTCTCAAATTTGTGGATGACACAACCCTGATTGGACTGATCCAGGATGGGGAGGAATCTGCCTACAGACAGGAAGTGTCACAGCTGGCGTCCTGGTGCCGTAGCAACAACCTAGAGCTCAATGCTCTTAAGACAGTGGAATTGATTGTAGACTTTAGGAGAGCTCCCCCTCCCCTCACCCCACTCACCATCAACAACACCACAGTCACATCTGTGGCATCTTTTAAGTTCCTGGGAACCATCATCTCCAAGAACCTTAAGTGGGGGGCTACCATCGATTCCACAATCAAAAAGGCACAACAGAGGATGTACTTCCTACGGCAGCTGAGGAAGCACAATCTGCCACAGGAAATGATGGTCCAATTCCACACGGCCATTGTAGGGTCTGTTCTCACCTTCTCCATCATGGTCTGGTTTGGCTCAGCCACCAAGCACGGCACATGGAGGCTGCAGCAAATCGTCCGATCAGCAGAGAAGATTATTGGCTGCAACCTTCCCTCCATTGAAAAACTGTACACCGCAAGGGCCAGGAAGTGAGCGGGCAAGATCATCCCTGACCCCTCTCACCCTGGCCACAAACTCTTTGAATCACTTTTGAATCCGGAAGGCGACTCCGGATTGTCAAAGCTGCCACAGCCAGACATAAAAACAGTTTTTATCCACGAGTAGTTGCTCTACTCAACAGCCAAAAATCTGTAGCCTCCTTTTGATCTGGTATTTTGTTGGTTCACATGCTTGATCAATGATGTTTTATCATTAATCCCTTATTATTATTAATGTTTGGTGTTTTATGAGTCATTCGTAACTGTCACTGTATGTCATGTTGTTACATGTGGGCGGAGCACCAAGCCAAATTCCATGTATGTGAATGCTTGGCCAATAAACTTACTTACTTTATTAAGGGTTTGGACACGCTAGAGGCAGGAAACATGTTCCCGACGTTGGGGGAGTCCAGAACCAGGGGTCACAGTGCAAGAATGAGGGGTTGGCCATTTAGAGCGGAGATGAGGAAACACTTTTTCACACATAGAGTTGTGAGTCTGTGGAATTTTCTGCCTCAGAGGGTGGTGGAGGCCGGTTCTCTGGATACTTTCAAGGGAGAGTTAGAGCTCTTAGGGATAGCGGAGTCATGGGATACGGGGAGAACGGCAGGAACAGGGTACTGATTGTGGATGATCAGCCATGATCACATTGAATGGCGGTGCTGGCTCGAAGGGCCAAATGGCCTACTCCTGCACCTATTGTCTATTGCCGACCAACAGTTTGTAAATATATCATAAATGTTAACGACACATGGATAACTATGATCTGACAATGCAGAAAGCGTGTAGCAAAATCGGTCAGCTTCAAGTGGCACTCTTACCTGTCGTGTACCATCGCTCCAGACAATCTGATGTAGGTTCAGCACAAGTGCTTTATCAGGAGGTGCTGACCCATTGTAATATCCAACCGTCCTAACTTCCAGGTTACCATTTGCATTCACTTGCCAGTTTACAAATTCATAAGCGGCTGCTGGGTTCCCTTGCTCATCAAGATGCACCTTCTCGCCAGCCTTGGTTGTGAAGTAGATTGACTTCATGTAATGGAGTAGCTAAAATTAAATCAAGGAGTTTACTTTAAGGTTAGAGAGTCGTAGTGTCAGAGTTGACTAATCTACAAACCCCACTCCTCCCCCTTTTCCCTGTGCCCCACCCTGACTCACACCCATTCCTCCCCTCCCGCTTCCCTCCGCCAATGTACCGTTCTCCAGCTTCACAGGTCTCAACTCGTCTATCCTTATCTCACTGCCATTTGTTTATCCAGCCATTTGCCTGACAAACATCGGCCTCACCTGTAACCTGTCAATCGCCAGGCTTTGCCCTGCCAACTATACCCCTCTCCCCTACCCATGTTCTCCAGAGATGCTGCCTGATCCATTGACTTTCTCCAGTACCTCGTGTCTCCTTATAGCCATGGAGTCGTTTTGACCCCTCGTCCCTGCCGTCCAAGATCCCCGACCTAACCAAATTCGATCGACTAGCATTTGACCCATATCCTTCTAAGCTTTTCCTATCCATGTACCTGTCCAAGTGTCCTTTAAATGCAGTTATTCTTCCTGCTGCAGCTACTTCCTCTGGCAATTAGTTCCACAGAGCAACCCCTCTTTGTGCAAAAAAGATTCCCGGTAAATCTTTTCTCTCGCAGCTTAAACCCGTGCCCCCTATTTCTTGCTGTCTATTCGCCCTGTCAACGCCTTCAATTTCTCATACATCTCGACATGAACACCCCTTAGCCCCCTGCACTCCAAGGAATCAAGTCCTAGCCTGCCCACTCTCTTCCAAAAGGTTTACAGATTTTTTTCTGGGGAGAGGGATGTTCAGATTTTACGGCGCAGTAACTTGACAGGTTTACCTCTAAAAATGACATAAAATGATGGAGCAACCCAGCGGGTGAGACAGCATCTCTGGAAAACATGGAGTTAGTCCAGCAATCGGTGCCTTTCTTCATGTAAACCATCATCTGCAGCTCCTTGTGTCTATAGCGTTGTTTCTACATTGACAAATGCATTACATCGGATGGAATTCAATGGAACTCGTTGCTCACCTGCCACGGTTGAAAGGTGGAAATATGTGCACATGTGTTGCCCATGAATGGTCCTTGCCGTTCCACACACGAAAACATGTCGTTCAATGCGTGAGCAAAAACATAGACCGCCTTATATACAATGTAGGAGTTCCCGTCCATGGATAGGTCGGTGTAGACGTTGTGTATGTTTTCCAAGCTTTCATTTCCACTGCACTGCGGGAGGTGGGCAAATTGACCCGTTTGGTTTGCCACGGTGTCCACACGAAGCGTGCAACCAAACGTGGTTTCCCAGAACTCCCTCACTAAAGGGTTACCGGGAAAATGAGAAGGATGAACTGCGAGGAGAAAGTCCTTCAGCCCCGGAACCTGCACCGCACGCACCGCAGTTCCCATTGCCCCAGTGAGGAAAGGCGAGCGGTTCCCCACGCCAACAATGTCCGCTGTCATCCAGGCTTCGCTGCCCACCCATTGCACCCCGCTGAGGTTCTGCCGTGAGACCTCCTGGAATAAAACGCGCATTTCCTCAGGCCCAGCAAAAGCCACCACCACCCTGGTGCTGGCCGCTCTCATCACTTGGACAATCCTGGTGATCTTGTCCGCGGGATCAGACCTGTGCAAAGATGCGGAAAAGGCGATGCAAATACCCAACTTCTCAGCAGCCTCTCGAAACGTTCTCATCCCCGAGTTGCCATAGTCATCGTTGCTGTTAATGGTTCCAATCCAAGTCCATCCAAACCTCTTCACGAGATGTACCAAAACCTTGGATTGATGGTCATCACTCGGTATCGTTCTATGAAACGTCGGATATTCATTCTTATCGCTCAGACACCCGCAGGTGGAAAAATAACTAACCTGCATTCAATCACAATTGGCTTACCGGTGAAAATATGTTCCATATTACTAGAAATTGTAAACACATTGACATCAAATTGACTCCGTATCAGTGATAAAACTGTATCTTTCACCTTTGCCCGAACTATTGTACCTAACTTTGACTTATTGCAGTAATGAATAGTATTAACTGATCTGTTTGGACATGAGAAAGACCAAAGATCATCGCTGTATCTCGGTACAGGTGACTATAATAAACCTAAACCTAAATTCAGGTCCAGGGGATTGATCAGTTGGTTCCACTTCCGTGATCGTAACCACAAAAAATATTTGATTTACGAGGATGTTGCCAGGGTTCGAGAGCCTGATCTACAGGGAGAGGTTGAGCAGGCTAGGAATTTATTCATTGGAGCGCAGGAGACTAAGGGTTAATCTTATAGAGGTGTGTCAGATCACGAGAGGAATAGATCTGGTGTCCCTCAATACTGAGGAGTTGAGTTAGAACTCCTGTGTCTTGAGAGGATCAGAGTATTTTGCCCAGGATATGGGTCGAGAACCAGAGGACATTGGTTTAAGGTGAGTGGCGGGGTGGGGGATTTAATAGGAACCTGAGGGGTAAATGTTTTACTCAAAGGGTGGTGGGTGTATGGAAGGAGCTGCCCGAGGCGATAGTTGAGGCTGAGACAATTAGAAGGTTTAAGAAACATTAGGACAAATGCATGGATTAGGCAGGTTTGGAGGGATATGGGCCAAACGCAGGCAGGAGGGACTAATGTAGATGGGATATGTTGATCGGCAGTTGGACCGAAAGGCCAGTTTCCACGCCGTCGATGTCTGCATACAAAACAAAGCTTTTCACTGAATCTAGGTACTCATGACAATAATAAACCTAAACTGGTGTCCCGTTGATTTATCAGGTAGTCCCGCTTAACTGATGGTAACCAAAATAATAGAACATAAAGCAGTGCCGCACAGGAATGGGTTCTTTGGCCCACAGTGTCCGCGCTGAAAGTGGCTGGTGTAGTTTAGTCTAGTTCAGTTTAGCATAGTGATGCGAAGTTAAACTAATGTCCCCTACCTGCACATGCCTCCCACCCCCCCCCCCCCCCCCCCCCCCCCATATCCCTCCATTCCCCGCATATTCACGTGCTTGTCTAAAATCCTCTAACGCCACTATCATATATATCTGCCTCCTCCGCCACATTTGGAGCACGTTCGAGGCACTCATCAGCCCCCGTGTAAAAAGATTTACTCCACACACTCCGCATTTACTCCGCCTTTAAACTTTGCGCCACTCAACTTGAAGCTATACCCTCTAGTCTTTGACATTTCCACCATGGGGGGAAAGGTTCTGACTATCTACCCTATCGCGACTTCTCTTAATTTTGGCTACTTCTAGCAGGTCTTCCCTCACCCTCTGACAATCCGGACAAAACAATCCAAGTTGATCCTGCTACTCCCCGTGGCTAACACCATGTAATCCAAGCAGCATTCTGGTAACTTGGACCAAATCTCACCAGTGGTATTTTAAAAGGTCCGATGGTTCTTGCAACAGCGATGGACACCGAGGAGCCGGCGCCACCGACGATCCCAGCGACGTTGAGAGCGCCGTCACACACTTGGTCCTCGTACGTTTCCTGCTGCCCACTGAGTAGAGCCAAGGCCACTTGTGTGGCGATCTTGGGCGAGGCACAGTCGTCGTGAATCCGGTAACCCAGGGTAATGTTAGGGAGGACTCGCTCGCTTCTGTTGATTTCCTCGATTGCAAAAACCATGGTCAGCAACAGGCGGAAGACCATTAAATCAAAACTGGAGATAAACCAGAGGTGAAGGTCAGAGAGGAATCTACAGTGTTCATTTAAACCCTTGAGATACATTTTATTTTGGAGATACAGTGAGGAAATTGGCCCATCAACCACTGGGTTGGTGCCGACTAGCAATCACCCGTCTACTGGTACTATCCTACACACTAGGGACATTTCTTTCAGATGCAAATTAATCTACAACCGCTTCCTTGCGCTGTCCAAAGCCCCATATTTTAGATTAATCTATTATCTATCTTTACCGGAGCTGGGCCAGCTGGGCCAGCAGGTTAAAGTCAGAACGGCTGCAAGCTGTTCAGCACCGCGCCAGTAAATAGCAAAGATTAATCAGCCCCATTGTAGGTACCTCTGCACCTTTGTAGGTTCTTCTGGTTTCGATGCCATATTTTTACCAAATACACTCAGTTAAATACAGGCCTCCTCAGCTACTGGTTTCAACTTTTGCCTTCTCTTCATCCCCCAATACCATGTCGAGGGCAATCGCATGCATGCATGAATAAAATCGCACTTGCCTGCATTCATTGTGTGCATTTTTGGTCTCCAAATTTGAGGAAGGACATTATTGCTATTCAGGGAGTGCAGCGTAGGTTCACCAGGATAATTCCCGGGGTGGCAGCGTGAGCTGCGAGGAGGATGCTATCAGGCTCTAGGGTGACTGGGATAGGTTGGGTGAGTGGGCAGATACATGGCAGATGCAATATAATGTGAATACATGTGAGGTAAACCACTTTGGTTGCAAGAACACAAAGGCAGATTATTATCGGAATGGTGTCGTATTAGGAAAAGGGGAGGTGCAACGAGACCTGATGTGTTTGTACATCAGTCACTGAAAGTAAGCATGCAGGTAGCGCAGGCAATGATGAAAACTAATGGCATGTTGGCCTTAGACAACGGACAATTGGTGCAGGAATAGGTCATTTCTGGTTCTGCATTCCCCCAACATCGCGAGCATGTTTCCTGCCTCTTGCATGTCCAATCCCTTAATAATCTTATATGTTTCAATAAGATCCCCTCTCATCCTTCTAAACTCCAATGCATACAAGCCCAGTCGCTCCATTATTTCAACATATGACAGTCCCGCCAACCCGGGAATTAGCCTCCGTGAACCTACGCTGCACTCCCTCAATAGCAAGAATATCCTTCCTCACATTTGGAGAACAAAACTGCACATAATACTCACGATGTAGTCTCACTAGGGTCCTGCACAACTGCAGAAGGATCTATTTGCTCCTATGCTCGTTAATTGCGAGAGAATTTGAGTTTAGGGGCAAGGATGTCCCTTGTAAAGGGCTCCAAATTTGAGGAAGGACATTTTGGTCTCTAAATTTGAGGAAGGACATCATTGCTATTGAGGGAGTGCATCGTGGATTCACCAGTTTATTTCCCAGGATGGCAGGACTGACATATGATGAAAGAATGGATCGACTGGGCTTGTATTCACTGTAATTTAGAAGGATGAGAGGAGATCATACTGAAACATATAACATTCTTAAATGATTTAACAGGCTAGTCCAGAACCAGGGGTCAAAGTTTAAGAATAAACGGTTGGCCATTTAGGACTGAGATGTGGAACAACTTTTCACTCAGAGAGTTGTGAATCTGTGGAATTCTCAGCCACAGAAGGCAGTGGAGGCCAATTCACTGAATGTTTTCAAGAGGGAGTTAGACTTAGCTCTTGGGGCTAAGGGAATCGATGGATATGGGGGAAAAGCAGGAAAGGGGTACTGATTTTAGATGATCAGCCATGATCATATTGAATGGCGGTGCTGGCTCGAAGGACCGAATGGCCTACTCCTGCCCCTATTTTTCTATGTTTCGATGTTTCGATGTTTCTAATTCCATATCATCATATATTATTTGATGACGGGTGCCGACCCGAAACGTCGCCTATCCATGATCTCCGGAGATGCTGCCTGACCCGCTGAGTTACTCCAGCACTTTGTAAGTCTTTTTTGTGCACCAGCATCCGCAGTTCATCGTAACTCGTATGGCCACACATTTCTTATCGCCCAGCGCAAAGGCTTGGTGTAGACACTCGAATATGAATTTAAAGCTTTCCCATTCGGAAAACAACATAACATAAATGTACTTAGCAAAATATCGTTATTAGTTTTGTACTTGAGAAAACACTTAGAGAATTAATTGAAAGGACAATTGGTGGTACGAGATGTCAACTGACCTTTTGCATCTGGTTTCTGCTATTCGCTCGGTGAATACGTTTACCGGTTGCAAACTGTTTAAGTGCACGGGGAAGATCCCTCCCAGTATAATGTCGCCGTCCTTAGAGATGTTGGGCAGATTGATTCTGTCCCGAAGCTGGCACCTCATCTCATCCGAACGCAGAGCAAATGTCCAGATGACCAAGGCTCCGAACACAGTCTGAAACATTGCAGTAATGAAACTGGCTAACGTCGACTGGATTCTGCTCTTTATATTCTCTGTATAGATGTCTAGAAATGGATTGAGTTTAAATACTGAAGAAAATACCCCCAATAGGAGACTGTCGAAATTAGTTAATTCCCAAGTGAATACAATTGTTTTTTTTTGTGACAGCGGGATACATCCTACAGCAATTACCGTGATCAATGAATCGTTCCTCTTTAAATTAAACGGAGTCAAGAATCGTGTATAAAATCATGAGAGAAATAAATCGGGTAGATGCACAGAATCTCTTGCCCAGAGTATGGGAATCGAGGACCAGAGGACATAGGTTCAAGGTGAAGGGGAAAAGATTTAACAGGAATCTGAGGGGTAACTTTTTCACACAAAGGAACAAGCTATCAGAGGAGGTAGTTGAGGATGTGACTATCCCAATGGTTAAGAAATGGTTAGACAGGTGCATGGACAAGGCAGATTTGGAGGAATATGGACCAAATGCAGGCAGGTAGGACTAGTGTAGCTGGGACATGTTGGCCGGTGTGGGCAAGTTGGGCCGAAATGCCTGTTTCCACACTGTATCACTTTGACACTGTATGACTCTATGAGGATTTGGTTTAGTATAGTTTAGTTTGGAGATACAGTATGGAAATAGGCTTCCCGGCCCACCGAGTCAGCGCAGTCCATCAATCACCCCTTCACACTAGTTCTATGTTATCCCACTTTCACATCCACTCCATACACACTAGGGGTAATTTGCCACAAACCTGCACATCTTTGGTATGTGGGAGGAAACCGCAGCACCCGGACGAAACCCACATGGTCACAGGAAGAACTTGCAAACGCCACACTGACAGTTCTCGTAGTCAGGATCAAACCTAGGTCACTGGCATAATTGAGGCAGCAACTCCTGCACCACTGTGTTACTATTGAAGATTAGAGCACATGAGGTAATGAGCACAAACCAACATGGCTATTCACAATGACAACTGGTACTGAAATTAAATGTTTGTTTATAATATGCCAGTGTGGAGCCACTGAGGTGCCCCGACTGTTAATCCTCTGGTTTTCACTGTTTATATTTTGTTTGCAGATCCGCGGGACTTTGAAGCAGTTCCCAGAATTAGCACAACAAGTAAGGAATCTCAGGATTAAATGTCGGACAGAAACAGAGCAACTGGGAAACAACAGACCAACAATTCAATGGTTCAACGGTTCTTTATTGCCACATCTACGGACGAATACTGAAATTCTATTTTTCCAGACACTTCAGTAAAAGTATTGCCATACCTGAAACCCAATCCCGATTAGTACAAACTATATCAAAATAGTCCACTGAGCGTGTGCAAGAGTTGCTGGATAGTGGATCAATTCGCATTGAAGCTTCAAGGAGAACACACACAGCTAAGTCAATGGTGGAAAAATAAATTACAGAGAGATCATGTGCAGGCCGGTGAGATCAATTGAACTTTCTGTTCAGCACAAACATGAGCTGAAGGGCACATTCCAGTGCTGTTCTATGTTCTAGGCAAAAGTGCAAACACATTCAAATATATTTGGTTCAAACCTTGTACTTTAACTTCTAGAATTGCTGCACGCTTTAAAAAAAAATCAAATCATTTGATTGGAGGCACAAGGAACTGCAGAAGATGAAATCTTGAACAAAGCACAAAGTGCTGGAGGAACTCAGTGTGTCGAGCAGAATCCATGGGGGGAATGGAATGATTGGCATTTCAAATTGAAAGCCTGCATCAGAACTTGTTCAAGGTTTTGATCCAAAACATAGACTATCTCTTGATTTCGACCATTGATACTTGACTCAATGAGTTCTTCCAGTAGTTTACAGTTCGTTGCACATTCCAAAATTATCATCTCTTATGTGTCCTTATGTAAATGGCAGATGGAATACACTGTAAAAAAAAATGTGAGGACATAAAGCTAGTAGAAGAACTAGCAAGGGGATTCATATATTTAAATAGTGAGAAATTAAAATGTATTTTGTAAACCAGGAATCCCAGGAAAGATTGGGTTAACATATGATGAGCATTTGAAGGCACTGGGCCGGTACTCGCTGGAGTTTAGAAGGATGAGGGGGAACATCATCGAAACTTACCGAATAGTGAAATGCCTGGATGGATTGAATGTGCAGAGGATGCTTCCACTAGTGGGAGAGTCTAGAACCAGAAGTCCTAGACTCTCCCCTATTCAGAGGCTGGTCCTATTCCTTGAGTCTAGGACCAGCCTCTGAATAAAAGGGCATACCTTTAGAAATGAGTTGAGGAGGAATTTCTTTAGTTAGAGTGTGGTGAATCTGTTGAATTCATTGCCAGAGACGGCTATGGAGGCCATGTCAATGGATATTGTTAAGGCGGAAATGAACAGATTATTGATTAGTAAGTGTAACAGAGGTTTTGGGGAAAAGGCATGAGAATGGGTTTAAGAGGGTTCATACCAAAGAGATACTCATTTAACAATTTGAGACGGCTGTCTAATATAATGTACTCACATAATACTGAAGAAGAACTAGCAATTATCTCATTGGATGCAGAAAAAGCTTTTGACCAAGCAGAATGTCAATATTTATTCAAAGTATTGGAAAAATTTAACATGGGAGATAATTTTATTTCATGGGTAAAATTATTATATGATAAGCAGACGGCTAGAATACTGACTAATAATATATTATCCCCGAAATTCCAATTAGCAAGGGGCAATAGGCAGGGGTGCGCGTTATCGCCCCTGCTATTTGCACTAGTGATAGAGCCTTTAGCTGAAAGTATAAGAAGCCATCCGAATATTCATGGGTATATTACTAAACACTCAAATAATAAAATTTCATTATATGCAGACGACATATTATTATATATTACAAATTCGCAAATTAGCATACCAAATATACTAAATTTAATAGAGGAATTTGGTTCTTTTTCTGGATATAGAATAAGTTGGAACAAAAGCGAAATTATGACGATAAAACCTCAAGAGTCGACACATCTGTTGAAATTCCCTTTTAGAATTACAACAGAAAAATGTAAGTATTTGGGCATCCAAATTACTAGGAACTATAAATCATTACTCAACGCAAACTATATGCCCTTATTAACTAAATTAAATGGGTTGATTACATTTTGGAAGACACTGCCAATGTCTTTAATAGGCAGAATAAACGCGATAAAAATGATCTTCTTACCACAAATATTGTACCTATTTCAATCAATACCAATATACTTACCTAAAAATGTTTCAAAAAATTAGATTCTGATATTATAAACTTCATATGGGATTATAAATCACACAGAATTAAAAAAAAAAAACACTTGTGTAAATCTAAAGCATCAGGGGGACTGACACTCCCTAACTTATTGTATTATTATTGGGCAGTGAATATTAAAAATATAATCTACTGGTTGGACAGTTCTGCCCAACAGGTAGATTGGATAAGAATGGAGAAAGAGGATTGTTCCCCTTATAATATAGGAGCGACCTTTCTTTCCCCGATAAAACTGAACAATGTAATATACAAGAAGAATCCAATTATTCATAGTATAATACGAATTTGGAAACAAATAAAATTAACTTTAAAATTAAGAAAATTATCGCTTCTTTCTCCAATTGCTAATAATCCCTCATTCAAACCATCCATTATTGATAAAACGTTTATCCATTGGGAAAGAATAGGAATTAAAACGATGGGAGATATGTATGAAATGGGAACATTTTTATCATTCCAACAACTACAATTAAAATATAATTTGAAAAGTAATCAATATTTCAAATACCTTCAAATTCAAGATTATTTGAAAAAGTATATACAAGGATATCAAACTTTAACCCCAGATCTATTGGAGGAAGGAATGAATAGAAAGGCAGAATCAAGCAATTTAATATCTTACTTATATAATATAATTCTAAATATAGAAACACCAACGACAGAGGCAATTAGAAGAGACTGGGAACAAGAGTTATTGATAAAAATTCCGAACGATAGGTGGGATAAAAATTTATTATATGTAAACAAATGTTCAATGAATGTAAGACATAACCTAATTCAATTTAAAATTTTACATAGATTATATTATTTGAAAACAAGACTGAATAAAATATTTTCAAATGTTTCCCCCATCTGCGACAAATGTCTAACCCAAAATGCCACTATAGCACATTCCTTTGTCTCTTGTACAAAACTGTATACATTTTGGAATGAAATTTTTGGAATTTTTACAAAACTATTTAACACAAAATTGAACCCCAATATCGAATTGATTATCTTTGGATCAATGGAAGAGGGAAGTTAACTATATTCCAAGAAGCTTTTCTTAATTATGGTCTAATAACAGCGAAAAAAACTTATACTTAAATTTTGGAAAAACGCACCTACGCCAACATTCAAAATGTGGATCTCAAACATGTCTGAAACGCTACATCTTGAAGAAATGAGATTCCTCTTACTAGGCAAAGTAGACCAATTCTTAAAGATTTGGTCTCCGTTTATCAACTTTTTACAAGCATATGGTGCAACATAACATAACCTTAGAAATTAAATGGTTTAGAACTGGGTGACGGATGGGTAAAAATATGAGATAGGTAGATCTCTCCTAATCTCTCTTTTTTTATATTTTTTTTACTTTTTCCTTTTCTTTCAATCTTTTAACCTCATCTCTGTCCTTTATTTCTTTTGTTTTCTGTTTCTACTCGCTTGTCTATCTATTCCGACACTCTTTATTTCTTTTTTCTCTCACTGTTCTTTTATTGAACCAAAAGTATGAAGTTGTACAAGAATGAAAATATGTATTTATGTATTAGGTACTTAAGTACCAGACTACTGTACTTACTTCTAACAAAAATAAACAAACAAACAAAAAAAAACCCCAAAAAAACCCCAAAAAAGAGGGATAGATCAGCCATGATTGAATAGTGGAATAGGCTTGATGAGCCAATGGCCTAATTCTTCTCCTAGAACTTATGAATTTATGCAAGGTTCAGAGGAACTAGGATGACTTGTACAGGTATATGAATCACTGTAACTTTATTCAAAATGCTGCAGTAACTCAGCGGGTCAGGCAGCATCAATGGAGAAAAGGAATAGGTGAACTTTCCCCAGAGATGCTGCCTGACCCGCTGAGTTGCACCAGCAATTTAGGTCCATCTTCAGTATAAACCAGCATATGCAGTTCCTTCATCCACACCGTAACTTAATATGCAGTTGCAGCACACAATTAGGAAAGCAAATGGTGTGTTGGTCTTTATTGCGAGAGAAGTTCAGGAAGGAGTATACAGTTAAATGAGGATTTGATGTGACTGCATCTGGAATATTGCACAGAAATCTGATCTGCCCACCAAAGGAAAGATATAGTTGCAACAATGAGAGTAAGAGTGTGAGTTTGAATTTATTTTATTGCCATTTTTACCAAGGTCCAGTGTTGCATGCTAACCAGTCAGCGGACCGATAATACATTATTACAATCAAGCAGTTACTGGATAAAGGGAATAACGTGAATTACATTCAGTGCAAGTTGAAGGCTCGCCTGTCTAATTCCTGGGCTGGCGAGTTATCAATTGGAAAGTATGCAGCAAATTAGGCTTGTACTCTTTAGAATATGGAAGAATAAAAGGTGATCTCTTTGATACACACAAACTGCTTGACAGTATGGATATAGAATTGATGTTTCTCCTGAGATGTGTAGAACCAATGGTCGTTGTCTGAAAAAATGATGCAGGAAACATTCAGATTAGAGATGAGAAATGTCTTCACTCAGCGGGTAGTGAATCTTTGGAATTCCCACACAGGGACTATGGAGGAATTGCTAAATATATTCAACATAAAGATCAATATCTTTATGATATTTGGATCAATAACTATATGATATTTGGAATTTATTGCCACAGATAGATGGAGAAGGCAAGTCGTTGGGCATTTTTAATGTGGAGAGGGACAGATTCTGGATTAGTAAGGGTGTTAAAGGGTATGGGGAGAAGGCAGGAGAATGGCTTTGACAGGAAAAGATAGATCAGCCATGATCGAATAGTGGAGTAGATCTGATTGGCTGAATTGCCTAATTCTGCTCCTTTCATGTGCTACATGTTGTGCTGCTTAGGAAGATAAGAACCCACAGTATCAAAGGGCAGATACTAGCATGGATAGCAAGTGGGCTGGATAGCAAAAGACAAAGAGTGGCAATAAAGGGGGCTTTTTCTGGTTGTCTGCCAGGGTCGGTGCTGGGGCTGCTACTTCTTCATGTTGGATAATTAATGATTAATAATTGATTGAAGGCTTAGTGGCAAAGTTTGCACTTTCTATCCTGGGTCCCCTCCATGGCCAGAGTGAGGCCCACCGTAAATTGGAGGTGCAGCACCTCATATTTCGCTTGCGTAGTTTACACCCCAGCGGTATGAACATTGACTTCTCTAATTTTAGGTAGTCCCTGCTTTCTCCTTCTTTCCCCTTCCCTTCCCAGCTCTCTCTCAGCCCACTGTCTCCGCCTCCTCCTCTCTACTTCCCGCCCCCCCCCCACCCACACATCAGTCTGAAAAAGGGTCTCGACCCAAATTGTCGCCTATTTCCTTCGCTCCATAGATGCTGCCTTACCCGCTGAGTTTCTCCAGCATTTTTGTCTCCCTTCGATTCTCCAGCATCTACAGTTCCTTCTTCAACAAATCTTCGCATTCAGGATCACTTGTTTTCCTGACACTGCTGCTCCCCTGTAATGTTCAAATGTCTCAAATTCAATGCCGTCATTTGCGTTTATTTACCAGTTTACAAAATCATAAGTGGCCACTGCGTCTCCACTGTCATCAAAAATACACCGTCTCCCCGATTTATGTAGTAAACTCTACGCACTTTAAGTAGTGAAGCAGCTACAAGAGAGAGAAAAAAAGCGATAGATTTCTTCAAGGATTTTACTTGTAATCAAATTATTTATACTTAATGATGCAGTGCAGCGGTAGAGTAGCTGCCTTACGACCTGGGTTCATCCTGGCTGTGTGTGCAGTCTGTACGGAGTTTGTACGTTCTCCCCATGACTGCTGGGTTTTCCAGGTGCTCTTGTTTCCTCCACATTCTAACGATGTGCGGGTTTGTAGGTTAATTGGCTTCTGTACATTGATCCTAGTGTGTAGGATAGAATCAATGAACGGGGGATCGCGGGTCCACGCTAAAATAATCAATCTATTGAGCAACCAATAAAGGAACAAGCTTGTTTTCGTGCAAACACAAAGCGCTGGAGTATCTCAATGGGCTGAAGGGGTTGTTTCCACACTATATCTCTAAACTAAACTAAACATCACGGAGCAAAATTGCACTACTTGTTTTCACAGACATTAATAAAAACTGGAACTATAATTTGTGGCACAGTGGTGCAGCGGGTAGAGCCGCTGCCTCACAGTTCCAGTGACCCGGGTTAAATCCCAGCCTCCGGTGCTGTCTGTGTGGAGTTTGCATGTTGACACTGTCACTATGTGGGTTTCCTCCGGGTGCTCCGGTTTCCTCCCATAGACGTGTAGATTTAATACACCGCTATAAGATCACCCCTCAGCATCCTTTTCTCCAAAGAATGAAGTCCTAGCCTGCCCAACCTCTCTCTGCAGCTCAGGCTCTGGAGTCCTAGCAACGTCCTCATAAATCCTATCTGCACTGTTTGAAGGGAAAGATGGAATTGCATTATATTCCCCACCATATGGGACTAAAATACAAATTCCTTTGCAATTAATATGAAAAAAAGCTATGACTCAAATTCCCCCTACCTGCCATGACTGAAAGTTTGGAATATACGCACATGTATTATTTATGAATGGCCCGTTCCCATTTTTACACGACATCATGTTGTGTAAGGCACGAGCGAATGCATAGACTGCTTTATATATGTTGTAGGAACTTCCATCCATGGTTAGGTCGGTAGGAATGTTGGTTATTTCATTGAGAGTTTCGTTCCCACTACACGGGGTCACCTGGGAAGGTGAGGCTTCGTGTCCCTTGGTGTCTTTGAATGTTAGAATGCATCCGAACGTTGTTTCCCAAAAACTCAGTTAGAAAAGGGTCAGTTGGATGACTGGAAGGGTGGACGTTGAGTAGGAAGCCCCGGAGACCTGGAACTTCAACCGCACTCAACGCGGTTCCGATTGCCCCAGCGAGGAATATTAGCAGCTTGTCGCTGACAATATCCACTGTGATCCAGGTTTCGCTGCCCATCCACTGGATGTCGTTGAGGTTCTGTCGTGAAACCTCCTCGAATAAAACGTGTGTAGATTGGCTATTTCATATTAGTCAATTATAGTGCTTGTTAGTAGTGACTCTGTCTAGTATGTGTTCTATATTATCAAGAGCTTGCCTTTGCTAGTTAGTATGAGTAGCAGCTAGGAAATGTAATGTCTGCAGATCCTTGCTGTAGATAGATTTAATAAACATGTGTTGTATCTTTATATGTGCTGGTGTCACCTCATTACATGGTGTCAGAGAGTGAATCTTGCCCACTCCGTTCATGTTTATCGGGTTTTGTTTTTTTAAAAATTATTTTGTGTGTTTATTACCTCCATCAAATTCGTGTCGCCGTCCAAGTCCTCTGATCTTTGACTCTAACATTGCTGAATGCTGGGATCTTTTCGAGCGCGACTACGCTCATTATGCTCGCATCGTTCATCGCAATGACCACCCCCCCCCCCGATGTGTGTGCCTCTGTTCTGCTTAACTTGGCAGGATCAGAAGCAATGAATCGTGCCGACAACTTCACTGCTGTTTTGGATGATAACGGTCAGATCCGAGTGCCTGCTGAGACGATCGACGACCCTGCGGTTTTGCTCCGAAAGTTCAGAGAGCTATGTGGCCTGCCCTCAAACTACATTGTTGAAAGAACCAAGTTTTATGCTCGTTTACAGCAGGTCGGTGAACCAATTGAACGTTTTATAAGTGACCTGAAGCATATGGCCGCACTCTGTTGATTTCGTAATTTATGAGATGAGCTCATCCGTGACAAACATGTTGGAGGAATGCTTGATAGCAAGTTACGGGGTGAACTTCTTCATAATACTGACCTCGCCCTTGAACAAGCAGAGCATGCCTGTCGGATTTCTGAGATAATGGCTCCCCACACTGATTCTGTGCCCTTTCGGTCACCATTCACAGCATAGTGTCAAGCTTACAGACTACTGCTCCCACAACTCCGGCATAGGGTTTCCTGTTCAGTTTCAAAATTACAACTATTTCCATGCTACGGGTCGTCAGTTCTGTGTTGCTTATGGGAAAGCATGTAATTTCTGCAAGAAGTTAAACCACTTTGCATGAAGCTGCCATTCTCATGTGAATCAAGCCTAAGTCACTCCTGTGGTCAGAGCACCATATTGTGTTTCGCATGCCATGCGTGACAGAATACACAATGAACACAAGCGGATGGTCTCCATGGGTGTTATTGCTGAAGTTACTGACCCATCTGACTGGGTTCCATCATGGTGGTCGCAACAAAGAAAAACAAGGAGGAGATCCGTATCTGCATAAACCCCAGAGATCTTAACACTGCCATCAAACGCCAGCATTACCCAATGCGAACAACAGAGGAAGTTGCTGCTCAGATAGGCAACGCATCAGTATTCTCTGTTCTAGATGCCAAAAGCTAGTTTTGGCAGATTCCACTGGACCCAGACTCGTCCAATCTCACTACGTTCAGCACCCTGTTTGGCCGATACGAATTTCTGAGAATGCCCTTTGGCATCAACTCTGCCAGCTAAGTTTTCCAGCGCTCGATGGAACAATTGTTACTGAGTACCCATGCGCCATCATAGTTGATGACATTCTCATTTACGGACACGACATGGCTGAACATGAAGCTAAACTGAAGAAAGTACTTGACCGTGCCAAAGACATTCAGCTCAAACTCAATCCCCTGAAGTGCAAGTTTCAAGTTCCAGAAGTTTCTTATGTCGTACATGTTTTCACAAAGTGATAGTCTCAGACCAGACCCGTCAAAGGCTGCTGCTATCAATGAACTGCCGGTTCCTGCTGATGTTGTGAGCCTACAAAGGTTCCTTGGAATGGTCAACTTCCTGTGAATATTTATTCCCAACCTCAGCGACATATCTGCCCCCCTGCGAGAACTGACACACAAGGATGCTGCATGGTCCTGGTATCGGCAGCACCAAAGAGCTTTTGACATTCTCAAATTGCAGCTGGCTAGCGCACGTAATCTCGCCTACTTTGATTTGGAGTTACCGGTAACGCTCACCTGTGATGCGTCCCAGTACGGACTAGGCCTTGTGTGCCTGCAGACCACTACCGACGGTGATTTCAAGCCCGTTTCATACGCCTCTCGTACACTAACTGACACTGAACAACATTAGGCCCAGATCGAAAAAGAACTGCTCGCAGTGGTTTTCGCCTGCACAAAAATTCAAGGACTTTATCTTTGGGAAGTCTGTGACTATAGAAACTGACCATCAGTCGGTGGTCACTATTTTGAACAAACCCATCCATGCTGCCCCAGCACGACTACAACGAATGATGATGCAACTGCAGTGATTTTATTTATTTTTTATTTTTTTTGTTAAATATATTTTTATTATAGAAACATATTTATGAAAATTACAATGTTTTACATAAACGAAAATACATCATTATATACTTTCATAATATTAATAATATTGATATTATTACTAATATTAAAATTTAGGACTGTATGCTTCTATGCGCTTTTTAAATTATTTTTTATAAAGTGGGAAAAGATAGAGATAAATAATGAAGAAAATATGAAAGCGAATGGAGTATTAATCATTAATCCGTCATTGGAGATATAGGCATGATTTATTATATATAGTTCTTCATCCATTCTAATATTCAGGCCTCAGTCAAGCCCTCGTACCGAGCCGTTATGACTCTGTAAATATTCAATATATGGAGACCATATCCCTCTGAAGAGATCTAACCTGTCCATTAGGACAAGCCTCAATCTCTCCAGATGAAGAGTCTCCGACATTTCTGTATTCCACATTTTGATTGTAGGGGATGTAGGGCCTTTCCAAAATTTTAATATTATTTTTTTCCCAATTATTAACCCATAATCAATAAAAATTCTTTGATTTGTTGTTACTAATTGTTCTGTTTCCAGTATTCCTAGTATTATTAGCTTTGAATCAGGTATCAAAGTTATATTAACAACATTCGAAATTATCCTAAATATTTCAATCCAAAATTTTGTAATTTTTATACAGTTTGTAAATGAATGTGACAAATTGGCTTCTAAATGTTGACATTTATCACATATAGGAGATACTTTTGGGAACATTATGTAATTTGGATTTTGAATAATATAGTCTATGTAATATTTTAAACTGTATAAGAGAGTGTTTAGCATTTAGCGAACAATGATGTATATGTTGTAAACTATCATCCCATACTTCTGGTCTGATAGTTTGGCATAATTCATTTTCCCAAGATTGTCTATGTATTTCTGTTGATGGAACATCACCTTCCAATAAGATGTTATATATATATATGAAATAATTTTTTCTGTATTCGGATGTTTATTCAAACATTCATCTAATATTTCTGTCTTTCTATTTCTGAGTTCTTGCGTATTTGCTTTAACATAATCTCTAATTTGTAAATATCTAAAGTAATCTTTAGAGTGTAGTCCATAAATTTGTTGTACGTCTTGAAATGAAAGGAAGGAGTTTTCCCTATAGAGATCACCGATCTTAATAATTCCATTATTTTTCCATTGTAAAAAAGCTTTATCCATCATTGAAGGTTTAAACATAACATTATTTACAATGCTAAGAGATAGTGGTATAGATTTTAGTTTTAATGTTTTCTTTATTTGTTTCCAAATACGTATTCCACTTCCTATTATTGGGTTTTTCACTATAAGTTTTCTTATCTAGATTAATATTAGCGAATATTATAGAACTAATTTCAAAAGGAGAACAATCTTCTTTTTCCATATTTAACCAAGTTGGTTGGTTATCTATTTCTTCTAACCAAAAATTCATATTTTTAATGTTAACTGCCCAATAATATAACATAAAATTTGGTAGAGCTTAGACCTCCATTTATTTTTGATTTACATAAATGTTTTTTTATTTATTCTATGGCACTTATAATCCCAAATGAAGTTAGTGACTAAGGAGTCCACCTTTTTAAAGAAATTTTTAGGGAGATATATCGGGATTGATTGGAAAAGGTATAATAATTGTGGAAGAAACACCATTTTTATTATATTAATTTTGCCTATCATTGAAATAGGTAAAGTTTTCCAATATAAAATATTCTTATTTAATTTGATCAATAATAATGGGAAATTAGCTTTAAATAATGAGTCAAATCTTTTTGTTACGAAAATTCCAAGATATTTAATTTTTTCATTTGTTATCTTAAAAGGGAATTGTTGTAATATGTGTAAATTGTTTACCGTTATTGGCATAAGTTCACTTTTATTCCAGTTAATACTATATCCTGAATAGGATCCAAATTCAGTTATTAATTTTAACAAATTACGAATACTAGTTTCTGGTTTTGTGATGTAAAGTAGCACATCATCCGCATATAAAGAAATTTTATTTTTAGTGTCTCTAGTATCGTATCCATATATTTCCGGATGTGATCTCACCCTCAGAGCTAGCGGTTCTATTGCCAGTGCAAACAGTAAAGGGGATAAAGGGCAACCTTGTGATTTGATTTTAACATCTTCTATAAGAAAGGCAAAGACATGCACATAGCAGATACGCTATCAAGAGTCCCACCCAAAACCAATGAACAACAACTTTCTGAACAGGACCAGTTCTCAGTAGTGAAGGTATCGTATGTTCCGACTGATTGCTTGAGCAGCCTAGTAGAACACACGGCTGCTGATGAGAGCTTACAATTGCTGTCTGCAGTCATCCGTCGTGGTTGGCCAGATAAACAACACAACACCCCACCTGCAATCCGCCTATACTTCCTGGTTCGCACAAATTGGTATTACAGGACGGGATTATCGTTAAGGGCCACAAGGCAGTGGTCCCAGCTGTCCTCCAGGACAAATACTTCGACGCTGTCCACAGGGGCCACCCCGGCGTGGAGGCAACCCTCCAAAGGGCACAAAGCATGTTTTACTGGCCTGAAATGACCAAATACATACGAGAAAAAAATGAAGTTTGCGCTGACTGCAAAAGCCTGACACCACATCAGCAGAAGCAGCCTTTACTGCCGCACCCAGTCTCTCCTCTCCCGTGGTCCACGTTACCCTCCGATATATTCAATTGGCTTGGGAAACACTGTCTGGTTCTTGTTGACTCTTACTCGGGCTGGTTCGAAATTAAAAAATGTTTTAAAAATATATCTTTTTATTAGAAGTGATGTACAGAAGTATAAACCAAGAATAACATAATACAATGTACAACTTCTTGTTCTAAAATTTAATAATAGAAAAGTAGCAGAAGCAAGAAAAAGAGAGAAAGAGAAAGTTAGATAAGGTAGTGATATTAATAGTTCGTGAAAAAGTAGAAAGAGAGAGCCCATAAAGATGTAAAGCACGAGAAAGAGAAAAAGAAAGAAAAAAAAGAAAATATAAAGAAAATAAAATAAAAGGGATGTACCTGCTTCATATCTTTACTCACCCCTCACCAGAAACAGTTTATTTCCAGAGTTATGTTGCACCATATGCTTGTATTAAGTCGATAAAGGGAGACTAAATCTTCAAGAATTGTTCAGATTTGCCTGCTAGGACGAATCTCATGTCTTCGAGGTGTAACGTTTCAGACATATTTGAAATCCACATTTTAAGCGTTGGAGTGGGTGCATTTTTCCAGAATTTTAGTATGAGTTTTTCTGTCGTTATTAAGCCATAGTTAAGGTGACTTCCATTGTTCCAAGATAATCAATTCTGGGTTGGGTTTCAGTTTTATTTTAAATAACTGTGTAAAAATTTCAAAAATTTCATTCCAAAATGTTTGGAGTTTTATGCAAAAGACAAAGGAGTGTGCAATGGTTGCCTCTTGAGTTAAGCATTTATCACAGATGGGAGAGACATTTGGAAACATTTTGTTCAGTTTAGTTTTTGAGTAATATAATCTATGTAAAAATTTGAATTGAATTAAGATATGTCTTACATTGATCGAGCATTTATGCACATACAGCAAGTATTTATCCCAACTCTCTTTCGAGATTTTTATAGATAGTTCTTGTTCCCAATCTCTTCTAATTGTATCAGATGATGGTATTTCTATATTTAGAATGATATTATACAATGATATTAAATTAGTTGAATCCGCCTTTCTGTTCATAGCTTCATCTAATAGATCTGGCATCAGAGTTTGGTACTCTTGTGTATGTTTTTTCAAATAGTAACGGATTTGAAGGTATTTAAAATATTGATTACTTTTCAGGTTATATTTGAGTTGTAGTTGTTGGAATGATAAAAAAATTCCCGTTTCATACATGTCTCCAAGCATTTTAATTCCTATTCTTTCCCAATGGGTAAATGTTTTATCAATAATGGATGGTTTAAATGACGAATTATTAACTATAGGAGAGAGAAGCGATATGTTTCTTAAATTTGAGAGTTAATTTTATTTGTTTCCAAATTTTAATTGTACTATGAATAATTGGGTTTTTCTTGTATATTGTATTATTCAATTTTATCGGTGAGAGAAGGATCGCTCCTATATTAAAAGGGGAACAATCCTCTTTCTCCATTACTATCCAATCTACCCGTTGGGCAGAATTGTCCGACAGTGAAACATATTTTAATATTTAATAGTACAAAAAATTGGGGAGTGCTAGTCCACCAAATTATTTGGGTTTACACAAGTGTCTTCTATGGGATTCTATGGGACTTATAGTCCCATATAAAATTTTAGATATCAGAATCAAGTTTTTTTTTAACTTTTTAGGTAAGTATATTGGCATTGATTGAAATAAATATAACATTTGTGATAAAAAAAAATATTCTGATAAATGTCAACATTTAGAAGCCAATTTGTCACATTCATTTACAAACTGTATAAAAATTACAAAATTTTGGATTGAAATATTTAGGATAATTTCAAATGTTGTTAATATAACTTTGATACCTGATTCAAAGCTAATAATACTAGGAATACTGGAAACAGAACAATTAGTAACAACCAATCAAAGAATTTTTATTGATTATGGGTTAATAATTGGGAAAAAAATAATATTAAAATTTTGGAAAGGCCCTACATCCCCTACTAAAAACATCTGAAGTGTTTTCCAGAATTTATTCAAGGCATTTAATTTAGTAAGTAAGGGCATATAGTTTGTGTTGAATAAAGATTTATGTTTTCTAGTAATTTTGATACCCAAATATTTAAATTTTTCTGAAGCAATTCTAAAGGGGAATTTTAAAAGGTGTGTCGAATCTTGAGGTTTTATCGTCATAATTTCACTTTTATTTCAATTTATTCATTATCCTGAAAAGGATCTGAATTCCTCTATTAGATTTAGTATGTTTGGTATGCTGGTTTGCGATTTTGTAATCTATAATAGTACATCGTCTGCATATAGTGATATTTTATTATTTGAATATTTTGTATTATCATAGAATCATAGAATCATAGAAAATAGGTGCAGGAGTAGGCCATTCGGCCCTTCGGGCCTGCACCGCCACTCAATATGATCATGGCTGATCATCCAACTCAGTATCCTGTACCTGCCTTCTCTCCATACCCCCTGATTCCTTTAGCCACAAGGGATATAACTCTCTCTTAAATATAGCCAATGAACTGGCCTCAACTACCTTCTGTGGCAGAGAATTCCATAGACTCACCACTCTCTGTGTGAAAAATTATCTTCTCATCTCAGTCCTAAAAGACTTCCCCCTTATCCTTAAACTGTGACCCCTTGTTCTGGAGTTCCCCAACATCGGAAACGATCTTCCTGCATCTAACCTATCCAACCCCTTAAGAATTTTGTAAGTCATATAATATCCCCCCTCAATCCCCTAAATTCCAGCGAGTACAAGCCGAGTCTATCCAGTCTTTCTTCATATGGAAGTCCTGCCATTCGAGGAATCAGTCTGGTGAACCTTCTCTCTACTCCCTCAGATTAGGAGACCAAAACTATACACAATACTCCAGGTGTGGCCTCACCAAGACCCTGCACAACTGCAGTAGAACCTCCCTGCTCTTGTACTCAAATCCTTTTGCTATGAATGCCAAAATACCATTCACTTTCTTCACAGCCTGCTGCACCTGCATGCCTACTTTCAATATTTTAAAGAAGGAACTGCAGATGCTGGAGAATTGAGGGTGCACAAAAGGCTGGAGAAACTCAGCGGGTGCAGCAGCATCTAAGGAGCGAAGGAGATAGGCGACGTTTCGGGTCGAGACCCTTCTTCAAACCTGGTCTGAAGAAGGGTCTCGACCCGAAACGTCGCCTATCTCCTTCACTCCTTAGATGCTGCTGCACCCGCTGAGTTTCTCCAGCCTTTTGTGTACCCTGTCTACTTTCAATGACTGGTGTACCATGACACCCAGGTCTCATTGCACCTCCCCTTTTCCTAATCGGCCACCGTTCGGATAATAGTCTACCCTCCTGTTTTTGCTGCCAAAGTGGATAATCTCACATTTATCGACATTATACTGCATCTGCCATGCATTTGCCCACTCACCCAACCTATCCAAGTCACCTTGCAGCCTCCTAGCATCCTCCTCACAGCTAACACTGCCCCCCAGCTTCGTGTCATCCGCAAACTTGGAGATGTTGCTTTCAATTCCCTCATTCAGATCATAAATATATATTGTAAATAGCTGGGGTCCCAGCACTGAGCCTTGCTGTACCCCACTAGTCACTGCCTGCCATTCTGAAAATGACCCGTTTACTCCTACTCTTTGCTTCCTGTCTGCCAGCCAGTTCTCTATCCACATCAACACTGAACCCGCAATACCCTGTGCTTTAAATTTGAATGCTAATCTCTTATGTGGGACCTTGTCAAAAGCCTTCTGAAAGTCTAGATATAACACATCCACAGGTTCTCTCTTATCCACTCTACTAATTACATCCTCGAAAAATTCTATAAGATTCATCAGACATGATTTACCTTTCATAAATCCATGCTGACTTTGTCCAATGATTTAACCACTTTCCAAATGTGCTGCTATCCCATCTTTAATAACTGACTCTAGCATTTTCCCCACTACCGATGTTAGATTAACTGGTCTGTAATTCCCCGTTTTCTCTCTCCCTCCCTTTTTAAAAAGTGGGGTTACATTAGCTACCCTCCAATCCTCAGGAACTACTCCAGAATCTAAAGTGTTTTGAAAAATTATCACTAATGCATCCACTATTTCTGGGGCTACTTCCTTAAATACTCTGGGATGCAGCCTATCTGGCCCTGGGGATTTATCGGCCTTTAATCCATTCAATTTACCTAACACCACTTCCCGGCTAACCAGGATTTCACTCAGTTCCTCCTTCTCATTTGACCCCCGGTCCCCTGCTAGTTCCTCCTTCTCATTTGACCCCCGGTCCCCTGCTATCTTCCTTAGTGAAGACAGAACCAAAGTAGTTATTCAATTGGTCTGCCATGTCCTTGTTCCCCATGATCAATTCACCAGTTTCTGACTGCAAGGGACCTATATTTGTTTTAACCAACCTTTTTCTCTTCACATATCTATAAAAACATTTGCAGTCCATTTTTATGTTCCCTGCCAGTTTTCTTTCATAATCTATTTTCCCTTTCCTAATTAAACACTTTGTCCTCCTCTGCTGGATTCTGAATTTCTCCCAGTCCTCTGGTAGGCTGCTTTTTTCTGGCTAATTTGTATGCTTCATCTTTAGTTTTGATACTATCCCTGATTTCCCTTGTATTCCACGGCTGCACTACCTTCCCTGATTTATTATTTTGCCAAACTGGGATGAACAATTGTTGTAGTTCATCCATGCAGTCTTTAAATGCCTTCCATTGCATATCCACCGTCAGCCCTTTAAGAATCACTTGCCAGTCTATCTTGGCCAATTCATGTCTAATACCCTCAAAGTTACATTTTTTAAAGTTCAGAACCCTTGCTTCTGAATTAACAATGTCACTCTCCATCCTAATGAAGAACTCAACCATATTATGGTCACTCTTGCCCAGGGGGTCACACACAACAAGACTGCTAACTAACCCTCCTCATTACTCAGTACTCAGTCTAGAATAGCCTGCTCTCTCGTTGGTTCCTCTACATGTTGGTTTAGAAAACTATCCCTATTATAACCACGGATATTCGGATGCATTCTTATGATTTCTGCTAAGGGTTCTATCACAAGGGCAAATAGCAGGGGTGATAATGCACATCCCTGCCCCTGGATAGTTGAAATTTCGGAGACAGTATATTATTAGTTAATATTCTGGCAGTCACCTTGTCATATAATAATTTTACCCATGAAATAAAGTTCTCTCCCATTTGAAATTTTTGCAATACTTTAAAGAGGTACTCCCATACCACTTGGTCGAATGCTTTTTCTGCATCCAATTAAATAATTGATAGGTCTTGCTCTCCAATTTTGTATGAGTGCATTATATTAAACAGACGTCTCAAATTATTGAATGAGTATCTCTTGGGAATAAACCCCGTTTGATCTGCCTTTATTAATTTACTAACATATTTACTCAATCTTCTTGCTAGAGTTTTTGCTAGTATTTTCAGATCTGTGTTTAACAGTGCAATGGCTCTGTATGAGCCAGGGTCTTCTAGATCTGTGTCGTTTTTAGGTATGAGTGTAATCGTTGATTCCGCTAATGTTTCTGGTAATGTTTGTTCTTTGAAAGCGTATGTGTACAGTTTTTGTAATCGTGGTGAGATTATCTCGTAAAATATTTTATAAAATTCATTACTAAATCCATCCGGTCCTGGTGTTTTACCATTAATCAGTGAATTTATTGTCTCTTCTATTTCCTTAATTGAGACCTGGGCTCCTAATTTCTCCTGTTCCAGCAGATTAAGTTTTGGGAGGTTGCAGTTATCCAAAAAAATTATAACTTTGGTACTATCTGCTGATGTTTTGGATGTATATAAATTTTGATAAAATTGGGCAAATCTTTTATTGATATCATTAGGTCATGTTAACAATTCACCTTTATCCGATTTAATTTTTGAAATTGTATGATCCTTTTCTCGTTTTTTCAATTGACGTGCCAAGAGTTTATGTGGTTTATCGCCGAATTCAAAGTTTTCCTGTTTTGTAATTTGAAATACTCTTATAATTCTTGCAGATAAGATTCTGTTTAATTTAAATTTCAATATTGTTATTTTATTGTGTTTGTCTATGGTTGGTTCTTTAGCATTATCTAGATCCAATTGTCTAATTTGTTCTTCTAGCTGCAATTATTCGCTCTTATTATTTTTATTTTGAAAAGCTTGATATGAAATTATAGATCCTCTGATAAATGCCTTAAAAGATTCCCATAATAAATAGAAACATAGACATAGAAACATAGAAATTAGGTGCCCCTTCGAGCCTGCACCGGGTCCCGTAAAATCCCCTTAGCCAAAAAAGTAAATTCCATCTATTGTTTTAGATATATACCACCTTGTGGGTCATTTAAAATTTGAGGATTGAACCTCCAAAACAATTTTTTATTAGGCATTCCTTCTAATTTTAAGAAAAACGTTAACGGAGAGTGATCAGAGATAATGCTATTATGAAATTTAGGATTCTTTGTGTAAGGAATTAATTTCGTATCCACTAAAAAATAGTCAATATGTGAGTAAGTTTTATGTACCATTGAGTAAAAAGAGTATTCACTTCCAACTGGATTAGCAATCCTCCATACATCTGTTATATTTGTGTTTTTATGTATGTATTTAGGAGTTCATTAGCTTTAGATTTTATGGTATGCCTCTTTTGTTGTGCAGATTTATCCAAGTATGGATATAAAACGCAATTGAAATCTCCCCCAATTATCACATTTTGATAGTTATATTCAGGATTTTATTAAAAAATTGAGGATTATCAAAATTAGGCGTGTAAATATTTACCATAGTAAGTGGGGTAGTGGATCTCTCTGGTAACTATGAGATATCTCCCCTCTTTATCTGCTGTGATATTCTTTGATTTAAATGGTATACCTTTACGAATAATAATTGCCGTGCCTCCGGATTTAGAGATTTATGAAGAGTCATATGTTTGACCGATCCAATTTGCCTTCAGTCTGGTCTGGGCTTGAAGTTTCAAATGTGTTTCTTGTAGGAAAATTATGTCTGAATTAAGCAATTTCAATTGTGCGAGAATCTTACCCCTTTTAATTGGCTCATTAGCACCCCTTATGGTCCAGCTGCAAAACGTGATTCCTCCAATTTTCTTTTGTTTATCGTCTTGCATTTTAAATTATTTTGATGCCTTTAAGTCATATGGTGCAACAGAATACCTCAGGACTCTAGGTGTTGGGTGGGCACTCGCTGCTACTAGGTTCAATTGGTATATCCCTTTTAAACTTATCCTTAAAAAAAGACAGAAAAGTGTAAAGTGATGTAAAAATAAAAAAAGTTATATTACAGTATCTAAAAATAGCGATACTGTAAAAAAACAACATTTCGTTTTTACATTTTACATCATAGTTACATTTTTAAAGACTTCCGTTGAAGTTAATCTACATTTATCTCCGCTCCCTTAACCAAATATTGCAAAAAGGAAGAAGGGCCAGTTCAAGACCGAGTAGTATATAGCATAACTACAAATATGTATATCTAATTAACTCTTCAAATAATCTACCATTTACTATATACTAACAATTTTTACGTTTACTTCACATTCAGATCCCAGTCTCTTATAATAGTAAGCAGCTGGTTGGAAGGGGTTAACCAGTCAGACTCATGGTTATCTGCCAAGTGTCTGAATCTCCTCCCCTCCACTCAGGCATAACAGGGACCTAATTTATTATATGAGTTTTAGTTTGTTAGTATGTTATTAATATATATCATTATAGAATAAACTAGAATAAACTAGAATGTTGCCAGGGTTCCAGCAACTATGTTACAGAGAAAGGTTGAACAAGTTAGGTCTTTATTCTTTGGAGCGCAGAAGGTTAAGGGGGGACTTGATTGAGGTCTTTAAAATGATGAAAGGGATAGACAGAGTTGACGTGGATAAGCTTTTCCCATTGAGGGTAGGGAAGATTCAAACAAGAGGGCATGACATGAGAATTAAGGGACAGAAGTTTAGGGGTAACGTGAGGGGGAACTTCTTTACTCAGAGGGTGGTGGCTGTGTGGAATGAGCTTCCAGCAGAAGTGGTGGAGGCAGGATCGATTTTAACATTTAAAAGTTAAGTGGATAGGTATTTGGACGTGAAGGGAATGCAGGGGTATGGTTTGAGTGTAGGTAGATGGGACTAGGGGAAAACAAATGGTCGGCATGGACTGGAAGGGCCGAGAGAGCCTGTTTCCGTGCTGTAATTGTTATATGATTATATGGTTATATTATATTTAGCTCATTGTCCTAAATCTGGACATTCATTAACAATTTGAAATGAACCCCTCCCCTTCTCCTCCCCGGAGGAGTAAGTCATTGTTACGATATACCGTTATACCAATTCACATTAGATTAGATTGCTATTGCTAAGTTAATTCAATTACTTATATGTTAGTATAGGATTATAAAATACTTTTAATTCGTAAAATGTTATTTTCAAGTGCCATTTGTATTGATTTTTCCATTCCGCAGCTCCCCTTAATTTTTAAGTCTTTCATTCGAAGAGGAAAAAAGTATGTCCTTGAGTTAACATTCCAAAGAAGCTAAGATGTCTGGACATCGCCTCGTGTGAAGTTCCGCCATCTTAACAAGAACGTTTAAATTTATTTCATTAGAAAGTCATATTTTCTCAGCTTCCACTCTGCCAATATCTGTAAAAAAACCATATAGTCGTGGTGATTTTCTTATCCATTGATCTTGTTTATGATTTCTTGAGCATATTTGTATGCTTCTTCTGGATCAGTAAAAGCTCGGTCCATACTCTTGTATGTGGTCCTCATTTTTGCAGGGTACATTATTCCGTATCTTACAGTTTGAATTCCTTTCAGGATCTGTCCTTTCTTTGTAAGCAAGTCCCGTTTTTTTAGCAACTTCTGCAGGGTAATATCTGAAAAATCTAAGATTATCCTCTTCAAACATCAGAATGGGATTTTTTTCATAATATCTCCCAAAGCAGAAATGTCATGAAATTTCACTGTGATCTGTCTTGGAGGGGCTCCTGGCCTTGATTGAGCTCTTCGCACCCGATGTGCCACATCTATTTTCGGTTTGTCAGGCAGGTTGAATACTTGTTTAAGTAAGTTGGCAGCGAACTCCCGAGGGTCCTTTTCCTCCTTTCCCTCTGTCACTCCAACTATTCTTAAATTCTGCCGTCTTGAACGTGCTTCCAAATCAAAGCATTTATCAATCATTTTGGCCAGTTGCCCCAAGACACACTCTTGATCTTTCCTCATTCTCTTCATCTCTTCAGACATTTCTTTCATCGATATTTCCATATCTTTCATAGCAGTGTTAAATGCTGTAGCAGTATGGAGAATAGTCAAACTTCTCGTTGCAGTCTTTTTCAACCCATTTAATTTCTGCAGTCAAATCATCTTCAACATTATCAATGCATTTATTTAGATTACTGATTGTCTCAATGATTACCTGATTCCCATGCTTCATGTTTTTAGATATGCTTTTATCCAATGCAGAAATCTCGTCATGCAGCATAACAGCATAGTCTTTCTTTAATGACTCTCTTACCGATTGCTTCATTTCTTCCATCTCTTTCTCCTTTGTAACCATTTCAGATGCTAATTCTTCGGAACTTTCTGATGTTGTTTGCAGAGTTTAACCCAATTCTTTGAGAAGGAGTCTTGTGATGGGTCTTTGGGGAGGAATCTTCTTTTGCATTTAAAAGTACCTTTATCCTCCGTTATTTCACAGCAATTTCTGATGATGTCACCAGCGCGACGTCAAACAGCTCTGGTAAGTATTTTAAAATCGGTCCCGTCTTCCAAAGCATCTTTTTAAGTGAATTCACGCATTTTTCGGGAGCGGAGCTAAGTGCCTTGCCTTTTAGTACTCCATGGCACTACCGGAAGTCCAGCTGGTTCGAAATTGACTTACATTAAACCATTACTTCTGAAGCGGTTATCGGGAAGTTGCAGCGTCACCTCTCCATGCATGGCTCCCCCTGCACGTATTCTGTCTGACAACAGCAGACAGTTCACCAGCCAAGCTTTCAAAATCTTTGCAAAGCAATGGGACTTTCAACATATTACCAGCAGCCCTGAGTTCCCGCAGTCCAACGGACTCGCCGAATGCGCTGTCAGAAGCACAATACAACTAATGGAGCAGTCATACCTTGCAAAATCAGACGTATACCTGGACCTGCTCAACCTAAGGAACATTGCACGGGATCCCATATTGGGTTCCCCAGCCCAGCGACTGATGTCTCGCCAAACCCGTGCTCCCCTGCCTGTGTCCCAGCAGCTTTTGCAGCCACAAGTTCGTTCCCCACGTGCAGTCCAGAAACAACTACAATTCAAACATGACACACAGAAACGCTTCTTTGGCAAATCCAGTAAGCCACTTAAACCTCTCGCATGTGGACAAGTGGTCCGTCTCCAGACCAACAAGGGCCATGCACGTCTGGGTCACAGCGCTCTTATCTGGTTGAAGTGGACAGAGCCATCTACAGACGCAACCGCAACATATTCTTCCGGTGAAGGAACCGCGTCCTGCAACTCCGTATCCAGATGTCTTGCATTTCGTATACCCTCCCTCAGTCGGTCCAGGGGACCCACTGCCAACTAATGTTTTCCACCGCTGGCGTTTGATGACCAGTTCACCTATCTCATAACTCTCCCTACCTGTCGGGTCACCGGTCATTTCTCCAATTCCCTCCAGTGAAAGGAGGTGAGGCAGAATTGTACCACACACGGGCCGGACAGATTTGCAGGCCACCCATTAGATACGGTGATTTAGTGTAATTTTACAAACTTTCCCAAATGTGCTATTAACATTCCACCTATATTGCTTAGCCACTGATGCTTCTTTTGTTTCTACAAGGAAAGATGTAGATTGGCTATTTCGTACTAGCCAATTATAGTGCTTGTTAGTAGTGACTCCGTCTAGTATGCGCTTTATATTATCAAGAGCTTGCCTACGCTAGTTAGTGTGAGTAGCAGCTGGGAAATGTAATGTCTGCTGATCGTTGCTGTAAGTAGATTTAATAAACATGTGTTGTATATTTATATGTGTTGGTGTCACCTCATTACAACGCGCATTTCCCCAGATCCAGCAAAAGCCACCACCACTCTGGTGGTCTCATCACTTGGACAATCCTGGTGATCTTCTCTGCGGGATCAGCCCTGTGCAAAGATTCAGAGAAGGCGATGCAAATACCCAGCGGCCTCCACAAGCGCTCTTATCCCCAAGTTGCCATAGTCATCATTGCTGCTAATGGTTCCAATCCAAGTCCATCCAAACCCCTTCACAAGATGCGCCAAAGCTGAATTGATGGTAGCCACTTGGTATTGTTCTATGAAACGTTGGGTAGTAATTTCTATAACTGTGGCACCCACAGGTGGAAAAATAGCTAACCTGCATTCAATCAAAAGGGAGAAAGGTCATTGGTATGAAGTGAAACTATAATGAACTATAGTGCAAAGATTATGGGGAGAAGGCAGGAGAATAGGGTTGAGGGGGAAAGATAGATCAGCCATGATTGAATGACGAAGTAGACTCGATGGACCGAATGAATTCCGCTCCAATTATTTATGGACTATGGTTTAGCCTTCCAGAATGTTCTAATACATTGCAACCAATTACATAAGTGACAACACTGAGGTACAAGGAACTACAAATTCTGAAATCATAAGCAAAAGTGCGAGAGGAATGTAGTGGGTCCGGCAGCATCCATGCGGGAAGAGAATAGCCAGCGTTTTGGGACGGGACCCTGAAAAAAGTGGCTTGTTTCTCTCTTTCCACGTCACAGTCGTGCAGATGGTAGAGCTGCTGCCTCACAGCACCAGAGACCCGGGTTTGATCCTAAATCTCCGGTGCTGTCTGTATGTGGAGTTTGCATGTTCTCCCTGTGACTGCATGGGTTTCCTCCGGGTGCTCCAGTTTCCTCCCACATCCTAAAGGCGTGTGGTTTTGTGGGTTAATTGTCCCTCTATAAATTGCCCTTAGTGTGTAAGGTGTGGATGAGAAAGTGGGATAACTTTGAACTACTGTGAACGGTGATCTGAAGAAGGGGTCCCGACCAGTCGCGTCATAAATTCCTTTTCCCCAGACATGCTGCCTGACGCGCTGAGCTACTCCAGTATTTTGTGCCTAAGAAAGGTGATCGATGGTCAGTGTGGACCAGGTGGGCGAATGAGCTGCTTCCATGCTGTATATCTAAATAACTAAACTGAACTCGGCTTAACGCACACACAATAATTTAAACAGCAATTAACTATTTTGTTGTAATTTTACGATAATACATAAAGAACTAAATGTTAGAACTAATTATCGATCCTGATTATGGGTGTTTGTCTGTACTGAGTTTGTACATTCTCCCACACTCCAAAGAGTTAATTGGCTTGGTATAATAGTAAATTGTCCCTCATGTGTGTAGGATGGCATTATTGTGCGGGGATCGCTGGTCGGCGCGGACTCGGTGGGCTGAAGAGCCTGTTTCCGCGCTGTATCTCTAAACTAAACTAAACTAAAAGCTTTTCACTGTACCTTGGTACACGTGACAATATACTAAACTCAAGAATACATTAGCTGAGTCTCACCATTGGTATTTTGAAAGGTTCAATTGATCTCGCCATTGCCATGGATACAGAGGAGCTACCGCTGCCAACAATCCCAGGCACTCTGCGAGACCCAGTGCACATCTGATCCACATACATTTCTTCCTGGCCATTAATAAGAACCAGCGCAACTTCCGTAGCAATCTTGGTGGAGCTGCAGTCATCGTGAATCTTGTAGTCCAGTGTAATGTTCGGCAGCAGTCTCTCATTCCTGTTTACTTCGTCCACGGCAAAAATCATGGTCTGCACCAAGCGATACTGCCTTAAATCAAAACTGAGACTAAACGCAGTTGACATTTAGAGATTATTCAACGGGAATTAGACAAATAGTCCACGGGAATTAGATAAGCACATATGCCAAAGAAAAATGCAGGTGCTGTCACAACGTTTCAGAGACATTTTGACAGGTACATGGGCATGAAAGGTTTAGAGGGATATGCCGTTCATAAGTTGTAGGAATAGAATTAGGTCATTCAGTCCATCAGGTCTTCTCCACCATTCAATCATGGATGATCTATCTTTCCCTCTCAACCCCATTCTCCTGCCTTCTCTCCATAACCCCCTGACAACAGCATTAATCAAGCATCTATCAATCTCCACCTTAAAAATATCCTTTGAAGGTCTCTACAGCATTCTGTAGCAATGAATTCCATATTCATTCATATTGCTCGGGGTGAGCACATTGAGCCGGAGGGTCTGTTTCCATGCTGTATGACTTTGACATCCAAACCCTGAATCAAATAGTTTAACATAGTCTTCAATGTTCTATGTTTTTCTCCATTACCTTTGACTATGACTATGACTCAAATATTGTTTAGTTTTCCTTTACAGGTGTTGAGATGTTGAAGGAATTTTTGCATTAAACATATCAAAATATACAATAGGAACACTAGAGTTCTTTGATGGCAGACGTCAAGAGTAAGTGAAGAGAGTTTTTTTTGTTCAAAATGGTTGTAAACACTTCCATTTGTCTTTTACGCATCAGTGAACAGGATAATGTTACTTAAACCCCGCTAACCCAACGTCCATCCCACAACATATCAAGCCAAGTCAAGTTGAGTTTGTTGTCATCTGCACGTATGGTGAGGTACAGGTACAATGAAAATCACACTTGCAGCAGCATCACAGGCACATAGATATACACATATAGAAAATTTATTATACATAAATTGTACATAAATTCTACAAGACATTGAAAAGAAAACTACTTCAAAACAGGACATTAGTGCAAACTACAAGAATCAAGTCCATGCTGGTGCAAGAGGTGGTCTGTATTGTTCCATCGCCAAGGTAGGATAAGGGTCATGCGGGTCGGTTCAACAACCTGATGGTTGCAGGAAAGCAGTAATTCCTGAACCTGGTGGTGTGGGAGTTCAGGGTTCTGTACCTCCTGCCCGACGGTAGCAGTGAGAAGAGGGCATGGTGAGGATCCTTAATGATAGACGCCGCCATCTGGAGGCAAGCCTGGTGTAGATGCTTTTAGAAACATAGAAACATAGAAAATAGGTGCAGGAGTAGGCCATTCGTCCCTTCGAGCCTGCACCGCCATTCAATATGATCATGGCTGATCAACTCAAAATCGTGTACCTGCCTTCCCTCCATGCCCCCTGATCCCTTTAGCCACAAGGGCCACATCTAACTCCCTCTTAAATATAGCCAATGAACTGGCCTCAACTACCTTCTGTGGCACAGAATTCCACAGATTCACCACTCTCTGTGTGATAAATGATTTTCTCATCTTGGTCCTAAAAGACTTCCCCCTTATCTTTAGACTGTGACCCCTTGTTCTGGACTTCCCCAACATCGGGAACAATCTTCCTGCATCTAGCCTGTTCAACCCCTTAAGAATTTTGTAAGTCTCTATAAGATCCCCCCTCAATCTTCTAAATTCCAGCGAGTACAAGCCGAGTCTATCCAGTCTTTCTTCATATGGCAGCCCTGCCATCCCAGGACATTTTTTTTATGGTGGGAGGGTTGTGCCCGCAATGGACTAGGCTGAGTCTTCCACTCTCTGCACCATGGCAACACTGCAGACATGGGCGGAAATCCTGGGGAGATGGGGGGGGGGGGGGGGGAGGTACACATCCCTCCCATGTTTTGAGAGGTGGGGACAATTCCCCCCATGTTTTGTAATCCGGATTTTGAAATTCGGTGAAAAAAAATCTATTAAAATCTCCGCTTTCCGCGAGACGGGCTGTCACTGTTAAGCGCTTGTTAAATGTCTCTTTTAACATCATATTAGCATGATGTGTCACCAATTAAGTTTTGACCTTCAAGTATTACTGAAGTATTCACGGAGAATTTCTTGAAGCTGTCTGATGCGGGTACAATTACCATTTGAACTAACTGGATGTATTGGTGGATTGGAACTATTTAAACGGGTCAGGTAATTAAGGGCTCCGGTCATACGGGTTTCCTGGCTGGCTTGCAGGTAAGGCCCTCATTCACGGTTACTCATGTTATTTAGTATTTTTTTCCCCATCTCTCTCTCTCTCTCCTCCCTCCAAGGTTGGTTCTTCTGTTTGCCTTTATTTGCTTCAGTTTTATTTGTTTGTGTTTTTTATCACATTGTAGCTTTTGGAAGATTCAAGCGGGTATCAGACGCTTTCTAAGGGCTGAATCGGCCCGTTAGCAGGGCCTTTTATCGCCCAGCGTGGCTTAAAATCAAACAGCTGCATCGTGACGATCGAGGCTCCCAATGTTGAAGCCCCCACCGGCCAATTTTAAGCTGCACCATACAATGAAATGCCCCACAAACGGGCCTATTCAAGCCCCACGATTCAGGGCGGACGAAGCTGCTTCAGAATCGGTCACCAACCAGGTCAGCTCCCGATGTTAACGTCCACAGGGCCCACGGACGAAGCCACGCGCGCGCGTCTGTGTGCATGTGCGTGTGCGTGTGCGTGTGCGTATCTGTGTGTGCGTGCGGCCACCAAGGAAGTGTGTCCTCCCCCCCATGTTTCGACAGCGATTTCCGCTGAATCATGAGTAAATCATGAAGAGCTGGAGAAACTCTGCGAGTCGGGCTGGGATGCCACCTTGTTATCACCTCCAGCGATGGCGACATTTGAACTCTCCAGACTGAGAAGAACTTTGCAGACAATTGGACTGGGTGCACCATTGCCCTGCAGGGGAGTCTCTGTACCTCATCAGAACCATTTGGAGCAAAATAAGTGAATGATAGAGTTGTGGCTCCAAGATCACATGTAACCCTGTCCATCATGGGCACTGACCACCCAACTGTTCTGCTTTGTCTGTATAATAACTGGAGCCTTACACCATGATAATGATCCAAAGACTTTATTAACTGCATAGCAAGTAAGACTTCACACTTGCACCTCTCTCTAATTCTAAGGGAAAAAGTGAAGGAGCGATTACTGTAAAGCTAGTGGGCGTAACTACAAAAGCATGGCTCATAATATGAGTGACACTGATATACATCCTTCCTCTTAAAGAATCCACAACAATACAAACCCATAAACTAAGTAAGGCGTGTATAACAATCGATGACAAACTAGAGGAAAGTCAAACATAGTCCGGATACTTCACAACCGGCCTACAAACACGGGCAGCACGTGTACGATAGAGACCATCTCTGTTCTTTTTCCCTGGGGAGAGAGCAGGCGTTTCACAGGCGAGGGCGACTGGACCAACGTCACTGGAGATGAAGCAGGAGACTGTGGTGCAGGCAAAGACGGGACAGGCAGAGGAGCTGTTGCGGACATGGATTGTTGTGCTGGCAGAAGCATGCAAGTGCCACTAGTCGTGGACGGAAGTGAACTTGTACGATCTGGATAATACGGAGGAGGAACTGGCTCGTTCACAGGCAGGATATGCTGCCTGTTACGTCTGTAGGTGCCGCCATCGGCACTAATGATATATGAGCGTGGCTCCAAAGCAATTCCAGAAATTACTCCAATACGGTCGTGGCCTTTGTCAGTTAAGCAAATCACCTGCCCTTTGATCAACGGTGGCAATGGCCTACTTGTCTTGTCAAACAATTGTTTTTGAATGTCACGCTTCTGTTGCAACCTGGATTGAACCTCAGGTGAAATCACTTGTAGGATCAATGCCTGATCTGCTACAGGCACAGTGGCACGGGTCTGCCTTGACAATAAACGTTGAGCGGGTGAACCCAAGATGGGGTCACGGGAGATGTTGCGTAAGTTGAGCAGATCGAGGAATATGTCAGATTTAGCTCTGTAAGAACATTCCATGAGCTGTTCAGCACTTTTGACAGCCCGTTCAGCCAGCCCGTTAGACTGGGGATATTCAGGACTGCTGGTGACGTGGTGAAAATTCCAGTGTCTAGCAAACTCCTTGAATTGTTGGCTGGTGAATTGACTGCTGTTGTCAGTTAGCAGTCTGCCCGGAGATCCGTGAACTGAAAAGTGGCGAGATAACTTTGAAATCACTCCATTGGAAGTGGGGCTGCTGAGAAAATCAATGTCAAACCATCCTGAATAAGAATCAACGAGTACCAGCTATTGTTTGCCACGCCAATCAAATATGTCAGCTGCGACTGTAGACCACGGGAGCGCAGGTACAGGATGTGAAATAAGTGGTTGCTTTTATTGGTGAGGTGCCAAACTGTTGCACACTGCACAGGATGCCACAATCTCGGTGATGTATTCGGCCATGCCAGGCCAGTAAAACATGCTTCTTGCCCGTAAAACAGTAACTTCAGCACCTGGGTGCCCTGCATGAACAGCGTTAAAATACTAGTGGTGCAGTGAAGCAGGAACCACGGCCTTGTGTCCTTTTAAAATAATGCCATCTTGCATCACCAGCTCATCTCGGACGGCAAAGAAAGGAACGTTGTAGTGCTTGTCTGGCCAGCCGCGCTTAATGACGGAGGTAAGCGACCGCAGGGTGCTGTCAGCAGCAGTGTGGGCAACCAAGTCCTCCATACAGGACGAAGGGATAAAAGACACAGTCATCACAATAAAGTCATCCTCACAGGTCTTCCCGGGGCACGCGAAAGAGTGTCGGCCAGGTGCATATTCTTACCGCGTTTGTGGATCAGAACTATGTCATATTTTTGAAGTTGCAGGAGTGTGGATAGGTTTGTTGAAAATGCTGATCACAGGTTGGTGGTCAAGTGTGACAGTGTGCCCAAAAATGAAATCATTGAATTTCCTGCAGGCAAAAACAACCGCTAACAGTTCTTTTTCAATTTGGGCATATCGTTATTCTGTGTCAGTCATGGTACGCGAGGCATAGGCAACAGGCCTATTGCCATTGCCAATATTCTGAAGGCATGCTGTGCCCAGCCCGTATTGTGAGGCGTCGTAAGTAAGTGTAATCGGTAGCTTAGGGTCAAAGTAAGCCAAAGAGGGAGCACCAGACATCTGCCGTTTAAGAGTGTTGAATGCTGTCTGTTGTTGCTCGTGCCAAGTCCAAGCAGAGTCTTTATGTATAAGCAATGGGGCTGATATTTCGCTGAAATGAAGTTGCTCAAATAGTTGGCCATGCCAAGGAATCGCTGCAGATTGAGCACATCTGTGGGTGCTGGAAGCTCATTGATAGTACTAGTTTTCGCTGGATCCGTTTTTGGCTGCCTTTGGTAAATATATGGCCTATGTAGTTTACCTCATTCACTCTGAATTTGCATTTTTGAGGATTTAGCTTGTGATGGATTGGCCTCAGCACGCTTCAATACTTTTGTCAGATTGGCATTGTGCTCTCTGACCGTTTTTCCAGCAATGAGAATATCATCCACTACGATGGAGCATGGGTAGCCTGCAAACAATTGTTCCATAGCTTGTTGGAATACTTCCCTGGCAGAACTTATTCCAAAAGGCATACGAAGAAATTTATAACGTCCGAATGGAGTGCTGAAAGTTGTCAACTTGGAGGAGTTATGTTCCAGCGACAATCTGCCATAATGAACTCTTGGCATCTAGCACCATGAATACAGTTGCCTCAGCCATCTGCACAGCAATTTCATCCACAGTGCGCATGGGATAACGTGGTCATTTAATTGCTGTGTTTAAGTCCTTGGGGTTGATACAAATCCGTATCTCGTCTTTGTTCTTCTTTGTAGCGACAACCATTGTGGATACCCAGTCCAAGGGGTCAGTTACGGGAATAATCACATCCCAGAGATACCATTCTGTTAAGTTCACTTTGAACACGTTCCCGCGTAGCATGGGGAATCTTATAAGCCGGACAACAACTGGGATTCAGGGTCAATGATAATCATGTACCTGATAGGCAACTTGCCCAGCTTATCATCAAACAAATTCTTGTATTGTGTTAGGATTTGATGTGTATAATCACGGTCTGTAATCAGAGGACAGACAGAAGGGCTAAAAGTAATCAAACCCATGTCTATGCATGCGTCAGCACCCAGTAGAGATGGTACATTCTCACGTACCATGTAAAAATCCGGGATGTGTGTACGTGAGTTGAGACAGCAACATAACTTAACTTGGCCAATAGGGTGCATTCAAGTTCCAGCAAACGAGACAAGTGATGCAACTGTTGGAGATATGGTTTCTGTGTTTTTCAGCTTCTGGAAGACAGCCATACAAATTACATTACAACGCGCCCGGGAATCTACTCTGAGATAAATGAGCATTTGTCTACTTTGCCATTAATGAGCAAGGCGACCTTGGGATCTAGCTGTTTGTGCACTGAAGCAGACAAAGCATGTATATCAATCTCTGTACTTTCACCAGCTGTTTGTAGATCCGTAGGAACTGGTTGTGAAAATTCTGAGATTAAACCTTCATGGCAAAGCAAATCGACAGATTGTCTTGTTTGAAATCTGTTATTGCGTGACCGACAACACTTAATGAAATGGTTTCTTTTGTTTCAGAATCAACATAGTTTCCCATACACAGGGCAATGGTCACCATTAGCGTCAGCTCTAGCCAATGCATAGTGCAATCTTCCGGCATGACGAGCAGTTTCCGTGCCGGCCAAATGAAGAAGGATTGGCGCACGAAGAGCAGGATCAGCCATAGGGTATGCAGCATCAATGTAGATTGAAAAATACTCTGTAAACACACACCATCATTCTGCAAGATCTGCATCAAACACCAAGATCTCCAGTTTTCTGAGAGCAGAAGCCATTGCACACAGTTGAAAAATAACAAACTAAGATAAAAGCAATAGAATTAATCGAGGGGTAATTCCGTACACTCTGACACCATGTTGTGCATTATCTGTATAATAATTGGAGCCTTACACCATGATAAAGATCCAAAGATTTTATTAACTACATAGCAAGTATGACTTCACAATTGCACGTCTCCCTAATTATAAGGGAACCAAGCAAGGAGCGATTACTGTAAAGCCATTGGGTGTAATTACAACAGCATGACTCATAATATGAGTGACACTGATCTACACCAACCATTGAAGGGGTCCACAGGAGTCGCTGCCTCAGAAAAGCAGCAAGCATCATCAGAGATCCACACCATGCTCTCATGCTCTCATTTCATTCCTGCCATCGGGAAAAAGATATAGGAGCTGGAAAACTATGACCTTCAGGTTCAGGTGCAGCTTCTTCCCTAATAACCATCTGTTTGGGATATGTGACAATAGAATACTCTTGATTCTTGTATCTCCATCCAAGGCCAAAGTCGCCTCTCTGGTTGACACCACGCTGAATACCATCAAACCTCCCTTCTCTCCACCATCATCGCCCTATGTTTACACTGTGTGCTTCCTATCAAATGCACTGACCACGCCACGCTAACTGCACCCCTCATTCCACCCCTCCACCCGTGAACCAAGGCAGCCAATGCACCAGTCACCAATTCACACACCTTTCCTTGATCCAAACACATAGTGCTGGAGGAACTCAGCGGGTCAGGCAGCATCTGTGGAGGGAATGGACAGACGACGTTTCGGGCCGGGAGCCTTTACATTTCCTTCATTGTCTCTGTATCTAAATGCTGGAACTACCAACCAGCGCTAGCTCCTTCACCAGCAGGGGTGGTTAGGATGGGCAATGAACGTTGGATTTGTCTATGAGCCCACATTCTGACACATAAATATAAAACAGTTTGGGCTTCGAGATTATGAGTGCCACAACATAAACACTATAATAATTTAGCATGAGGGCAAATCGCTTTATGTCATGGTCTCTCTACAGCGCCAGAGAGCTGGGTTTGATCCTGACTACGGGTGCTGTCTGTACGGAGTTTGTACGTTCTCCTGGTGAATGCGTGGGTTTTCTCAGGGTGCTCCGGTTTTATCCCACACTCCAAAGACATGCAGGTTTATAGCTTGCAACCTGAAGAAGGGTTGCGACCCGAAATGACAACCAGAGATGTTGCCTGACCCGCTGGGTTACTCCAACACTTTGAGTCGATCCCAGGTTTGTAGGTTAATGGCTTCTGGAAAACTAGTGTTCGGGGTGATCGCTGGTCGGCGCGGGCTCAGTGGGACGAAGGGCCTGTTTCCACACTGGAAACAAAACTAAACTAAACTAATTCTAAACTAAACTAAACTCTGGTACCCCCACATTGTTGAGGTAGTGAGGATTGTTTGGGAGTTCCACTACCGCACCTTAAGAATTTCAACAGAATGAATTCAGCAAAAGGCTGATATATTGATGTACAAATATGTGAGAATACCAGAGACCGAACTTCTTGAGTTGGGGATGGCCTGTATTATCCCCCAGTTTTTGGAGGTCGAGCAACAGCAACAAATAATTGTGCCACTGTCCCCCTGCTCGGTCGCTCCGCTCCCTCGCCGGGTACCTCCGAGGCCGGTGATCAGTGATCGCTCAGCCTCCCCACTTTCAAAAACGTTCTGCGGCCCCTAACTCATATCACTGAACCGACTCGAGGATTAAGATATTCTTTAACAAAACAGTCATTTTTTTCGACTGGTTTCTCGATTCACACCCAAAAGGACCACTGGGCTTCAAGATGCACGGTAGTGTATGTAAATGTATTGTGGTAGTCAAAATATAATTGTTACAATTAGTGTAAATATCGATGGAACCAACTTGGATCATTATTTTGTTAAATCAACCAAAAGTTCCAATCACACGGGGTTTTATTTCATATTCAGGGAAGTCCAAAAGCGGCGAAGGAAAACTAAAAATTACCCCCACCCTCCCGTCTCCCCGGCCAGTGATGTGATGGATGCGGGGGTCTGGACCAATCGCTGACAAGTCCCGCCCCCGGCTACGTCATGTCTGTTATTTGGGTATTCGGCGATGTGTCCGTTCGGTTAGTTCGCTTTTCGGCGATCCACCCATTCAGTTAGTTGGCTTTTCGGCCTTGCACCCTTTTTGGTTATATGACTTTTTGGCGTCATTTCCATTTAGTTATTTGGCTTCCACTTCTTCACTTCGGTATCTCGTCCTTCAACGCCACGTCTACACACGGTGTATAGGGAGTGGATGAGAAAGTGGGATAACATAGAACTAGTGTAAATGGGTGATTGATGGTCAGCATGGACTTGGTGGGCTAACGGGTCTGTGTCCATGCTGTATCTCTAAAAACAAAGAATGAGTAAGCTGCTTCTTTGGACTTTGAGTTAGTAACTAGACTAAGTGAGACCCGTTGGGTCCCATGTTCACACGGGAGGACTGGTCCCACGATACAATATTCCACCTCTCCACCAATTCCAATATTGGTGGCATGTTGGGGGGGGGGGGCTTTCTGGAGCGTTGGTATGGGTGTTGTTGGCCGCAGGAACTACTGGTCTCCAGCGGGCTAGTAAGGATATTGTGGGCCAAATGGATTCTTGCGGTGGCAGCTCAGTCCCTCAAGCAGAGTGCAAGGCCACCAAATTCAAATCCATTTTCCTACCATTTCAAGCAGGGTGCAAGGCCACCAAATTCAGGTTCAGTTTCCTACCACTTCAAGCAGGGTGCAAGGCCACCGAATTCAAGTGCAGTTTCCAACTACTTCAAGCAGGGTGCAAGGCCACCACATTCAAATGCAGTTTCATACCATTTCAAGCAGGATGAAACCACACAAAACACCACACTCACAGTTCAGTAGACATTCAGTGTGTTCAGTTGATTCACAGCTCAGACAGAGTCATGACCTCTCCCTCCCCCATCATGCAGAGACTGAGCCACACCCACACTTATGGGTTTTATAATCCCTCCCCCTCCCACCAGAAAAGGTGTGACCTTCATGGCGTGATTGACAGGAGAGAGATTCTCAACATTTTTTAAACACTAATAACACTTTTATTTTTCATTGATGGGAAGAATCCTCTGCACCTGATGAGCAGAAGGGGACTGAGTAAGATGGCCAAAAATCACGGCTGCACGTGGAAGCGTTTTATCTAAAATCAATATAGTGCAAACAGGAAGTTGTCAAGTTTAGACAAACAACCCTTTACAGTGCCTTTTTACTTCAACCCAAACCCCCCAAACAACCTTTGCAATGCCTTTTTACTTCAACCCAAAACCCCCAATCAACCCTTTGCAGTGCCTTTTTATTTCAACCCAAAACCCCCAAACAACCATTTGCAGTGCCTTTTTACTTCAACCCAAAACACCCAAACAACCATTTGCAGAGCCTATTTACTTCAACCCAAAACCCCCAAACAACCATTTGCAGTTCCTTTTTACTTCAACCCAACCATATTTTCATTTTCAAACCACATTAAGGGTACTCACAGTTGAGTAGACATATGTTCAGTGTTATTCAGAGCTCAGAGAGACGTGCCCCTCTCGATTCCTCCATCTTGCAGAGACTGAGTGAGGCACACCACTTCTGGGTTTTATAGTCCCTCCCCCCTCCCACCAGCAGGGGCAGCAGAGAGAATGGCAACCTTTTTTTAAACATTAATATCTCTCTGATTTTTCATCGATGGGAAAAATCCTCTGGTCCAGTTCGGCGGTGGGGGGCTCTGAGCGAGGTGGCCAAAAATGACGGCCGTAGGCTACGTTCTCTCGGAAATCACATTGCAGTGAGTCAAAAGTGGTCAAGATCTTACTTTTAGTAATATAGATGTGGAAACCAGAGCTGCAGATGCACCAGGTCACAATTCAGCACAAACAAACTAGGTGGAAGGATCTCGCAAACTCAAAATGCACCAATGTTTTCATACCCTTTCGGCATCAAGATAGCAACAGGTGATTAAATAGAGTTTCCAATGTTACAATTGCATTATTTACTTCAATATTGTGGAGTTGAATGAATGGTTCCATAGATTACATTTTAAAATAGAAGTACATCTTAACACACACAACCATTTCTGGATATTCTAAGACCTTTAGACATTATAGTGGTGCAGCAATAGAGCTGCTGCCTTACAGCTCCAGAGTCCCGGGTTCAACCCTGAGTATGGGCGATATTTGAATCTTCTCCCTGTGACCACGAGGGTTTTCCCCTGGTGCTCTGGTTTTCTCCCAGTCTCCAAAAACGTTCAAATTTGTAGGTTGGCTTTAGTATATTGTCCCTAGTGTGCAGGATATAACTAGTGTGAGCGGGTGATCGCTGGTCGGCGTGCTCATTGGGCTGAAGGGCCTGTTTCTGTGCTGTATCTCAAAAACTAAAAATTATAAAACTAAACCTTTGTTGGAACAAGGTTGTTCGCAATGTGATGGTTAGATGCTTCCAAGGGAAAACCCAAATACCCAAACCATTAATTTCTTGCAGTATTGTGAGGAGTAGCTCTTTAAATGCAGAAACTTTCTGTATCGATTGGCATTATAAATATGACCTGATCAAAATATCTTTGCATTTTAAGATGTTGAATGCCTGTTTCAATGCTTACACCATTTATTTTATAATTGTGGCTTGGTTTTAATATAGTCCAATTAACATGGCACTATTGTTTGTATATTTGTCCAATGCATAACAGAACATCCCATGGTCATGCCAACTTCCCAAAGCATACTGAATCGGTACACACATCCTGGTATGCATTGATGGTGCCAAAGTGGAGATGGTTGAAAGCTCCTAGGAATTAATATCATCATGAATTTGTACTGGACATGGGCAAGTAAGCTTGCCAATGCTTCTACTTCCTTAGAAAGCATAGGAAATTCAGTATGGCCCCTCAGCACCCTCAGCAACTTCTACACATGCGCAGTAGAAAGCATCTTGTTGGGATGCATCACTACTTGGTTTGGGAATAGCTCCTTCCGACACTGCAAGAAATTGTTGAGAGTTGTGAATGTACCCCAGACCGCCATGCAAACCAGACTGCCTTCCATTGACTCCATCTACACTTCAAGGCTGGCAGCATAATCAAGGATAAGTCTCACCCTGGTCACTCCCTCTTATCCCCTCTTCCATCCAGCAAGAGGTACAGTAGTTTGTAAACGTACGTATACCTCATGATTCTGGGACAGTTTCTTCCCAGCTGTTATCAGGCAACCGAACCATCTAGAGAGCAGTCCTGAGCTACACCAGCAACCTCATTGGAGAGCCTCGTACTATATTTAATCAGTCTTTATCGAACTTTATCTTTCACTAAACGTTATTCATTGATCCTGTATCTGTTCACTGTGGACGAGCTAGATTGATCCTGTATCAACTGTGAATGAGCTTGATTGTAATCATGTATAATCTTTCTACTGACTAGTCCCAACTCAAACTATCACCTTTTATGAATGTCTCCAGAGTTTAAATATTGTTTTGCTTAACAATAATTTATTCAACATTGATTATATCCCTTTCCACCTCCGTGATATTAGTCTACCTCCAATTAAATACCTCCATTAGATTATTTCTTGGTCTTTTCCACGATTATTACCAACAACGATCCCAGGAATGAGTAAGTTAACATATGATGAGTGTTTGACGGCACTGGGCCTGTACTCGCTGGTGTTTGGAAGAGTGAGAGGGAATCTTATTGGAACATACAGAATAGTGAAAGGCTTGGATAGAGTTGGATGTGGAGAGGATGTTTCCACTAGTGGGAGAGCCTAGGACTAGTCACAGCCTCAGAATGAAAGGACGTTCTTTTAGGAAGGAGATGAGGAGCAATTTCTTTAGTCAGAGGGTGGTATATATGTGGAATTCTTTCTGGAACAGAAGGCTGTGGAGGCCAAGTCAGTTGATATATTTAAGGCAGAGATAGATAGATTCTTAATTAGTATGGATGTCAGTGGTTATGGGGAGAAGGCAGGAGAATGGGGTTAGGGGGGAGAGATAGATCAGCCATGATTGAATGGTGGAGTAGACTTGATGGGCCGAATGGACTAATTCTAGTGTTTTGATCGCTATTCACCAAATACTCCCCTATTGAAGCCTGCTCAACTGCCTATGATACTAAACCAAGCACTGCTTCCTTTTCACTGGGCTGAAAATTCTTTAGAGATCTAACAATCTTAAACAATACTTTTTACATCCTTTTATAACACTCCCCCCCTTTGCCCCCTTCCTCCACCCTAGTCGGTTAATTAGTTCCACAGTACACAAAAATGTATCCCTCTTGCTATTGAGTCTGTACCGAACAGCGATCGCCCCGTACACGAGCACTATCCCATACATTAGGGACAATTTACGATTTGCATAGCCAATTAACCTACAAACCTGCACATCTTTGAAGTGTGAGAGGAAACCGGAACACCCGGAGAAAACCCACGTGGTCACTGGGCGAACCACACCAGGATAAAAAAACCTGGGTATCTGGCGCTGTAAGGCAGCAACTCGACAGCTGCACCACCGTGCTGCCCAAACCTCTGAAAGTTAAAACTAAGTTTTTGATTTATCATGCTCTTCATTAACATTTCATTTCAAATTTGGATTATCAAATACTATTTATTCTGCTATAACCATCAAAATAAGTATCAATTAATTATTAGCAAGGATTTTTCCAAACATTTGAATAGAATTAGAAAATGTAGAAAATGTTCAGTTGGTCAGGCAGCATCTATGGGGCCAGAACATTAATATTTCAAATTAGACACAAACTGCTGAAGTAACTCAGCTGGTCAGGCAATGTCTCTGGAGAAAAATCTTACAACGGAGTGCTATGAACATTGATTTCTCAAATTTCAAGTAAATTCTGCATTCCCTCCCCTTCCCTCTCTCCCCACCTCCCCCACCCCTAGTCATCCTACCAGTTCCACAGTTCATATCCCTCTTGTTATCACATCTTCCCCAATCAATAATGGACCATTATGGGCTCCACCCTTCCTGAGGTCATCTGTTGCTGTCCCTGATTTGTTCTGGCCTTTTCCCACCTCCAGTTTATTTCCAACCTCTACTTTCAGTCTGAAGAAGGGTCTCGACCCGAAACGTCACCTATTCATTTTCTCCGGAGATGCTGCCTGACCCCCCGAGTTACACCAGCACTTTGTACCTGTCTTCAGTATAAACCATCATCTGCAGTTCCTTCCTACATGGTTAAAGTTTCAGTTTCATCGCATTTGTTCAAAATTGGAAATTGACTCATGGTGAAGAGCCAGGGAACAGGTAGAAGGTGTGGAAGAGAATGAAAGGATGAAATGGAAGGCAGGAGAGCTTAATCAACAATCAAGAGATTAATATCTAGGTTCAGGAATAGCTTTTTCCCAACAACCATCAGGTTATTGAACAGTAAGAACTCCAACTACACTCCAAATAATGAACTGCACTCGGTTGCACTAGTGACATGGGGCTTTCTTTTGGTTTGAGACTATATTGTTTTTTTTATTTATTGAACTTTGCTAAACATCATCTGTTGCTATTATTGATTGGATGGTTTACGAACATCAAACTTGACTATCTAGAGGAATTAAAAGTCGTAACAAGGTTTCCGTAGGTGAACTTGCGGATAGATCATTAAAGGGTGGAAGTGTGGTGCAGCGGTAGAGCTTCTGCCTCACAGCACCAGAGACCAGGGTTCGATCTTGACTACAGGTGCTGTCTGTGTGGAGTTTGCACTTTCTCCCGGTGACCGTGTGGGATTCCTCCAGGTGCTCCGGTTTCCTCCCTCATTGCGGGTTTGTAGGTTAATTGGCCTCTGCACATTGTTCACAGTGTGTAGGTTATGTAGATGATATGTGTATACACCTTTAATTGATAGTGACGATGTCCATGCTAACCACCCACCCACCAGTTAGTATAATTGTAACCCACACGCCCCTAGCTCTCTCTCTGGTGATCGTGACAGACCATGTACAGCTAGGGCTATATGATGTACGATTAATAAAGTAGTGAAGTCCTTAAGGTGTCTGTGTATCTTCTCTACATGGCATCAGAAGTTCTTCTTCCTGCGTCTCCAGTCTATCACATTTTATTTTCTTAGTCCCAGTACCCCCTCCCTGTGCCGTGATGGCTTCTGCCTGTTGTAAACCTGACATCCTAGTCTTTGATGCAGACATCACTCATCGCTGGAGTGTGTTCCGACGTGACTTTGAGCATTATGTTACAATCGCTCACCCTGCTGTGGCCCCCGCGGTCAAGGCTTCCCTGCTGCTTAATCTAGCTGGTCCCGAAGCGCTTGAGCGATCGGAGTCATTCATCTATGGACAGGGTGAGAGTATCCAGGACCCGGTATGTCTGCTTGCTAAATTTACGGCGATGTGTGATCTTCCCACTAATCACATCTTAGAGCGTTTCAGACTGTTCTCCCGACGCCAAAACCCTGGGGAATCTATTGACAATTTCGTGGCCGCGCTGCGCCAACTGGCTCGCCGATGTGACCTGCATGTCCTGACCCCTGATACTTTGACCCGTGACATCTTGGTCTTTGGTCTACGGGATGATAAGCTGCGCTCTGAGCTGCTGCGTAAGCCTGATCTGACATTCAATGAGGCGTTGCATGCCTCTCGTTTAGCTGAGGCTGTCTCCTCCGCTGTACCTGACCCTGTGGTCCACGCAGCCAGTCTCGCTGGTCGCCAGTACAATGCTCCCCGGCGACAGAGGGCAAGCCCTCTGCCGGGCTTCAGACCGCCTCAACGATGTCCGAATTGTAACTTTGTTTCACACCGTTCTAATGGGTGCCCGGCGTTGGGGAAAACCTGTAATTTCTGCAACAAGCCCAACCACTTCTCAGCAGCATGCCGTTCCCATGGGAACCCTGCACAGCCACAGCAGAAACCGTCTCACTACCTGACACGTGATGATACCGCGTCTGGTTCCCATCTCCAGCATGATGAACTCCCCCCGTCTGACTCTGACTCTTCCCAGAGCGAGCTGACTGTGTTTTCCTTGCGAGGTGCAGCTGCTCTGATAACGGACCCGACCGTCCGAGTCACGGTGAATGGCATGGCCTTCTCTGCTAAGGTTGATACAGGGGCTGCTGCTAATGTTATGTCAACAAGTCTGTTCAGGAAGATAAGAAATAATGAGCCCGTTTCCACAGACAGTGCTGTTTTGCGTGCCTATGGGGGTGGCGTACTTGTTCCTGTGGGGAGGGCCACTCTCTACTGCAAGGTACTGAAGACCTCGCGGCCCCTCTCTTTCTTCCTGCTAGACGGTAAATGTGACCCCCTGCTCGGCGTGGAGGCCTGCCAGGACCTCGGATTGGTGAGCTTCCACAGCGATGTCCACCTGATAGAGGCACCCCTGAATCCGCAGGCCAAATTCCCAGACCGGTTTGACTCAAAGCCGGGGAAGTTGCCCTGCAGCTACAAGAATGCCCTCAATCCCGACATCACGCCGGTCATCCGTCCCCCGCACCATGTGTCCTTCGCCATGAGGGGCAAGGTCGAGTCTGCTCTTCGTGAGATAGTGGCCACGGGCATCCTGAAGCCAGTCACGGACTCCACCCAGTGGGTCTCCACTATGGTTGTCGCTGCGAAGAAAGACAAGAGCAAAATATGGATCTGCATCAACCCTAAGGACTTGAACTTGGCCATCAGGCGCCTGCACTATCCCATGCGGACGGTGGAGGATGTTGCTGCACAGGTCGGCCCTGCCACCGTGTTCTCGGTTCTTGATGCCAAGAGTTCGTTCTGGCAGATACCTCTAGACGAGCGATCCTCACACCTGACGACCTTCAGCACGCCCTTCGGCAGGTATCGCTTCCTCCACATGCCGTTTGGGATCAACTCTGCCAGCGAGGTGTTCCAAAGGACCATGGAACAACTGTTTACTGGACTTCCGTGTGCCATCATTGTCGACGACATCCTGGTTTATGGGAAGAATGTCGCTTAGCACGACCACCACCTTCGCCAGGTGCTGCAGCGGGCTCGGGAGGTCAACCTGAAGCTCAACCCGAAGAAGTGCCGATTCCGGGTCCCTGAGGTCACCTACGTGGGGCGTGTCTTCACTGCATCGGGGCTGAAGCCCGACCCGCAGAATATCCGAGATGCCTGCACCTGCGGACGTGCTTGGCCTACAGCGCTTCTTGGGCATGGTCAACTACCTGGGAAAGTTCATCCCCGACCTGAGTGAACTGAGTGCCCCTCTGCGGGATCTGGTGAAAAAGGGTACTGCCTGGGCCTGGTTCCCGCAACACCAGAAACCATTTGACACCCTCAAATCTAAGCTGATCAGCATGCCAACGCTGAAGTACTTTGACCTCCAGCGCCCCATCGTCCTCACATGTGATGCATCTAAGTTTGGCCTCGGGGCCGCCTGCTTGCAGATCCAAGATGGGGTGGAACTGCCTGTGTCCTACGCATCCCGCACAATGACGATTGCTGAACAACACTATGCCCAGAGTGAAAAGGAACTGTTGGCTGTTGTCTTTGCCTGCTCCAAATTCAAGGACTATATCCTGGTCAACTGCATCACTGTCGAGACGGACCACCAGCCTCTGGTCACCATCCTCAACAAGCCGATACACATGGTCTCCTCCCGGCTCCAGCGCATGATGCTCCAGCTACAACGCTTCACTTTCACAGTGGTTTATCGCAAGGGCAAGGACATGTTTGTTGCTGACACGCTGTCTCGGGCGCCTCTCCCATCCACAACCCGACATCCATACGAGGAGTCCTAATCTGATAGTCCTAGGGTCTCCGCGTGCCCTACCTGCAACAGCCTCACTCCGCAGCAACAGCGGCAGCCGTTCCTGCAGCAGCCGGCTGCTGACCTGCCAGGGTCTGCGCTAGCAACCGACATCTTCGAGTGGCACGGAAAGCACTTCCTGGTGCTTGTCGACTCTTACTCGAGCTGGTTTGAAAGTTGACCAGCTCCACTCCCTCTCTTCCTCCGCGGTCATCGAGAAGTTGCGCCGCCACTTTGCCACCTTCGGGTCACCGGCCAGCCTGCAGTCGGCTCACCAGTGCCGAGTTCCGTGCTTTTGCCAGACGATGGAACTTTCGTCATTACACCAGCAGCCCGGAATACCCGCAGAGCAACGGACTGGCCGAGCGCGCGGACCGCAGTGCTAAAGGATTGTTGCTGCCTATCCCGCTCCGACATCTACCTGGCCCTGCTGAACCTCCGCAACATCTCCCGCGACCATGCCTTGGGCTCCCCGGCTCAGCGACTCATGTCCCGAGTCACGAGGCCCACGGTCCCGGTGTCTCAGCAGTCCCTGTCCCCTCCGTCTTTAAACCTGCCTTGGTCCGGAAACGCATTGCCCAAAAACACGGTATACAGAAGCGTTCCCACGACAGGTCCTGCCGTGTCTTCCGCCCTCTTCTCCCCGACCAGGTCATCCGTATGAGGTCCACTTCTGGCCGTTCCAAGCTGGCCGTGGTCGTCGGTTCTGCCGGTTCCCCTCGTTCGTACCTTGTCAACCACGACAGATGGGTGTACTGCCGGTCCCGCCGGTGAACAAGCCTCTCCCTCCCCCGGCGGCTCCGTATGCACCCCTGCTGCCACTGTCGCGGCCCAGTGCTTTGCCCGTTCCTCTGGGGTCACTCCCCCCCCTCGTCCTCCTCCTGTCCGTCTCCCGGCTGCGGTCCCGCTTTCTCCGGCTACCTCGTCCTTCTCTTCGCCGTCCCCCCCGATGCCTTCGCCGCCCAGGGGTTCTCCTGTCCGTAGCCCCCACCATGCCCCGGCGTCGTCCCCTCTTGTTCCCGTCGGGGAAGGAGGTGATGGCGAGGTGCGGACCCGGTCTGGTCGCCTGGTCAGGCCGCCGGTCCGTTACGGCAATTACGTGTGATTCTGCATTCCCGTGCTTTACTGTTTGCATTTACCCTAGCGCATGAGACGTGGTCGCCCTGTCACTCACTGTTTGTTTTGGTAGAGGAAGGATGTAGATGATATGTGTATATACCTTTAATTGATAGTGACGATGTCCATGCTAACCACCCTCCCCACCAGTTAGTATAATTGTAACCCACACGCCCCTAGCTCTCTCTCTGGTGATCGTGACAGACCACGTACAGCTAGGGCTATATGATGTATGATTAATAAAGTAGTGAAGACCTTAAGGTGTCTGTGTACCTTCTCTACAGGTTAGAACTAATGTACTGGCCACTGTGGACCCAGGTGGGCCGAAGGGCCTGTTTCTACGCTCTATCTCTAAAATAAACTAAACTTCTGTTCTTGTTTGTTCATTATATTATCTATTGAGTTCTGTGTTTACAAACCTGGTATACTGCTGCAAGTAAAAATTTAATTGTTCTGTTCTGGTACAGTCACGACAATAAAATTCTCTTGACTCTTGACTCAAAATGGAAAACAATGGCTTCAGGGGAGGTTTGATTGATAAAAACAGAAGCATTATATGATATTGATGAGCTCAGTGTTAAGGACAAACATTCAGTACCTATATTGATCACTGCTGTGAAGATATATTGATGGTAATTCTCAGAAAGGTAAAATTAATTCAACTAAGTGGGAGCTGAAAAATATTGAAGATAAATTCGTATTTGAAAACAATTTGTGTCAAAATTATTCTAGGAAACACTATATCACCCGGTTACATGAGATGCTGCTGGACCTGCTGAGTTATTCCAACACTTAGTGTCTTTTCTTTGTGAACCAGCATCTGTAGTTCCTTGTATCCACATGTTTATCTCTGATTGCCTCATGTCCTGGTACAGCAATTCCAATGCACAGGAACGAAAGAGGCTGCAGTAAGTCAACCAACCAACACAACCCAACCCTACCTCAATGGGACACAAAGTGCTGAAGTAACTCAGCGGGTCAAGCAGCATCTCTGGAGAGCATGCGTAGGTGACGTATCGGATTAGCACCCTCCTTTAGACCCAAGATTCAAGAAGAGTCTTCACTTGAAACATCATCTATCCATGTTCACCAGAAATACTGCCTGACCCGCTGAATTACTCCAGCTCTTTGCGTCCTTTTGTGTATTAACCAGCATCTGTTTTTCACAACTTAACGACGGAATTTTAATCTCTGACAACATTATGGACATTTCTCTAATAATATTTTTGTACTAATATCTTGGGGTTTTTTTTGCACAGCCTTCCTTTTTTCAGAACTTTTATATGTAATTTTTGTGTAATTTTTTTTGTATATTATCTGAGTCTATCTGTCTGTGGCTGCTGTAAGCAAGATTTTCATTGTATATGTACCTCACCATACTTGTGCGGCAGAATTATTGCTTTACAGAACCAGAGACCCGGTTTCAAAAGGTGCAGGTGCTATCTTTAAGGAGTTTGTACGTTCTCCATGTGACCGCATGGGTTTTCTCGGGGTGCTCCGGTTTCCTCCCACACTCCAAAGGCGTACAGATTTGTAGGTTAATTGGCTTTGGTAAACATTGTAAATTGTCCCTAGTGTGTAACATAATGCTAGTGTATGGGGATGATCTCTGGTCGGCATGGATTCGGTGAGCAGAATGGCCTGTTTTCACGTTGTATCTCAAATGTCTAAAGTCCTCTTTCGTGTGGCGTGCACAGCCTGAAGTTGTAGGACAACTTGTTCTATTTGATCTTCCGTTTGTGCACGTCGAGTTGATTGCATTAATCGAAACAGGGCGGACCATGTGAGGGTTGCAATCTTCCACCCCATGTCTAAAGTAAAAATGATTGTAAACTTTAACTTGAACTCTCTTTAATCTCACTGGACCATGGTTGCCATGCCCTTGATCTATGGCTCCCTTGCAATTCACAAGGTTCTGTTCGCCTCACTCCCCTGAAACTCAACACGTTCCATTTCACTCAGAGGCCTGCTGGATCTGCCAGTTGCTAACGATTTCAACTCCCCTTCCCATTCCCACAATGACCTATCTGTCTTGGGCCTCCTCCATTGCCAGAGTGAGGCCACACTCAAACTGGAAGAACAGCACCTCATATTCCACTTGGGTAGTTTAATGTTCAATGGTGTGAACATTGAATTGTCCAATTTTAGGTAACCAACCAAACACCCTCCCCCACTTTATGTTTCCCCCTCTCTCCCCTGTGTCCCATCTGGTCTTGCACCTATTTCATCTCCCCTACCCTTCCACCTACATTCCTTCCTCTAGCTTTACAATTTGCAACTCATCAATCCTTTTATCTTCCAACTTCTGTCCTTAATCTCTGACATTTATCCAATCATCTGCCTATCAAACTCCACCCCCCTCCACATCTATGTATACACATAGTACTTGCCAGGCTTTGTCCCGCCCTTCTCCCTTCCAGCTTTCCGCCCCCCCCCCCCCCCCTCCCCCCGACCCCACACAATGTCTGAAGAAGGGCCCTGAACTGAAGCGTCAGCTATCCATATTCTCCAGAGATTCTGCCTGACCTGCTGAGTTACTCTAGGACGTTGTGTCTATTTTCCCTTTCTGAAACTGACCTGGTTCTGTCCTGCATCTATATATTATTAAAACTCTCACCTTGTTTGTTTGTTTGATTGTTTGTTGTATGTGAGTGAGTCCAGGAAACTCCGCCAAAACGGTACACGATAGCGCTACAATTTTTTGCACACCTTACACACCATTGTCCTGGAGTGTGCAATAGCCACATTTCATTCAGATTGATGTTATATTTTGGCGACATTTTAAACTTTACAAAAATCACTTTTCAAACCACTTTTCCACTTGCCTTGCCCATCAGTCACATTACAATAATGGCACAATGGGATCCCAAATCTATTTACATAAAATATCGCGATTAAAAAAAACAACTCCGTTTTAATAAAATTCTTCCGTTTTCATTAACAGCTAACGTTGTGTTTTTTTTCAAGAAAAACCCCGATTTTCATTGAGAATTACTTTTTTTTTTAAATCACGATTTTCATTGTGGTGGGGTGGGATGGGGGGAGGTTTCATTAAAAAAAAAACATTGCGATTTTCATTGTGGGCGGGTGGGATAGGGAGAGGTTTCTTTTTTTTAATCGCAATTTTCATTGTGACGGGTGGTATAGGGGGACGTGAGGAGTGGGGGAGCAGGGGGCTAGAGGGAGAGGAGGAGGGGTAGGGAGGGAGACTGGGGTGAAAGAGGGGAAGGTGAGGAGGGAGAGTGGGGGAGGAGGGGGGATAGAGGGAGAGGAGGGGGGAGTGGGGGAGGTAGGGAGTGGGGGATAGAGGGAGAGGATAGCAGTGGGGAATGTGAGGAGGGAGAGTGGGGGGTGGGATAGGGGGGATCATGAGTGGGGGAGGAGGGGGATACAGGGAGAGGAGGGGTAGGGAGGGGAGAGGGGTTATGGAGGGAGGGAGGGTGACTGAGGGTGGGGGAAAGGAGAGGGAAGGAGAGGTGAGGGAGGGAGTGGGAGGAGGAGGAGGAGAAGGAAAATAAGAGGGAGGGCTATGAAGATGGGGAGGGAGTGCTGGGGGATGAAGGGGAATGGAGGAGGATAGGGGTAGGGAGAGGGATGGCAAGGTAATGGAGGAGCGGAGGGGGAAGAGGGAGAAGGGGAGGGAGGGGGTGAGGGGAGGAAGCAGAGGAGGGTTGGTGGAGGGTGGGGAGAGGGAGGTTAATAGAGGAGGGGAATAGTGGACGGAAGAGGGAGAGTGACATGCGTTCACATTGATCTTATTTTTTACAAGTTATTGCCATTTTGAACTCTAAACACGTCGCAGTAGCGCTCCCAATTGCCAGCCGAGGGGGATCTCTGGTGTCACAACAGGAACCCGTCAACCGCACCTGCGTAGTTGGGGGCTATAGGTCAGTGGTGGAATATCGCCTTGGAGGGTGGGCACAATGGGTCCACACCTGGTCCAGTACTCGCCTAAAGCTCAGCTGGGTTTGGTCACTGAACAGATATAACATTCTGTGTGGGAACGTTCTGGGGAACACCATATGTAGCCACCAGGAGGACAAGGTTATGGTTCCAAAACAGGGACAGTTTCATCTGTAAACACAAGATCTGTCTCCAAATTAATGCAAATGCAAATGACCAGACCTGCATTATGTGCAAGATGTCATTGAGGTCTGAATGGTGTGTTGCTGTGCTGTACTGTTCTATGTTCTATGTACTATGTTCAATCTGTAGTATTGTGTTTACACCCTGTTTTTGATTGAATTGATTGAAAGATACAGCATGGAAACAGACCCTTCAGCCCACCCAGTCCACGCCAACCATCGATTACCCGTTCACACTAGTTCTACGTTATCCCACTTTCTCATCCACTCCCTACGCTGTCTGGGCAATTTATAGAGGGCAACTAACCTACCAACTCGCACATCATTGGGATGTGGTAGGAAACCGGAGCACCCGGAGGAAACCCAGGCGGTTACAGGGTGAAGGTGCAAACTCTGTAAAGGCAGCGCCCACAGTGTGGATTGACATAGTGTGGACTACCAGCTGCGCCAATGTGTCAACCTGTTATGCAGCTGCAAGTTTGAATTTCATTGTTCTATTGTCAGCACATGTGACAATTAAACACTCTGGACACTTGATTCTTGACTGTTGCTGAAACCTTGTACCCTGGTGGTTCACTGCCTTCGAGTGAAGTGAATGAGATGCAGTGTGATTAGCGAACAGTGTTGCCATCTGTTGTCCACACTCTTATTTGGTCACCTGAACCAACAATTCAGTTTAGTTCAGCTTAGAGATACAGCGCAGAAGCAAGCCCTTCAGCCCACCGAGCACTATTCTACACACTAAGGACAATTTCCAATTTTTATCTAAGCCAATTAACCTACCAACCTGCATGTCTTTATGATGTGGGAGGAAACCGGAGCACCCGGAGAAAACCCATGGCATCACATGGAGAACGTACAAACTCCGTACAGACAGCACCCGTACTCAGGATCAAATCCGGGTCTCTGACGCTGTGAGGCAGCAACTCTACCGCTGCACCACCCCCACTTAGTGCAGCATCCATTAAGCTACTTTGTTTTAAATTCAATTGAACATGTAAGGTGAGGGGTGAAATACTTAATGGAAATGTGCCAGACAAGTTTTTTTACATAGAGAGTGGTGGGTGCCTGGAACGCACTGCCAGGGGTGGTGGTGGAGTCTGATACAATAGTGGCATTTAAGAGGCTTTTAGATAGACACATCGATATGCAGGGAATGGAGGGATATGGATGATGTACAGGCAGATGAGATCAGTTTAACTTGGCAACATGTTCAGCGCAAATATTGTGGACCGAATGGACATTCCTGTGCTGTACTGTTCCATGTTCTATGCAAAAGCGCAAGCACATTCAAATGTATGTGGTTCAATCTATATAATTTAGCTTCTAGTATTGGTATCGTCTTTTTTTAAATTACATCATTTGATTAGAGGCATAAGAGACAGCAGATGCTGGAATCTGCAAAACTACTAACCGCCGGAGGAACTCAGCAGGTCAGGCAGCATCTGTGAAAGGAAATGGACAGGCAATGTTTCAGATTGGGACTTTTCTTCACACCATCTGATTGTCTTTTTTATTGGTAGATAAGTTGTGATTACTGTTTGGAAAGGACAAGGAACTGCAGATGGTGGAATCTTAAGTAAAACACAAAGTGCTGGACATGTCTGCAGGGAATGGACAGGCAACGTTGCAGGTCAGAATCCTTCTTCACACAGATTGAACAAGGGTCCTGACCCGGAACATCGCCTATCTATTCACTTCACAGGGAGAGGTGTATGATCTATATATTATAGATACGTATAGATCTTAAGTGCAATAGATAAAGTTAATGCACAGAATATTTTACCCAGAGTTGGGGAATTGAGAACCAGAGGAGAAAAGGTTTAATAGGAACCTAAGGGGCAACTTTTCTACACAAAGAGTAGTCAGTGTATGGAATGAGTTGCTGGAGGAGGTAGATGAGGCAGGTACTATCTTAACATTTAAGAAACATTTAGGCAGGTGGATGGATAGGTCAGGTTTAGAGGGATATGAGCTAAAGGCAGGCAGATAGGACTAGTGTAGAAGGGGCATGCTGGTCGACGTGGGCAAGTTGAGCTGAAGGGCCTGTTTCCACGCTGTATGACTCTATGACTATCTGTGGAGGGAATGGACAGATGACTTTCGGGTCAGGATCTTTTTTCAGACTGATTGTACAAGGGTCCCGACCTGAAACGTTGCCTGTCCATTCCTTCCATAGATGCTGTATGACCCGCTGAGTTCCTCTCGCACTTTATGTTTGGAGAGATCTTGGTATTATGCAGGGATGTCAATGACTATTCCTTTTAACCCAATGTCAGTTTGCAGTTTCTCCTTTTTGACGTTAACCAGCGTCAGACTTTCCAGTTTATTTCAACTGTTGCAGCAGGTGCAAGATTTGCTAATTGAAATCTTATTTTGTTTCAAGAAATCTGAGGGCGTAAAATCGAAAGCCTTCAGGTAACAATTCCAACGGTGATTTAAACCTGTTTTTTTCGGCAGTAATTATCTGGTTTAAGTCAGGAGGAGTCACAAACGTGAAGACCTATTTCCCTGCGCTCTCAGTCCCTGCACCACATTTTAATAAAAGAGTTTATTAATATTTATTGGAAAGCCTAAGATTGGGGAGTTGGGGAATCTAGAGTTTGTTGCTTGCCAGAGCTGTAGCAAATTGCCTAAATAGCTTTGGGGCAGAGATCAAACAAATTTTCTTAATTGCAATACAGATCCTTTCCTCAACTGCCTTCCTGACGCACGTGTTTGGCTGGGACCCGTGGGACAAATTTAAGTCTCACTTCAACTTTTAGTAGTTTGGAAACAGATCAATCAGAGGTTCGGTCTCCAGACACGAGTCTCACCCTCCAGGTCAAAACAAGACAACCCATCAAAGCAAATCCTCTGGGCTTCAAACGGAGAGATTAGGACTGAAGATTATTTATTCACTCTATAATGAGCAATACTTTCCATGCAAACAAATAGTTTAATTTAGTGTGAACGGCGTGGAAACAGGCCCTTCGGCCCACCAAGTCCACGCCGACCAGCGATCACCCTGTACGCTAACACTATCCTACATATTAGGGACAATTTACAATTTTACCGAAGTCAAACGGGTGGCTGAGTGGCGCAGCGGCAGTGTTGCTGCCTCACAACAGCCAGAGATCCAGGTTCAATACTGACTACGGGTGCTTGTCTGTACAAAGTTTATATGTTCTCCCCTTGACCTGCCTGGGTTTTTCCGGGTGCTCCAGTTTCCTCCCACACACCAAAGATGTACAGGTTTGGAGGTTAAACGCTTTGGCAAAATTGTAAATTGTCCCTAGTGCGTGTAGGATAGTGCTAGTGTACAGGGTGATCATTGGTCGGCGCAGACATGGTGGGCCGAGGGCTGGTTTCCACACTGTATCCCTAAATTAAACTAAACTAAACTAAATTAACTGATAAACCTGCACTTCTTTGGGATGTGGGAGGAAACCCACTCAGTCCCAGGGAGAACGTGTAAACTCCGTATTGAAAGCACCCGTAGTCAGGATCGAACCCAGGTCTCTGGCGCTGTGAGACAGCAGCTCTACCGCTGCGCCACCATGCCTCCCCAAAGTTCTTTTTGTGTTCAGCGATGGTTAAATCCAGTAAGATCAAAGCCATTTCAACAACAATTAATTTATGCGTCTTTTCTCATTTGTGAATGGGAAGAGGTGTAGAAAGAAATTGTCGTATAGCTGTCAGATTTTGGTTAACGCAGGGGGCGGCACCATGGCAAAGCTGGTAGAGCTCCAGCCTCACAGTGGAAGAGACCCAGCCTCCAGCGTAGTCTGTATGGAGTTTCCATGTTCTCCCTGTGACCACATGGGTGTCCACCACGTGCACTGGCTTCTTCCAACCGTAAGTGTGCCTGTAAAGTTGCAGCAAGTAAAGCTTTCACTGTTCTGTTCTGGGTGCATATGACAATCTAGCCATATCTCTTTAGGACATTAAGAACATTCTAACTCTATGTTATGTTCTACGAAACACTACCATGATTTTCTGATGTTGAATTTTCGCCCAGTGTTAATGAGTGGAGTCCTCTTCAGCACACATACACAAATCATGTGGGCTCATTATTTTAGCTTCCACTGTCATCTTTGCCAAGAACATAGAACATTTCAGGACGGGAACAGGCCCTTTGACTCATGCCGACCATGATGCCATGTTAAACTAATCTCCTCTGCCTGCCCGTGATCCATATCCCTCCATTCCTTGCCAACCGAGGTGGCATGTTGGCGCAGCAGTAGTGTTGCTGCCTTACAGCACCAGAGACCCGGGTTCAATCTTGATTGTGGGTGCTGTCTGTACAGAGATTGCACGTTCTCCCAATGACCTCGTGTGTTTCCTCCGGGTGCTCTGGTTTCCTCCCATGTTACAAAGACGTGTAGGTTTGCAGGTTAATTGGCCTCTGTAAATTGCCCTTAGTGTGTAGGATAGAACTACTGTACGTGTGGTCGCTGGTCAGCGCGGATGTGTCTATAAGCCTTTTAAACGCCACTATCATATCTGCCTCCACCACCTCCCCTGGCAGTGTATTCCAGGCACCCACCGCCCTCTGCGTTAAAAAAGCTTGTCCTGCAAATCTCCTTTAAACTTTGCCCCTCTCACAAACTTATACCTTGTAGTCTTTGACACTTGCCATTTTATTGGCATATTTGGAATTTTAGCGGCATCTTAGGGGATATATTGGTATATATTTAGCATTTTTGCAATCTCTTAAAAAACCTTTAACCTTTGCCCCTCTCGCCATAAAGTAATGCCCTCTAGTCTTTGACATTTCCAACCGGTAGAAAGGTTCTGTTTAGAGCAGTTGTTGAAATGCCACAACATACCTTACTGCCTGTGAGGTGCCTCTGAAACATCATCCACGTTCTAATGCATGAAATGTAACGGCCAACCTGTACAAAGCAAGATCCCACAAACGAGCTGAGTAGGACGTAAGCTGAAGGTGGTGGGGCAGTTGTAATATTATCGTATTTAACATTTGAGCAGCGTTTGAAGGCTCTAGGCGCTGGAGATTAGAAGGACGAGGGGGGTTTCCTCTAGGTGCCCCAGTTTCCTCCCACATCCCAAAGACGTGCAGGTTTGTTGGACAATTGCCTATAGTAAAAATTGTTAATAGTCCCTAGTGTGCAGGAAAGTGCTAATGTACGAGGATCGCTGGTCGGCATGGACTTGGCGGGCCAATGTGCCTATTTCCGCACTATATCTCTAAACTAAACAAAACATAGGAGCAGATTTAGACCATTTAGCCCATTGAGTCTACTCTGCCATTGAATCATGGCTGATCTATCTTTCCCTCGCAACCCCATTCTCCTGCCTTCTCCCCGTAACCATGGACAACCTTACTAGTCCAAAACCTATCCATCTCCGATTTAAAAATGCCCAATGATCTGGCCTCCATAGCCATCTGTGACAATGAATTTCACAGACTTACCACCCTCTGGCAGAAGAAATTCCTCCTTAATGGACAGGCAACTGAAGTTCAGATGTCCTCAAGTTTTCAAACTAGAGAATAAACAAAGCCAGTGAGGAAAATGTTGGAAAAATCAAATCTAAAAACCAAATGCTGTGAGGTTTATGAGAATAATCCTGAGGATAGTTGGGTTAATGTATGATGAGCGTTTGATGACTCTGAGCCAGTACTCGCTAGAGTTTAGAAGGATGAGGGGAGATCTTATTGAAACTTACTGAATAATGAAAGGCCTGGATAGAGTGGCTGTTTCCTTAGTCGGAGAGTCTAGGACCAGAGGCCACTACCGCAAAATAAAAGGATGTACCTTTAGCAAGGAGATGAGGAGGAATTTCCTTTGTTAGAGGATGGTGCATGTGTGGAATTCATTGCCACAGACGGCGTCAGGGGTTACGGGGAGGCAGGAGAATGGGGTTGAGAGGGAACGATAAATCAGCCATGAATGGGGGAGAGGACTCAATGGGTCGAATGGCCTAACTCTGCTCTTATGATTTATGAACGTGAACTTTTGAACCCACAAGCCTCTTTGTTCTTGTGCAGTGACATTTCAATCTGATATACAAATTATTACTGGATTGTACTTTTTTAAATCTCGTTAAAAATTCAACGAATAATTAAAAAAAAAAAAAGAACATGAATAAAAAAATGCTGAGGCTGGAAATTGAAAATAAAGGCAGAAAATTTGGGATATTGCGTGCAGTTCTGGTCTGGAAATTTGCAAAACTAGAGAGCACTGCTATCAGGAGAGAGAGGGAAAATACAATGGAGATGTGCGGGCCAAGTTGTTTACATTTCAGAAGCTGGAAACAGAGGAGAAGAAGCTATTCCAGAGTCTGGTGGTACGCGCTGTCAAACTATATCTTCTCAAGTCAAGTCACATTTATTTATATAGCACATTTAAAAAACAACTCTCGTTGGCCAAAGTGCTTTACACAAACAAACCACATTACATATAGCAGAGGACGTCAAGAAAGGCTTGGGAGTACAGGAGACAAAGAGGATGGAGGGGGCAACTCTGAGGGGAAGAGGGATCGGGGTGATGTGGTTCCTTTTTCGGGTGCCCGTCAGGACATCTTCTGGCTGAAGGGAGCAGGGAGAAGGCTAACCCCTCTCTCTCCATGCCCTTTTCTCCCCCCCCCCCTCACCCCACCCCCCTCTCCCCCCTCTCGCCTATCCCACTCCCTCCCTCCCTGCAGGCCATTCTGCCCTTCAAATCCACTCTACCATTCAACATGATCATGGCTGACAATCCTTCCCAGTACCATATTCCTGCTGGAGAGTCAAGGAACTGCAGATGGTCATTAACGAAAAAAGACACAAGATGCTGGAGTAACTCAGTGGGTCAGGCAACATATCTGGAGAATGTCGATAGAAAACGTTTCAGGTTGGGACTCTTCTTCAGACTCAAAATGTTACCTATCAATGTTCGCCAGAGATTACATTGAGTTACTCCAGCATGCTATGTCCATATTCCTATTGTCTCCAATACTCCTTGGTGCCTTTTCGTGTCAGGAAACCTGCCTCCCTCCGTGGAGTTGTAGAGCTGTACAGAATGGCAATCCCTCTGTGACCTGCTCATTGAAGAACCTGTCACTTAAATGTTCTTACTGTCCTTGCCTTTAACACCGGTACAGTGATGCAGCTGGTAGAGCCACTGCTTCACAGTGCCAGAGACCCAGGTTCGATCCTCACCCCGGGTGCAGTCTGTGTGGAGTTTGCCAATTCTCCCTGTGACCGTGTGAATTTCTTCCGGGCGCTCCGGTTTCCTCCCACATCCCAAAGACGCGCGGGTTTGTAGGTTAATTGGCCCTCTGTAAATTGCCCCCTAGTATGTAGGGAATGGATGAGAAATTGGGATAAGATAGAACTAGTGTGAACGGTTGGTGGTTGGTACGGACTCAGTCGGCCAAAAGGTCTGTTTTCCTGCTGTATCTTTAAAATAAACAAAACTAAACTAAAACTAAACCTCTACTGGCAGCACATTCCCAATGCCAGCTACTCTGTGAGTGAAAAATGTATCTGTCAGATCTCCTTTAAACCACCTCATGTTCATGTTAAACCCATGTCCTGTAGTTTTAGATATTGCTCCATGGGGAACAGATACTGCCCAACTACTCATTCTACACCTCTCATTACTTATATACTGTACTGTACATCACCATCCAGGCAGTGATCTACTCTCACTGGCAGGAGACACAGAAGTCACACACCGCCAGGAGCAGCGACTTTCCTGCAACCATCAGGTTCTTGAACCGACCCGCACAACGCTAAGCCAACCTCAACAACGGAACATTGGGGACCGCCTCATGCATTATCGTGGACCTGTTTTCTATTATCGTTCTTTTGCACTAATGTCTTGTATTTTGCAGTCTTTCTTTTAGAAATGTATTGAATAATGTATGGACACAAAGTGCTGGAGTATCGCAGCAGGTCAGACAGTATCTCTGTAGAAAATGGATGGGTAACGATTGAGGTTGAGACCCAAAATGTGAGTCTGAGGAAGGGTCTTGACCCAAAACGTTACCTATCCATGTTCTCCAGGGACTCTGTCTGCCCTACTGAGTTACTCCAGCATTTTGTCCTTTTGCGTATAAACCAGCATCTGCAGTTCTTTGTTTCTGCATCATTTATACCGTATTTCCCGGTGTCCAAGATGCTATTTTTTACTCTAAAATAAGGCCCGTAATTTTTACCTGCGTCTTGGAGGCCAAAGGTTAGGCCGAGCAAACTCTCGTAGCAACTGCTTTGTGGAACCCGCCACGCCTTCGACCCTGGAACTGTGTGAAGTGTGAAGCAGCTGTAAAAGGACAGTGCCTCTGCGGGGGGGAAGAGTTCCTTTCCACAGTGTGTGGGGAACCTGGCCTGGGTCAGCATGGCCTGGGCTGCACAAAGTAGCAAACTTGGCTGGGCCGTCAGGGGTAAAGTTGTGGGGAGGGCAGGAGCATTGAGAAGGAGGGGGCCGGAGATCATGCCAGCAACTCACTCACTCACTCACTGCTGCCGCGACGCTCTGGGCACAGAGCCACCGTATTGTGGCCGGGGAGGGTAGTAACTCGTGGTTGCGAGTGGCCGCCGGGACCGGACAGCAGAACCGGACGCCACGTCAGCCACTTCTGCCGGCCAACCCGCCAGCCAGCCACGGTGTCCTTTGGCACAGGCGCGACCGGTGGCGGTCGTGGGGTGAATCTTCAATGCAGGTGCGTCTTCATTGCCGGGAAATACGGTACATATAATTTATGTTTTTGTGTGTTGTCTATGTGCCTGTGATGCTGCTGCAAGCAAGATTTTCATTGTACCTGTATATCACCGTACATGTGCAGATGGCAATAAACTCAACTTGCCTTGACTTAGCTCTATTATGCCATCTCTCAACCTCCTTTGCTCCAAGCAAAACAGACACACTCCATAAAGGCTCCACTTATAACCAAGGGGAAATAGTAAATGCATCTTTAGGTATGTGAAGAGGAAAAATTTAGTTAAGACCAAAATTGGACCCTTGAAGACTGAAATGGCAAACGAGTTGAACAGGTACTTTGGATTCATCTTCACTAAGGAAGACACAATCTCCCTGATGTACTAGTGGCCAGAGGATCTAGGGTGACGGAGGAACTAAAGGAAATTCACATTAGGCAGGAAATGGTGTTGGGTAGACTGATGGGACTGAAGGCTGATAAATCCCCAGGGCCTGATGGTCTGCATCCCAGGGTACTTAAGGAAGTGGCTCTAGAAATAGTGGATGCATTGGTGATCATTTTCCAATTTTCTATAGATTCAGCATCAGTTCCTGTGGATTGGAGGGTAGCTAATGTTATCCCACTTTTTAAGAAAGGAGGGAGAGAGAAAACAGGGAATTATAGACCAGTTAGCCTGACATCGGTGGTGGGGAAGATGCTGGAGTCAATTATAAAAGATGAAATAGCGGCACATTTGGAAAGCAGTAACAGGGTCGGTCCGAGTCGGCATGGATTTACCAAGGGGAAATCATGCTTGACTAATCTTCTGGAATTTTTTGAGGATGTAACTAGGAAAATGGACAAGGGAGAGCCAATGGATGTTGTGTTCCTGGACTTTCAGAAAGCATTTTATAATTGGTTGGCAGACAGGAAACACAGAGTAGGATTAACGGGTTCCTTTCAGAATGGGGGGCAGTGACTAGTGGGGTACCGCAAGGCTCGGTGGTGGGACCGCAGCTATTTACAATATACAGTGGCTTGCAAAAGTATTCATACCCCTTGAACTTTTCCACATTTTGTCACGTTACAACCACAAACGTAAATGTATTTTATTAGGATTTTATGTGATAGACCAACACAAAGTGGCGCATAGTTGTGAAGTGGAAGGAAATGATACATGGTTTTCAAATCTTTTTACAAATAAAAAAACTGAAAAGTGTGGCATGCAAAAGTATTCAGCCCCCTTTACTCTGATATCCCTAAATAAAATCCAGTGCAACCAATTGCCTTCAGAAGTCACCTAATTAGTAAATAGAGTCTACTTTTGTGTTATCTAATCTCAGTATAAATACAACTGTTCTGTGAAGGCCTCAGAGGTTTGTTAGAGAACATTAGTGAACAAACAATGTTCCTTGGGCATCATGAAGCCCAAGGAACACACCAGACAGGTCAGGGATAAAGTTGTGGAGAAGTTTAAAGCAGGGTTAGGTTATAAAAAAATATGCCAAGCTTTGAACATCTCACGGAGCACTCTTCAATCCATCATCCGAAAATGGTAAGAGTATGGCACAACAGCAAACCTACCAAGACATGGCCGTCCACCTAAACTGACAGGCCGGGCAAGGAGAGCATTGATCAGAGAAGCAGCCAAGAGGCCCATGGTAACTCTGGAGGAGCTGCAGAGATCCACAGCTCAGGTGGGAGAATCTGTCCACAGGACAACTATTAGTCGTGCACTCCACAAATCGGGCCTTTATGGAAGAGTGGCAAGAAGAAAGCCATTGTTGAAACAAAGCCATAAGAAGTCCCGTTTGCAGTTTGCCACAAGCCATGTGGGGGACACAGCAAACATGTGGAGGAAGGTGCTCTGGTCTGATTAGACCAAAATTGAAGTTTTTGACATAAATATAAAACGTTATGTGTGGTGGAAAACTAACACTGCACATCACCCTGAACACACCATTCCCACTGTGAAACATGGTGGTGGCAGCATCATGCTGTGGGGATGCTTTTCTTCAGCAGGGATAGGGAAGCTGGTCAGAATTGATGGGAAGATGGATGGAGCCAAATACAGGTCAATCTTGGAAGAAAACCTGTTAGAGTCTGCAAAAGACTTGAGACTGGGGCGGAGGTTCACATTCCAGCAGAACAACAACCCTAAACATACAGCCAGAGCTACAATGGAATGGTTTAGATCAAAGCATATTCATGTGTTAGAATGGCCCAGTCAAAGTCCAGACCTAAATCCAATTGAGAATCTCTGGCAAGACTTGAAAATTGCTGTTCACAGACGCTCTCCATCCAATCTGACTGAGCTCGAGCCATTTTGCAAAGAAGAATGCACAAAAATTTCAGTCTCTAGATGTGCAAAGCTGGTAGAGACATACCCCAAAAGACTTGCAACTGTAATTGCAGCAAAAGGTGGTTCTACAAAGTATTGACTCAGGGGGGCTGAATACTTTTGCATGCACACTTTTCAGTTTTTTATTTGTAATAAAATTTGGAAACCATGTATCATTTTCCTTCCACTTCACAATTATGCACTACTTTTGGTCTATCACATAAATTCCTAATAAAATACATTTACGTTTGTGGTTGTAACGTGACAAAATGTGGAAAAGTTCAAGGGGTATGAATACTTTTGCAAGCCACTGTAGATTAATGATTTAGATGAAGGGATTAAAAGTGACATTAGCACATTTGTAGATGACACAAAGCTGGGTGGCAATGTGAATTGTGAGGAGGATGCTACGAGGATGCAGGGTGACTTGGGCAGGTTGGGTGAGTGGATAGAGGCATCGCAGATGCAGTTTAATATGGATAAATGTGAGGTTATCCAGTTTGGTGGCAAAAACAAGAAGGCAGATTATTATCTGAATAGCATCAAGTTGGGTAAAGGGGAAGTACAACGAGATCTGGGGGTCCTTGTTCATCAGTCACTGAAAGTAAGCATGCAGGTACAGCAGGCAGTGATCAAAGCTAATGACATGTTGGCCTTCATAACATGAGGAGTTGAGTATAGGAGCAAAGAGGTCCTTCTGCAGTTGTACAGGGCTCTAGTGAGACCACACCTGGAGTATTATGTGTAGTTTTGGTCTCCAAATTTGAGGAAGGACATTCTTGCTATTGAGGGAGTGCAGCGTAGGTTCACTAGGTTAATTCCTTGGATGGCAGGATTGTCATATGTTGATAGAATAGAGCGTCTGGGCTTGTATACTTCGGACTCTAGAAGGATGAGGGGATCTTATTGAAACCTTTATGATTATTAAGGGTTTGGACACACTAAAGGCAGGAAACATAATTCCGATGTTGGGGGAATCCAGAACCAGGGGCCACAGTTTAAGAATAAGGGATAAGCCATTTAGAACGGAGATGATGAAAAGCTTTTTCACCCCGAGAGTTGTGAATCTGTGGAATTCTCTGCCTCAGAAGGCAGTGGAGGCCAATTCTCTGGATGCTTTCAAAAGAGAGTTAGATAGAGCTCTTAAAGATAGAGGAGTCAGGGGATATGGCGAGAAAGCAGGATCGTGGTACTGATTGTGGATGATCAGCCATGATCATATTGAATGGTGATGCTGGCTCGAAGGGCCAAATAGCCTACTCCTGTACATATTGTCTATCATCTATTGTCTATTGAATCTTTCCTGAGTCCTCTCGAGCTGAGTTACACCTTCCTACAGTGTGGTGACTAGAACAATATGTACAACCCTAATGTGACACCACTCTGACATCTGTAGAACTGTAACTTCTTAACACCAACTGGGCCTCCACAGCTTTCCTTGGAAGAAAATCGCACAGGTTCCCAACCGTCTGAGCAAGATTTTGAAGTAGCTGTGTATAAATGAGGACGCAAATATTTCAAGTAAAGATGTTGTTCAGCTGGTAAGAGTGCAGAGAAGATTTATGAGGATGTTTTCCGGGCTTGAAGGCCTGAGCTATAGGGAGAGGTTGGGCAGGCTAGGACTTTATTTTTTGTAACGCAGGAGGCTGGGCTGATCTGATTGAGGCATATAACATCAAGTGGGTAAAATATAGGGTGAGTGCACAATCTTTTACCCAGAGTAGGGGATCAAGAACCAGAGGATATGAGTTTAAAGTGGGAAGTGAAAAGATGTAATAGGAACCCAAGGGGCATAGTTTTCACTGTAGGGTAGGGGGGGTATGGAACGAACGGCCAGAGGAGGTAGTCTGAAGAAGAATCCTGACCTGAAACATGAAACACCTTTAGTGATGCTGCCTGACCCACTGAGTTACCTTGTGTTTTTCTTTGGAGCTGCCAGAGGAGGTAGTTGAGGCAGGTACGACAACAGCATTTGTGATATCTCTAGTTTTCCTTTTCCCTAACTAGTCTGAAGATGTGTCTCGACCCAAAATGTCACCTATTCCTTCTCTCCAGAGATGCTGCCTGTCCTGCTACGTTACTCCAGATTTTGCGTCGATCTTCAGTTTAAACCAGCATCTGCTGTACCTCCTTACACAATAGCATTTAATGGATGGGTGGCACATGGATAGGAAAGGATTGGGGGGGTTATGGGTCAAACGCAGGCAAATGGGATGAGCTTAGATGGGGCATCTTGGTCGACAAGGACTATCTTGCCCGTAGATGTTGTTTCCGTGCTGTATGACTCCATAACTAATATTTTTGCTCTTCTGTTTTGGATGATGGAACATTGCCCATGCATCTTTTCCATCATTACCAACATGACAGATAAAAGCAACATCCTGTTTATCTGTTTCCACGAAAACAAATACTGCTCATTATATCGTGAATTAATGATTTTGGTTTGCAACGTCCCTTGTCTATCAAGTTTATTAGTTTTTCTTCTCTGTGTTATATTTAACCCGGAGCTCGGACTGTCTCTGGGTATTCTGCATCTAATTAATCAAATTTCAAGATGCCAAAAAATGAAAGTGAGTTAATTAATTTCTAATCCTGGGTCCCATGAATGCATTCAGTGAGGCAGAACTGGAAGCTGAGCTCTGGTGGGACGTGAGGCATGATTTAATCTTTGCCTTTGAGTTATTTTGATGTTCTATCGCACTTCCTTGTCATTGATTAACAGAGGCAACAAATTTCATTTACTTCAGGCACCTGTGACTCCGCTAACTGTGTCTTCAACTTTCCAGTGGAAACTTGGAAAACTTTGATTTGAGGTGAAGATTTCGTAAAATTTCTCAGTTTTACCAGAATGCTGCCAAGATTCGAGGGGTTCGGTTACAAGGAGAGGTTGGACAGACTTGGAGTTTAGTTTATTGCCACGTGTACCGAGGTTAACCGGTTAGCACGTAACAAAAGCTTTTCACTGTACCTCATACACATGACGATAAACTAAATTAACAGTGAAAGGCTTTTGTAGCAGTGGAAAGACAATACGTGATTACAATCGAGCCATCCACAGTATACAGATATAGGATAAATGGAATAACCTTTAGTGCAAGATAAAGTCCAGTAAAGTCCGATTAAAGATAGTTTGAGGGTCTCCAATGAGTTCGATAGTAGCTCAAGACATCTCTCTAGATGTTGATAGGATGGTTCAATTGCCTGATAGCAGCTGTGAAGAAACTGTCCCCGAATCTGGATGTATGCATTTTCACACATTTTTTACACAGAGAGTGATGGGAGCCTGGAACGCATTGCCAGGGGTTGTGCTGGAGGCAGATAAGATAGTAGTGTTTAAGAGGCTTTTAGATAGGCACACAGAAGTGCAGGGAGTCGAGGGATGTGGTTCATGTTCAGGCAGATAAGAGTTGACCTAGGCATCGTGCTCAGCACAGACATTGTGGGCCAAAGGGCCCATTCCCTGTGCTGTACTGTTCCTTGTTCTATGTCCTATGTCCTATAAATACATTTGATCTGAGGTCATAAGGTCATGTGATATGAGTAGAATTAGGCCATTCAGCCCATCATGTCTACGCCATTCATGGCCGATTTATCTCTCCCTCCGAACCCCATTCTCCTGCCTTCTGGTCTGTCATAACCTCTGTCACCTGTACTAATCAAGAATCTATCTATCTCTGCCTTAAAAATGTCCACTGACCTGCACGGCCTTCTGTGGCAAAGAATTCCACAGATTCACCACCCTCTCACTAAATAAATATCTCCTCATCTCCTTCCAAAATAACATCCTTTAATTCTGAGGCTATCATCTCTAGTCCTAGACTCTCCCACTGGTGGAAACATCCTCTCCACATCCACTCTATCTAAGCCTTTCACTATTCTGGACATTTCAATGAGGTTCCCCTTCATTCTTCTAAACTGCAGCGAGTGCAGGCCCAGTGCCGACAAGCACTCTTCAAAGGTTAACCTACTCATTCCTGGGACCATTCTTGTAAACTTCCTCTGGACCCTATTTTTTATTTAACCTTGTTTATTTTTCTTCTAATTTGAAAAAACGCGTAAAATAATGCTTGTTTGAGAATGAATTCGCATTTACACACTGTTTTTGAATGATCACAGGAACATTGACATGGTATAAGTCAATGGTTCAATGGTTCCTTTACTATCAAGAGTAACAATGTACAATGAAATTCTTGTTTTGCATACAGATCAGTAAGATTACTGCCTTACATTGAGTACAATCCCCGATTAAGTACAGAATGCACAGATACAGCCCACTGAGTCCATATGCAAGAGTCGCCAGGCTTTGATGCCACTTCCAAGTCCCAGCTACAGCTGGCCACAAAGACCCGTTGCAGCCGTTGCCTGCGTCAGGACCGTCCCGCGAGCTGTCCTCTCTCTCCTCGCCCAGCCACCGTCAGCCTTCGTGCCCCAGGGTGCCTTTTGCATCCGACCTTGAGGGCGCGGAAAGTAAGATCCCGGGTTCTTCCTGCAAGCCCCTTGTCCAGCATCTGTTACTCTCCCATCACCTTTGTATTTTAGTTTTATAGCTAGGGGACAACATGGTTAGCAACTGGAAATATTTTTTTTCTTACTGTGTTTTAAAATTTTCTTTACAAGTGTTTCACATTATTTCATTCCGGATCTGGCCAGTTCTTGTGCGCAGTTGACCAGCTTATACAAGTACAAATGATCTCACTCACTGTGAGGCTCGATATCGGAATGATTTTATTTTTAAATGGAGTGATATTGTTTCATGTGGTTTATTTGCCTTGGAGGCTGTTCCATCTTCTTGTGAATCTCATTGCACTGGCAGCCCCATTGGACTTAAAACTAAATAACAATCAGCATGTAACAATAATTTCATATTAACTAAGAGAGAGCCATCCCCTGCGATTAAAATATGCAGTCAAGAGAGAGTCAATAGCCATGACTGTCTAATTGTCATATGTTCCACAAACGGTACGATGAAGTTTAGTTTAGTTTGGAGATACAGCGTGGAAGCGGGCTCTTTGGCCCACCAAGCCCGTGCTGACCCGCGATCAATGATTCAATGATCACACATTCACAATCAGAATAATACTTTATTCGCCAAGTATGTATCGCAACATACGAGGAAGTTCATTTGCCAAGTCAGCCATACAACTAAAAAGCAACGGAACACACAAAATACATTTTAACATAAACATCCACCACAGTGCCTCCCCCGCATTCCTCACTGTGATGGAAGGCAAAAAAAAAAGAAACTTTAGTGTCACATGTGCCTAGGTACAGTGAAACCATTGACCATTCTTTTTTTGTATACGATACACAAAGCATCCTTTCACACTAGTTCTATGTTATCCCACTTTCTCATCTGCTCACCACACACTAGGGGCAATTTACAATTAACCTATAAACGTTTTTGGGATGTGGGAGGAAACTGGAGCACATGGAGAAAGCCCACGCAAGTCATGTGCAGAACATACAAAGTCCTTACAGACAGCACCTGAAGTCAGGATTGAACCGGGGTCTCTGGCGCTGTAAGGCAGCAACTCTACTGCTGTGCCACTGTAAATATATAGATAACAGAATAAACAAAAGAAAGTTCAACAAATTTAAAAATATATCAATGCAAAACAAAAGCCCGAAGTCTCCAATGCAACCAAGACAGTTTGTAGTTCAAAGTTTAGTTGGTGTTTATAGTGTTCAAGAATCTGATGATTGTTGGGAAGAATCTGTTCCAGAACCTGGAGGTCACAGTTTTCCGATTCCCATACCTTTTTCAAAGGTCAGGTCAGAAAAATTAGAGAATGTGCATTTGAACCTCTAAAGACAAGTTCCTGACCCAAAAGTATTGCAGTGTGCAGCCTCTCGAAGATTCATACAGCATGAAATCAGGCCCTTTGGCCCAACTTGCCCATGCCAGCATGGAAACCTTTTGACTTATCTTGTCCTTGCTAACCAAGATGCCTTATGTAAGCTAGTCCCATGTCCCTCTGAACCTTTCCCATCCTTGTACCTGTCCAATGCCTTTTAATTACTGTTATTGAACCTGCTTTAACTGCCTCCTCTGGCAGCTCGTTCCATATACCCACCATCCTCTGTGGACAAAGGAGATTACAACATTGTGGACACTGCCAAGTCCATCATTGGTACTGACCTCCCCACCATCAAAAGGATCTACAGGAGCCGCTGCCTCAAAAAGGCTGCAAGGTGTCGTCATCAGAGACACACACCACCCTGGTCACGCTTTCATTTCTCTCCTGCCATCAGTACGAAGGTACAGGATCCTGAAAACTCTAACGTCCAAGTTCAGGAACAGCTTCCTCCCAACGACCATCAGGCTATTTAACACTACGAATTCCAACTAAACTCCAAACTACAAACTGCCTGGGTTGCACTGGGCTTTTGTTTTCTTTGGTACTATATTGGATTTCTGATTTATTAAACTTATTTTTTCATTTGTTTATTTTATTATCTATTGAGTATTGTGTTTACAAGCCTGTTGTGCTGCTGCAAGTAAGAATTTCATTGTTCTATGTTGGTACATGCTGTATGACAATAAAACACTGATGTGTTTTTGAAGAGCTTGTTTAACTTGTATAATTATAAAACTCCTTCTGTAAATAGCTTGAATAGCTACCACCCCCCATGTGCTTTGGGATATGTTAAAGGCGTTATATAATTGAGCTAAAAGCAGAATCTGAAGAAGGGTTCCTAACCTAAAATGTCACCTCTCCATATCCTCCAGAGATGCTGCCAGACCTGCTGATTTACTCCAGCACTGTGTTCTATGAAAGATTCCAGCATTTGCATTTCCTTGTGTCTCCATTTACTGCTGCACTGTGAAATCTCCTCAAGGTATGCTTACTTTGAATAAGTTCTCCTCTTTGGAATCATAGAGACATACATACAGCACGGAAACAGGCCCTTCGGCCCAATTTGCCCACACCGACCAACACCAGCAAAACCAAGGAACTGACAAGACCAAACCAAGGCCCCAGTCTGAAGAAGGGTCTCGACCCGAAACGTCGCCTAAGATGCTGCTGCACCCGCTGAGAAAACCAAGGAACTGACTGTGGACTTTGGAAGGGGTAGGATGGGGACCCGTAGTCCCGTTTATATCAACGGGTCGATGGTAGAGAGGGTCAAGAGCTTCAAATTCCTGGGCGTGCATATCTCTGAAGATCTCTCCTGGTCCGAGAACACTGATGCAATTATAAAGAAAGCACATCAGCGCCTCTACTTCCCGAGAAGATTACGGAGAGTCAGTATGTCAAGGAGGACTCTCTCGAACTTCTACTGGCGCACTGTAGAGAGCATGCTGACCGGTTGCATCGTGGCTTGGTTCGGCAACTTGAGCGCACAGGAGCGGAAAAGACTGCAAAAAGTTGCAAACACTGCCCAGTCCATCATCGGCTCTGACCTCCCTACCATCGAGGGGATCTATTGCAGTCGCTGCCTCAAAAAGGCTGCCAGCATCATCAAGGATCCACACCATCCTGGCCACTCACTCATCTCCCCGCTGCCTTCAGGTAGAAAGTACAGGGGCCTGAAATCTGCAACATCCAGGTTCAGGAATAGACTCTTCCCCACAGCCATAAGGCTATTAAACTCAACTCAAACAAAACTCTGAACATTAATAGCCCATTGCATTTTGTCTGCTTATTTATGTGTGTGTGTATATTTATGTGCAATGGTATATGGTCACACTGATCTGTTCTGTATTTATTTATGCCTACAATATTCTGTTGTGCTGAAGCAAAGCAAGAATTTCATTGTCCTATCTTGGACACATGACAATAAACTCTCTTGAATCTTGAATCTTGAATCTTGAATGCCCATTCAACACTAGTCCCGCCTGCCAGCGTTTGGCCCATATCCCTCTAAACCTATCCATTCCATGCATCTGTCTAAATATCTCTTAAACATTATGATAGTACCTGCCTCAGTTACCTGCTCTGGCAGCTCATTCCATACACCCACCACCCTTTGTATAAACACGTTACCCCTCAGATTCCTATTGTCTTTCCCCCTCACTTTAAACCTCTGTCCTCTGCTTTCTCGATTCCTCTACCCGGGTTAAAATACTCTGGATTTGGAGTCTGAAGGAGGGTCCCAGCCCAAAACATTGTCTGTCCATTCCCTCCACAGATGCCGCCTGACCCACTGAGCCTCTACCTTGCGGAATTTATATGTAATTTATGTATAGTTTATATTTTTGTGTGTTGTCTGAGTCAATGTACCTGTGATGCTGCTGAAACATTTTCAATGTACCTGTACCTCACCGCATCAATGCATGTGACAATAAACTCGACTTGAAATTAGTGATTGATTGATTGATAATCAATAGCTGAGGACAATGGAAACAGGCCCTTCAGCCATCGAGTCCATGCCAACCATTGATCACCCGTTCACATTAGTTCTCTGATGTCCCACTTTTGCATCTACTCTCTACACACTAGGGGCAATTTTTACAGAGGGCCAAATAACCTAAAACCCACTTTGAAATATGGGAAGAGGCAGGAGATTGGAGTTGGGAGGGAAAGATAGATTAGCCAGGATTGAATGGCAGTGTAGACTGGATGGGCTGAATGGCCTAATTCTGCTCTTATAATTTATAAAACTAGAGCAACTGGAGGAAACCCAAGCGGTCATAGTGAGGACATACAAACTCCACACAGACAACACCTGAGGTCAGGATCGAAGTCTGGTCTCTGGCGCTATGAGGCAGTAGCTCTACCTGCTGCGCCACTGTGCTGCCCTTGACTCAGAATGTCTTCTAAGATCACGATGGAGCAGCGGTAGAGTTGCTGCCTTACAGCAAATGCAGCGCCGGAGACCCGGGTTCAATGCCGACTACGAGTGCTGTCTGTCTTCTTCTTCTTCTTTCATGTGGCGTGCACAGCCTAAAGTTGTCGGACAACTTGTTCTATTTGATCTTCCGTTTGTGCACGTCGAGTTGATTGCATTAGTCGAAACAGGGCGGACCACGTGAAGGTTGCAATCTCCCACCCCGAGTGCTGTCTGTACGGAGTTTGTACGTTCTCCCCGTGACCAGCTTGGGTTTGCTCCGAGATCTTCGTTTTCCTCCCACACTCCAAAGACGTACAGGTTTGGAGGTTAATTGGTAAATGTAAAAATTGTCCCTCGTGGGTGTAGGATAATGTTAATGTGCGGGGATCGCTGATCGTCGCGGATCCGGTGAGCTGAAGGGCCTGTTTCCGCACTGTATCTCTAAACTAAACTAAACCTGGTGTGATGCCAGGTGACTCCAACTGTGACTCCAACCAATAGGTCCCCAATCTCTCATCTGAAGAAGGGTTTTGACCCGAAACATCACCCATTCCTTCTCTCCAGAGATGCTGCCTGTCCCGCTGAGTTACTCCAGCATCTTGTGTCTACCTGCAGTTCTTTCCTACACACATGTCTCCCAATCCCTCAGGTTGGTATGAGGCTAGGTCAATGTTGTTTCTGACCCTTCTAGGTCAAGGCAGTTGTTTCTGACCCTTCTAGGTCACAGGAGCTCCTCTAGTATCTTTGGTCACAGGTGTCTCTGAGATGACAGTGTTGGAACTTGGTTTCACCAGATTGAGCTACGGTTGCAACCAAAGATACTGGTGGATCCTCTAGTATCGTTGGTTGCAACTTTGGACAGGTGAGAGGCGGCTGCTGCTTTTCCCCTCCCAGGCGCTGGGCGGCGCTGAGGCTGCCGCCATGCTTCATCTGAGGCGCTGGGCGGCGCTGCTGCCGCCCGCTTTACGCGGCTCGGACTCGAGGTAGTGCTGCGGGAGCTTGCTGTACCCCGTCCGGACAGCAGGGGGCGTTGCGGCCGCTGCCCTGCCCTGCCCCATCCCGGCCGCCGGGGGGCGCTGCGGCCGCTGCCCTGCCCCATCCCGGCCGCCGGGGGGCGCTGCGGCCGCTGCCCTGCCCTGCCCCATCCTGGCCGCCTGGGGGCGCTGCGGCCACTTCCCTGCCCTGCCCCGCCCCATCCCGGCCGCCGGGGGGCGCTGCGGCCGCTGCCGTGCCGCATCCGGACAGTGGGGGCGCTGCGGCCGCAGACTCTCGCGACGTTTGGTCGCCCCGTTACACGTCACTTGGGGCCGGAGAGATGGCGGAGCGGCGCAAGCAGAAGAAGCGGAGTCAGGTACCAGGGTGAGGGTCCGCCGCGCTGCGGCCCGGGAACCAACCGGCCATGGAGCGGGTGGCCAGGGAGCTAAAGGCCTTGGGCTGGTTGAGCGGGGGGAGGTGGACGAGGTGAGAGTTTGGAGGGGAGATGAGGTGAGGATTGGGCTGAGCAGATGTGAGGTTGGAGGGGGTGAGGTACAGTGGGAGGGAGATACAGTGGGAGGGGTGAGGTACAGTGGGAGGAAGGTGGGAGGGGTGAGGTACAGTGGGAGGGGTGAGGTACAGTGGGAGGGGTGAGGTACAGTGGGAGGGGTGAGGTACAGTGGGAGGGGTGAGGTACAGTGGGAGGGGTGAGGTACAGTGGGAGGGGTGAGGTACAGTGGGAGGGGTGAGGTACAGTGGGAGGGGTGAGGTACAGTGGGAGGGGTGAGGTACAGTGGGAGGGGTGAGGTACAGTGGGATAGGGGAGGTACAGTGGGATGGGGGAGGTACAGTGGGAAGGGTGAGCGGGGGATGTGGTGAGGGTGAGTTGAGGATTGATGAGACAGGAAGGAGACATTGGGAGGGATGGAAGGGGTTTTATGGGAGGGGATGTTGGGGGGGGGGGGTGGATGGTGGGATAGGAACGTGTTAAATGTGGGAGGTGTGGATTTGTGGGAATGGGTGATGAGGGTAGATCGGATGGAAACATAGAAAATAGTTGCAAGAGGAAGCCATTTGGCCTTTTGAGCCAGTACCACCATTCAATATGATCGTGGATGATCATCCAAAACTAGTACCATGTAACTGCTTTCTCCCTTGATCCTGTTAGCCCTAAGAGATATATCTAACTTTCTTGGATGGATGAGGGAGGTGGGTATGAACTGTGGAGGATTTGGGGTGGTGGGGAGAAGTTAATGGAATGTGGAGGGGTGGGTTTATTTTGAGGAGTAGAGATGCCAGGTAATGGGATGGGTGAAGGGTGATTTAACAGGATGGGGGCTTGTGCAGAGAGATAGTTGGGGTGGTGGGTGGGCAAGTATGGGCTTAAAGCTCATGGAGAACTGGTGAGCAAAAGGCCAACTGAGACACTGGTTCATAGCTTTGTTCATAATTAACTCTTTACCTAATGCTCTAGATTTCATCTTTATTCTCCTTGTTAAATTTGGTGGTGGAATAATGTGAGAAAATGCCATTAAGTGGTTGTAGAATTTGGTCTTTTTTTCCCCAGGGCAAGGTTAGTCCCGAAATTGGATCAATTAGCATTGATGCTAATGTGCAGATTGCACAAGCATTGAGTTGATGTGGTGATCATTTCTAGGTGAAGTGATGTCTATTGGACTGAATATTTAACCTAGAACACAGTACAGGAGACAAGGAACCACAGTGGCTGAAATTTTGTGCAAAACACAAAGTGCTGGAGGAACTCAGCGGGTCAGGCAGTATCTGAGGAGACTTTAGTCTAATCAGTCTGTTTTTTTTGGATGCACATTTTTCAAAGATGAATGCAAATTTTATATCATACTTTACAAAAAACAAATGTGGTCAGGTAACTAGTAATTTAGAAATTACAAACTCTGCAATTAGAAATTAGAACAGTGCAGCATAGTAAAATGCCCTTTAGCCCACAATGTCTGTGCATAAATTGTATGAATAGAATTAGGCCATTCGGCCCATCAAGTCTGCTCCGCCATTCAATCATAGCTGGTCTACCTTTCCCTCTCAACCCCATTCTCCTGCCTTCTCCCCATAATTCTTGACCTTCCTCATCAGGAACCTTAAAAATACCCATTGATGGCCTCCTCAGCCGTCTGTGCCGATTAATTCTACAGATTCACCTCCCTTTGATTAAATAAATTCCTCCTTGCCTTCTTTCCAAAGATACGTAAATTTATTCTGCAACTATGGTGTCTTGTCCTAGACTCTTCCACTGGTGGAAGCATCCTCTCCACATCCACTCTATCCAGGCCTTTCACTATTCGGTAAGTTTTAATGAGGTCCCCCCTCATTCTTCTAAACTCTAGTGAGTATAAGTTCTTCGTATGTTAACCCACTTATCCCTGGGATTATCCTCGTAATCCTCCTGTGGACCCTCTGCGACACCAGCACATAATTTCTCAGATATGGAGCCCAAAACTGCTCGCAATGCCACCTGGGTTGCCTCATGATGCCATGTTAAACTAATCTCTTCTGCCTGCACATGATTCAAAGCCTCCCCATCCCTGACACCAGTTGCACAACTAATGGTGTCACCGTTTAGGCAGCACCACTTGCTTCCATAAATTGTAACCATCATTGAACAACCCACAGAGAACGAGGAACAGATTGTGTTCTTTGTTGCTGACCTCAAAGTTTAAGTTGACATTCTTGCAGACAACGAGAGGTGTGGCTGGGCAACTTTGCAGGTAATTCAGACATGATCTTCAGAGGATGCAAAAACTAACAGGATGTGTTTTCTGCATAATTCAACAACCAGCAACTGGGTAGTTACATGGCTGCCAACATTAATCGGCGATGTAATTATGGCCTTAACTAGCCGCTTACAGTGGATCGGGGTGCTTGGGACAGTAGGCAAATACCTTGCCCACCGATGAAGAATCTGACCTTGCAACTCTTCTACTTTGAACAACCAGGCTCGGGTTTCTGGTTTGGTAGCAATGTGTAGGGTCGCAGAAACAGGCCAACCCAACCTGCCCATGCTGACCAAGATGCCCCATCTTCGCTAGTCCCACTATAGTGTAAAGAATTACCTGAAATGTTACTGAGACACAGGGCGGAAACAGTCCCCTTCAGCATGGAAACAGACTCGACAAATAAACCTCCTTCCTTGAGTCAACTCGCCAAACATCAACACATGCATTCTTCTTCATGCGCATTGAATCTGAAAATGTTAATTTTTCTAGTACATTCTGTTTGCACATTCTACAAGCCCATCTCTATTATTCACCTGACATTTTCTCCACAATTTCTCTGGGGGTATTCTGAATTAGTATTCCATGTGTTTAGTCATACGACATGGAAACAGGTCCTCCGGCCCTACTTGTCCACAGCTGACCAACATGCCCCATTTAAGCTAAGTTCCACCTACCCGTGTCTGACCCATATCCCGCTAAACCCCTCCTATCCATGTACCTGTCCAAGTGTCATTTAATTGTTACAGTACGGTCCTCTGGCACCTCATTCCATATTACCACCACCCTCTGTGTGCAAAAGTTGTCCCTCAGATTCCTCTTAAATCTTTCCCCTCTCACCTTAAATGGCGGCATAGTGGTGCAGCAGGTAGAGCTGCTGCCTAACAAAGCTGGAGACCCTGGTTTCAATCCTGACAATGGGTGCAGTTTGTACGTTCTCCTTGTGACTGCGTGGGCTTTCTCTGGGTGCTCCGGTTTCCTCCCATATTCCAAAGATGCGCAGGTTTGTAAGTTAATTGCCTTCTGCGAATTGCCCCTAGTTTGTAGGATAGAACTCGTGTATCCGCACAGACTCGGTGGGCCGAAGAGCCTATTTGCACGCTGTATCTCTAAAATGAACTAAATTATGTCCCCTGGTTCTTGATTCCCCTACTCTGTGTATTCACTCTATCTGTTCCCCTCATGATTTTATACATTTCTCTAAGATCAGCCCTCAGCCTCCTGTGCTCCAAAGGTTCTGCGCTGTAGGTGTGGGGCCTAGATCCCAAGACAGTGGTGATCTTACTGGACTCTTTAGCGCCATTTTTTGGTGCATATAACATTTGTCTGAGGAGATCGGCTGCAACAGTATCCTGTCTGAACATGCAGGGGCAAAATTGCAGAGAAACTGAAATAGTTTATTGTCCTACCTTACCTGATTCTGACTTTGTTGTTAGTAGCCGTTTATCCATTGACCTGTAAAAATTTTGAATATATTCCACGAGGAATTATTAAGAGTAAGTCAGGTTTTTTAATATATTTCCCAACAGTTCGCTGAACAGTACACCACAGGAACGGGCCCTTCCGCCACAACATTTGCAACAAATGACGCCAAGTTAAACATCTCAACAGCCTGTACATGATCAATTTCCCTGCGCTTCGATGTGCCTTTGCAAAAGGCTCTTAAATGCCACTATTGCATCTGTCTCCATCCCCGCCCTTGGCAATATCCTGCAACCAAATTTAAACAAAATGCTTACTAGCCTAAAACCACAGAAGTCTATTGCCAGTCATTTATAGACACAAGTGCTGGATTAACTCAGCAGGTCAGGCAGCATCTCTGGAGAAAAAGGATGGGTGACGTTTTGGGTCAGGACCCTTCTTCATAGAGTTGTACACTATCTACACCTTCGGCCCACCAGGTCTTTGTCAAACATCTTGCACTATACCTCTATTCCACATCCCTCTGTGCCATGCCCATTCAAATACCTGTCCAGACGTCTCTTAAATATTGTTACTATTCCAGCCTCCTGCAGCATCTCTGGCAGAACAGTCCTGATACCAACAGTTCTGTGTGTGAAAAAATCTATCCCTCAGATCCCCTTTCAACCTCCTTCTACTTACCTTAGAAACATAGAAACATAGAAATTAGGTGCAGGAGTAGGCCATTCAGCCCTTCGAGCCTGCACCGCCATTCAATATGATCATGGCTGATCATCCAACTCAGTATCCCGTACCTGCCTTCTCTCCATACCCTCTGATCCCCTTAGCCACAAGGGCCACATCCAACTCACTCTTAAATATAGCCAATGAACTGGCCTCAACTACCCTCTGTGGCAGAGAGTTCCAGAGACTCACCACTCTCTGTGTGAAAAAAGTCTTTCTCATCTCGGTCTTAAAGGATTTCCCCCTTATCCTTAAGCTGTGACCCCTTGTCCTGGACTTCCCCAACATCGGGAACAATCTTCCTGCATCTAGCCTGTCCAACCCCTTAAGAATTTTGTAAGTAAATTAGACTTATGACTTATGCCTTTTAGTTTTAGACACCCCTCTCGAGGAAGGCAGCAGATTCTGGCTGTCTCCCCTGACAATGCCTCTTGTTGTTTTATATACCTCTATGAGATCACCTCTCATCTTCCTGTGGTCCAGGGAAAACGGACCCAACCTATCCAATCACTGCTTAAACCTCCAACCCTCCAAGCCAGGCACTAACCTTGCATAGGAACAAGGAACTGCAGATACTGGTTTACAAAAAAGGACACAGTGATGGAGTAACTCACTGGGTCAGGCAGAATGAGTGGATGGACTGGGCTGACTCCCATACTCTCTGCAGCCTCTAGCCAGTGTGTACAAGTGGATCTGTTGAGCATGCACAGTCTCAAGTCAACATTCAGACCTTGGCTGCAATCCAAAAAATCATTATCCAAGAGCAAGAGAGATCAGATTATGTTTTTGACAGCATTGGAATGATTTTAGGACTGCAAACTATATCTTAATTCATGTATCCTGCAGGCAAGACTGCCCAACAAATGCCGCCAACTTTACGAAATGTTGCCAATTTATTTTAAAACTGCAGCTTGTTTCTGCAGAAACCCACTTTATCTACACCCAGTGCAGTTCTTACCGGCAAGAAACCCTCAGCTTGTGCCTATAACCTGTAACTATTGAAGGTACGTTTGGTGTCAATGGCTGCAAATTGGATAGCCTCAGGGATAATGTCTGAAAATATTTTCTTTACGGTTACATTTACCATTTTCACAAGATTTTCTCCTTGTGATCTATATTAGACTTGCAATCATCTAGCTTATCGTTTTTTTTTTTATTGTCACCTGTGCTGGGGTACTGTGATAAACATTTTGCGTACTATCCAGGGAAATGATCTACAATCATACCATTGACGAGTACAACAGGTAGTGCAAAAAGACAAAGGAAGCAGTGTGCAGAATGTAGTGTTACTACTGCAGGGAAAGTGCAGGTTAAAAAAAAGTACAAGGGCCTCAACGAGATTGATTGAGAGATGGGGCATACATCCCCTAGCTTATGGGGAAAACGAGTAGTCTGAGAACAGCAGGGAAGCATCTGGTGGTATGTGCCTTCAAGCTTTTGTATCTTCTGCCTGACGGGAGAGAAGAGGGAATGACTAGGCTGTGAGTGGTTCATAGAGATCAAATATAGTTCTCTTTGAATTATAGATCAAACTACAGTGCCCTCTATAATGTTTGGGACAACGACTCATCATTTATTTATTTGCCTCCACAATTTAAGATTTGTAATGGAAAAAAATCACATGTGGTTAAAGTGCACATTGTCAGAATTTATTAAAGGGTATTTTTATACATTTTGGTTTTGCCATGTAGAAATTACAGCTGTGTTTGTACGTAGTCCCCACATTTCCAGGCACCCATAATGTTTGGCTCACATGGCTTCACAAGGATTTGTAACTGCTCAGGTGTGTTTAAATGCCTCCTTAATGCAGGTATAAAAGAGCTCTCAGCACCTAGTCTTTCCTCCAGTCTTTTCATCAACTTAGAAAACGTTTACTGCTGTTTATCAACACGAGTAAGTAATTTTTATTTATATAGCACATTTAAATCAACTCGCGTTGAAACCAAAGTGCTGTACATAGAAGAAAATGGGTTTCCATACATCCATACAAAATAAAAAAGAAAAGACACAACACACTATAAAATTTAACATGAACGGTCCCCCCACAGCAGAATTAATATTTTCCACTGTGAGGGAAGGCAGCAAAAAGGTGTGGACCAAAGTTCTGCCAATGAAAGTCAAAGAAGCAATTATGAGGCTGAGAAACAAGAAGATATCAGCCAAACCTTAGGCTTACCAAAATCTACTGTTTGGAACATCATTAAGAACGAGCACCGGTGAGCTTACTAATCACAAAGGGACTGGCAGGCCAAGGACGACCTCCACAGCTGATGACAGAAGAATTCTCACTATTATAAAGAAAAATCCCAAAACACCTGTCCGGCAGATCAGAAACACTCTTCAGGACTCGGGTGTGGATTCGTCAATTACCACTGTCCGTAGAAGACTTCACGAACAGAAATACAGAGGCTACACTGCAAGATTAGTGCAACACTGGTTAGCTGCAAAAATAGGACGGCCAGGTTACACTTTGCCAAGAAGTACTTAAAAGAGCAACCACAGTTCTGGAAAAAGGTCTTGTGGGCGGATAAGACAAAGATTAACATATCAGAGTGATGGTAAGAGCAAAGTATGGAGGAGAGAAGGAACTGCCCAAGATCCAAAGCATACCACCTCATCTGTGAAACACAGTGGTGGGGGTGTTCTGGCCTGGGCATGTATGGCTGCTGAAGGTACTGGCTCACTTATCTTCATTGATGACACAACTGCTGATGGTAGCATAATTAATTCTGAAGTGTATAGACACATCCTATCCGCTCAAGTTCAAACATGCCTCAAAACTCATTGGCTGGTGGTTCATTCTACAGCAAGACAATGATCCCAAACATACTGCTAAAGCAACAAAGGATTTTTTCAAAGCTAAGAAAAGGTCAATTCTTCAATGGCCAAGTCATTCGCCCGATCTACCCAATTGAGCATGCCTTTTATATGCTGAAGAGAAAACTGAAGGGGACTAGCCCCTAAAACAAGCATAAGCTAAAGATGGCTGCAATACAGGCCTGGCAAAGCATCACCAGAGAAGACACCCAGCAACTGGTGATGTCCATGAATCGCAGACTTCAAGCAGTCATTGCATGCAAAGGATATGCAACAAAATACTAAACATGACAACATTAATTTACATGACATTGCTGTGTCTCAAACATTATGGTGCCGTGAAATGGGGTGACTATGTATAAACACTGCTGTAATTTCTACATGGTGAAACCAAAATGTATAAAAATGGCCTTTATTAAAATCAGAAAATGTGCACTTTAACCACATGTGATTTTTTTTATTTCTATTACAAATCTGAAATTGTGGAGTACAGAGGCAAATAAATAAATGATGGGTTGTTGTCCTAACCATTATGGAGGGCACTGTATATCAAGTAGATGAAGTTACAGGAACCAAAGATGCTGGTTTACAACAATTGACACAAAGTGCTGGAGTGACTCAGAGTTCAAGGAAAATTAGGTAAAATTTGCTTTCAACTTTGAATAAACGCGAGTATGATTTTTGTTTCAAACTTTATAAGATTGAAAAGTCATTAGAGCAGAATTAGACCATTCTGCCCATCGAATCTGTTCCGTCATTCGATCGTGGCTGATCTATTTTTGCCTCCCAACCCCATTGTCCTGCCATCTCCCCATAACCCTTAATAAGATTGATAAGACATCAGAGCAGAAATGTTTTAGTTTGGAAGGAAGTGTACAGTTTACTGTATTTAAAGTGCAGGTTGAAACTATTCTGGTCCATTATTCTGTGGTCCAACAACACCCATTTTTTGGATCTGTGGTGTACAACCGTACTGATTAACTAATTCCACCTGAGATGTAAAATTAACCAAGATCTGTACTGATCTGTACCTTATTAACACATCAGTGAAACTTCCATAATCGTAGCTGACAGCATTCCCTATTTATTAAAGCTTTGAGTTACCAACAGTTCTCAGAAATGGAACAACGCTCTTGTAACCGTGACGTGTCCTCTTTCGAGACATGGAACAGTTCTACTCAGAGGAAGATGTTCGTGGGGAATATTCTGAGGACCCACACTGGCTTGGGTTCAACCTGGAGTAATTTCCCTACATATTCTTATTATACACGCCCGGAGGTTTCCCCGAAAATGTGGTGCCTAAGCAGGGTGAAGCAGCCGATCTCAACATCAACGCCACTTCCGCGCCAATCAGTGGGTTGAATTGCCCCCCTGCGGCCACGGCTCTGGGTCTGCGGCCACTGCTCTGGGACTCCGGCAATGTCCATTCTCATAGTCGACCTCCGAGGCCAACTTGCTGGGCTGTTATCTCGGTCCCTCAAGACTCTGAAATCAGTGGTGATTCAGATTATTTCTCTAAGGCAGCAATGTGGTAGCTTTCATTCATGATGTTGGTATTCCTGGACAAACTCAACAAATTAGATCTGTATTTTCAGACAGATTCATGTTGCTGTTTACATATTTATAAGATACTTACTTTGATGGTGCTGTCTAGTTCCTGAAATGAATAGCAGTTACAAACTATAAACCACAAACCAAGATAAAACACTGTAATTTTAAGGAAATGATTTTGCAATTGAATGATTTAGTTGAAAGCTACAACATGGAAACAGGTCCTTGGCCATGCCGACCATCGTTCACCTCGTTCACACTAGTTCTCTGTATCCCACTTTCTCTACACACCAGAGGCAATTTACAGAGGCTGATTAACCTACAAATATGCACGTCTTTTCAGATGTGAGAGGAAAGCAGAGAACCCGGAGGAGACCTACACGATCACAGGGAGTAGGTGTAAACTCCACACAGAGGTCAGGCTTGAACTTGGGTCTCCTGCGCTGAGGCAGCAGCTCTACCGACTGTGCCACAGTACTGCCCTGGTGTATTGGAAATGTATTTTTCAGAATTTTTTTTTAAAGAAGGGAGTGCATTGAAATCAGCAAGAAATGGTTTCCCAAAGCCCAAATAAATATTTAAATTAAATGTAGAGAGTGACGGAAGATACCACAGTTGCTGAAATCACAAAGTGCGGGAAGTCCTCAGCAGGTCAGGCAACATCTATGGAGGGAATAGACAGAGGACATTTAAGCTCAGAGCTCTGCCTGAGCTGCTGAGTTCCTCCAGCACGTTTTGTTTTGCCCTAAAGAGGTAATGTCAAGCAGTTTTGGTGAAGGTGCAGTCTTCTGAGTTTGCTTGAGTGTGTAAAAGCTGGAGGATATCATCATTTGCTCTGAAATGTCATCAGTTATCGTGTGCGGTTGAAAATGAAATACAGATGGGCTTTAGATAAAGAACACTGGATGACATTTTAATTAAACAGATAATTGCAAGAGTTTGGCATTATCTCAGTGCATCTCAGTGTATACATTATATATTGGGTACGCAAGCAAAGAATTTCACAGTGCCCAGCCACAGGTGACAATAAAGTATTCCTTCCTATCAAGCTTTTTCTTGCAGTCAAGGAAATTTGCTTTCAAAATTGATCAAGTGCATCATAGGTCTAAATGGAAAAGAGCAGGAAGAATATTGTCAATAATACCATGCAATACAGTTCTGTTCATAACTTGTTCGTTGTTTAGGAAGCAAAATTATCTTCCATTGAGTGGATCTTCCCAACCTCCGTACCGATGTATAAGATGAGGTTGGACAACTTGGATTGTTTTCTCTGGAGTGCCGGAGGCTGAGGAAAGACCTGATGGAAGTATATAAAACTATGTAATGTATAGATAGGGTAAACAATTGGAACCTTTCTCCCCAGAGTGGAAAGGTCCAAGACTGGAGGGTGTATCTCCAGTCTGAAGAAAGGTTCTGACCCAAAACGTCACCTATTTTTCTCCAGAGATGGTCTGACCTGCTGAGTTACTCTAGGATTTTGCATCTCTCTTGGGTATACTTTTAGGTCAAGTGGGGCAAAGTTTAAAGGAGATGCACAGGGCAAACATTATCCATGTACCAGTCAAATTGACTTTCAAATGTAGATACAAGGAACAGCAGATGCTGGTTTACAAAAAAAGACACAGAGTGCTGGAGTAACTCAGTGGGCCGGGCAGCATGTTTGTAAAACGTGGCTAGGAGGCGTTTTAAGTTGGGGCTCTTCTTAAGATTGATTATCCATGGGACGAGAATGGTTGAACTTGGAGGAAGCCCATGTGGTCACAGGGAGAACGTGCAAACTTCCCACAGACAGCACTCGAGGTCAGAGTTGCACTCGGGTCTCTGGCACTGTGAGGCAGGAGGTCTACCAGCTGAGCCATTGTGCTGCCCCAAACCAGAATACTACAGCATTTCTTCAGTGCTGCATTAAGGGCTTTGTGCTTTGGCCATTCCTGGAGTTTAAACCCCCAATTTTCGATCCAATGGCATTAATGCACGATTCGCATTATAAGCAAAAATGTAAAATCAGGTGCACAAAGCTTATACTGCTTGGACCCTCCGATGTGTTCTGTATAGTACGTTGATTCATCTTCAGTAGCATATCTGGAGGACTTCTTCTACTTCTTCATTCGTGTGGTGTGCACAGCCTAAAGTTGTTGGACAACTTGTTCTATTTGATCTTCCGTTTGCACACGTCGAGTTGATTGCATTAGTCAAAACAGGTGCCACGTGAAGGTTGCAATCTTCCACCCCATCTGGAGGACATGGATAGGCAATGTAACATTGATTCTAGGACGTCTCCTGCCATATGTCATTCCTAATCCAAAGTAAATTTAAGATGAATCAAGACAGAAACACAATGAGCTGCAGATCCTGCAAGATTCCAGCATCTGCAATTCCTTGTGTTTCAGTCTTGATTCATCTTAAATTTACTTTGGATTAGGAATGATACTTGGCAGAAGATGTCCTAGAGTCATACGGCATGGAAACAGGCCTGGGCCCAACTTGCCCACGTTGACCAAGAACCCCCATTTACGTTTGTACCTTCCTGAGCTTGACCCATATTCCTCTAAACCTTCCCTATATATGTACGTATCCAAATGTCTTTCAACTGTTGTTATAGTACCTGCCTCAACTACCTCCTCTAGATCCATATACCCACCACCCTCTGTGTACCGAACTCCGGTTAATGTCACCATTTACAAACTACAATTGCCTTTTGTTTTTAAGGAGGTTGGAGAACCGACGAAAGAGGAGAAAGTGGTGGCGAAGTACTTGCGATTCAATTGTCCAACCAAGTCCACCTCCATGATGGGCCACAGAGTTGATTATTTTATTGGTAAGATCACACCGTAACATATTAAAATCAATTTCTGCTACTGGGTAAATAACATGCTCACTTGTTTGGATATGTGGTATTGGCACATCTGTGTATGTTGTCTTTGTGCCTCTACATGTTTCTTGACAATGACAATTCTTAAGCTAATGAATCGTGGGTTTGGTCAGGAGCATATTTATTTTGTAACTCTTGGATTTTGCAGTGTTGCTCCATTCTGCTGTTTTGCACTCATTGCATTTATTGTTGTATATATTGTTACCGTTCATATACTTTTACTCTGAACTTCATGCAAACAAGGAGTTTTATTGCACCCAGGGGTATATGACTTTAGACTTTACTTTAGAGATACAGCACAGAAACAGGCCCTTCGGCCCACCGAGTGCTCGCCAACCAGTGATCACCCTGTACACTAGCACTATTCTACACTACACTAGGGGCAATTTACAATTTTACAGAAGCCAATTACAAACCTGTACGTCTATGGCATGTTGGATGAAACCAGCGCACCCGGAGAAAACCTAATGCAAAAACAGCAGCTGTAGTCAGGATTGAACCTGTGTCTCTTCAGCTGGAGGACAGCAACTCGCTGTGCCGCCCATGACAATAAACTAATCTGGTATCATTCAGCCACTGGATTCTTCACTGCCATTCAATTAGGTTATCACTGACATGCACTGTGGATCCATTTAATCCCTTTAGTTCCAATTTCTGATATCCAACAAAGTCTGTCATTCTCAGTTTTGAAAACTTCACTTGTTCTTTAGCAATTGTATGTTGAAATATTCTCGCAAGTGTTAGTGCAAGTGTTATGCAACCCTTCAGCCCAACTCTGAAACAGTTTAGTTTATTATTTTCTCGTATGCAGAGGTACAGTGAAAAGCTTTTTTGTTGCATACTCTCCAGTCAACGGAAAGACTATACACGATTGCAATTAAGTCAACCATAGTGCACAGTTACAGGATAAAGGGAATTATGTTTAGTGCAAGATAAAGTCCAGCAAAATTCGATTAAAGATAGTCCGAGGGTCCCCAATGGCACAGACCCTTCAACCCAACTCGTCCGTACTGACTAAGATGCCTATCTAAGCTGACATATCCCTTTAAAACTTTCCTATCTGTTCACCTGTCCAATTGTCTTTTAAATGTTGTATTCTACTTATACTGTTATTTACAGTTATAGTGGAATAAAAGTCTTCAGACATGAAAATCTGTTTTACTTTCCATAGCTCCCAATCCTGATCTCTCTAAAAGCTTTTCTATTGTTGATCCCATTGTTTCAAAACTCTTTGTCGGTGACCTTTGCCACAAGTTTATTATCCATTGTCAAAAGTACTGCAACTTGAAGAGTATTGTTTATCCTGCGCATTTTGTTCTTAATTTGCTTGTCAATAAACTCAGACCAGTTGTAAAGATGGTATTTTGGCTTATTGTCTTTGTGCAAAATCCATCTTCCCTGAATATTTTCTTTGTAAAATAATGTAGTAATAATATTTTTTAAATAAGTTAAGGTACTATAAAAGTAAAAATAAATATTTGATCAGAATTATTCCAGAAATGAGAGGCTATATCGTACCAAGAAAACTGGGTTCAATTTATTCTTGAGAAAATAGATATCGTATGATATTTTTTTTATTATAAAGAGGTTTGATAGGGTAGATCTGGAGGAAATGTTTCAATTTGCCTACTAGATTGGAACTGGGGACCCCATAAGTAGTCATAGTCATACAGCGTGGAAACAGGCCTTTTGGTGCAACTTGCCCACATCGACCAACATATCCCAACCACATTAGTCCCACCTGCTTATGTTGGGCCTATATCCCTCTGAACATGTCCCATCTATGTACCTGTTTCATTGTTTCTTAACCATTGCAATAGTCCCTACCTCCTCTGGCGCACTCACCACCTTTGTGTGAAAGTAAGCCCATCAGAAAATTAATTAGCTGTCTCTTGACTGATTGTTAAATTGTGGAGCTCACTGTCATTATTTAATAAATGACTGTTAAAACACAAAGTACACCAGGATAAGTGCTCAACCAAGAAAACCAAGCTCAATGCCAAAGTAGTATTTAAACTGCTTATGTACACTTATGCTATATTATGCTCAGTATAAAGCTATCTCATGTTAACAAACACATAAGCTAAATGTTTAACCAAGAAACCCAATCCCATTGCCACATAAGAATCTAAGATGCCTTTACACAGTTGCACAAAGACTAGGCGAGTAGATGCCAGTATATCATTGGGGTTATCAAGTGGGCACCTCCCTTCACTGGTGTTTCTTTGAGTTGGGGCCATGACACCTCGGGAAGTCTCAACAGTTAGTTCTGGCATCCCAGAACCATCCTCTCAATGCCTGCTCTCACCACCAATGCTACCAGTCAAATAACAGTCAAAGCAAACAAAGTGAAAACTAACAAGATGTATGAAGAACAACGGGGTAGTTTAGTGGGATTAAATTAAGACGAGTGATGGGTGGTTGTTGCATTATTAATAAAGCTATAAAATAGTCGGGTTGAATGGTCTATTTCTGCTCTTTGAGATGCATGGTAATACTGCCACCTCATTTCAGCATCCAAAGCTATAGATTGCTTGCTGGATTCTAAATGGGCAAAAGCAAAGAAAGGAGAGGAGGCTGTCTTTACAACCAGAGAATCAGTAGTGGAATATTGTAACAGGTTTGTGGAATTTTTCTATTGCTACATTAGCAAATTATTCCTATATTAATACCATTGGCAGTTTAAACTAATCCCATATGCGCGCACTTGGTCCATTTATCTCTATTCCCTGCCTACCCATGTGCGTCTAATGAATCAGAATGGATGAAAGGGGATGGGGCATCATTAGGAACATCTTCCCTCTCCTCCATCTTTTTTCTCAGTGCTCCACCAGGATTCACAGCCCATTTCCCCTCCTCTTCCACCTATATTTCTTCCTCTGGCTTCACAATTCACAACTCTTTTATCCTTATCTCGCACCTTTTCTCTTCTCATCTCTGGCCTTTGTCCAACCATCCTCCTATCGAGAACCCTCCTCACCTGCATCTACTTACCACTCGCTCTCTCCCTTTTCTCTTCCAACTTTCTCCTCCCCACCATCACAAACCGTCTGAGGAAGGGTTCCGAACCCAAACGTCACCTATTCCTTTTCTCCAGAAATGCTGCCTGACCCGCTGAGTTACTCCAGCACATTGTGTCTATCTTCTGCATCCTGACCTGTTGAGTTACTCCTGCACTTTGTGTCTTTGTTTATAAAACAGCATCTGCAGTTCCTTGTTTCTCCCTATTAAGAGCATCTGTTTGGGTTAAAGGTATTGATGATAACAAACTCGCAAATATTTTTCTTTAACTTGTACGTTAATGGCGAACGTAACCCAAAACATTTTTCCCCGCATTGCCGACAGGCTCCTCAAGAAACAGTTCTTCCACAGAGCCCTGAAAGTCATGAAAAAGAAGTCTGAAAAGGAAATCAAAAAGGAGAAAGGGAAAAATGACAGCAGCAAAGAGGAGGAAAAGAAGAGCAAGAAGGAATTGGCTAAGGATGAAAAGAGTAAGAAGGAGAAGAAAAAAGATAGTGAAAAAGACGAGTGTAAGAAAGAGAAGAAGGTATGAGACGTAGTCCCCTCCTTCGTACACCCATCTCCTTCCACATAATTTGTATTTTATCCTCCCCATCCCTTCCACCCATATCCCTCCCTCTGACTTTACATTTCACTCCTCAGTATCTGACACCCTCTTGTCTCATTTTCAACTCCAGCCTTTGTCACTTTCTCCACCCATCAATCCCTTCCCACCCCTCCCAGCTTTCTCCCCCCCTACTAAAATCATTCTGAAGAAGGGCCCTGACCCAAAACGTTGTCTGTCCATTTCCCTCCAAATATGCTGCCAGACTTAGTATTATAGAGCCACACAAATAAATTGCAGATGATGAAACTTTGAGCAAAACAAACAAAGTGCTGGAGGAACTCAGTGGCTCAGACAGCATCAGTGGAGGGAATGGGCAGGCGACATTGTGAAGTCGCCAGATATACACCATAGAAACAGATCCCTACAGCATGGAAACAGGCAGAGTGGATGGTTGGGTTTAATCAATCAATCAATGTGCTTTATTTGTCTCATGAGCAACCGCACAGTGAAATTCTCTTTGCATACGTATGTGTCTTGCATACACTTGATTTGACACATTTCCAATGTCTGGTCCAAACACAGGCATGTAGGACTAGCTTGAGTGGGGCATCTTGGTCTGCATTGACCAGTTGGGTCGAAGGGCCTGTGCTAATATAAGAGGTGATCACTAGTTGGCGGGACTCAATGGGCCAAAGGGCCTGTTTCTGCACTATCTCTAGAGTCTGTTTCTGTGCTGTACAGGGCTGGTTCTGTGTTTTATCACTACAACACCGAGGTAATTCTTTACACTTTTCCAAACCTTATCATCGTAATCGCGGGACTACGTCAGAACTTTCCACTCTGTGTTTGTTTTTTTGTTTAGGATGAAACTCCAGGAACACCAAAGAAGAAAAAAGAAACAAAAAGAAAATTTAAGTTGGAACCGCACAATGACCAACTTTTCCTTGATGGCAATGAGGTAATCACCAGCTTTAGAAGCTTTTCAAAACGGGTCATATCCTGTCCCTCTCGATGAGCTGCAGACATGAGTTCCACAGGTGATCAGAGATCCTCCATACCTCCGTATCAGAGTCACAGCCGAGTGTCATCCTGACCCCACCAAGGTCCATTCATGTCTGACACCCGACAGCAGAACCGGCTGCCGCTTCACCCTTTCTGCCAGCCCTCTTACCTTTGGCAGTGCTCTCGATCTGAACACCTCTCACCTGCTGCTCACCGGCTTCGTTCATGTCAGCCTTAAATTCCGACAGCCGAGTAACCTCAATTGGTCCCTTGAGCGCGCTGTCGGAATTTAAGATTTGCGGGTAGCGGCAGGAGAGAGGTTTTCAGATGGAGAGCACTGCCAGAGGTAAGCGGGGACCGGCAGAATGAGCTGTCCAGTCCCGGCGGCCACTCGCAGCCACCCGAGCTAATTCACTCCCCAGCACAATGCAGTTGCTCCGTGCCCGGAGCATCGCAAGTGGGTTACTGACCCCGATACCCTCCTTCACAACGCTCCTGCCCTCCCCGCAACTTTACCTCGGGCCAGACTCCTCAAACACTCAAAAGAACTCTCCCCACCCTGGGAAATACGGTATTTAAAAACATAAAGCGCCAAGAAATGTACTTACCATGTTATTGGTACACAAACTCCATTCTTCTCTCTTTGTTTCCTAAGACAAGCGCTGCGGTTGAAAGGCACGGAGAATTATGCTTACCTAAGCGATCGATCTCTTAGATAGGCATAATTCTCCCATGCCTTTACTATTTATATTTAATAATTACAATTTCATAATTTTAGTCAGGGTAGGCAGTGCCTACCCTGACGGCACTTGCCTGCTTGGTAGAGTTGATGGGAGAATAAATGGTGGGATCAATGCACACGGGTGGTTGATGGTCGACAGAATCGATAAGCTGCAATGCCTGTTTCTCTGCTGTCTCTGTGTCCCGACTTTCAGCAAGAGAAAGGCACACACAGAGACTGCAAACACCGAAAACATGAGCAAATAACAGTGCTGGAGGGTCTCAGTGGGGCAAGCAGCATCTTTGGAGGGAAATGGATAACCGACATTTGGTTTGGGACCCCGTCAACCTCCTGCATGAGGCAGGGTCCTGTCCCGATCCGTCGACTATCCATTCCCTCCACATGATGCTGCCTGACTCGCTGAGTTCCTCCAGTACTTTGTTTTTAATTTTAAGCAAGAGAGTTTTGAGTGTGGATACGGAAACTTTGAACTAAAGTGACTGTGTAATTTGAGAATACCCATTCTTCAGTAGTACCTTGCTTTACTTTTATCTCAATCTGGCATCGATAAACTGCATGATGTGAAATTAATGTAGTCAGTCAACCCTGTCTTGAGACAGTCTGAGCGTGGAGAGGAAGTGGGCTTTTCTTCTGCTGAGGCCACCACCGTTCCTGACATACCAAGCCATTCTTACTGAATGGTACAATATTAATGGTACATAAGTTTCCTCCAAGTGCTCCGGTTTCATCCCACATCCAAGGTTTGAGGGTCAATTGGCTCTCTGTAAATTACCCCTAATGTGTAGGGAGTTGGTGTGAAAGTGGGATGACATAGGATGGCTGGTAGATGCTCGCCGTGGACTTGGTGGGTAGAAGGGCCTGTTTTCATGCTGTATTACTAAAACTAGATATCCACAGATCTCATGTTTTTCTCCATGTTCTTTCAATGTCCTGTCCTGTCCATTATTTTTGCAGGTATACGTGTGGATCTATGATCCTGTTCATTTCAAGACGTTTGCGATGGGACTGATATTAGGTAAATAGCCCAAGAAGCTGTCTTGCACCAGCAATTTATGGAAGCTTATTATTCAATTTGTTTTTACTTCCCCTCCTCACTGCTGTATCCTGCCCACTCCTATCATCTCTTCCCCCCCCCCCCCCCCCCCCCCCCCCCAACTCCACTTGCCCTATCTCGCTCGACCATCATTTCAGCAGCAGGTCTGGTCTAACTCTCTGTGTGTTTGCTTGTTGAACAGTTATTGCAGTGATAGCTGCCACACTGTTCCCACTGTGGCCAGCGGAGATGAGAGTAGGTGTTTACTACCTCAGCGTTGCGGCAGGCTGTTTTGTGGCCAGCATCCTTCTCCTGGCAGTGGGTGAGTAAGGATTTCTGTTCAAACAATTCTTACCTTGTATTGTACTCATTTATTTCAGTTAAATAAGCTTTACTGAACCTTAGGGGTATAAAGGCTTTAAGAAGCAGAAGGTAATAGCACTTCAATGGTAAAGACTGCTTTTGCTACAATCATGGATGGAGCATTTGGACAGCGTGGGCACGTTGGATTGAGGGACTCTGCTGGTAATTATATATTTGTTTCTTCAACCCCTTGCAGCTCGATGCATTCTCTTCCTCTTAATCTGGCTTCTGACCGGTGGCCGACACCATTTCTGGTTTTTGCCAAATCTGACGGCAGATGTTGGCTTCATTGACTCCTTCAGGCCCCTGTACACACACGAGTACAAAGGGCCCAAGTCGGACTCCAAGAAACCTGGTGAGGAGACGAGCCCCGAGAAACCCCAGGCTGGCGAAGAGGAAGCCAAAGAGGAAGAGGGAGAGGGGGAGGAGTCGGCGACAGGAGCGGAGGGAGTGGCGGCGGGTAGTCCAGCTGCGGAGAGACCGTCTGACACGGACAGCGACCGGCGAGATGAAGACTGCTCCCAGCACAGCAGCGGCAATGGGAATGACTTTGAGATGATCACGAAAGAAGAACTGGATCAGCCCACAGACGACGAGGAAGAAGACGAAGAGGAGATGAGGAGGAAGATGATGAGACACAACCACTACACAGTAAGTCGTAGAACCGGGACATTTCCACCTCCAGCAGCCAAGCACAATGAGCTGTTGTTGGAGACAGTTCCACGTTGGTGCAGACATCTGCCTAGTCCACTGTGAGCACCGCCAATGAGAAATTATGAAGTTTAAAACTGCATGATAATCATAGCATTTTAAAATTACCCCACTCAAAACACAACGATCATAAGCCGTTACATTCAGGTGGAGCTGAGGGTTGTCAAGGGAATTGTGCCGGTGCAAGTTTGTTACATATGAATAGTAGGGCTTCCCATCAATTTGCATTGTGATATTTCAGAATATGATTTCACAAAGGCCCCTCGACACGACCCACCTAGAGTTCCAGGGGGAGTTCTCAATGGTGTGTGTTATTGCTCAGCTGAAGGAATCGAGAGGCAAAGGCAGGGTGCTAAGGTTTGAAATATCCCCGCTCCCAGCATTGTAACCTCCCCCTCCCCCATGGCTCACAGGAACTCCACTCTCCCTCCAGTTAATAGGTGATGCCATGAAGTTGGAAGGTGAGGTTATGAAAGATGAGACTTACTGTAATCTGGGAAAATATTGCTGTTTGTGGGTTGGAGAATATGTGGGTGCCAGATGATCTATAAAAAGTCCCTAAATTTCACCATATTTGGACTTCTGTGCGAAACAGAGCCCTGTGCAAAGCCACTGGTTTCTTACGGACCTTTGGTGCTAGGAACGGTGGCTTTGGTGGCCTTGAAGAAACTAAAAATTGAACCAGAACAGAACGGTCCGTTTCTGTTTAACGATCTCCTCAAATCTGATAATGAATCATAAAATGCACCTTGACTGCTGGATCAAGCACCAACATGTTCCATTGCAATTAAAATTCTCTTATCCGGCTTTTGTCATTTTTCGGGTGATTATCAATTGAGCATTAAAAACGGATGTCTTCTTCAGCTGTGGATGGAATTGGTTAAGCGTAGACAGGAACGATGCTTAAGTATGGATTTTATAATTAGGTTTAAAAATTTGTGATAGGTACACACAGTATGTGATAATTTGGTAAGTTTAGATTGCAGCCAAAGAATTTCCACCCCTTCAAAGCGTGGGATAACTGAATAAAGCATTTGATTCTCCAACTTCCATTAGTTTGACCTCTTGATGGCTGCGCAAAATACTCCTTTTAAAAAAAGTTGAAGTGTTTTGGTTGGGGGTCTGTTTCAACAGAAGGAACACTCAGCTTGCTGCAGTTTTCACATTCATTTAATTTAGTTTGTACAACTGGGGCTGTGGACTTTGAGTCACTTTGCAAAGACAGGACAAGTTGTAGTAAGCAAGCGACAGGAAATCCTGATGCATTTGCAAACCACACTGACCATGTTACCCAATGCATAGTTAAATAATTTCTTGTGTAATGGATGTTCAGATATATCAGCATTACACAATTTGTTCAATATCTCTTCAACTGAAACACACACACACACATACACCTCCCAGCTAATTAGAAATGATAAACATTTGGAGCTGTCAGTTTTCAAGCCTTCTTGCATCCATTAGATCTCTGACACTGATGGCTGATGCATTGAGTTAAATGTGGAACTAAATTAGTCTCCAGTATCTGTTCATGGAGCAGTAATTAACTGAGGTCTGACATTTCACCAAGCTATCTCAACGTGGACCACACAACTTAATAGTTAACTGTTTAATTAATTAAACTATAGCACAGAAAAGAAATACTTGGTAGTGTAGGAATTTTCTATATTCATATGCTTTTCCTAATGAAATGATAAAGCATTTTTTTTTCTGTTATCATGTGTCTTTCTTGGAGAAAGATTTGCCGGCGTGCCAGTTGTTCTTCTGGTAGTATCTCAACCTGCTCTCGGCTGTTTTTTTGAGTATTTGTACATCGTATAGTGTAGCTCCTGGCTAGTGCTATTTGTGTATATTGCAGCAGAGAGAGTGGTGGAGAGAGAGTGAGAGGGAGGCAAGTGCTTGCTTCTTGCTCTTATTCAAACCCCGTTATGTCCATATTTGGATTGCTACATAATTTAAAGATTTGTCTTTATGATTACTGGAACATTATTTAAACAATAACTGTTTAGCTATTTGAGGAATTAAATGTATCCTTCAATGCAATTAAAAAAAAAAGTGAAACACATGTGTCTCTTGATTTACCTTTTCACTCAATTTCTAGGAGTTAAAGAATCTTGTTTTTCAACAAGGCTAACACTATAAATTTTCACACAATTTTGCGCTCCACTTGCAACATCCCTTAAGAGAATATTTCCTAACCAATTGCCTAAAAATGGTCCACCACCAATTTTCCAGCACCCTTGGGTCTAGAGCCTTTCTGGATTTACCTGTTCTGCAGGACCAACAGAAGCCACGACCTCCTAATGGAGTCCAACGGTACTGGAATGGTCCGCACAGGGCCTGAGATACAGCCCGCAAAGTCGGCTATGGGAACAGATCTGTCGGGCCAGAGTTGCGAATGCTGGGGTAAATTTGACCCGACGATCGGCGCGCAAGTCCTGATGTGGTTGAGGTCGGCCACCTCACACGGCCTAGGCGCCACATTTTCAGGGGGGATTTCAAGTGCGCTCTTGTAATTCTGTCCAGATTAAAGGTGACAGACTGTCAGTGCCTGAAAATCAGTGGTGGGCCTGTATCTAATGGATACAAATCATACATTAAATTTGCAAGGAATCTTGTAACTAACAAAAAAATACAGAGAGTGATTTAAGGTTTAAAATAGTTTATTGAAAATTTTTTTTGGTAATTTTGTGTAATATCCCATTTACTTAAACTTGAAATTCAAACTGGTTTAATGTCACAGGTGTATGTATCTTAACCAAATTTAACATCGACTTCACTATAATGTGCATTTGTCCATTATGAAAACAGAAACTATTTTTGGTTTGGTTCTCTTTGACACAGTACCTGAAATTTAATCAGAAAGATTAATGCCATTTACAGCTGAAGGTACTCCTGCTTGAGCTTATTTTCAATTGAAGGGTGCTAATCTTTTAAATGCAAACACTGAAATTTGATCACTAGTTAAATTATGACTTGAACTAGTTACATAGCTCTTAACTCTGCAGTTCTAATGGATAGATTTCTCTTTGCCCTTGTCCCTAGTGGCAGAAGAACATCCATACCAAGGCTGGAGCCAAGAGGGATGAATGTAGTTGTGGATGTGTACACTGGAAACTAAACAAATCAGACGCCACTCCGTCTGCAGTGGAGATATTTGTATCTAATCAGTGTTGGCTGGATTTAAGTTTAGATTCTCAAGGCAAGTTCATCTTGCTGATATCACAGCTCATCTTGTTCATACAACATTTAAATGTGACTGATTTAATTAACCAGAATTAAACAGAACGAGGAACGCAGGCCATCAAATTCACGTCTCACTTGATTACAAAGCAAACAAATGACAGACCTCAAAATTGATCATATTTTTAATTTTTTTTATTTGAAACAGTAACCATCCTCAAAATTATTTTCTATTTTTGCTATGAGTGGAATGCTTGATCCCATTTACAGACCTTGTTCTGTTGATAGAGGGGGCATCATTTCATTGGCAATAAGAGGCTAATATCTAAGACAGATGATGACATTTGGGACATTTGAGGTAGAGACTGATTTGCCTTCAACCAGCAACTGGGAATAAACCTGGTCAGTGCTAATAAGCTTTGGACTTAAAAGTAATTTGTTGGAAGGGTTATATAGCACAATTTATAACCTCAGAATATTCCAATGTGCTTTACATTCAATCAGGTTACTATTGAAATGCAGTTACTGTGGTCAATTCCATAAAGAGCAATAACAATGACTATCAGGTTCACTGCTGGAGATTAACAGGGTAATGAAGATACATCTACTGCTCTAAAAATAAATATGGATACTTATGGATAAATATGTTCACAGCAGAACTAATGCATCCAAAACAGCACATCTGGCACTGTAGCACTGGGAGAAGATTATGCTCAAGTCTCTGGAGTTGGACTTCAGTCCAACCTTCTGACCCAGGTGACAGAGTCGTCCATTAAGTCAAGGGTACATACCAAAATGTTCCAATTTTCTTACATTTCCAACCGTGGCAAGGACACGTTCCATAAATCTATGTTAACTTACTCATAAAGGCACCTTGAAAGAAAGGCAATAAAATAGTAACATCCAAATTCAGGTCCACAGTGAAGGAAGCCGATGCATTCTTTCCCCACTTGCTGATTCCGGGCTTAATCATTCCTTCAAGATGTCAAGGATCTGGGTACAGAATGGGGGGTTCTGCAGAGAGGAAAACAAGACAGTCGTACTTGATAAAATGTTATACGCACAGCCGGCAGATATAGTACATGCTCTTCCTGTGGTGAAAAGGGACAAGAGTCATGTACAGCGTGGAAACCGGCCCTGCTGGCCAATATGCCCATCTACACTAGTGCCACCTGCCTGCATTTGGGCCTATATCCCTCCTAACCTGTCCTATCCATGTACCTGTCTAAATGTTTTTCATATGTTCCTATAGTACCTACCTCCTCTGCCAGTTTTTTACACCGCCTTTTGTGTAAACAAAGTTAACATAGAAACATAGAAATTAGGTGCAGGAGTAGGCCATTCAGCCCTTCAAGCCTGCACCGCCATTCAATATGATCATGGCTGATCATCCAACTCAGTATCCCGTACCTGCCTTCTCTCCATACCCCCTGATCCCCTTAGCCACAAGGGCCACATCCAACTCACTCTTAAATATAGCCAATGAACTGGCCTCAACTACCCTCTGTGGCAGAGAGTTCCAGAGACTCACCACTCTCTGTGTGAAAAAAGTCTTTCTCATCTCGGTCTTAAAGGATTTCCCCCTTATCCTTAAGCTGTGACCCCTTGTCCTGGACTTCCCCAACATCGGGAACAATCTTCCTGCATCTAGCCTGTCCAGCCCCTTAAGAATTTTGTAAGTTTCTATAAGATCCCCTCTCAATCTCCTAAATTCCAGAGAGTATAAACCGAGTCTATCCAGTCTTTCTTCATAAGACAGTCCTGACATCCCAGGAATCAGTCTGGTGAACCTTCTCTGCACTCCCTCTATGGCAATAATGTCCTTCCTCAGATTTGGAGACCAAAACTGTACGCAATACTCCAGGTGTGGTCTCACCAAGACCCTGTACAACTGAAGTAGAACCTCCCTGCTCCTGTACTCAAATCCTTTTGCTATGAAAGCTAACATACCATTCGCTTTTTTCACTGCCTGCTGCACCTGCATGCCTACTTTCAATGACTGGTGTACCATGACACCCAGGTCTCGCTGCATCTCCACTTTTCCTAATCGGCCACCATTTAAATAATAGTCTGCTTTCCTGTTTTTGCCACCAAAGTGGATAACCTCACATTTATCCACATTATACTGCATCTGCCAAACATTTGCCCACTCACCCAGCCTATCCAAGTCACCTTGCAGTCTCCTAGCATCCTCCTCACAGCTAACACTGCCCCCCAGCTTAGTGTCATCCGCAAACTTGGAGATATTGCCTTCAATTCCCTCATCCAGATCATTAATATATATTGTAAATAGCTGGGGTCCCAGCACTGAGCCCTGCGGTACCCCACTAGTCACTGCCTGCCATTGTGAAAAGGACCCGTTTACTCCTACTCTTTGCTTCCTGTTTGCCAGCCAGTTCTCTATCCACATCAATACTGAACCCCTAATACCGTATGCTTTAAGTTTGTATACTAATCTCTTATGTGGGACCTTGTCGAAAGCCTTCTGGAAGTCCAGATATACCACATCCACTGGTTCTCCCTTATCCACGCTACTAGTTACATCCTCGAAAAATTCCACAAGATTCGTCAGACATGATTTACCTTTCGTAAATCCATGCTGACTTTGTCCAATGATTTTACCACTTTCCAAATGTGCTGCTATCCATCTTTAATAACTGACTCTAGCAGTTTCCCCACTACCGATGTTAGACTAACTGGTCTGTAATTCCCCATTTTCTCTCTCCCTCCCTTCTCACCTTAAACCCATGTCTTCTGATTCTCAATGCCCCTACTCTGGGCAAGACACTCCATGCGTTTGCCCAACCTATTCATCTCTTGATTTTGTGCACCTCCAGAAGATCATCCCTCATCCTCCTACGCTCCAATGAATAGAGTCCTAGCCAGCTCAATCTCTCCCTATAGCTCAGTCCCTCGAGTCATCCCCGTAAATCTCTGCATCCTTTCCAGCTTGACACCATCTTTCCTATAACAGGATGCCCAAAACTGAACACAATACTCTAAATGTGGCCTCACTGACATCTTATGTAACTGCAGCTCACCGCAGAAGTGTCAGAGGTTTTTTTGTGGAGGGAGGAGTGGGGTGGGGCGGTTTGGGGTTAACAAGGAGAGGAGATGGGAATGGACATACACCTTCGACTAACATTCAGTGTCTGAAGAATCCGTGATTTCTTCGAAGCGCGACTGTTTTTTGCGGACGTTCCAATGGAGGCACTCGGCGAGGCTGTCAAACCAGTCGTACACCAGGTCATGGCAACAGATGGACGGCACTGGGTAGCAGGACGTAGTCACCGTGATGCTGTAACGGGAAAGCACAAGACAGTGTTACCGAAGATAAACACAAAGTGCTGGAGTAACCCAGCTGGTCAGGCAGCATCCCTGGAGAATCTCCAAAGCTGTGCAGGTTGTTGGCTTTTATTTTAAAAATTGTACATGGTCCCTAGTGTAGAGGATAGTGCTCGTGTACGGGGTGATCGCTGGTCGGCACGGACTTGGTGGGCCGAAGGGCACGTTACCGCGCTGTATCTCTTAAGTCTAAATTCCAGCTCACGCTCACTAATGAGTGCGGCGAGTCATTTTGCAAGAACTCGAATGTGTTCCATTACATACAAATCACCTGCGCAATGAACCTTTCACTTTAGACTCCCACGCACGCACGCACCCCTTCGCCATGGCAGGCAGCACGTTGGTGCGAGGGGAGAGGTCCAGAGCTAGAGCAGTGGGGCACTTGCCTGTCTGTGTGTCGTATCTCCTGCCTGCTCCTGCCATCAAAGGACACCCATGCCATGTTCCTAGTGTCGGGTGACAGCATTATCTTCAGAAAGCAAACACAGACAGTTGGTGAGCTCACTGTTCATTACAGAGTGACTATGCACAAGTTCACTTACCTATTATATTTCTATTTTAGGGAAAAGTCCTTCGACTCACTGAGTCCACGTCGACCATTAATCACACATGCACACTAGATATCCCACTAACACTAGGGGCTATTTTACAGAGGGCTAATTAACCTACAAACCCACAGATCTTTGGGATGTGGAAGGAAACTGGAGCACCCAGAATAAACCCATACAGTCATAGCGAGCACATGCTAACTACACAACCGAGATCAGGATTGAACCCAGGTCTCCGGCGCTGTGAGGCAGCGGCTCTACACTGTGCCAAATGTGTTTTTGGAGAACACCATTTCTGTGGTGCAGAGTTAAATGAACCACTGTGAATGGAAAGGCACTCGAAGACAAGACGGCTTCTACAGACATTTCCCTGTAATCAATGTTCCCTCTCTTCCACGGCCACTGACACACATGCCACCATAGATCCACGGTATAAAGCATGTCAGGTTGCATCAGAGCTTGGTTTGGCAACAGCTCTGCCCAAGACCACAAGAAATTGCAGTTGTAGATGTAGCCCAGTCCATGACACAGACCAGACTCCCCTCCATCGACTTCACGCTGCCCCTGGAATGTAGCCAACATAATCAAAGACTTGTGTAGGAAGGAACTGCAATTGCTGGTTTAAATGACACAAAATGCTGAAGTAATTCAGCTGGACAGAAGAGAAAAAATGGATGACATTTCGGGTCGAGACCCTTCTTCAGACTGAGAGTCAGGGGAAAGGGATACGAGAGATATAGACAGTGATGTAGAGACGTAGAGAGAACAAATGAATTGAAGATATGCAAAAAAGTAACCATGATAAAGGAAACGGGCCATTATTAGCTGTTTGCTAGGTGAGAACAAGACGCTGGTGCGACTTGGGTGGGGAGGGATGGAGAGAGAAGGAATGTAGGAGTTACTTGCAATGAGAGAAATCAATATTCATACCACTGGGCGCTGTAAGCTGCCCAAGCGAAATATGAGATGCTGTTTCTCCAATGTGCGTTTAGCCTCAATCAAACAATGGAGGCAGAGGACAGAAAGGTCAGTGTTGGAAGACAGTGGGAGAGCTGGGAAGGGGAGGGGTAGGAGGGAGAAAGCAAGGACTACCTGAAATTGGAGAAGTCAATATTCATACCGCTGGGTGTAAACTACCCAAACAAAATATGAAGTGCTGCTCCTCCAATAGGACTCTATCCCCTACTCCCAATTCCTCAGTCGACGCCACATCTGCACCCAGGATGAGATGTTTCAAACCAGGGCATTGGAGATGTCCTAATTCTTTAGGGAACTAGGGTTCCCCTCTTCGACTATAGATGAGGTTCTCACCAGGGTCTCCTCTATGTCCCGTAGCTCCGCTCTCACTCCCCATCCCCCCACTCGTAACAAGGACAGAGTCCCCCTTGTCCTCGCCTTCCACCCATCACATACAACAGATAATCCTTCGACATTTTCGCCACCACCAACGGGATCCCACCACTGGCCACATCTTCCCATCTCCTCCCCTTTGGGCTTTCCGCAGAGACCGCTCCCTCCGTAATTCCCTGATCAATTCGCCCCTTCCCACCAAAACCACCCCCTGCCCTGGTACTTTCCCTTGCAACCGCAGGAAATGCTACACTTGTCGCTTTACCTCCCCCTTCGACTCCATCCAAAGACCCAAGCAGTCTTTCCAGGTGCGGCAGAGGTTCACCTGCACCTCCTTCAACCCCATCGATGGCATCTGCTGCTCTAGGTGTCAACTGCTCTACATCGGTGAGACCAAGCGCAGGCTTGCCGATCGCTTCACCCAACATCTCCGCACAGTCCGCATTAACCAACCTGATCTCCCGGTGGCGCAGCACTTAAACTCCCCCTCCCATTTTGTATCCAACCTTTCTGTCCTGGGCCTGCTCCATGGCCAGAGTGAGTCCCACCGCAAATTGGAGGTGCAGCATTGGGTAATTTATTCCACTTGGGTAGTTTACACCCCAGCGGTATGAACATTGACTTGACAATTTCAGGTAGTCCTTGCTTTCTCCCTCCTTCACCTCCCCTTCCCAGCTCTCCCACGGCCCACTGTCTCCGCCTCTTCCTTTTTTCTTCCCGTGTCCCCCCCACCCACCCCCACATCAGTCTGAACAAGGGTCTCGATCTGAACGTCACCTATTCCTTCGCTCCATAGATGCTACCTCATCCGCTGAGTTTCTCCAGCATTTTCGTCTACCACCAGACTCAAGAACACTTTCTTCTCCTCTGTATCAGGCTTCTGAATGTTCCTTCCATAAGCTAGGGTAACGTCTGATTCACATCTATCCCATTGTTCTCCTAGCCTGCTATCATGATTCTACAAATATCCCCCTCATGATTCTATATCATATGCAAGCCTCCCTTCATGATTTTGTATAGTTTTACACATGATTTTATCTTCTACTAACCCCTCACAATTTTATGTTGTTCCACAACTCTCCCCTCAGGATTTTATATCATCTACAAGTCACCCCTCATGATTTCATGCAGCTCTACAAGTCACCCCATGATTTTATATCGTTGTACAAATCTATCCTCAATCTTGTACACTCAAGGGAGAAAAGACCCAGACTCTCCTTATAACAAGGACCCCAAGTCTCAGAGGGTACTGCAGTCCCCATAAACCGATCGTAAACCTGCTCACCTTCAGTTCCATTCCAGCAGGCACCACGATGGGTCGGAAGGAAAGGGAGTGCGGGCAGATAGGGGTGATCATGATGGCCGGGACGTTGGGGTGCATCATAGAGGCACCTGCCGCTGCAGCGTACGCTGTGCTCCCTGTCGGGGTGGACACAATCACACCTGAAAGACAACAAGCAAACATTATCCTTTCATTTCGGCCGTAACATACTGGCGATTGCCAGGAAAGACACCGGCAAGAACCTGGAACACAAGGAACTGCGGATGTTGGAATCGTGAACAAAATACAAAGTGCTGGAGTCAGGCAGCATCTACAGAGGGAACTGACAAACATAGGATCCTTCTTCAGATTGATGGAATGGGGGGAGGAGAAAGCTGGAAAAGAGAGGTGGGAGCAGGACAAAATCTGGCCGGCGATAGGTAGATAGTGAGGGGGTGATTGTAAGATGGGTGGAGTAAGTTGACAAAGGCGAGATGTGATAAGGAGGCAGAATGATGTCAGACAAGGAGGAGTGAATTGTAAAGCCGGAGGATGGGGATATGTGCAAGGAAATGGATGGTGGGATGGGGGGGGGGGGAAGGAAGGGGGAGATAAAAGGGAACTGCGGGTCAAGGAAATGGGAGATGAGTATACGAACGAGGGTAAAGGAGCAGGATGACTGAGGGGTGGGGAAAAGGTACCGCACCAGAGCAAGGGTGGGGACACAGAAAAGAAAGCAGAGTGGAATAAATGGAAATATGGGTCTCGGGGAGGGGAGATGGAGCCCCTCTGGTGCGCACACTTATCCTCTCCTCAGTGCACTCATCATCTCCCAGCCCTGAGCCCATAATGTTCTCCTCCCTGGGGGGTGGGCGTATTCAGAAACAATACCCATATGCCGATCTTATGTAACACAAATCCGCATCATCTGTGCTTGGGTCAAGAAACAAGAGGTGAGATCACGTTAGACACACAGTGTTAGAGTAACTCAACAGTCAGGCAGCATCTCGAGAACATGGATAGATTACATTTTGGGTCGGGCGTGTTTTCAGTCGGTGAAATAATGTGTATATTTCCTTCCTTCCACACCCCCCCCCCACCCCCGAAAAAATTCTGCCAGAACAAATTTTGTTCCATTTCGCAAATCTTTGCAGAAGTTGTAAACAGTTTAGTTTACAAACAACACTAGCCAATGACCAGTGAGGTGTGGTGATGTGAAGCCTCATAACTAGTGCGTTAATCTGCAATCTGTAGCTATACATGTGGAAAACAAATCACTTCATCCAAGGGGGTTTCCATCATCACTAGCATCAGGGCCAATGGATGCCCCCAAAATTTTGTTTTAACACATTTATAACTGGCACAAGAACAAATTTTCTATTACTATAGCGTCAAACTGCATGGAAACAGGCCCTTCGGCCCAACTCAATCATGCCGACCAAGAAGCTACATGTAAGCTAGTCCCATTTGGTCCATATCCTGAACCTTTCCTATCCATGCACCTGTTCAAGTGTATTTATAGACCCTGCTTCAACTACCTCCTCTGGTAGCTCGTTCCATATATCCACCACCCTCTGAGTGAAGTTCCCCCTCAGGTCTGTTTTAAGTCTTACCCCTCCCACCTTAAACCTACATCCTCTGGTTCTCGATTCCTCTACCCTGGCTAAAGGACTCTGTGCATTCACCCTGCCTGTCCCCCTTTGTGATTGTACTATCATTCATCTTACCATCACCCTGGACAGATGTGATGAGTCGCCCATCCAAGTACAGATCCACATTGGAGAGGTACGAAGAAGGACCTCGATCCACAACCAGTTCATTCAGCACCTGGAACAAAGCCCAATCAGACCAGTTAGTGACCGCTGGAATGGCACATGTTGTTCTCAACTCAATGGCAAATGGACGGCGGCACAGCATCTCATGTACTTCACAACTTGTAACAAGCATTAGTTGTTTTTATCCCCCTTGCATCAATAACGCCCATTCGCTTCAGGTGGCCAAATGAAAATCAGTAGTGAGGGAGGCAAATGCAATGTTAGCATTTATTTTTAGAGGACTACAATATAAAAACAGGGATATAATGCTGAGGCTTTGTGGCACCGGTCAGGCCGCATTTGGAGTATTATGAGCAGTTTTGGGCCCCATATTTGAGTAAGGATGTGCTGCCGTTGGAGAGGGTCCTGCAGAGGTTTACGAGAATTATCCCAGGAATGGTTAGGTTAACATATGATGAGCATTTGACAGCACTTGGCCTGTACTCGCTGGTGTTTAAAAAGAATAGTGAAAGGCCTGGATAGAGTAGATGTGGAGAGGATGTTTCCAGTAGTGGGAGAATCTAGGACCAGGGGACATCAGAATAAAAGGATGTACCTTTAGAAAGAAGTTAAGGAGGATTTGTATGAGTCAGAAAGTGGTGAATGTGTGGAATTAACTGCCACCAATGGCTGTGGAAGCCAAGTCAATCTATATTTTTAAGGCTGAGATTGACAGGTTCTTGAATAAGGGTGTCGGGGGTTATGGGGAGAAGGCAGGAGAATGGGATTGAAAGGGAAAAATAGATCATCCATGATTGATTGGTGGAGCAGATTGATGGGCCAAATGATCTAATTCTGCTCCTATAACATATGTAACTAGCACGGGTTGTTTTTATCCCCCTTGTATCTATAATGCCTATTCACTTCAGATGGTCAAATAAAAAATTGAATATTGCCTTGGCTCTTCGCTTCAGTGAGAATATTACAAGAGAAACTGTCCAAATCTATATGAACACAGAAGACAAGGGCATGCAGCAGCAGTCAAGTGATTCAAATTCATTGGCATTTTGTAAGGGATGAAAGCAAAGTGGGACACAGTGATGCAGCTGGTAAAGCTTCTACCTCAGCCCCAGCAGCCCGAGTTCAATTCTATCTTTTGGTGCCATCGGTGCAGAGTTTGTACGGGTTTCCACACCACTCCTGCCCTCCACCCTCCACTCCAAGTACTCTGGGTTCCTCCCACATCCCAAGTATGCAAGGGTCAAATCAGCCACTGTATTTTGCCCCATGTCTGTCAGTGAGGGGTAGAATCTGGGGCGAGTTAACATAGAACAGTACTGCATAGGAACAGCCCCTTCGGCCCACAATGTCTGTGCCAGACATGGTGCCAAGACCAACTCTAATCTCAATGATTCAATGGCAGTTTATTGTACATTCTTTTTTTGCGTGCAGTTCAGTGACCACCTTGCTATACATTCGGCACAATCACACCAAGTATAAGAGTGTAAAATAGTAGACCACACTGAGTCAGTACACAAGAGTCACTATAGTATAGGCACCCTCTTATACCCTTCAGCATAAATTAGTCTTCACTTGGCCATAAAGGCCTTTTATCTGTCTTTTCACTGTACCTCAATACACATGACTTAATAAATCCAAGCCAGAAAAGTCTCTCTATACAAACCAAGTCTGAAGAAGGGACCTGACCCGAAAAGTCACCTATCCATGTTCTCCAGAGATGCCTGACCAACTGAGTTACTGTAGCACTTTGTGTTCTTTTTTCTACATTAAATTGGTTAGTTATTATACAAACCACAGAACAACAGGTTCAGCTGAAAGCTTTGCCTGACATCAGTTTTGTACAGTTTATGAAATACGGTGCAGAGACAGTAACTTTGTCGTTTTCAAAGATGTTTGTTTAACATGAAATGAAAACAGGCAATGCTGGAAACATTCAGCGGGTTATGCAATGGTGACTGAAAGTTTGCGGCCCAAGACCCTTTGTCAGACTTGTTTAACGGTTGCTAGTCAAAGTGAAAGAAACTTTAAAATGCAAGTTTAAATGCTCATGGTTTACGTTTTCAATATGATCACAAGTCCACTATATTTTAAAATTACAACTTCACGTTTGCCCTCCAATCCTAAACAGGTACACAAATATAAAATGTTGGAAATACTCATCAAATCGGGCAACATCTGTGGAAGGAGACACAGTTAATATTTCCCAACCGGGACCCTTCGCCCTATTTAGTTTGCAATAGCATATTTTTGTTTGCAGTAGCATAGAAGACAGGGCGAGTATGGGTAGAACAAAAAGAGATATCTCTGATAGGGCTAGTCCCAATGGATCAATGGTCACTCAGCCCCATAGCAGAAGCTACCACGTCGCGGGGCTGGAAACTGGAAGTATCCTGAACTAATTCTGTGACCACCGTCATCTCTTGCGACAAGTGATGGCTTCCACTGACTGTTGCCGGAAGCTTGCGTCCTTTTCAGGAAGGACGATGACAGCGAGGTCAACATTTGTAACAAGATGGACACGAAAAGAAGAAGAAGAATGGTCATTAGCGGTTACCGATGCAAAAAGCTTTTTTTGTCTATTGGATGTGCTGTAAATTGTGAGAACGTGAGCTATGCCCAGTAGAACCAGGCTAAAGGCCAAGAAATACCGAGAAAAGATGATGCATAACACAAAAGGCTAATTCTGATAACCCTCAAAAACCATCAGGGTCTTGAACACTACAAAACACCAACTATACCCTATTATGGAACTGGTGCGCTGCAATGAAGAGAACTATATTCTGCACTTGGTATATTCCCATTTGCGACGTTTATTGTTTTAACTTGGTTGTATTTATGTACAGTATTATCTGATCTGATTGGATAGCATGCAAAACAAAGATTTTCACTGCACCTCAGTACACATGCCCATGCCCCAGTGCATTGCTTACTCTTGTATTCCAGTATGATTGTGCTTATGTATAGTGAGATTTTAATGAATTGTATGCAAAAAGAGAATTTCACTACACGTGACAACAAAGTACCATAGAAGAGGATGGGATGGTCAAAGAACTGCAGATGCTGGTTAATACACAAAAGGACACAAAGTGCTGGAGTAACTCAGCGGTTCAGGCAGCATCTCTAGAAAACTTGGATAGGTGACGATTCGGGTGGAGACCCGTCTTCAGACTGGATAGGCGACGTTTCAGTTCAGGACCCTTCTTCAGAAGAAGGGTCTCAACCAAAATGTCACCTATCCTTGTTCTCCAGAGATGCTGCGTGACCAGCACTTTGTAACTTTTTGATGGAGAATGTGTGTCTGGTATCTTTAAACCTTTAACAGTCTGAAACAGTGGTGAGAGAAGCTAGACTAAGTTACTGCTTTGGAGTGCCACTGGTCAAATGTGCAGCTACTCTATATATGGGAAGGGACATACACCAGCACAAAATGTGCAGGAAAGAACTGCAGATGCTGGTTTAAATCAAAGATCGACACAAAATGCAGGACAAACTCAGCGGGACAGGCAGCATCTCTGGAGAGAAGGAATGGGTGACGTTTCTGGTTGAGACCCTTCTTCACACCAGCACAGCAATCCAAATGCTGGTGACGCCTTGTAAGTGTAGCAAAGCCATTCCACCAGCGCCATCTACTGTCTCAGAGGCTGGATTCAGAGACACGATTCACTGCGCTATTTCTTCCTAGATTTCTGATTTCGATTGGACACAAAATTCTGGAGTAACTCAGCGGGTCACACAGCATCTCTGGAGAGCATGGATAGTGATGTTTCGGGGAGGAACCCTTCTTTAGACTGATTATGGGGGTGGAGAGGAGAAAGCTGGGAGAGGCAGGATAAAGTGTGGCAGGCAATCAGACACACATAAGGCAAATGGTTGGAACAAAGGCCAGTTGATAATAAGGGAACTCGAGGTAAAGGAGCCATTAGGAGGTAGTGACCATAATATAAGAAGTTTTAATCTAGAATGTGAGAGGGAGAAGGGTAAATCGGAGCTGTCAGTATTACAGTTGAGCAAAGGGGACTATGGAGCCATGAGGGAGGAGTTGGCCAAAGTTGACTGGAAACATACCCTAGCAGGGATGACAGTGGAACAACAATGGCAGGTATTTCTGGGAATAATACAGAAGGTGCAGGATCTGTTCATTCCAAAGAGGAAAAGAGATTCCAAGGGGAGTAAGGGGCGACCGTGGCTGACAAGGCAAGTCAGGGAGAGTATAAAACTAAAAGAGAAGAAATATAACATAGCATAAGATGAGTGGGAAGCCAGAGGATTGGGCAACTTTTAAAGAGCAATAGAAGATAACTAAAAGGGAACTATATTCTGCACTTGGTATATTCCCATTTACGAGGAGAAAAGATGAGGTACGAAGGTATGCTAGCCAAGAATATAAAGGAGGATAGTAAAAGCTTCTTTAGGTACGTGAAGAGGAAAAAACTAGTTACAGCCAAAGTTGGACCCTTGAAGACTGAAAGGGTGAATTTATTATGGGGAACAAGGAAATGGCAGATGAGTTGAACAGGTACTTTGGATCCATTTTAATAAGGAGGACACAAACAATCTTCCTGATATAGTAGTGGCCAGAGGATCTGGGGTGACGGAGGAACTGAAGGAGATTCACATTAGGCAGCAAATGGTGTTGGGTAGACTGATGGGACTGAAGGCTGATAAATCACCAGGGCCTGATGGTCTGCATCCCAGGGTACTTAAGGAAGTGGCTCTAGAAATTGTAGATGCATTGGTGATGATTTTCCAGTGTTCTATAGATTCAGGATCAGTTCGTGTGGATTGGAGGGTAACTAATGTTGTCCCACTCTTTAAGAAAGGCGGCAGAGAGAAATGTAGACTTGTAGACCAGTTAGCCTGACATCGGTGGTGGGAAAGATGCTGGAGTCAATAATAAAAGATGAAATAGCGGCAAATTTGGATAGCAGTAGCAGGATCGGTCTGAGTCAGCATGGATTTACGAAGGGGAAATCATGCTCGCCTAATCTTCTGGAATTTTTTGAGGATTTAACCAGGATAATGGACAAGGGAGAGCCAGTGGATGTAGTGTACCTGGACTTTCAGAAAGCAGTTGATAAGGTCCCACATAGGATATTAGTAGGCAAAATTAGAGCACATGGTATTGGGAGTAGGGTGCTGACATGGATAGAAAATTGGTTGGCAGACAGAAAACAAAGGGTTGGAATTAACAGGTCTCTTTCAGAATGGCAGGCAGTAACTAGTGGGGTACCACAAGACTCGGTGCTGGGACCACAGCTATTAAAAGTGACATTAGCAAATTTGCAGATGACACAAAGCTGGGTGGCAGTGTGAACTGTGAGGAGGATGCTATGAGGATGCAGGGTGACTTGGACAGGTTGGGTGAGTGGGCAGATGCATTTAATGCGGATAAATGTGAGGTTATCCACTTTGGTGGCAAAAACAGGAAGGCAGATTATTATCTAAATGGTGTCAAGTTAGGAAAATGGGAAGTACAACGGGATCTGGGGGTCCTTGTTCATCAGTCAATGAAAGTAAGCATGCAGGTACAGCAAGCAGTGAAGAAAGCAAATGGCATGTTGGCCTTCATAACGAGGAGTTGAGTATAGGGGCAAAGAGGTCCTCCTGCAGTTGTACAGGGCTCTTGTGAGACCATACCTGTAGTATTGTGAGTACACAAAAAGCTGGAGAAACTCAGTGGGTGCAGCAGCATCTAAGGAGCGAAGGAGATAGGTGACGTTTCAGGACGAGACCCTTCTTCTGGAGTATTGTGTGCAGTTTTGATTTCCAAACTTGAGGAAGGACATTTTTGCTATTGAGGGAGAGCAGCGTGGATTCACAAGGTTAATTCCCAGGATGATGGGACTGTCATATGTTGATAGATTGGGGCGGCTGGCCTTGTACACTCTGGAATTTTGTGGATCTTATTGAAACATATAAGATTATTAAGGGTCTGGACAGGATAGAGGCAGGAAACATGTTCCCAATGTCGGGGGAGTCCAGAACTAGGGGCCATAGTTTAAGAATAACTGATAAGCCATTAAGAACAGAGATGAGGAAAAGCCTTTTCATACAGAGAGCTGTGAGTGTGTGGAATTCTCTGCCTCAGAGGGCAGTGGAGGCTGGTTCTCTGGATGCTTTCAGGAGAGAGTTAGAGAGAGCTCTTAGGGATAGTGGGGTCAAGGGATATGGAGAGAAGGCAGGAACAGGGTACTGATTGTGGATGATCAGCCATGACCACATTGAATGGCAGTGCTTTCTCACCTGTCCTGCATCCCTCCCCCGTCTACAGAAGGGTCCTGATCCAAAACATCACCTATCCATGTTCTCTCGATGCCGCCCGACCTTCTGAGTTACTCCAACACATTGTCCTTTTGTGTAAACGTGCTTCTGCAGCTACTTATTTCTACAAAGTTTTTGATCCTTTTACGAACAAAGAGAAGTGGAAGAGATGAAAAAGGGGCAGGCACACAAATGTTTTCCCTGCCCACTTTTTAATATTAAATTAGTTTTCTCTCTTGTTCCAACATCAACTATCAACTATGTAACATCTTTAAGATATCCCGAAGCACTGAATCATTATAAGCTCAAAGGTTAGAGCATTAAGAGAAATTTCCAACACTGGCTTTATACCCGTTCAATATACAAAGTCACAAGTTCAGTTATTAGGATATTGAAAGCATGATGGAATCTTCCACAACTCTTGCAAATTAGGATGTCTGGAGTCATAGAGTAATACAGTACAGAAACAAGCCTTCTGCCCAATTTTCCCACGCTGACCAAGCTATCCCAACGACACTAATCCCACCTGCCTGTGTTTGGCCCATATCCCTCGAAACCTCTCCCATCCACTTACTGTCCAAATGTTTTTTAAAAGCTGTTATAGTACCTGCCCCCAACTACCTCCTCTGACAGCTTGTTTCAGGAAACCCGTCACCCTTCGAGTGAAAAGGTTGTCCCTCGGGTTTCTGTTATATCTTTCCACTCTCACCGTAAACAAGAAAGTTAACTTAAAAATAAAAAACAAAACAAATAAAATAAACACTGACAATAGAATACCTATAGGGAAAGTTAAAATTTCAAGTGGTGGCAGGTTATTAACTTGAAACGTTAACCGTTTCTCTCTCCATTCCCTCATTAGAAACATTACCGACAATCTAGCGGGGAGAGAGCGAGGCGGAGAGAGCGAGGGCGAGGCGGGGAGAGGCGGGGGAGGGCGTAGGGCGGGAGAGGGCGAGGCGGGGAGTAGGCGAGGCGGGGAGAGGGCGAGGCGAGAGAGCGAGGGCGGGGGAGAGGGCGAGGCGGGGAGAGGGCGAGGCGGGGGAGAGGGCGAGGCGGGGAGAGGGCCGAGGCGGGGGGAGGGCGAGGCGGGGAGAGGAGAGGGCGAGGGCTGGGGAGAGAGGGCGAGACCGGGGAGAGGGCGAGGCGGAGAGGGCGAGGCGGTAGAGGGCGAGGCGGGGAGAGGCGAGGCGGGGAGAGGGCGCGGGGAAGGCGGGAGAGAGGGCGAGGCGGGGAGAGGGCGAGGCGGGGAGTGGTGCGAGGCGGTGAGAGGGCGAGGCGGGGAGAGGGCGGGGAGGGCGAGGAGGGGGGGATTGAGGGCGAGTGCGGGGAGGCGAGGCGGGAGAGGGCGAGGCGGGCGGGGAGAGGGCGAGGCGGGGGAGGGGTGGCGCGAGACGGGGAGAGGGCGAGGCGGGGACTGAGGGCGAGGCGGGGAGAGGGTGGAGGGGCGAGGCGGGGAGAGGCGAGAGGGCGTGGCGGGGAAGATGGGGCGAGGATGGATGCGGGCGAGGCACGAGGCGGAGAGGGGCGAGGCGGAGAGGGCGAGGCGGGGAGAGGGGCGCGAGGCGGATGGAGGAGGGCGAGGCGGGGAGAGGGGGACGAGGCGAGGCGGGGAGAGGGCGAGGCGGGCAGAGGGCAGGCGGGGAGAGGCGAGGCGGGGAGAGGGGCGAGGCGGGGAGGCGGACGAGAGCGAGGCGGGGCGGGAGAGGCGAGGCGGGGGCGAGAGGCGAGGCGGGAGAGAGGGCGAGGCCGGGGAAGAAGGGCGAGGCGGGGAGAGGGGCGAGGCGGGGAGCGAGGGGAGAGGGCGAGGGGGGAGAGGGCGAGGCGAGGGCGAGGCGGGGGAGAGAGGCGAGGCGGGAGAGCGAGAGGCGGGAAGAGGGCGAGGCGGGTGAGGGCGAGAGGGCGAGGCGGGGAGAGGCGAGGCGGGGAGAGGGCGAGGCGGGGAGGGAGAGGGCGAGGCGGGGGAGAGGGCGAGAGGCGAGGCGGGGAGAGGGCGAGGCGGGGAGAGGTCAGGCGGGGAGAGGCGAGGGTGAGAGGGCGAGGCGGGGAGAGGCGAGGCGGGAGAGGGTGAGGCGGGGAGAGGGGCGAGGCGGGGAAGAGGGCGATTTCCCCCACGGTGAGAGGAGGGCGAGGCGGGGGGAGGCAGGGGGAAGGCGAGGCTTTGGGGAGAGGGCGAGGCGGGAGAGGGAGAAGCGATGGCGGGGAGAGGGAGGCGAGCGAGGCGGGGAGAGGCGAGGCGGGGTTGAGAGGGCGAGGCGGGGAGGGCGAGGCGGGGAGAGGCGAGGCGGGGATAGGCGAGGCGGGGAGAGGGCAGGCGGGAGGGGGCGGGGAGAGGGCGGCGGGAGAGGGCGAGGCGGGGAAGCGAGAGGGCGAGGCGGGAAGAGGGCGAGGCGGGGAGAGAGGGCGAGGAGGGCGAGGCGGGGGGAGAGGGCGAGGCGGGGTAGAGGGCGAGGCGGGGGGCGGGGAGGCGGGGAGGGCGAGGCGGGAGAGGGCGAGGCGGGGAGAGGGCGAGGCGTGAGGGCGAGGCGGGGAGAGGGCGAGGGGGGAGAGCGGGGGAGGGGAGGGGGGGGGAGAGGGCGAGGCGGGAGGGGCGAGGCGGGGAGAGGGCGAGGCGGGGGGCGAGGACGGGAGAGGGCGAGGCGAGAGAGGGCGAGGCGGGTAAGAGGGCGAGGCGGGGAGAGGGCGAGGTGGGGGAGAAGGGCTAGGCGAAGGCGGGGAGAGGGCGAGGGGGAGAGGGCGAGGCGGGAGAGGCGGAGGCGGGGAGAGGGCGAGGCGTGGGAGAGGGCGCGGCGGGGAGAGGCGAGGCGGGGAGAGGGCGAGGCGGGGAGGGCGAGGGTGGATAGGGCGAGCGGGGAGAGGGCGAGCGGGCTGGAGTGGGGCGAGGCGGGGAGAGGGCGAGGCGGGGGCGAGGCGGGAGAGGGCGAGGCGGGGAGAGGGGGGCGGAGAGGCGAGGCGGGACGAGGGCGGGGAGAGGGGCGAGGCGGGGGGGAGAGGGCGAGGCGGGGAGAGGGCGAGGGCGGGGAGTGGGCGAGGCGGGGAGAGGGCGAGGCGGGAGAGGGCGAGGCGGGGACGAGGGTGCGAGGCGGGGAGAGGGCGAGGGGCGGGAGGGGAAGAGGGCGAGGCGGGGAGAGGGCGAGGCGGGGAGAGGGCGAGGCGGGGAGGAGGGCGAGGCGGGGAGAGGGCGAGGCGGGAGAGGGCGAGGCGGGGAGAGGGCGAGGGCGGGGAGAGGGCGAGGCGAGAGGGCGAGGCGGGAGAGGGCGAGGCGAGGCGGGGAGAGGGCGAGGCGGGGAGAGGGCGAGGCGGGGAGAGGGCGAGGCGGGGAGAGGGCGAGGCGGGGAGAGGGCGAGGGCGGGGAGAGGGCGAGGCGGGGAGAGGGGCGAGGCGGGGGAGAGGCGAGGCGGGGAGAGGGCGAGGCGGGGAGAGGGCGAGGCGGGGAGAGGGCGAGGCGGGGAGAGGGCGAGGCGGGGAGAGGGCGAGGCGGGGAGAGGGCGAGGCGGGGAGAGGGCGAGGCGGGAGGAGGGCGAGGCCGGTGAGAGGGCGAGGCGGGGAGAGGGCGAGGCGGGGGAGGGCGAGGCGGGGAGAGGCGAGGCGGGGAGAGGGCGAGGCGGGGAGAGGGCGAGGAGCGAGGGCGAGGCGGGGAGAGAGGGTGAGGGCGAGGGGGTGGCAGAGGGGAGGGGGAGAGGGCGAGGGCGAGAGGGCCGAGGGGGAGAGGGCGAGGGGGGAGAGGGCGAGGCGGGTGAGGGCGAGGGGGGAGAGGGCGTGGGGGGCGAGGGTCGAGGGGGAGAGGGCGAGGCGAGGGGTGAGGAGGGCGAGGGGAAGGGCGACGGGCGAGGGGGAGAAGGGGGAGAGGGCGAGGCGTGACGAGAGGGGAGAGAAGAGAGGTGGAGGAGAGGGGGAGAGCCAGGGAGGAGAGGGGGGAGAGAGAAGAGAGAGGAGAGGGGGTGAGAGAGATAGAGGAGAGAGGGGTGAGAGAGGGGGGGAGAGAGAGAGGGATGAGGGGGGGAGAGAGAGAGAGTGGGAGGAGAGAGGGGGAGAGAGAGGGGGGTGAAGAGGGGTGAGGGAAGAGCGGGAGCGGGGAGAGGGGAGAGAGAGAGGGGGAGAGAGAGGCGGGGAGAGAGAGAGAGGGGAGAGTGAGAGGAGGAGAGGGGAGGAGAGGAGGGAGAGAGGAGGAGAGGGGGGAGAGAGAGAGAGTGGAGGGGAGGGAGAGGAGGGGAGAGGGAGGAGGAGGAGGAGGGGGAGGAGGGAGGGGGGGGGTGAGAGGAAGGGAGAGAGGGGGAGAGGGGGGGGAGAGGGGGGAGAGGGGGGAGAGAGAGGGGGGGAGAGAGGGGGGGACGGGAGGGTGAGGGGAGAGAGGAGAGGGAGGTGTCTTGGGAGAGGGGGAGGAGAGGGAGGGGGTGGAGAGGATGTGGAGGGGGAAGGAGAGAGAGGGAGGGATGGAGTGGCAGAGGGGGGAGAGAAGGGGGGGAGAGGGAGGTGGGAGAAGGGGTGAGAGAGGGAGAGGGGAGAGAAGGGAGAGGGAGAAAGAGAGTGTGGAGGGAGAAGAGAGAGAGAGAGAGGGAGGAGAGAGAGAAGGGGGAGGGAGAGAGACGGGGGACAGAGAGGGGTCTTACTAAGAAGAACCGGGGGGGGGGGAAAGTGGGGTCTTACTTTCCTTGCCCCTGATGCCAACTGCGGGTGGCACCCCCTGGTGCGAAGGCAGAAAGTGGCCGGGCGAGGAATAAAGGTTTGCGGGATGATCCGGACGGGGGCAACAGATGCAACGGGTCTTTATTGCCGGCTGTAGTTGGGAATTTGAAAACCAGACGACTCTTGCATATGGACTCAGTGAGTGGGCTGTTTCTATGCATTCGGTACTTGATCGGGTTGTACTTATTATGGCAATAATCTTACTGATCCGTATGCAAAATAGAATTTCACAGTATCAAGGTACAAGTGATAAGAAAGAACCATTGAACTATTGCTTGGTGACTGCCACATAAATCCATGTGCCAACACATGACAAGAGCACAGGTTCAGAGTCAGGCAACAGCAGGCACACTCTTCGTGCCAGTGAGTATGCACCAACCATCAACCCATTTACTAATCCAGAAGGGTCCTGACCTGAATCCATGTTCTCCAGAGGTGTAGTCTGATCCACAGAGTTACACCAGTGCTTTGTGTCTTTATTTCACACTAATCCTGCACTTCTTTCACTCTCCGCTCATTCCCACAGATTCTACCACATCCACATACACACGCGGGGCGAACTACTGCAACCAGTTGACCGACCAGCCCACGTCTCTGGAATTGGGGAGGAAACCAGAGCAACCAGAGAAAACCCATTGAGAACATACATACTGCAAGCAAACAGCACCGGAGGTCAGGATCGAACCTGGGTCACAATGGCTGCAAGGCTGCATGGATTTAGCTTTCAGGATTTGAGTACAGGAGCAGGGAGGTTCTACTTCAGTTGTACAGGGTCTTGGTGAGACCACACCTGGAGTATTGCGTGCAGTTTTGGTCTCCAAATCTGAGGAAGGACATTATTGCCATAGAGGGAGTGCAGAGAAGGTTCACCAGACTGATTCCTGGGATGTCAGGACTGTCTTATGAAGAAAGACTGGATAGACTCGGTTTATACTCTCTGGAATTTAGGAGATTAAGAGGGGATCTTATAGAAACTTACAAAATTCTTAAGGGGGTTGGACAGGCTAGATGCAGGAAGATTGTTCCCGATGTTGGGGAAGTCCAGGACAAGGGGTCACAGCTTAAGGATAAGGGGGAAATCCTTTAAGACCGAGATGAGAAAGACTTTTTTCACACAGAGAGTGGTGAGTCTCTGGAACTCTCTGCCACAGAGGGTAGTTGAGGCCAGTTCATTGGCTATATTTAAGAGTGAGTTGGATGTGGCCCTTGTGGCTAAGGGGATCAGAGGGTATGGAGAGAAGGCAGGTACGGGATACTGAGTTGGATGATCAGCCATGATCATATTGAATGGCGGTGCAGGCTCGAAGGGCTGAATGGCCTACTCCTGCACCTAATTTCTATGTTTCTATGTTTCTAAGGCAGAAGCTCTACCAACTACGCCCAGACTGTTTTGCCCAATCTAACATATCTGTGGAGCAAAAAATAAACACCAAGTGCTGGTGAAACTCAGCAGGTCAGGCTGCATCTCTGGAGAACAAAGGATGGGTGACATTTCATGTCGGGGGCCCCTTCTTCAGACTGAAAGTAGGAGCTGGGGGGTGGGTGGCGAAGATCAGGAGACTTTTCATCCTCCACCCCCAACTTTCAGTCTGAAGAAGGGGCCCTGACACGAAAGATCATCAATCCTTTTTCTCCAGAGATGCTGCCTGACTCGCTGAATTACTCCAGCACTTTGTGTCGGTCTATCTGGTATAAACCAGCATCTGCAGTTCTTTGATAATACCTTTGGAGCAATTATCTTTGTAGGATTTCTGTTCTCACTACAATTTGGTGCAAATTCAACAGCTTTTAATGCCCAATCACTGACCCTGGCCTCCCTTTTCCTTCCCACGTCCTGTAACGGACAGGAGTTTGCAGAGGGACCTCTAGTTATTGTGCACATACATGTATTTGCATGAAGGCCTTTTGTGTCTCGTTGTTAATATGACTCTGTGGGACCAGTCCGTTATCCTCCACTTGGTAATTCCTCTCTGGCTCTGCTGTTTTTAAATCCTTAACCACCTTCACCTTCAGACGACTCCTCAGAATTATCCTGGCATCTCCTGCTCAAAGACAAGGTTCCAAGTTAAGTTCCATTCACTTCAGAGTTCTGCTGTTCATCATTCTACTACCTGTAAAATAGCAAGACAGGCACTAATCAGGTAACAAGTAGCCTGCTTACGGCACCGACCCTTCACAATATTCCTCCTCTTCTTAATTCAACCCGGCCAATAGGTCACAGTGCAAGATGAAAACCCCAGGGTCAACACTTGCCTTTCCAGAGTGCACTCTCGACTTATTTGCAGAGTACCATGAAAGGCTTTTGGATACTTTTGTCCAATAAGCCTTTGTCCTTTCTTGGTTGCCTCATGATGAAGTTGCCAAACGGACACAAAGTGCTGGAGTAACGCAGTGGGTCAGGCAACATCCCTGGAAAAACGTGGCTTTGGGTCGGGGCCCTTCTTCTGTGTCTGACAGTGTCCCACCCCGAAATGTCACCTATCCATGTTCTCCAGAAATGCTGCCTGACCTGCTAAGTTACTCCAGCGCTTTGTGTCTTTTTGTTTAAACTAGCATCTGCAGTTCCTTCCTTGTTTCTACTGAAGTTGCCAACTTTCTCTCAAGACCCCAACTTTTATACTCCTTACATTATCAGCATTTGAGTTTAGAGATGCAGCATGGAAACAGGCCCTTCGGCCCTCTGTGTCCACGCCAACCATTGATTACCTGTTCACACTAGTTCTGTGTTATCCCACTTTCTCATCCACTCCTTACATATCGGAGACAATTTACAGTGGCCAATTAATCTGCAAACTCCCTTGTCTTTGCGATGTCGGAGGAAACCAGAGCACCTATAAGAAACCCATGTGGTCACAGGGAGAACATGTGAACTGCATACTGATAGCAGTTGAGGTCAGGATAAAACCTGGGTCGTTGGTGCTGAGGCAGCAGCTTTACCAAGATCTTGAATAATATATCACATTAGGGACCAAATAGGACCCTGCGGGCCACAATGTCTGTGCCGAACATGACGTTGCTAAACTAATCCCCTCAGCTTGCACGGGATCTATATCCCTCCATTCTCCATATCCATATGCATCCAAAAGCCTCTTAAATGTCACTATCTTACCTGCCTCCGCCACCACCCCTGGCAGCGCATTCCAGGTGCCCACTGCCCTCTGTGTGAAAAATGCCAGCCCCATACCTCTCCTTTAAACTTTGCCCCTCACACCTTCGAGCAATGTCCTCTAATCTTTGACATTCTACCTTATCTATGCTTCTCATCATTTTATATCAGGTCTCCCCTCAACCTCCGACACCCCTGAGAAACCAATCCAAGTTTGTCCAACCATGATATATTAATGCAGCAAGCAGAACAATTTCAGTAAGATTTTCCAGTTACACGACTGATTTGGAAAAAAAATATTTTTGTGTTTGGCAATCCTTTGGCTCAGCAAATGTGAACAAATGAACCGAAATCCACGTGTGAATGAGGAACTAAGATATCCAGCTTTTATGTTCTTCCTGCAGTAATACTGCCCAAGGTGACTTAGCACTGTCATAAATAATGGTTATAAAACAGTAGGTGTAGGTGATTTAGTTCTTGAACTTGATCCCTATTCATTCAGCTATTGCGTCAATGAATTACTCAAATACCAAAACAAAAGGCTTCAAACATTCGTTTGGTCAAGGCATCAATGAAAAGCCATCGACCAGGGAAGACGGACACTTCCTCCTTCCTTGGTCCAGGTGTAGGGAGTCCAACAATCCCAACATTATAATATACGTTAGAAATCAGAAGCCGCAGAAAATTGGAGAGAGTTGAAGACGTAAACCCAGTCTATCACACAGACCAGACTCCCCACCATTGAATCCACCTACAATTCACGCCACCTCGAAAAAGCAGCCAACATAATCAAAGTCTTGTCCCACCCCCACCCTCGCCATTCTTCATTTTCCCTGTTCATGACGGGCAGGAGGTAGAGAAGCTTGAAAGAGTGGATCACCAGACTCAGGAAGAGCTTCTTCCCCTCTGTTATCAGGCTTCAGAACAGTCCTTCCTTAAGCTAAGATACCGTCCGATTCACCATCTACCCCATTGAGGACATTGGACTACCTCTGGAACTGGTGATCTACAACACTGAGAGTTATATTCTTCACTACATCTTGCCCTTTGCTTTATCTGTTGTAGATTGGTCTCATTGCATTTTTGTATAGTATTGTCTGATTTGACAGGATAGAATGAAAAAACAAAGCTTTTGTAATTTTTATAGGTCATTGGAGCAGAATTAGGTCATGTGGTCCATCAAGTCTACTCTACCATTCAATCATCACTGATCTATCCTTTCCTCTCAACCCCATTCTCCTGGCTTCTCCGTTGCAATGTTGGCCACCCTTACTAATTAAGAGCCTGTCAATCTCCGCTTTAAAAATACCCAATGACGGCCTCCACAGCCGTCTATCGCAGTGAATGCCACAGATTCATCTCCCCTCTGAATAAAGAAATTCCTCCTCATTTCATTCCTAAACGTATGCCCTTTTATTGTGAGGCTATGCCCTCTGGTCCTAGTTACCGCTAGTGGATATACCCATTCTATCCAGGCCTTTCACTATTCACTAATAATTAGGTCACCCCTCATACAATTAGGTCACCCCTACACCTCAGCACACACAATAATAAAACCCAAACAATGACCCTGCTTCCTTGCTTGAATTAAAAATAGAATACACTTTGACTTGAAACATTAACTCAATTTTACTTTACGCCTGACTTGCTGAATTTTTTCAGCATTTCTGTTTCTAAATTTATAGCATCTGCTTTTTCAACAAATTTTAATTCAAATTCCTTACCCATATAGGTCAATTTCAAACTTGCCTGCGTGGGACAGTTCCATCTGAGGCAAATATCTGTATCACATAACATACAGAAAGTGGTGGAAATATTTTACAGAACAGTTCAAGTGAAGGGTCATAACTAGCCATAGACGTGTAAGCTTTAGAGATACATCACAGAAATAGGCCCTTTGGCCCATAGAGTCCGTGCTGACCAGCGATCGCCCCGTATATAAGCACTTTCCTACACACTAGGGAAAATGTATAATATTATTTTAGCCAATTAACCTACAATCTTGTACTTTGGAGTGTGGGAGGAAACCAGACCACCCGGAAAAAACCCATGCGGTCACAGGGAAAACCTATAAACTCCATACAGGCAGCACCCATAGCCATAGTCTCCGGCGCTGTAAGGCAGCAATTCTAGCACTGTGCCGTACCAATGTGCAGGGCCAAAGACAATCACTCAGCCTGCACACTTGGTGATCTTCACACATCTCAAACTGATCCTGTAATAACCACAATTTTAGCCAAGGGCTTTGTCTGTCAGCAATCTAAGTCCAATCCAAGCCCACTTGGGCATAAGGTTTTGCTATGTGAGAATTCTGTCTTTTTTTGATTGAAAGATTAAAGCTCGTAAACAGGACTTTCAGCCGATCAAATCCATGCCCACCATTGCTCACCTGTTCACATTAGTTCTATGTTATCACACTTTTGCATCAACTCCCAACACTTTAGGGGCTATTTAACGCGGTCAATTAACTTACAAACCAGCATGTCTTGAGGATGTGGGGAGGAAAGTGGAATACTCGGAGGAAACCTACGCAGTCGCAGGGAGAACGTGTAAAAACTCCACATTGACAGCACCGAGGTCATGATCGAACTCGGATCTCTGGTGCTGTGAGACAGCAGCTCTACCAGCCGCTCCTAAGAATATTTCTGTCAGAAGTTCATTTCAAGTTCTTTATTAAAAGCCAACAGTTCTCTGTGCAGACAGCAAAAGATTCCATAGCATTTTGTTCCTACCTTCAATCACTTTGGTTACTTCAGTTCTGTAGGACTCAAACTTAAATGGAGTAAGAAAACCAAGCGAGCCAAGATGGAACGCCATTACAGGAGGGACGCTGGTCTGAAAAGAAACCACAGCACTTTAGCTACATAGAACTGACCTGCTGAAACCGAACCATTTAAGGATAATGGTCCCTACTTTTGTATGTGACCCATGAAGCAAGTCCACACCGGATGCATCGCAGAAGAGCATTAACTGTAACTAAACAAGCTCCCAACAAACAGGTCAACATTGAACACTGATACACCCAATCCAATTTAGAGATTTCTCTTAGTAAAGCTTGGGAAGAACAAGCAAGTTTAGATCTAATTTTCTCCAGCACCGGGCCGTTTCCTTAAATCATAACTCGGTCTGTTGGAGACAAATTGATATTTAATTACCAATGTTTAGCAAACATTTGTACCAGTCCATTACTCAGACCAGACTCCATCTTCACTTCGCGCTGCCTCGGGAAAACAGCCAACATAATCAAAGAACCAAAAGCCTGTCCCACCCCGGTCATTCTTTTTTCTCCCCGCGACCATCGGGCAGATGGTACAGAAGCTTGAAAGCACATATCAACAGACACGGAAACTGCTTTTTCCCTTCAGTTATCAGACTTCTGAACAGTCCTTCCATAAGCAAGGGTACCGTCTGATTCATCTCTACTACAATGCGGACATTGGATGCAGTCTATGGAACCGATGCACTAGTTTCTTTGTTCCATTGTGGGTGCTTAAGACAATTAAATACCTCACCTGCTCCTAGCCCAGTGCCGTGCCTAAATTCATACTCAATTCCAAGGAACCCTAGGCTGCTCTAATTTTTCTCCAAGGAGGTTCCCCAGGTGCAGTCTGTCATAGAGCTGGTTCAGTAGACATAGATTCATGTTGAGCTAGGTTCTTTGTGCAATGATGCAGGTGCTGGATGTCATAGACTCGAGTCATCTTTTATCCTGGAATCTTTGTCTCCGGTTGGGTTTGTGGTGCAAGGTGTTGCAGTTGGAAACAATTGTGAGAGTTTGGATCGCTGTACGGTCAGTAATCAGAACACATTGTCTGCCCCTTTCTCAAATTTGAGCCTTCTAAATAAATATCAAGTATTACAATAGTGTTTTTTAAATCAAAAGATGAGGCAAAACCTCCAGAAAGGGCTGCATCATGTATGTTATTTCTTGTGGGGGAAAATGCTGAAATGATAAACAGAAACATGGGCAGCACATTGGTGCAGCTGGCAGAGCCGCTGCCTAACAGTGGCCCAGGTTCGATCTTGACCTTGGGTGCTGTCTGTGTAGAGTTTGCGCTTCCTTCTTTGACCACATGGATTTCCTCCGGGTGTTCCGATTTCTCCCCATATCCCAGAGACGTGAAGGTTTATAGGTTAATTGGCCTCTGTAAATTACACCTAATGTCTAGAGGGAGGATTCAAAAGTGCGATAACAAAGAACTAGTGAGAACGGGTCATCGATGGTCGGCATGGACTCAGTGGGCCGAAGAGCCTGGATAGAGTGGACGTGGAGAGGAGATTTCCACTCGTGAGTCTAGCACCAGAAGGGTAGACACAAAATGCCGGAGTAACTCAGCGGGACGAGCAGCATCTCTGGAGAGACGGAATGTGTGACGTTTCGGGTCGAGACATTCTTCAGACTAAAATCAGAGTCCATCACCTCAGAATAAAAGGACGGACCTTTAGAAAGGAGATGAGAAGGAATGTCTTTGGTCAGAGGTTGGTGAATATGTGGAATTCATTATCACAGAAGGCTATGGAGGCCCAGTCAATGGATATTTTCAAGGTGGAGATTGATAAGTTCTTGATTATTTCAGGTGACGGGGGGGTTATGGGGAGAAGGCAGGACAATTGGGTTGAGAGGGAAAGATAGATTAGCCATGATTGAATGGAGGTGTGGACTGGATGGGCTGATTGGCCTAATTCTGCTCCTATGCCATATGTACTTTCCATGCTGTATCGCTAAAACATAACATACCTGGAAGAGCGAGGAAGCATACAGCAATGTGCCATCACCGCCAAGACAAATGATGAGGTCTATGTAGCCAGACAACTCGTCGTAACCTGAGATTAAAAGAAAATGCATCAATCTATTCTGCTGTGAATTGATCACACATTGATCACTTTCAGAAAAATAGTGCAAATATCTGAATAATCAGTTGGTCATCAGCCAAGGCTGTTTTCATTCCATACGTCACATGTCTAGCACCAATTCACACAGATTCTGCAAGGAAATGCAAGTCCTTGTGAGGGTGGGGGGAAGAATACACATGAACTGCAACGATTCAAGATGGTCACCATAATGGTGCACAAGGAATGGCAGTAAACACCAACCAAAACGCAGATCCAGGAACAAATTAAAATTTAAATTGAAACTTTTGCTCTTCAAATAAATCGACACAATGATAGTACCCCATACCCACCATCTCACCTTCGCGGAAGGGGCTAAGTTGCTGCCTGATGCGCTCAAAGTCTGTGTCTTTAGCGAGCGCTGTGTCATCTACCACCTTCTTCTCCACAAACACAACCAAGTGCTTCTCCTGGATGAAGAGAAATTAAAAAGTGGGGCAAATAGAAAAAAAGAGTATGTTTCTTCACAGTTAAGAGTGTTTTATTGTCATATGTCCAAAACAAAACAATGAAATTCTTACTTGCAGCATCATAACAGGATATGTAAACACAGTACTCTGTAAACAATACAATAAACCTTGTTCCTCAGTCCGCTGCTGAAATGCAGGGAAGATTTACGAGGACGTTGCAAGGACTCGAAGGCTTGATTACGGGGAGTGGTTGGGCAGGTAAGGACTTTTTTCTTGGAGTGCAGGACGCTGATGAGAATAAATATGTGGGGAATAGATAAGGTGCAAGCTCAGCATCTTTTTCCCATGGTAAGGGATTCAAGAAGTGGAGGGCATAGGTTTAAGGAGAGAGGGGAAACCTTTAATAGAAGCTGTGGTACAACTTTTTCTGTGGGTATATGGAACGAGCTGTCAGAGGTAGTTGAGGCAGGTACTATAACTTGGGACAGATACATAGATATGAAAGGTTTGAGTGGAATATGGGCCAAACACAGGTAAATGCTATAAACTTAGATAGGTCATCTTGGTCGGTGCGGACAGGTTGGGTTGAAGGGCCCATTCCGTGCTCAACGACTGACTCCAAGACACCTTTAAATTCAATTTTTAGGATCTGGTTTTCACTGGCAAAGCCCAACAGAGTCCATCCCTCATTGCTCTCGAGAAGATGGCAAACCACCTTGAGCTGCTGCAATTTTTCCAGTGAAAGTCCTTCTAGCAAGTACCCAGTCTGAAGAAGGGTCCCAGCCCAAAACGTCATCCACCCATGTCAACCAGAGATACTGCCTGACCATTGCAATCAGTTTCATTGCGTACATCAATACTTGTTCCATTCCTCAATCACCAATACTGTTTGCCCAACTACGGCAAATTACTAGACAGCCAAAAAGCGAAAATGTCTGCTACGAGGCATAAAACTACACAGAGATTGCCCAGTAATATGTGTTGCTTCACCTCAATGAGAAAAGTGCACAGCTCCTTGAATGGTTCGAGAAGGGCATCATCCTTGACTTTTTTGATGACCAGTACATTCGTTGGGGGTTTGGCCCAGATCAATCTTTGACTGGTTGGATCCTGAATTTGCCTGAATAAATAAGAAATGGAAAATGTCAAAAGCAAGGGCATTAAACTACATACAAGTAGAGCATATATTCCTGCACATTATAACCTAGGGGTATCAACCCGTCTTTAATGGTGAGGTACCAAGAAGAGTTGAGTAGGAACAAAGAGGTCCTCCTGCAGTTGTACAGAGCTCTAGTGAGACCGCACCTGGTGCAGTTTTGATCCCCTAATTTGAGAAAGGACATTCTTGCAATTGAGGGAGTGCAGCTTAGCTTTACAAGGTTAATTCCCGGGATGGCGGGACTGTCATATGCTGAGAGAATGGAGCGGCTTGGCTTGTACACTCTGGAGTTTGGAGGGATGAGAGGGGATCTTATTGAAACATATAGGATTGTTAAGGGTTTGGACACGTTATTCCTGATGTTGGGTGAATCCAGAATTAGGGGCCACAGTTTAAGAATAAGGGGTAAGCCATTTATAACGGAGATGAGGAAACTCTCTTTTTCTCACAGAGTTGTGAGTCTGTGGAATTCTCTGCCTCAGAGGGCGGTGGAGGCAGGTTCTCTGGATGCTTTCAAGAGAGAGCTAGATAGGGCTCTTAAAGATAGCGGAGTCAGGGGATATGGGGAGAAGGCAGGAATGGGGTACTGATTGGGGATGATCGGCCATGATCCCATTGAATGGCGGTGCTGGCTTGAAGGGCCGAATGGCCTACACCTGCACCTATTGTCTATTGTCTATTGTGATTTTCAATCTTTCAGCAACATCCTCATACTACTTTTCATATTTAATAAAACAATTGCTATTTCCACTTCAAGGTCAACTTGGGGAAGAAAATATGCTTTCTACTTACACAATACTCGTGGAGTTCTGCAAAATGGAGGCTTTGGGTCCAAAGTGTGTATCAGGTGATGGGCCATGAAGGAAATGTGCATGTCTGAAAGAAGAGAATATAGTTTTCTCACTGCATTTCTTGCCTTCTCCACCATACCTTCCTCCTCCCCCAACTTCTGCAATCAGTTAAAGGGAAAATAAACGCTATTAAAACAAATATATAACCAAGAAGTCACACGCAGGTAACATTAGAACTGCGCAGACACCAATGTGAAAAACTAAAGCGTACAAAAAAATGTTGATAAGACATCAGCCACGTTGTTCAGTAATGCAGCAATGTGTTTACCAGTTTGATTTTGCTTCAGTTTATTTACTCCTTAAAATGATTTTATCACAGCAATGGAACAGGTTGAAGGGGTGGGAGATTGCAATCTTCACGTGGTCCGCCCTGTTTTAACGAATGCCATCAACCTGGTGTAGAACAAGATGTCCTACAACTTTAGGCTGTGCACGCCATACGCAAGAAGAACAGGTTTGAAGGAAAAACAGGGTTTCACATCCACTGCAGCATCTAACGCTCCAGTGATCTGTATCCAGTAATTTCAACCCAATATACCACACTATTATGCTCCATTTTGGTTTGCTCCCTCATCTCAATATATTGACATATCCCTTGATGCCTCTCTTCAATTACTTACCTGGATTCTCAAAATTAAGGAACAGCACAGCGGTGGAGCTGTTAGAGCAGCTGCCTCAGCGCGCCGGATACCCAAGGTCAACTTCGATCACTGGTGCTGCCTGTTCTCCCTGTGACTGTGTGAGTTTCCTCCCACATCCCAAAGACATGCGGGTTTGGAGGTGAATCGGCCTCAGTAGGTTGCCCCTAGTGTGTAGGGCGGGATATGAATTTGAAATCACAACCAGTGTGAACGGGTGGTTGATTGATTGTCGGCATGAATTTGTTGTGCTGAAGGACCAGTTTCATGCTATATCTTTCAATCAATCTATAAACTCGTCATTAAAAAATCACAGCCGATTGCGACAAGCTCCAGAGTCTAATCTCTCCAGATGAAAACAAATGCTCCTGAATAATTTACAAGGAAAATTACCATTTATATAGCAGCTCCTAAAGTAATGTATTCACACACCGTCCTATTTAGAAGTACAGCAAATCCTCATTTTAACAAACTCCGTTATATAGGATTTTGGTTATAGCGGATGGACATGCCGACGCCTCCTGTACCGCCTTCCCAGCCGCTCACATCCCTGGCTTCTGACACCACCCCTGTCTTGCAAGATGCACCAGTGAACCCTTCTTCACCCACTACATGAACCGATTATCGTGGCTGTTGAGGCGGCTCATGTCAGACCCCGGGAGACAGTGCTTTTGTCAGGCCGCCACCAACGACAGGACGTGCTGAGCCATCATAGGGTTCTCTCCCGTCTCACCAGCTGCTGCTTCTTCCTGCTGCCCATCACTGTCCATTTAGGTTCTATCCCCCACCCGCACGTCTCTTTTTCCTCCTTCTCCACCTCCCGGAGTCGCGGAAATACTCCACCTGGGAAGATGTTGGCACTGTAGGAGACAGGGGAATGGGGGGGGGGGGGGGTGTGAGGCGGGGAGCGGTGGAGCAGCAGAGCGGACAAAGCAACATCTGACAGGAAGAATCGGCAGCTGGTGGGAAAACACCATGGCAATCGAGCGTGTGTCCTGTCGGTGGCCCGAAGCGCAGGTGCAACTACAGCCACGTCAACCAGATGGTGCGGTAGCCGGTGAAGAAGGACTCACTGGCGCAGACCACCGGCATCAATGCCTAATTTTAAGGTGAAATGGCACAAAGAGCTGGAATAACTCAGCAGCTTGAATCAGTCTTAAGAAGGGCCTGACATCAACTATCCATGTCGTCAAGAGTGTTTTATTGTCATATTTCCCAGATAGAACAATGAAATTCTTACTTGCTGCAGCACAACAGAATATATAAACATAGTACATTGTAAACAATAAGTGTGTGGCCGGGATGGTGTGCGTCTGATGATGCTAGCTGCCTTTTTGAAGCAGCGACTCCGATAAATCCCTTCGATGGTGGGGAGGTCAGAGCCGGTGATGGACTGGGCAGTGTTCACAACTTTTTGCAGTCTTTCCGTTCCTGGACGTTCAAGTTGCCAAGCCAGGCCATGATGCAACCAGTCAATATGCTCTCTACTGTACACCTGTAGAAGTTCAAGAGAATTGTCTTTGACATACCGAATCTCCTTAATCTGCTCAGGAAGTAGACGCGTTGATGTGCTTTATTTATAATTGCATCAGTGTGCTGGGTCCAGGAAAGCTCTTCCGAAAAATGCATGCCCAGGAATTTGATGTTTTTGACTCTCTCCACAATCGTCCCGTTGATATAAACTGGATTGTGGGTCCTCATCCTTCCTCTTCCAAAGTCCACAATCAGTTCATTGGTTTTACTGATATTGAGAGCCAGGTTGTTGTGCTGACACCATTTGGTCAATCGGTCGATCTCACTTCTATACTCTGACTCATCACCAGAGATGTATACTCTGACTCATTCATCAGAGATGCTGACTATCTCGCTGAGTTACTCCAGCACTTTGTGTCCTTTTGTGCATTAACCATCATCTGCAGTTCTTTGTTTCAACAAACACTTTTACTCCCCCTCAAATTCCCATTCTGACTTTTCTGTCCTGGGCCTCCATTGTCAGAGCGAGGCCAAACGCAGATTGGAGAAACAGCACCTCATATTTCGCTTGGGCAGCTTACAACCCAGCGGTATGATCTTGATTTCTCCAACTTCAAGTAACCCTTGCATCCTCTCACTCTACCTCTCTCCCACTCTAGTCGTCATACTAGTTTCACTGTCATCCTGTTGAGTTTCACTCATTATCACCAACCCCACAACCAAAAATGGACCATAGTGTACTCCACCTTTGCTTGATCATCGTTGCTTTTTGCATAGTGCCCTCCATTCAAGAATTTACCTTTTTTTAGCTTTGAAAAACTCCTTTGTTGCTTTAGCAGTATGTTTGGGATCATTGTCTTGCTGTAGAATGAACTGCCGGCCAATGAGTTTTGAGGCATTTGTTTGAACTTGAGCAGATAGGATGTGTCTGTACACTTCGGAATTTATTATGCTACCATCAGCAGTTGTATCATCAATGAAGATAAGTGAGCCAGATCCTTCAGCAGCCATACCTGCCCAGGTCATAACACCCCCACCACCGTGTTTCACAGATGAGGTGATATGCTTTGGATCTTGGGCAGTTCCTTGTCTCCTCCATACTTTGCTCTTGCCATCACTCTGATATAAGTTAATCTTCATATCATCTGTCCACAAGACCATTTTTCCAGAACTGTGGTTGCTCTTTTAAGTACTTCTTGGAAAACTGTAACCTGGCCATCCTATTTTTGCAGCAATGTGAAACTAAACTTCTCGTGTAAAAAGACACAAAGTGCTGGAGTAATTCAGCAGGTCAGGCAGCATCTCAGAACACGGATCGGTGATGTTTCGTATTGGGCCGGGCCTCGTCTTCAGACTGATTGTACTAACGGGAGAGAAAGCTGGAAGAGATGTGGGGCTGGACAAAGTCTAGCAAGTGATGAATCTCCACCTGTCTTTTCACCCCTAGTCTTTGTCCTTTCACCCTTAGTCTTTGTCCATCCATCTGCCAATCAAAATCTCCCCCCCCCACCTGTATCCACCCATCACTTGTCACACTTTGTCCCTCCCCCACATCTCTTCCATCTTTCTCCCTTGAAGAACAATTAGCTTGAAGAAGGGCCTCGACCGAAACCTTGCTTATCTATGTTCTCCAGAGAGGCTGCCTGACTTACTGAGTTACTACAGCATTTTATGTCTGGTTTAGTTACTCCAGGAAATGTTTTATTAATCCGGATTACAGCATCTGCAGTCTCATGTAATTCTACATCCTTTGCAAACTTTTCTCTTCACAAATTTGTTTTTGGCCTGCCTTTATATATACAAACACGTCTATAATACACTCAGTCCTTTCAGCTAAGTGATTAACATAGATTAGAACCACCGGGTAGCGGCAGCAATGGCTGCCTCGCCAACAGTCTGTCTGTCCCTTCCTTCTTTTGCTGTGTGTTTGTGTTAAATGTATGTTTTTAGTGTTCTTTAGCTTGTTTTATGTTTTATGTACTATATGCATAATGTGTTTGTTTTATGTTTTATGTACTATATCCCACCTATGTACTATATTAAATAGTCAATCTTTTATGCATTATATTATCCACAATACCAAAAGCTCTTGCACAATAACATCTTACGAGGCACCGAACATGTCTCTTGGAAGCCCAAACATCTAGTTTTATTTGCTGAAATCCGATCAACACATGCTGAGAAACAAACTGATACATTTATAAAAGAAACGGGCCCTTTGGCCCACCAAATCCACGCCAACCAGCAATCCCCATACACTAGCTCTATCCTACACACTAAGGACAATTTACAATCTTTACCAAAGCCAATTAACCTACAAACCTGTATGACTTTTGGGTGTGGGAGGAAACCGGAGCACACTGGGAAAACCCATACGGTCACCTGCAAAACGTACAAACTCTGTACAGACAGCACCCGGTAGTTCTATTGTATGTTAGTCAGGATTGAAGCCAGGTCTCTAGCGCTGTAAGGCAGCAACTCTACCGCTGCACTATTGTGCTGTCCTGTGTGAAACGCACATCAGGCACCCATTAAATGTTTTTCCTCTCACCTTGCATCTATGCCATCTAGTTTAAGATTCCCCGACCATGGGGGAAAAGGCTGAGCCCATTCCACTTATCTATGCCCCTTTTATAGTACTTTAAGGACCCGTCTCACCCTCCTTCGTTGCAGTGAGAACAATCACAGCTCTCCTTAAAACTAGCAGAGTCTTTTAATCAGAGTACGGGATTCGAACCAGACTGCTTAGGTTTAAGGTGGGAGGGGAAAGATTTGATAGAAACCTGAGGGGCAACTTTTTTCACACAAAGGGTGATGGGTAAATGGAATGAACTGACAGAGGAGGTAGCAGAGGATGGTAGACTGGTACTGTAACACCATTTGGACTGGTACATGGATAGGAAAGGTTTAGAGTGATATGAGCAAACGCAGCCAGATGGGATTATTGTCGGTGGGGCATCTTAGTCAGGATGGGCAATTTGTGTGCAGTGTGACTCTATGACAGAGACCTCCAGTCCCGGTATTTACCCTGTGAATATTTCCAGTTATCCAGCTTAATGCTATTCTTCCTACAGATAGCTGACCGCACAACAGTCCACCTGTGGTCGCACCAATATCTTGTTTATTTGCAAAAGATTCCACAACTCTTGCTCACAATGTGGCACAGCTGGTGGAACTGTTGCCTCACAGTACCCGAGACCAGGGTAGAATTTAGCCCGAGACCAGGGTTGAATTTAGACTTCAGGAGATATCTGTGTGGAATTTGCATGTTCTCCCTGTGACCACGTGGCTTTCCTCCAGGTCCTCTGGTTTCCTCCCACATCCCAATAACGTGTGGGTTTGTAGGTTAATTGGCCTCTATAAATTGCCCCCACTGTGTAGGGAATGGATGAGAAAGTGGGATAACAGAGAACTAATGTGAACAGGTGATTGATGGTTGGCAAGGTCTCAGTGGGCCAAAGTGACAGTCATACAGCGCGGAAACAGGCCCTTCGGCCTAACTTGCTCACGCAAACCAACATGCCCCATCTCTACTTGTCCCACCTGCCTGCGTTGGCCCTATGTCCCTCCAACCCATCCTATCCATCTGTTTATTAAACATTATGATAATATCTGCCTCAACTACCTCCCCCAGCAGCTTGTTCCACATACTTACCCTTGTAAAAATGTAATAAAGTCCTATCCTGCTCTACTTCGCCCTATAGCTCATGCCTGCCGAGTCCTGGCACCATTCTTGTAAATCATTACTCCACTCTTTCCAACTTCTCCCCTTCCTGTAGCTGGGTGAGCAAAACTGAACACGATACTCCAGATGCAGTCTCAACAATGCAGAAAGGGGAAACTGTACCCTTTCACATGAACAACATCTTTCCAATAACGGGGTGAACAAAACTGAACCTAATACTCTAAATTGATCACACCAATGCCTTGTACAACTCTAACATGACCACCCAACCTCTAAACGGAACACTGTGACAGATGAAGGCCAATGTGCCAAACATTTACGTGACTACTCCATCTACCCGTGACACCACTTTCAAGGAACTATGTATCTGCACTCTTCGATCCCTCTGCTCTACAACACTCCCCAGAGCCTTACCATTCACTGTGTACGTCCTGCCTTGCCTCACACTTCTTTTTACTAAATTCCATCAACCATTCCTCAGCCCACCTGCCCAACCGATCAAGATCCTGCAGCATTTTTTGACAATCATCTTCACTATCTACAATATCACCCACATTAGTGTCATATGCAAACTTGCTAATCAAGCCTTGTACATTCACATCCAAATCCTGAACGTTCATATCCTAGTGAGCCCTGTACCGAACCCCGAGGCACAACACTAGTCATTAGTTTTGATGCTGTATCTTTCCATCCAGCAATATCTTGACATGTGAAGGCAACCTGTCCATGCACTGAGCAGAAAGAGCCTTTCACATTAACAGCGGGAAATATTAAAATGTATGAGGAGCATCAAAATGGGATTAAGTGAGCTTACAGTAAAGCGACAATTCAATGGAGTTTGGATTCTCTATTTCCTGGACATCACCCACCATCCTTAGTTTTGACAGCCAAATTTAGTGCGACACAAGAAGCAATTATTTTAAACAATGTATTTTTTCTATGGTCAGAAATAGACAAAGATTGGCTTACAGTTATGTTATAGGCAGAAAGGCGCATTTTCCCAGGTTAATTAGATTTGAAAGATGACTTAACCTGCTTTCTAGGCTGCAGTCCAGCCGACAACACACCCTGTGTAATGACAACAGTAGTGAGCACTTTAAGTCACCGCACCAGCACACAAAGTTCGAGAAAAGTGATCCAGAATGTAGTATTGATGTGCTAGTGAGTACAGATCCACCACCCTTGGTTCCAGAGCCTTTCTGGATTATCCGTTTTGCCAGAACCAACAGAGGTCACAGCCTTCGGGATGAACCCAATGGTACTGAAAAGTTCCGACTAGGCCGCCGAGATACCGGCCTGCAATGTCGACCTCTGAAGCCTGTTATAGGTATGGATCTGCAGACTCCAGCCACATCGGAGTTCCAGAACCCTGGCCGCAGGGGAACAAATTTGACCCGCCGACCGGATGCGGAAGTCCCAATTAAGTCGAGATGACCCGCCTTCCCCGGCCTAGGCGGCACACTTTGGTGGTGGCGGTGGTGAGCAGTGAGCACCACCGGAAATTGGAGGAGCAGCACCTCATATTCCACTTGGGCAGTCTGCATCCCAGTGGCCTGAACATTGACTTCTCCAATTTCCGGTAGCCCTTGCTGTCTCCTCCCCTTCTCAGCTCTCCCTCAGCCCTCTGGCTCCTCCTCTTCCTTTCTTCTTCCCGCCCCTGCATCAGTCTGAAGAAGGGTTTTGGCCCGAAACGTTGCCTATTTCCTTCGCTCCATAGATGCTGCTGCACCCACTGAGTTTCTCCAGCATTCTTCTCTACCATTTGAGACAATGGATCAGGAGCAGCTGCCAGAAGGGAAAGCAACATGCGATAAATGAGAAGCATTTAAGAGTGAAATAAAAATAGTTCAGTCAGCATGATCTTGTAAAGGCAAGAAGCAAAGATGGTAATCTAGGGAACCGTGGTTAACAAAGAATACTGACGTTTTGATCAGGTTAAAGGACGCACACATCGGGGAAAAAAATTGTATCAAATGAATCCTTTGAACTTTAAAGTGATGAAGAAACAAGAAATTTCAAGCATAATAAATGGGTCACGAAATGACCTTGGCAAATAGGATTAAAGAGAATCTTCAAACATTAAGTATATAAGATGCACAAGGCTAGGTAAGTTCAGGGACCAAAGAGCCAAAAAGGATGATCAATGATCAATGATTGGCACCAGAGTATGCAAGCAGAATCATAAAAGATTGTTTCTCCTCAGGAGGATGTGAAGGCTGGAGAGTGAAAGGGGAGAGAGGTACGTAGACATTGTGGAGCATATCACTATCAGAGAGGAGGAAAAGTTAAAAATATTGGCCCACATTACTGTTGATTCATTCCCAGGGACTGGACAGGAACCATCCCATGATACTAAGGGAAAGGAAGAGATTGCTGCAGCTCTAATTGAGATTTTTACATCTTCATTTGCCAGAATATTGGAAGACAGTTAACGCTGTATATTCAGCAAGTTGTTGCCTGGAATGGAGAGTTGTCGTTATGATAGATTGGACAGACTGGATTTATTCTCACTGGAACATAGGAGATTCAGTGGAGACCTAAAAGAGGTTTATAAAATTACGAGGGAAATAGATAGATAGGTTCAGGTAGAAAAGAGTCAAGCAATAGTGTCACATGATAGTAGATCCTCCTCTGGGAAGAGTAAGCAAAGAGTTTCTGTAATGTCTCCTTTTTCCATAATAAATGAAGTATATTGTCTTACAGTGACAGAGCCGAAAACTAGGGGGCACTAGCTTAAGGTGAGACAGGAGAAACTTAAAGGCGATCTGAGACACAAAGGGTTGTGGTTTTGCTGAACAAGTGCCAGCAGAAGTGGAAGAGGCAGATACAATTACAATGTTTAAAAGGCTTTTGGACAATTGATTAGAAAAGGGCATAGATAAATAAAAGGCACATGTAGGCAAATGTGATTAGTGTAAATTAGTTTTAGACTTTAGAGATCCAACCTGGAAACAGGCCCTTCCGCCACTGGGCCTGCGACGACCAGCGATCACCCCATACACTAGAAATATCTTACACACTAGGGACAATTTACAATTTTACTAAAGCTAATTAACCTACAAACCTACACGTCTTTGGCGTGTGGGAGGAAACCGGAGCATCCGGAGAACACTCACGTGGTCACAGTGAGAATGCACAAACAACCTAACTGACAGATGAGAATGTCAGAAGCAAGCTGACCTTTAAGACTTTCGAAATACTTAGTAAAGAGAGGAAACTGTCCCACTGCTGCCTTACGTGCATTTAAAGTTCAAATTTACCATGAGCTTCAAACAAATACCAATAATGCATTAACGTCAAGATTAGTGGAAAAGATAAAAGCATAGAAAACTGCTGATGATGGAATCTGGATGACTAAACAAAATGCTGGAGGAACTCAGGGGCTCAAGCAAAATTTATGGAGACAAAGGGGTGATCAATGTAAAACATAAAGTGCTGGAGTAACTCAGCAGGTCAGGCGGCATCTTTGGAGAACATGGATAGATGATGCTTCGGACCCTTCTTCAGACTGATTGTACTTTGGGGGAGGGGGGCGGAAGGCTGGAAGAGATTTGGGCTGGACAAAATCTAGCAAGTGATAGGTCTCCACCTGGATGCGCACTCTTCCGCATTCAGACACAAATGGGGAGCAATGAGAGAGGGTCTCTCACAAAACCTTATCAAGAGTTCTCCTTGATCAACCCTTATCAAGGAGAACTTCCTCTAACTAGGCATCCTTGAGGAGATTTTGCAGTGGACCAGTAAAGTGTAGAAACAAGGTACTACATATGCTGGTTTACACAAAGCACTGGAGTAACTCAGCGGGTCAGGCAGCATCTCTGAGATGATCAATATTTTGGGTTAAAATCTTGCATCTAGTCTGCGAGTGTAGAGGGATGATGGGAGAATAGCCATAAAGAGGTGAGATGGTGGGTCGAGGCAGGGCTGGGAGGCAAAAGGTGGAATCAGATGTGGAAGGGGATAACGGGCAGATGGAGTCAGGTAGGAGAGGGAACATGGGGCAGAGGCTGGGAGGTGATGTGGAATGATTGGCAAAGGGAAAAGGAGCCAAAGTAAAACACAAATGCTGAAGTAATTCAGTGGGTCAGGTAGCATCTTCGGAAAGAATGGGAGAGAGGCAACATTTTGGGTTGCGACCGTTCTTCAGAGTGATTGTAGTAGTGGGGGGGGGGAACTGGTAAAGTGGTGGGCGCCGGAGAAAACCTGGCAGGTGAGAGATGGATAGGTGAGGGGGGAGGTTCTTGAGACTTAAGTCACCTGCCCCCATGTTCTCGAGAGATGTTACCCGACCCGCTGAGTTACTCTACCACTATGAGGGTTTTTTTTTCTATCAATGTTCTGTTGGGCAGGCAGAGGAGGTGGAGGAGGCGAGAGCAGAATTTCCAGGAAATAGAGAAAGGAAGAATAAAGGCACCATCAACCATTGTGAAAGTGAAGCCATGTATCCTGAAGATTAAGGGGACAGTTCATAAACCCTTGAACAGAAACATTCATCTTAAGAGCAGATGCAGCAGAAACGAAGCAACTGAGAGAAAGGGTTGACACAAATACCTTTAGGCGAGTTAGCTTCTATCTCAGGGTGGACGATTGCAACCTTCACGTGGTTTTGATGAATGCAATCAACCCGGCATGCACAATAAGACAAGATCAAATAGAATAGGTTGTCCTCCAACTTTAGGCTGTGCACACCATACGCAAAAAGAAGCTTCTAGCACGCCTGAAGCAGAAATCTTATATGGATGTTTCTCGGTTAAATGGCATTTGAACCAAAGGGAATTTTTAAAAACCTTAAGGTTTGCAGAGCTTGATAAAATCACAGAGATAGTGCGGGATAAGACAATGGAAGGATTTGAACACAAAATTGAGAACAAGAGTCATTAAACGTTGCTTCTTCAGGAGTCAGCAAGCCCAGAGCCGATGGGTGAACAGGACTTGATATGTGTTAATAAGACAATAAGACATAGGGGCAGCATGTTGGCGCAGCAGGTCGAGTTGTTGCCTTACAGCGCCAGAGATCCAGGTTCGATCCTGATTTCGAGTGCTGTCTGTACAAAATTTGTATGTTCTCCCTGTGGTTTTCTTCAAGAGATTCGGTTTCCTCCTACATTCGGGACGTGCAGGTTTGTCGATTATTTGCCTACGGTAAAAATTGTTAATTGTGTAGGATAGTGTTAGTGTAGGGGGTGATCGCTGGCCGGTGTGGACTCAATGAGCTGGAGGGCCTGTAACTCTGAACTAAACTAATTTTAGCCATTCAGCCCACCGAGTCTACTCGGTCATGGCTGATAGATTTTTCCCTCTCAACCCCATTCTCCTGCTTTCTACCCATAACCTTTGACACCCTTACTAATCAGCAGCCTATCAATCTCCGTTTTTTAAATACCCAATGACCTTGCCTCCATAGCCGTCTGTACCAATGTATTCCACAGATTCACCACCCTCTGGTTGAAGAAACTCTTCCTTAATGGACAGGCAGCAGCGATTCAGATGTCCTCAAGTTTACAAACCAGAGAATAAAGGAAGCTAATCAGGAAAATGTTGGAAAAATCAAGTCTAAAGGCCAAATGCTGCGATATTCAGGTCATCACTTTCCAAATGTTCAGCTTTTAAAAGAAACAGTGGGGCATGGAATAAGACTTTAAACAAACAAGCAGCAGCTGAACCAAATCCGTAACCCTGGAATAAGTAATCCATTTCTGAGAGTTTTTAATTTTAGTGCTTGCTTTTTAGTTTTGGAGTATGGAAACAGGCCCTTCATCCCAATAATTCCATATTGACCATTGATCACCCGTACACCAGCATTATCCATATTATCCCATTTTCGCATTGTACACACAAGCGGCAAATTACAGAGGCCAATTAACCTACAAACCTGCACATCTTTGGAATGTGGGAGAAAACTGGAGCAACCGGAGAAAACCCACGCAGTCGCAGGGAGAACGAAGAAACTCAGCAATGATAGCACCTGTGGTCAGGATCGAACCTGGGTCTCTCGCACTATGAGGCATCAGCTCTACCTCTCCGCCACTGTGCAGCCCCAAAGCTCAATTCATGAGTTATCCATCTCCACTGCTATCCTGGGGAAACTATTCCAGCTTCTACAATCTCACCACAAAGATGAAATCCCTCATCCCCGCTTTCATACAAATATATCTACAACGCCAGACACAAAATGCTGGAGTAACCCAGCTGGACAGGCAGCTGGGTTACTCCAGAGAGAAGGAATGGGTGACGTTTTGGGTCAGACTGAAAGTAACGGGAAAGGAAAACGAGAGATATAGACGATGATGTAGAGATATAGAACAATGAATGAAAGATATGCAAAAAAGTGGTGATGATAAAGGATACAGGCCATTGTTGGCTGTTTGTTGGGTGAAAACGCGAAGCTGGTGGGGGAGGGATGGAACGAGAGGGAAAGAGAGGTTGAAGTAAGATAAATCAATATTCATACCACTGATCTGTAAGCTGCCCAAGCAAAATATGGGATGTTGTTCCTTTATCATCGTTCAGTTCAATCCGAATTGTCATTTATCCATGTTATCCAGACACACTGCCTGACCCAGTGATTTACTCAAGCGTTTTGAGCCTATCTTTGGTATAAACCAGCATCTGCGGTTTCTTTTTGTTACATTTTGGCTGGCTATTGTTCGTTATTAACTTAATCGATAGTAAGCGACACAAATTCTGGCTGATAGACACAAAGTGCTGGAGTAACTCAGCAGGTCAGGCAGCATCTCTGAAGAAAAAAAGATGGGTGATGTTTTGGGTCAGGACCCTTCTTCAAGACTTTGAAGAAGTTCTCCTCTCTCAAGCAGCATCTGCAGTTCCTTTTTACATAAATTGTGGCTGTAGCCCCCAGGGAAACTGTGAAAGCAATGAATAGAAACCTGATCTTCTCAGGTAGTTCAGCGGGCATGCTGGCAATATTCCCCGCTCTGTTCAGTTTACTGTACCTCTGTCCAACCTTTCGATGGATCTTACTTTTCCGTTGACATTTTTCAGCCTGCTCCTGTCTTTTGGGCGATAATTGATCCCGTTTCTTTGGCACCGTGCTGGAGTCCAGCTTCTCGGCTGTCCGTGGCGACACCTCCTCTCGCTTCTTCGATGACCGGCCGCACCTTGCACGATCCCACATCTCCTCCCCAGGGCAGGGCTTGCGATGCCCAGTCCCAGGCTCATTGGGGGCTGCAGGAGTTTCTTCCCCATTCAGGGCGGCAGAATTATCTGCTGAATCTATCACACACTGAGGGAACAAAATAAAATTAAGGCTGAAATATAATGTAGAGTGGTACAGTGTAAGAAGGAACTGCAGATGCTGGTTTATACCAACTATGGATACAAAATGCTGGAGTAACTCAGTGGGTCAGGCAGCATCTCCAGAGAAAAGGAACAGGTGACCTTTCGGGTCGGAACCCTTCTTCAGACAGAAAGTAGAGGTCAGGAGAGGGGGGGATAAACTGGAGGCGAGAAAAAGGGAAGGGCAGGAAAGGTAGGGGTTACTTCAAATAAGAGAAAACAACGTTCATGTTGGTGGGTTGCAAGCTGCCCGAGCGCAATATGTAATGTAGAACAGTACAGGACAGGAACAGGCACCTTCACCATAGCATCAGAATAAAATGATGAAGCTTTAGAAAGCAGATGAGGAGGAATTTCTTTAGTGAGAGGGTGATGAATCTGTAGCAATCATTGCCACAGAAGGCTATGGAGGCCGTCAATGGATATATTTAAGGCGGCGTGGCAGATTCTTGATTAGTAAAGGTGTCAAGGGTTATAGGGAGAAGACAGGAGAATGGGGTTGAGATGGAAAGATAGATCAGCCATGATTGAATGGCAGAGTAGACTTGCTGGGCTGAATGGCCTACTTCTGCTCCTATAACTTATGACCTTATGAATACCTGTGCTGTATATGATACCAAGATAAACTAACTCTTCCGGCTGCACGTGATCCATTGAACCATTAAAAGTAAAGCAAAAATCACAAAGAGCAAGACCACTACTAGCAATTCCCTAATTACGACGGGAGTTATGAATGAAACCAGTCTTGACCAGACAAATGACAGGAATTAAAGATGGGCTACCAAGCAAAATGTTGCAAATGAGCCAATACAAAAATACATAATCTCTGAAAAAAACAGAACAATTAGAAGTTGGCCACTCGGCTCCTCCAACCTTTTCCATTGATTCAATATGAATATGGCTGACCTATCCTAGCCTCTCGCCTTTTCATACTTTTCATTATTTTGTTCTGTACCGCCTCATGTTTCAACTTTCCCTTTCCCTCTCAGTCTGAAGAAGGATCTCGACCCAAAACGTCACCAATTCCTCTTCTCCAGAGATGCTGCCAGGCCAGCTGAGTTACTGCAACATTTGGTATACACCAGCATCTGCAGTTCCTTGCTGCATCTCTTCTGTGCCAGTGCCCCTTAACACACAGTTCATCAATCTTTCAAATGTCCACCTAAAATGTCTTCAATGATCTGGATTTCACCATTGATCAGGTCTTCACCAACCACAGATTTAGAGATTTACCACCCTCTGAGAGTACTTTCTGCATCCCAAAAGAAAAAAATACTGCAACTGCCAGAAATCTGAAGTGTGAGTAAAGTTTCATAATAATTACAGATTTCACAGCCAACAAGCATTTTCCAGAAAAGGAGACTGAAAATCCAGCGATTCGCTAGGCGAGAAGGAACAAAGTACTTACAAACATTTTAAAGACCCAAAATAACTTTTGAGGAAAAGGGGCAGCATAGCCATGCAAACAGAACTTAATACACTCACAAATAGAAATTGGGCAGTCAGCAATTGACTGTAAACACGATCAAGAGAACAAAGTTGATCCCACAGTTAGGATGTATTTGGTGAGAATATCAGCAGGGATCAGGGAGAATGAAGAATACAACATTTAGTACAAGGGATGGGGGGGAAAGTCAATAAGTTAGTCATTAGTTCAGGCATCTAAGGAGAAAAAAACGTTGATTGGATAGTCTATTTTTTACCAAATCCACAGAAAGAAAGGTTCTATAAACACGCAAGGCTGGAGTAACTCAGTGGGTCAGGCAGCATCTCTGGAGAACATGGATAGGTGATGTTTCGGGTTGGGACTCTTCTTCAAACTGAATAGGAGTCCCGACCCAAAATATCACCTTTAGACTTTAGTGATACAGACGGGAAAAGGCCCATCGTGTCCGCACTGACCAGCAATCACCCCGTACACTAGCCCCATCCTACACCCTACAGCACTACCCTATCTAAGCCAATTAACCTACAAACCTGTACATTTTTGGAATGTGGGAGGAAACCGGAGCACCTGGACAAAACCCCGAGAAAACCCACGTGTTCACAGGGAGTATCGACCTGAACTGTCACCTATTCCTTTTCTCCACAGATACTGTCTGACCCGCTGAGTTACTCCAGCTTTTTGTGTCTATCTTCGGCCACAGGAATAACGTGTAAACTCCATATAGACCCGTTGTCCAGATCGAACCCGGGTTTCTGGCGCTCTAAGGCAGCAATTCTACTGCTGCGCTAATGTGCCGCCCCAATCAACTATCCATTTTTTCCAGAGATGCTGCCTGACCGACCAAGTTACTCAAGCATTTTCTGTCTATTTTGGGTATAAACCAGCATCTGCAGTTCCTTTTTATAATACTGTAAACATTCAGCATGTTAGCAAGCACTGGAGAGTCATACCACATACAAATGGGCCCTTTAGGCCACAATGCTCATGGCAATCTTTCTGTTCATCTGCACTAGTCCCATTTGGTCACATTAGACCTGTCATCATGTGGAAAAGGGAAACAGGTTTAACACTAGAGATCAAACAACCTACCTACAACAGCACTGTATAGCAGTTGATCAGAAATGTTTGTCAAAGATTGTCCTTCAGTCCACAAAAAACGTTTCATTGTACCTCAGTACACATGAGAATAAGCTAAACTAAACAATGTCTGTGCCAAATATGCCGCCAGGTTAAGTTAATCCCATCTGCCTGCACACGATCCATATTCCTCCAAATCTATATGCCCATCTAAAAGCCTCTTAAATGGCACTATTGTATCTGCCTCCATCTCCACCTCTGGCATTACGTTCCAGGCACTCACCACACTCTGTGTAAAATAGTTGTTCCACACATCTCCTTTAAACTTTCTCCCTCTCACCATAAAGTTGTGACCCTCTCGTCTTTGATACTTCAACCCTATTCATGGCTCGTAACTTCTCTCAGGTCTCCTCTCAGCCTCCACCACTCTAAATAAAACAATCCAAATTTGTCCAACATCGTCTTGTAACTAATACCCCCTACCTATAACAGCATAGCAATCTAGACTACGTCTCCCCAGCCCGCTTCCTGTAAAGACTCCATCCCTTACGCACAATTCCTCCATCTACGCCGCATCGCAAGATGAGGTGTTCCATACCAGGACATTGGAAATGTCCTCATTCTTTAGGAATCATAGAGGCCCTCACTAGGGTTTCCTCGATACCCGCAGCTCTGCTCTTGATCCCCCTCTCCCCAGTCTTAACAGGTAGTCCTCACCATCCACCCCATCAGCTGTCACATAATCCTCCAACATTTTCGCCACCTCCAACGGGATCCCATCACTAGCCACATCTTCCCATCTCCACCCTTCTGCAAAGACCGTTCCTCCACATCTCCCTGGTCAACTCGTCCCTTCCCACCCAAACCACCCCCTCCCCAGGTACTTTCCTTGCAACCGCAGGAGATACAATATCTGTCCCTGTACTTCCCCCCTCAACTACATCCAAGGACCCCGGCAGCCTTTTCAGGTGTTTGTACCTCCTCCAACCTCATCGACTGTATCCGCTGTTCCAAGGTGTGGACTCCTATATATCGGCAAGACCACACCTCCACTCAGTCCGCCTAAACCTACCTGGTGTCCCGATTGCTAAACACTTGAACTCCCCCTTCCATTCCCACGCTGACCTTTCTGTCCTGGGGCTCCTTCATTGTCACGTGAGGCCCAGCGCAAATTGGAGGAACAGCATCTCATATTTTGCTTAGGCAGCTTACACCCCGGCAATATGAACATTGACTTCTCTAACTGCAAGTAACCCTTGTTTTCCCTCTCTCTCCATGGCTCCCCCTTCTCAGTTCTCCGAACACTTATTGTCCCCGACTATTTTATCTGTTTGCTGTTGTTACTTCTCCCAGCTAACAATAATCTATTCTACATTTTCCTTATACTCCATTACCTTTGTCCTATTTTAACACTTTACACTTCCTTATCTATGTATCTCCCTCTGAAGAAGGGTCCCCCATTCCACCTCTGCAGAGATGCTGCCTGTCCCGCTGTTACTCCAGCATTTTGTGTCTATCTTCGCCTGAAACATTAACTCTGTTTCTCTTTCCACAGATGCTACCTGAACGGTTATTTTTTTCCATTGTTTTTAACTTCATATTTCCAACATTTGCAATTTGTTTCATTTTTCACAGAAATCCAGATACATGCCCCACACGTTGGCAGAGACAAAGTTGAAAGGGAAAGAGGTTTAAGAAACTTTGTAGTGGAGTTAACACAGCCCGCAGTTTAATTTACAGTCGATGATGAACAGATTTGAAGGCAGAAGTATGAGCAGGTTGTGCTTTCCATCATCCAACCGTGGGCAGGGAGGGGAGAACTGCAGGCGGTGGGCGACCGCCAGCTTCACAACCCGCCTCTCCGCCCCCACTTACACTCCGGGCCGCTCCGCGCTCCTCCATAGCGAGCGGCGCCGAGGGGAGGGAGGGGGAAGGAAGGCGAGGCTCCGCTTCACGCGAGGCCGAGGCCGAGGCCGGAGTGCGGCCTCCACACCGGGCCGCGCCGCAACAACGGCGCCGATTGGCCGCGGCCGCCCAGCACCGCCCCCCGCCATTGGCCGGCCCGCATCCAATCAGCAGCTGGCTTGGGCCCGCCTCCCGCCATTGGCCGGCCGGCCGGCCCGCATCCAATCAGCAGTCGGCCTGGGCCCACATCCAATCAACAGCCGGACTAGGCCTGCATCCAATCAGCAGCTGGCCTGGGCCCACATCCAATCAGCAGCTGGTCTGGGCCCACATCCAATCAGCAGCCGGCCTGGGTCCCCCGTCCCCCCCTGCGCTCCGATTGGCTCCAACCCACGCTAATGTGCATAGCACTGTCCTCAGTGAAACGCAAAGATCCTATAGCTGCCTATAGCTCCGCTATAGGATCTTTGGTGAAAATGTGACTTGTTATCGTTTTGTACGGGACCCAGCGTGAATAAAACTGCATTTAAAATGTTGGCATTGCATTGCAGTTGCACTTTTATGTCTCCTTCAGTACAAGACAGTATGTTCGCTGTTGTAGCAAAAGTTAGTCAATCTCCACACAGCAAACTCACTCATTCACATACCAAAAGGCAGCTGCAGAACACAATTAAGTGTGGAGGCAGAGGGATGGCTTCCGTTTAGGGTCAAGACAGTGCCTCTGTCTGAAGAAGGGTCTCGACCCTAAAGCGTCACCCATTCCTTCTCTCCAGAGATGCTGCCTGTCCCACTGAGTTACTCCAGCATTTTTGTGTCTACCACTGGTGAGTAAACTGGTTCTGTTAAGGAAAATGTGAAGATGGCAACACAAGTACATAGAGTAGTAAAGAAGTCGTATGGTATGCTCAATATGTGCATATTGGTTATAGTTCATGGCAAGAGTTGACATAGTCAAAGGCTTGACCCATCACGGTCATTCCTTCTTTTCCCTGGCAGAAGAGCAGCACAATGGCACAGTGGTAAAGTTGCCTCACAGAGCCAGAGACCCGGATTCGATCCTGACCACTGGTGGTGTCTGTGTGGAGTTTATACATTCTCCCTGTGACTGTGTGGGTTTTCTCCGGGTGATCCCACATTTCAAAGGTTTGTACATTAATTTACTTCTATACCTTGTGCATTGCGTGTAACGTGAGCTACTCCAGCAATTTGCACCTGCTTCTGAATATGCCTGGCAAAAATCTAACACTGCAGTTGGAATTTTGAATGGATGCCTAGTGTCCAAGGTTTGATGGGAAAGAACCTCAAAGTTTCCCTACCCTCAATATGATGGAATTACTTGTAGAGCTTAGAGGGGAGAGCCTGTTTTAAATTTGATACTGCCCTACACCAATTCATTTATATTTAAAACAAGCTAAAACATAAAGTTGACACATTTCTAACATGATTACATGCAGCACATTGGCACAGCTGATAGAGCTGCTGCCTCCCTGCAGCAGAAACCTGGGTTTGATCCTGACCTCGGGTGCTGTCGGTGTGGAGTTTGCACATTCTTCATGTGACCGCGTGGGTTTCCACTGGGTGCTCCGGTTTCCTCCCACATCCCAAAGACGTGCAGTTTTGTAAGTTAATTGGCCCTCTTGTAAAATTGCCCCTAGTATGTAGGGAGTGGATGAGAAAGTGGATTCACATAGAACTAGTGTGAACGGCTGATTGATGGTCTTCCTTCCACATCCTAAAGGTGTGTATATTTGTAGGTTAAATGGTCTCTGTAAATTGCCCTTTTTGTGCAGGGAGTTGGACAACATGGTACTAGTGTGAACTGATGATCAGTGGTCAGTGTGGATTCAATGTGCCGAAGGCCCAGTTTCCATGTTGTATCTATAAACTAAACTAAAGTATTTAAAAATGAAACAAATGGGTTGGTGTGGGATTTGTGCAAATGGGTGGCTGATGGACAGTAGCAATTTGGCGGGCTGAAGGTTCTGTTTCTATGCTGTTATGACTTTATATCTCCAAGTATTTAATCAGGTGTTCATCTAACATGGTGTAAATCTATCCTCATGTTTCAATGGTGTGGCAACCAAATGGGCTCCATTTTCTGTAAGTAGTAATTTAATTTCAAGGTTTATCACAAGGCCAATTTAAACAAAGTAATGTGTTCTTTTGTACGAACATACTGTAGCTTCACAAATTACAGTTACGGCACAGGATTGGGCCCTTCGGACCACAATGTTGAGCAAACCCTGGTATATATAGAAATGCTGTCAGCTAAGTACATCACTCATCCATCAGGCAATACGAAAGGAATATTTGACCAACCCGAACTTCCATTTTCTCTTCCCTTCATAGAGTCATTGAGTCTTACAGCGTGGAAACGGTGTCTTCAGCCCACACTGGCATACACTAGTCCCACCTGCCTGCATTTGGTCAATAATCCCTCTAAACCTGTCCTATCCATGTACCTGTCTAAATATTTCTTAAACGTTGCTATAGTACCCACCTCAACTACCTCCTCCGGCAGCTTGTTCCATACACCCACCACCCTTTGGGTGATAAAGTTACCCTTCAGGTTCCTATTAAACCTTTCCCCCCCTCACCTTAAACCTATATCCTCTGGTTCTTGATTCCCCTACTCTGGGCAAGAGACTCCGTGCATTGACCCGATCTATCCCTCTCATGATGATTTTGTACAATTTCAAATTAGTCTTCTTTCACATTCCATATTTACAGAAGACTTACAGTAGTGATTGAGCCTTCAGCTATCTGGATTTTAAACTCTGAAGCTCTCTCCCAAAGCCTACTCTGTCTCTGTCACTCTCTTAAAAAAACTAAACCCTTTGAGGCGGCACAATGGTGCAGCGGTAGAGTTGCTGCCTTTCAGCACCAGAGAGCCGGGTTCGATCTAGTGCTATCTATACAGAGTTCTCCATGTGACTACATGGGTTTTATCTGGGTGCTCTGGTTTCCTCCCACATTCCAAAGACTTGCAGGTTAGCAGGTTAATTGGCCTCTGTAGTTCCGGTGGCGCTATGGAGGGCTAGAGGTTAACGCCAGCCAGCTCCTCGTAAAAAACGGCGAAAAAAACGGGGAGTAACGGACCTACCTGTTGCCTGCTGCCTGCCGTCTCTGCACCGATTACTGTGAGTGACGTCATCAGGCGCGCGACTTGTTATGGCTACACAGCGCAGCCCACCCGAAAAATCGAAAAGTCGAACTACCAGGCTGAGACCGGGGGAAGGCCTGACTGAAGCCTCGGACTCAGGTAGGACGTTATCCCAAGAAGATGTGATGAAAAAAACGACGAAAAAATCGGAAAGTGAAGAACTTAAAACTTTTATTTCACGTGAAATTGCTGGTTTAAGGGAGGAATTAAACCAGATGAATACTGAAATGAAAGAATTGAAATACTAAGACTAAGAAAATATCAGAAGATTTGAAGAAAGAAATCGCAGAAATGATGATTGAAATGTCAAAGGAGATGAATGATAAGATAAAAAATGTGAAAACTGATTTTGAAGAAAGGCTGAATCATGTGGAGAAGGCACTGGACCAACAGACGGCTGGCATAAAAAGCCTTGAAGAACTAGCCGATACAAGTGCTCAGACTACAGCAAAGCTTATCACAGAAAATGGACGTCTAACGGATTTATTGACCAAAATAACTGAGAAATGTACTGAACTAGAAGGTCGCCAGAGAAGACAAAACCTAAGAATTGCGGGTATTGCGGGAGAGGAAGATAATGATCCCCGAGAATTTACTGCGAATTTACTGCAAAATGTTTTATCTCTGGAACAAAAGCCCGAGCACACAGTGATAAGACGTCAGACAAGACCAAATGCTCCCCCAAGACAAATGATAATAAAAGTACAAAACGACCACGTCTTGGAAGAAATAATGCAAAAAACATCGAGAAACAGAAACCTTGCATTTGAAGGACACAAGATCAGCATCTATCGAGATTATCCAGCAGAAGTCTCCAGGAAACGAAAAGCGTTTAATGAGACTAAAAGTCTCCTGAGGGGGTTGAAAAACTTGAAATATGGCCTGAATTACCCAGCTACTCTAAGAGTTACTTTCAACAAGAAGGAATATTTCTTCTCCAAACCTGTGGAAGCGCTGGACTTTGCCCGGAAAATTAAGACTTGAGAAGGCCTCATCAATGAATACACTGACTTTGCAGGACTGGATGGAACTGGATAGTGCTGGAGAAAGATGTGGATCGGAAACCCTCCAATGGATACTAATAATTAGTATAACTACACTACATACAAATAACTAATAAATACTAAAATTATACCGTGGTATTTTCACTAATAAGAGTTAATCATTATGACACTAACTACATTACTAATACAAAACTAATAAATATTAAAATTATACCGTGGTATTTTTAATAATCAGAATTATTCGTTATTACTAATGATTAATGTTTATTTATATTGGAATGATTAGAGTCAAATATAGAGTCTGACTTCATTTGTCCCCTTTGGAAACTTTTCTTTTGTACCAGTAATTTTCATTTTTATTTTTTATTTTCCTTTCTTTTCGTGTGTTTTTTTATAATTAGATTTTCAAATAAGTTTTAAATATATGTATTCTCACATTTTCAACATTTTAAATTTAATATCCCTGGTAAAATACCATTATGGAATAATAATTCCAAAAAACCAGGGAGCTGGTTAAGTTAGTAACATCAACTATGGAAGTCGGTAGATAGTTAGCCATGCTAGTATGGCTAGCACTAACTACACCAATACTAGATGTTGTTTTTTCCTCCTTTGTGCACTATACTAACTTCTTAATCTATTCTCTCTTCTTTTCTATTATAAACTATCATTGTTATTTTCAGTTTGAATGGAGTTATATATTGGATCAAAGGAGATATACACGTGAGAGGCATTCAAGGGACTTAAAATTCGTCTATTCGGTGTTCGGGTGTAAGGTCGGGTCTGTCGAACTGAACCATTGGCTCTATTACAGACCCCCATAGACAAAAGATGCAAGACTTAAAAATGAATACGGGGAATGAAGGAATAACGTTTTGCAGCTGGAATGTTAAAGGTATTAATGAACCAATTAAGAGAGGTAAAGTATTAGCACATTTAAAAGCAATTAAAGCTGATGTAATTTTCATTCAAGAAACTCATTTAAAAAAAAGATGCTGAGCATAGGCTGAAAGCTAAATGGATAAAACGTATCATTCTTCTTTTACACACAAATCAAGAGGTGTAGCAATATTATTTCGTAAAGGCATTTTATTCAAACATACATCAACTATAACTGATAATGATGGCAGATACATTATTGTAATAGGAGAATTAAATGCACAAAAAATGATTTTTGTTAATATATTTGGACCAAACTTTGATAGTCCATTGTTTTTCAAGAAAATATTTAACAACATCCCGGAAATAACACAACATAACTTAATAATTGGAGGAGATTTAAATTGTACATTAGATCCTTACTTAGACAGATCTACAAGACAAAGGACAATTAAATCCCATTCCAGTGACTTATTAGATGCATATAATATTAAAGATGTTTGGAGAGTAGAAAATCCAACTGGACGAGAAAACTCCTATTATTCACCTGTACATAAAACTTACTCAAGAATAGATTACTTTTTGGTCGATGCCAAACTTATCTCACTCACTTATAATTCAAAATACCATAATATTATAATCTCAGATCACGCACCTTTAACATTTAAGATTAAAATAAATGGTAAAATGGAAAAACGGGGACAATGGAGATTTAATCCACAAATTTTAAAAAACAAAATAACTCAGGAATATATTACAGAACAGATCAAGATTTTCTTTGAAATAAATGATAAACCGGAAATATCTTCTTCCTTATTTATGGGAAACTTTTAAAGCATATCTCCGTGGAATTATGATTTCCTCTCAAGCATTTCATAATAAAAAGAACCGGAGGGATCAACAGGAACTGGAAAAGGAGATTAAACAACTAGATACAGAGAATACAGCTAATCCATCCATAACAATACATAATAAAATCGCAGCACTGAAATATAAATTAAATAAAATATATTCAGATCAAGTTGTAAAACTTTATCAATACACTAAACAATTACAGTTTGAATTTGGAGATAAACCTCAAATATTATTTGCTCCCCAATTAAGGAAGATGGAGGGAGAAATAAATAATCCATAGGATTAAATCACATAATGGCGAATTTTTAATACAACCTAAAGATACTAATGAGAGATTTTTGCAATATTATAAAAACTTATACTCTGCTAAAACGACAGAAAACAGGATAGGAACAGAAGCATTAAAAAAAAATGTAATCTGAATGGGTTGGATTCACAAAATAGAGAATCATTTTTTTTGAATATATATTTTTTTATTATAGTATTTAGACAGTGGATTAGCAAACATTATTATGATAGAAATATTTCATGTTCAACAAGCATACATTATTAATATTATCAGTTGTATCATTTTGACTCTAATAGTTTTTTTTTAATAGAGGAGAACAGTAAGAAAAATAGAATAATAATCTATATCAAAGAAGAAAATCATAATGAAAGGAATAATTTACTATTAATACATCGTAGGAGATAAGATCAAAGAATATAAGATATAACTTTTCATCTATTCCTAAATCCAAGTTTCAGTTAGGGTTCCCTGCCGAACCATTCTACCCTTTTAAGTAATCAATGAAAGAAGACCATGTTCTAACAAAAACTTCTTGTTTGTCCAATAAGGCAAATCTGTTTCTTTCCAGGTGTAGGGTCTCCGACATTTCCATAATCCACATTTTAATTATGGGGGATATAGGGCCTTTCCAAAATTTTAATATTAATTTCTTCCCAATTATTATACTGTAGTCTAGGAAATTTCTTTGGCTTGTTGTAAGAGTTAAACTTTGTTCTGATGTTCCAAGTATTATTAATTTTGGGTCCGGATCCAGTTTAGTATTAATAACTTCAGAAGTTATTTTAAAAATCTCAGTCCAGAAATTCTTAATTTTTATACAATTTGCAAAAGTATGTGTTAAATTAGCCTCTAGATGTTGACATTTATCGCAGGTAGACGATATTTGTGGGAAGATTCTATTTCGTTTAACTTTGGAATAATGTAATCTATGTAAAACTTTAAATTGTATTAGAGCATGTCTGGAATTTAGCGAGCATTGATGTATGTATTGTAAACGTTTATCCCATAAATCTTTCGTTATAGATTGATTTATTTCATTTTCCCATGTGTGTCTATATGATTCCGTTGATAGTATCTCACTATCTAAAAGGGTGTTGTAAATATAAGTTATTAATTTTTTTCTGTATTAGGATGTTTATTCAGACATTCATCTAAGATTTCTGGTTCCCTATTCCTATAATCTTGTGTATTTGACCTAACATAATCTCTGAGTTGTAAGTATCGAAAAAAATTATTTGAGTGTAACCCATAAATCTGTTGCAGTTCTTGAAATGAGAGATAAGTGCCTTTTTTATACAGGTGTTCCACCCTTTTGATTCCATAGTTTTTCCATTGTATAAAGCCTTTATCTAGTATGGAAGGTTTGAATAAGGGATTATTTACAATAGGGAGATAGAGTGGTATATTGTCCAGTTTTAGAGCCTTTTTAAGTTGTTTCCAGATTCATATACCACTATATATTATAGGGTTTTCCCCATAAGTTTTTTTGTGCAATTTTGTTGGTGCAAATATAATCGAACCGATTTCAAAAGGTACAGTCCTCCTTTTCCATCCTTAACCATTCTGGTTGTTGATCCATTTCTTCCAGCCAAAAATTCATGTTTTTAATATAAACTGCCCAGAAATAGAACAAAAAGTTTGGTAGAGCTAAACCTCCATTTTACTTCGGAGTCACGTGAGTGACTACGTGAAGATCAAGGCATTACGTCGAGCTGACGGCGGAAGGAGGTGCTGTAAGGAGCAGTCGGAACGGCCCGAGGTCAGCAAAGTCGGGACGTTCGTTAGAGTACGCTGGGTGGGTCCAGCAGTAAAAAATAAAGTAAAATAAAAGTCAGAGTCACGTTAAAGTGCTGTTTAGCACAGATTAAATGAAAGAAATGAGAAATCGGCAAAGAAAATTCGCGGGTAAAAAGAGCTTCCCGGGGTGAAAATAAAAATACGGGAAAAAAGCTAGTGCGGATCCGGTTCCGATACCGGTGGCCGCTGATATACCCGTTAGTGAGTTCTAGATTCTCCAGAAGTTATAACCACGGAGAGAAATGCTCCTAAAAATATAAAAGAAATCTGAGAGGCCCGTGGTTCTGATGACTCTGATACTGAAAGTCCTCCAGATAATTAAACTATGTGGAAACTAATAATGGAGCATATGGAGAAAGTTCTCCAAGAAATTATGAGACTAGGGTCACAGTACCCAGAAGGTTCCCAAAAAGCCCTGAGGGGTTTAATTATTCTGAATATGGCTGTGGGCCTAATTGGGAGTTGGAACTCCGGACTCAGGATTTGGGCCGAAGGAAGTCTCATGGGATGAAATCCCAATTGATTTAGGGCTGCAGAAGGCAGACCCTGCTGATGGTGATTTGCATTTGAAAACACACCACAAAATAAAAGAAAGGCCAAATGTGCCTGGGATAGCAAAAGAATTTGCTATATATGAAGGAAGTGGTGAGGCTATGGAAGAAAACTAGCTGCCAACATTAATATATGGTATCTCACCAACTTCATGATTCTGTGATGATTGAAACATCAGAATTATAAACGCACAGGAAATTGTGCCTCATTGGAAGTGCCTACGGTTTATCCGTTGATATGGGCATCCATGACCCCAAATATGAGAGCTCAAGAAGTGAGGTTCAAAAATCCTCACAAATTATTCTGCTGCCATTATGGCTTTTGGGGGAGATGGATAAGTTTAGGAAAGAGGGCCTATTGTGCAAATTCTTTCTATGAAATTATTGTATGAGGAAAATGGCTATTCGGCCCATATTTCACCCAAGGTTTGCAAGCCTGTGTCGAGCAAGTGGTGTTCAAGCTCCTGGTTATCTGTTTGGAGTAAATCTGCCTAAATTATTAAAAATTGGATGAAGAAGCTAAAAATTTTAGCTGCATAAAACCTTCGTCTTAGGACAAAAAAGGTATTTTTCGCCCAGAAGGGGTTTTTGATTTTGGAAATAGAGGCAGAAATATGTCAAGGAAATATTATTGTACTGCACAGCCCAATACTTACCCATATTCGGGGAAAAGGAGACCACCACGCTCATATGGAGAGGTATTAAAGACTTGTTCTATCCTTAAAGAAACTGCGGATTTATCTCCAGTTGGAGGGAAATTACAAAAGTTTTATAAAGACTGGCTTACTATTACTTCTGATCGGTTTATTTTTACAAGCAGTTTCAGGAGCCACTATTACATTTAAAAAAGGGGTTAATCCTCCAGTACAGATAAACCTGCCTATGCTTTCGTGTTTACTGCAATTGGAAAAGCAGAGATTTAATGTGGAAATTGACAAATTATCTGAAAAGGGGTTATTGAAAAAAACTTATGAACACGAGCATCAATTGTGTCTAAGATATTTCAAAAGACATAAAAAGATGGTGATTGCAGAATTATTCTGGACCTTACAGATCTAAATAAGTGGTAGAATACAAACTTTTAAAATGGAAACATTTAATACTGCAAGATATTTAATATCAGCAGGTTGTTATATGGCTACGATTGATTTGAAAAACGCCTATTATTCTGTACCAATACATCAGTTTCTGGAGGTACTTAAAATTTAATTGGCTGGGACAATTATGGCAGTTTTAAAGCTTTGCCAAAAGGATTGAGTTCAGCTCCCAGGCTCTTTACTAAACTGTTGAAAACCAGTTTTTAGCCCAATTAAGAGTACAAAAAAACACATCGTTATGGCTTATCTCGATGACATTCTAATCATTTATGGCAATCAAGAGTCAGCTGAGAATTAGTTTCAGTACAAAGCTTTGTTAAAGCTAGGGTTCTTGATTCATCCAATTAAATCCCAGCTGCAGCCAGCACAATCAATTAACTATTTGGAGTTTGTAATTAACTCAGAAACTATGTTAATACTTTACCAACAAAGATAAAGTTGATGATTTTTTGGTGACTTGTAATAATCTCATTCACAAGCTTATCCTTCCATCCGAGAAGTAGCGAAAACTATTCGGATGGGGGGGGGGGGTAACAGATTCATCCTCCAGTTGTGGAGGTAGATGGAAAGTCCAAGAAGAAACGTTTCTTCAAACTTATGGTATTAACTATTTAGAGTTATTGGGTGCTTTCTATGGTCTAAAAGCATATTGCTGTTCAAAAAAGGGTCTACATGTATTAATACAGTTAGACAATAAAACGGCTGTTGCATATATTAATCACATGGGGGGAGTCAGATCAGTATCATGTGATTGTCTGGTCAATGAAATATGGCAATGGTGTATTGATCGCCAAATTTGGATTTCAGCAAACTACATTCCAGGTAAAGACAATGTGGTGGCAGATAAAAGATCAAGGATATTTAAAGATAACACAGAATGGATGCTTAATCCAGCAATATTTAAGAATATTGTAACTCAATTTGGTTTACCAGAAATTGATTTGTTTGCATCAAGGCTTAATCATCAATTGCCTAAATATGTGTCTTGGGAACACGATCCAGATGCAGTAGCAGTAGATGTTTTTTCATTGAACTGGGGGAATATGTTCTTTTATGCTTTTCCACCTTTTGCTTTGGTTCAGCAATGTCTGAAGGAAATAGAACAAGATTCTGCCACAGGATTGTTGGTAGTTCCAAATTGGCCAACACAACCTCGGTTCCCATTAATGCTGAATATGATAAAGAACCATATATGTCAATTCCTAACTGTAGTGATATTTTGATTAATCCAGTAACCAAAGAAATTTATCCATTATATGCATATATGAATTTATTAATCTGCAGGTTTTGACCAGACCACTACAGGAGCTGGGATTGTCGGACAAAACTATGGAAGTTATAGTCGCATCATGGCGAGATAACACACAAAAACAATATATGACACATATTAAGAAATGGGAAGAATTTTGCACACAGTCAAATATTTCCTATGATACTGTGAATATTGCATGTTTGATATTGTGATACTGTGATATTGCATGAAAAATGTATTGGAGCTCCTTGCTAAATTGCATTTTGAGCAACATTTAAGTTACAGTGCCACTAACACTGCGCGCAGTGCCTTATCATCTTATTTAGGACTTATGTCTGACCAGAAATCAATTGGATCACATCCACTAATATCTAGATTCATGAAAGGAATCTTTAACATTAATCCACCCAAACCTAGATACACAGAGATTTGGGATGTGAGCATTGTACTTACCTTACTTAGACAGTGGACTCCAATGGAAGGATTGTCATTGGAAAGATTAACATTCAAATTAATAATGTTAATATCATTGGTTTCAGCTCAAAGAGTGCAAACTTTACAAATGTTGCGTTTAGACTGTATGCATGTGACTACAGATAACATTGTGTTCTATGTTTACGATCTGATCAAACAAAGCAGACCAGGAAGAACTGGAGCAAAGGTAATCTTTCAAGCTTATCCTATTGATCCTACTTTATGTGTGGTTAGACATTTGAACCAATATATAAAAGTTACCAAAACTCTTCGAGGAAATGAAATAACGTTAATGATTACGCATTAAAAACCACACACTAAAGCTTCAGTTCAAACTATCTCAAAGTGGTTGAAACAGGTGTTACTGTTAGCAGGAGTAGACACTGATGTGTTCAAATCTCACTCCACCAGGGCAGCAGCTACGTCCGCGGCAAAGGTGCGGGACGTACCGCTCGAGCATATTTTTTAAAAAAAATCGCAGGGTGGAGTAAAGAAGAAACTTTTTCAAAGTTCTACAATAAACCTGTTCACACTATGACAAGTTTTGGCCACGCGGTGTTGGGATCACTATAGTCAACTGCTTTGTTTACTATTGATTGCTATAATCAGTTATGTAGTCACTTATATCTTTTATCACTTGTAATGATCCCTCGGATATAAGGAGGGTTATTGTGATGTTCTTTAAACCATTAACAATTAATTATGGAAAGAACTAATATTAGTCTGGTTTCTCATGTATGTATTTACTTAGCCGGACTGTCGTACTGATTAATTCTACGACATAAAAAACACAGAAAGCTTTAAAATCTTCACGTAGTCACTCACGTGACTCCGAAGTAAAATAGTAAGATTAAACGAGAACTTACCAGTTCGAAGTTTGATCGTTATTTTATGAGGAGTTACGATGAGGGATTACGTGCCCTCCACTCCCACCCTCATAAAATAAATGATCATCTGGTAGTTCTAAGTCTATTATGAGCCTTACTATGTTACTTCGGCTATTTGGTGTTCTGTGTTTTTCATGCCGCTGCTTTGAAGTATGCCGTTTGCCAGCGTGAGGCGGGCTCTTCACGTAATCCCTCATCGTAACTCCTCATAAAATAACGATCAAACTTCGAACTGGTAAGTTCTCGTTTAATCTTACTATTAATCTTTGATTTACATAAATGTTTTTTATTTATTCTATGATTCTTGTAGTCCCAGATGAAACTTGTAACAGTGGAGTCTACTTTTTTAAAAAAAGATTTTGGAATATATATCGGGATGGATTGAAATAGGTACCATAATTGCGGTAGAAAAATCATTTTTATAGCATTAATTCTACCGAACATTGAGATAGGAAGTGTTTTCCAGTATTGAATATTCTTATTTAGTTTATTCATTAATGGTGGAAATTTTGATTTAAATAAAGAGCTATACCCCTTAGTTACATAAATACCTAAATATTTAAATTTTTCGTCAACTATTTTAAAAGGTGATTGTTGTAGTATATGTATATTATGATCCGTTATTGACATGATTTCGCTTTTATTCCAATTAATTCTATATCCTGAGAAATGACCGAATTGAGTTATTAGATTTAATAAATTTGGAATGCTAATTTCCAGCTTTGTAATATATATTAGTACATCATCTGCATATAGAGAAATTTTATTCTTTGTATCTTTAGTTTTGTACCCATGTATTTCTGGATTAGATCTGACATTTTCTGCAAGCGGTTCAATTGCTAAAGCGAATAATAATGGAGATAACGAACATCCTTGTCTACAACCTCTGGAGAGATTAAATTTAGTTGATAACATTTGATTTGTTAGTATTCTAGCTGTTGGGTTAGAATATAACAATTTAACCCATGCGCAGTACTTCTCTCCCAATTGAAAATTTTCCATCACTGAAAATAAATATGGCCATTCTACTTGATCAAAGGCTTTTTCAGCATCTAGCGATATAATTGCTAGATCTTCATTAGCAATTCTGTTTGAATATATAATATTAAACAATCGTCTAAGGTTATAGAATGAGTGACGTTTAGGGATAAAACCTGTTTGATCAGGATGTATTAATTTGTTAATTACTAAGCTCAATCATTAAATGCTGAAATGCTGAATAAAGAGAATCATTAAATGCTGAAATTTCAGTAAAAGAAATCCAAGAATCTATCAGATCATTAAAAAATGGTAAAACACCGGGACCAGATGGAATTGGCTCGGATTTTTATAAAACGTTTTATGATCTGATTACACCACGCTTTAAGACACTATATGAATATATTTATACACAGCAGAAACTACCAGAAACGTTAAATTAATCTATTATAACACTTATACCTAAAATAGACAAAGATCTGGATGACCCAGGATCATTTAGAGCTATAGCTCTTTTAAATACTGATCAAAAGACATTAACTAAAATATTAGCACAAAGGCTAAGTACAGTTATTAATGAATTAATTCATCCTGATCAAACAGAATTTATACCAAAACGATATTCCTCATATAACCTGAGACGTTTATTCAATATTATATTTTCGAAAAGAGGTATTAATAAAGATCTAGTAGTTATTTCGTTAGATGCAGAGAAAGCCTCCGACCAGGTGGAATGGTCTTACTTGTTTTCGGTTATGGAAACTTTTAAATTGGGAGAGAAGTTTATTACTTGGGTCAAATTATTATACACTAACCCAACAGTCAGAATAATAACAAATCAAACACTATCTCGAGGCTGTAGACATGGTTGCCCTTTATCCCCACTACTATTTGCACTTGCAATAGAACCATTAGCTCAACGTGTGAGATCACATCTTGAAATATATGGGTATGATACCAGAGATACTGAAAATAAAATCTCCTTATATGCGGATGATGTATTACTTTATATTACAAAACCGGAAATCAGTATCCAAAATTTATTAAAATTAATAACTGAATTTGGATCTTTTTCAGGATATAGTATTAATTGGAATAAAAGTGAACTCATGCCAATAATGGTAAATAACTTACATATATTACAACAATTTCCTTTTAAGATAACAAATGAAAAAATCAAATATCTTGGAATTTTTGTAACAAAAAGATTTGATTCTTTATTTAAATCCAACTTCCCACTCTTATTGAATAAATTAAATAAGAACATTTTATATTGGAAAACTCTACCCATCTCAATGTTAGGTAAAATTAATGTAATAAAAATGATTTTTCTTCCGCAATTACTATATCTTTTCCAATTAATTCCGATATATCTTCCTAAAAATTTCTTTAGGAAGGTGGACTCTTTAGTTACCAACTTTATCTGGGATTATAAGAGCCACAGAATAAATAAAAAACATTTATGTAAATCAAAAATAAATGGAGGTTTAGCACTACCAAACTTTATGTTTTATGTGCGTGCGATTGTGTGCGTGCGTGAATGAGAACTTGTGAATGGGTGATCATTGATCGGTGCAGACTCGGTGGGCCGAAGGACCTGTTTTCATGCTGTATTTCTAAACTAAACTAACCAAGCCCTTTGTCCCTGCCCCAATTTCTAATATATATTTTAGTTTAGAAATGCAGCATGGAAACAGGCCCATATGGCCCACTGACTCACAATGCCTTTTGATCACCTCTTCTGACAAATACGAGGTCATTCCACTTCCTAATCCTCTCCCTACACACGAGAGAGTAATTTACAAAGGGCTAAGTAACCCAAAAACCCGTACATCTTTGGAATGTGGGAGGAAACCGGAACACCCGGAGAAAACCAAGGAGAATGTACAAACTTCAGCCACAGACACCACCTAAGGTCAGAATAGAACCTGGGTCTCTGGTGTGGCGAGGCAGCAGCTCTACCATCAGTGCCACTGTGCCACAACAATGTCTGCTTTGTGACAGGTCGCTTGCACCTACAGCAGGTCTGCTCAGATGCAGGTATGATTGGCAGACTGCCCAGCTGTGGAGAACAGAACTCCACCCAGACAGCACCCGAAGTCTGGATCAAATCATTTAATTTAGCTTAGCTTGTTGTCACATGTACTGAGGTACAGCAAAAAGCTTTTTGTTGTATGCTATCCAGTCAGCAAAAACACTATACTTGATGACAATCAAGTCGTCCACAGTGTACTTTTTCAGCATAAAGGGAATAAAGTTTATTGCAAGATAAAGTCCAGTAAAGTCCGCTTTAAGATAGTCCAAGGATCTTCAATGAGGTAGATGGTAGGTCAGTTGGTGAAAGAATGGTTCAGTTGCCCGATAAATGCAGGGAGGAATTTGTCCCAGAATCTGGAGATATGTGTTTTTGCACTTCTGTACCTCGCCTGATGGGATAGGAGAGAAGAGGGAATGACCGGGGTGAGACACATTCATGGTTATGCCGGTGGCCTTGCCGAGGTAGCGTGAAGTGTAGATGGAGTCAATGGAGAGGTTGGTTTGCACCGGGTGACGCTGCCAGTGATATCGGCCTCCCCAATGGTCTGTCTGTCTTTTCGTCTTTTTTGTTATTTTTAGTGTGTTTTAAGTTTGTCTTAATGTTGTCTGGTTTGTTTTATGTGGGGGAGGGGGTCGAGGGAATTTATTTTTTCAATTTCTTACCTTGCTGGAGATGTGATTGTTTTCCGGATCGTATCTCTGGTCGCTCTGTGGCTTATCATGGAGCTGGAGGCCTTGCTCGAGGCTGACTTTGTACCCCCACTGCGGGGCTGTGGACTTGCCATCAGAGCCGAACCCTTGCTTGAGATCGATGCTCCAACAACGGCCTGCGGATTTCACCATTGAAGAGCTCTCAATCGGGAAGCTCCAAAGAAGGAAGGTTCGACCAGCCCCAACCCGTGTTCAGATCACCCGGCGCGGGGGAGCTGCGAATCTCCCCCCCCCCCCTTCATTGGTATGGAAAATCAGATTCCTTGTATGTTGCAAAACATACTTGGAAAATAAAGTATGATTGTGATTATTATGATTATAATTATGATGATGGTCTGGGCTGCGTCCACAATCCTTGATGGGGCTGTTCCTAAACCATTCTGTGACGCATCCCAATAACATTATTTCTATGGTGCATCTGTAGTGGTTAGTGGGAGTTGTTGGGGACATGCCGAACCTCCAAAGACTTCTAAGGAAGGAGAGGCGTTGTGTGCTTTCTTAGCAAGGTGCAATATAGCTAGTCAAGGGTCGAGTATTTTGTTTTCATATGTCCCGAACGGGACAATGAAATTCCTACTTGCTGCAACACAACAGAATAGGTTAGTATGTAAACATTGTATATAACGGGGGGGGGGGGGGGGGGGGGGGGGGGGGGGGGGGGGGGTAACAAAAACGTTCAATAAATGACAAATATAGTGCAAATAACAAATAATAATAGTCTTTTGCAGGACAAGTTGCTGGTGATGTTTATTCCTTGGAACTTGAATCTCTACTTCAGCACCTCCAAAGTACAGTAGGTTATGTGTACCTCTTCGCTTCCTGAAGTCAATGACTATCTCCCTTGTCTTGCTGACATTAAAAGGTTGTTGTCTTGACACCAGGTCACGAGGCTCTCAATCTCTTTCCTATACTCTGTCTCGTCATTATTTGATATCCATCCCATAATGGTGGAATGAAATGCAATTAACCTACGAACCACGTCTTTGGACGGAACCGGTGACCTCACTCCCACGCTGTCACCGAGAATGAACAGACGGCACCCAAGGTCAGGATCGAACCTGTGCTTCTGGTGTTGTGAGGTAGCAGCTCTACTGGACTTGTCCCCAAACCATGCTCTGATGCTTCCTGTAGAAACATAGAAAATAGGTGCAGGAGTAGACCATTCGGCCCTTCGAGCCTGCACCGCCATTCAATATGATCATGGCTGATCATCCAACTCAGTATCCCGTACCTGCCCTCTCTCCATACCCCCCAATCGCTTTAGCCACAAGGGCCACATCTAACCCTCTTAAATATAGCCAATGAACTGGCCTCAACTACTTTCTGTGGCAGAGAATTCCACAGATTCACCACTCTCTGTGTGAAAAATAAATGTCTCATCTCGGTCCTAAAAGACTTCCCCCTTATCCTTAAACTGTGATCCCTTGATCTAGACTTCCCCAACATCGGGAACAATCTTCCTGCATCTTGCCTGTCCAACCCCTTAAGAATTTTGTAAGTTTCTATAAGATCCCCCCTCAATCTTCTAAATTCTAGCGAGTACAAGCCGAGTCTACCCAGTCTTTCTTCATATGAAAGTCCTGCCATCTCAGGAATCAGTCTGGTGAGCCTTCTCTGTACTCCCTTTATGGCAAGAATGTCTTTCCTCAGATTAGGAGACAAAACTGTACGCAATTCTCCAGGTGTGGTCTCACCAAGGCCCTGTACAACTGCAGTAGAACCTCCCTGCTCTTATACTCAAATCCTTTTGCTATGAATCCTAACATACCATTTGCTTTCTTCACTGCCTGCTGCACCTGCATGCCTACTTTCAATGACTGGTGTACCATGACATCCAGGTCTCGTTGCATCTCCCCTTTTCCTAATCGCCAACCATTCAGATAATAGTCTACTTTCCTGTTCTTGCCACCAAAGTGGTTAACCTCACATTTATCCACATTATACTGCATCTGCCATGCATTTGCCCACTCATCCAACCTATCCAAGTCATCCTGCAGCCTCCTAGCATCCTCTTCACAGCTAACACTGGCCCCCAGCTTCATGTCATCCGCAGACTTGGAGATGTTGCATTCAATTCCTTCGTCCAAATCATGAATATATATTGTAAATAGCTGGGGTCCCAGCACTGAGCCTTGCGGTACCCTACTAGTCACTGCCCGCCACTCTGAAAAGGACCCGCTTACTCCCACTCTTTGCTTCTTGTCCGCCAGCCAGTTCTCTATCCACATCAATACTGAAGCCCCAATACCGTGTGCTTTAAGTTTACATACTAATCTCATATGTGGGACCTTGTCGAAAGCCTTCTGAAAGTCCAGATATAACACATCCACTGGTTCTCCCTTATCCACTCTACTGGTTACATCCTCAAAAAATTCTATAAGATTCATCAGACATGATTTACCTTTCATAAATCCATGCTGACTTTGTCCAATGATTTCACCACTTTCCAAATGTGCTACTATCCCATCTTTAATAACTGACTCTAGCATTTTCCCCACTACCGATGTTAGACTAACTGGTCTGTAATTCCCTGTTTTCGCTCTCCCTCCCTTTTTAAAAAGTGGGGCCACATTAGCTACCCTCCAATCCTCAGGAACTACTCCAGAATCTAAAGAGTTTTGAAAAATTATCACTAAGGCATCTGCTATTTCTGGGGCTACTTCCTTAAGTACCCTGGGATGCAGCCTATCTGGCCCTGGGGATTTATCGGCCTTTAATCCATTCAATTTACCTAACACCACTTCCCGACTAACCTGGATTTCACTCAGTTCTTCCGGTCCCCTGCTATTTCCGATAGATTATTAATGTCTTCCTTAGTGAAGACAGAACAAAAGTAGTTAATCAATTGATCTGCCATGTCCTTGTTCCCCATGATCAATTCACCTGTTTCTGACTGCAAGGGATCTACATTTGTTTTAACTAATCTTTTTCTCTTCACATTTCTATAAAAACTTTTGCAGTCAGTTTTTATTTTCCCTGCCAGTTTTCTTTCATAATCTATTTTCCCTTTCCTAATTAAGCCCTTTGTCCTCCTCTGCTGGACTCCGAATTTCTCCCAGTCCTCTGGTAGGCTGCTTTTTTCTGGCTAATTTGTATGCTTCAATTTGTTTTGCTACTATCCCTGATTTCCCTTGTTATGCACGGATGCACTACATTCCCTGATTTATTCTTTTGCCAAACTGGGATGAACAATTGTTGTAGTTCATCTATGCAGTCTTTAAATACCTTCCATAGCATATCCACCATCAACCCTTTAAGAATCAATTGCCAGTCTATCTTGGCCAATTCACATCTCATACCCTCAAAGTTACCTTTCTTTAAGTTCAGAACCCTTGTTTCTGAATTAACAATTCACTCTCCATCCTAATGAATAACCCAACCATATTATGGTCATTCTTGCCCAAGGGGCCACTCACAACAAGACTGCTAACCAACCATTCCTCATTACTCAATACCCAGTCTAGAATAGCCTGCTCTCTCGTTGGTTCCTCTACCTGTTGGTTTAGAAAATTATCCCGCATACATTCCAAGAAATCCTCTTCCTCAACACCCCTGCCAATTTGATTCACCCAATCTATATTTAGATTGAAGTCACCCATTATAATTGTATTACCTTTGTTGCACGCATTTCTAATTTCCTGTTTGATACCATCCCTAACTCCACTACTACTGTTAGGTGGCCTGTACACGACTCCCACTAGCGTTTTCTGCCCCTTAGTGTTTCGCAGCTCTACCCATATCGATTCCACATCCTCCAAGCTAATGTCCTTCCTTTCTATTGCGTTAATCTCCTCTCTAACCAGCAACGCTACCCCACCTCCTTTTCCTTCCTGTCTTTCCCTTCTGAATATTGAATATGCTTGGATGTTCAGCTCCCAGCCTTGGTCACCCTGGAGCTATGTCTCCGTGATCCCAACTATATCATATTAATGAATAACTATCTGCACATTCAACTCATCCACCTTATTACGAATGCACCTTGCATTGAGACACAAAGTCTTCAGGCTTGTTTTTAACAACACGCTTACCCCTTATACAATTATGAAAAATGGCTCTTTTTGATTTTTGCGTTGGATTTGTCTGTCTGCCATCTTTACTTTTCACCTTTTTACCTATTGCTTCTACCCTCATTTTACACCCATCTGTCTCTCTGCTCATTTACATCCCCCTGCCACAATAGTTTAAATCCTCCCCGACAGCACTAGCAAACACTTCCCCCAAAGACATTGGTTCTATTCCAGCCCAGGTGCAGACTGTCCTGTTTGTACTGGTCCCACCTCCCCCAGAACTGGTTCCAATGCTCTAGAAATTTGAATCCCTCCCCCTTGCATCAATTTTCAAGCCACGTATTCATCTGAAATATCTTCCTATTTCTACTAGCATGTGGCACTGGTAGTAATCCAGAAATTATTACCTTTGTGGTCCTACTTATAAGTTTATCTCCTAGCTCCCTAAATTCACATTGTAGGACCTCATCCCATTTTTTACCTATATCGTTGGTGCCAATGTGCACCACGACAACTGGCTGTTCACCCTCCCCCTCCAGAATATTCTGCAGCTGCTCAGAGACATCCCTGACCCTTGCACCAGGGAGGCAACATACCATCCTGGAATCTCGTTTGCGACCGCAGAAACGCCTATCTATTCCTCTTACAATTGAATCCCCTATTACTATAGCCCTTCCACTCTTTTTCCTCCCCTGTGCTGCAGAGTCACCCATGGTGCCATGAACTTGGCTGCTGCTGCCTTCCCCTGATAAGCCATCTCCCCCAACAGTATCCAAAATGGTACATCTGTTTAGATGACCGCAGGGGACTCCTGCACTACCTCCTACTGCTACGCTGGCTCGTGGCACTGAAAGTTGGCGTGCAGGTACAGCAGGCAGTGAAGAAAGCGAATGGAATGTTGGCCTTCATAACAAGAGGATTTCAGTATAGAGAGATTCTTCAGCAGTTGTAGAGGGCTCTGATGAGACCACAACTGGAGTATTGTGCACAGTTTTGGTCTCTTAATTTGAGGAAGGACATCCTTGTGATTGAGGCAGAGCAGCGTAAGTTCAGGAGATTGATCCCTGGGATGGTGGGACTGTCATATGAGGAAAGATTGAAAACCATATAACCATTTAACAATTGCAGCACGGAATCAGGCCCTCTCGGCCCTTCCAATCCGTGCCGACCATTTGTTTTCCCCTAGTCCCATCTACCTGCACTCAGACCATACCCCTCCATTCCCTTCACGTCCGTATACCTATCCACTTTACTTTTAAATATTAAAATCGATCCTGCCTCCACCACTTCTGCTGGAAGCTCATTCCACACAGCCACCACCCTCTGAGTAAAGAAGATCCCCCTCACGTTACCCCTAAACTTTTGTCCCTTAATTCTCATGTCATGCCCTCTTGTTTGAATCTTCCCTACCCTCAATGGGAAAAGCTTATCCACGTCAACTCTGTCTATCCCTTTCATCATTTTAAAGACCTCAATCAAGTCCCCCCTTAACCTTCTGCGCTCCAAAGAATAAAGACCTAACTTGTTCAACCTTTCTCTGCAACATAGTTGCTGGAACCCTGGCAACATTGTAGTAAATCTCCTCTGTACTCTCTCTATTTTGTTGACATCCTTCCTATAATTAGGCGACCAAAATTGTACACCATACTCCAGAATCGGTCTTACCAATGCCTTGTACAATTTTAACATTACTTCCCTACTCCTATATTCAATGCTCTGATTTATAAAGGCCAGCACACCAAAGGCTTTCTTTACCACCCTATCTACATGCAATTCCACCTTCAGGGAACTATGCACAGTTATTCCTAGATTCCTCTGTTCCACAGCATTCCTCAATTCCCTACCATTTACCATGTACGTCCTATTTTGATTTGTCCTGCCAAGATGTAGCACTTCATACTTATCAGCATTAAACTCCATCTGCCATCTTTCAGCCCACTTCTCTAAATGGCCCAAATCTCTCTGTAGACTTTGAAAATCTACTAGAAAAGATTAGGCTTGTATTCACTGGAGTTCAGAATGATGAGGAGGGATCTTATAGAAACATATACAATTATAAAAGGACTGGATATGCTAGATGCAGGAAAAATGTTCCCAATGTTGGGCGAGTCCAGAACCAGGGGCCACAGTCTTAGAATAAAGGGGAGGTCATTTAAGACTGAGGTGAGAAAAAACTTTTTTTTAATTTCTTTAAATTAATAGTTTTTTATTGGAGGGAAAAAAAATTCACAGTACATCTGATGTATAGCATTACATTTTCCTCCATTTTGTTTTTTATAAATAATAATAATAATAATATAAACAAAATAATCCTAACCCACCCTCCCTAAACGCCCCTTGGCAGCTTATTTTTTCACAATCCAAATATATCACAAAATCAAATGCACTTTTTAACAATAATAAAGTAACAAAACAGAATAAAGGCAGATCCCCACTTAATGTCAAGTGCCCTCAGACAACAGGTAGTTCCTTTAGACCCTCAAAGTATGATAAAAAGGGTTCCCATTTCAAATAAAACTTTTTCACAGACCCCTCAATGTGAATTTAATCTTTTCTAACCTTAAAAAAAACATGACGTCTTCCAGCCAAGCAGCGGCAGATGGAGGAGTGTTAGATTTCCAGACCAGCAAGATTCTCCTATGGGCCAAAAGTGATGTAAATGTAATTATTACCCATATCACACATCTGAGGTATGCTTTTACGAAATTGTATTCCCTTCGTTTTTACTGCCAGCAGGGGTAACAGGGGAATATTTTCTTATATTCCCCTTTCTTGCGAACGCCTATGGACTTTACCTGTTAAAACAGCGGGGAATATAGTCTTATATTCCCCTGGTCTCACATCCGGGAACTTGGCAACGTGACGCTGCGTGGGAAATTTAGAATATTCAAACGGCAGACAGGAAGACTGCCGCGTCCATTTTGGTTAAATTTTGCGTGGAAGTCCGCCGAGCTGAGATGTTAAAATTTTCCTCTAGATGTCTGATAATGGGTAATAATAACAATATTGACTGTCCTCTTTCGGGAGATACGACATATATTGCCCTCACTAGATCCATATTGCCCTCGTCTTCGACTCGGGCAATATGAATCTACTTCAGGCAATATATGTCGTATCCCCCTCAAGGCCAGTCAATATTCTATTATGATATCAGACTGGGTTATATTTAAACCCAAGGTTTTATCTGCTACACCAAATACAGCTACAAGCGGGCAAGGTCTCACTGTCATCCCAAGGACTTCACTGATGGTTTTAAAAACCACTGCCCAGTAGTTAACAAGTTTGGGGCAAGACCAGAATGCATGAGCTAGATTGGCTGGAGAGAACGAGCACCTGTCACAGTCAGCGTCCATCCCTGGATATATGTTAGCAAGCCTGGCTTTGCTTAAATGAACCCTGTGTACAACTTTAAATTGTATGTGCCCTAATCTAGCACATGATGATGAGGAGTGGACTTTTTTCAGCGCTTCTGTCCAGCATTCCTCAGACAGATTCATACCGAGGTCATCCTCCCGCCGAGCTTTAAATTTGTTCAAGTTTTGATTTCCTAAATGCATCAATCGAGAATATACTGCAGAGATCAGTCCTTTATTTGCAAAGGTAAGAGTGAGTTTATCCAACACTATGACAGGAGGGAGATCAGGAAAAGAAGGAAATTGTTTCATGAAGAAGTGGCGAACCTGAAGATATTTAAAGAAATGATTATGTGGGAGGCCATGTTTTTTGTGTAGGTAGTCGAAACTATCAAATATGTTGGTAGTGTATAAATCCTTAATGGACATAAGACCATTCAAACCCCACTGTCGAACGGTTGAGTCAAGTGTAGAGGGGGGGAATAAAAGGTTACTGTGAATGGGTCCCAGAACTGAAGCTGATGTAAGCTTATAATGGCAACGAAATTGGTTAAAAATTTTTATGGTTGATAGTACGACAGGGTTGGATGTAAATCTAGAGGGTTTCAATGGCAGGGAGGAATATACTAAAGCTGGGAGAGACGAGGAGTAACAGGATTGTGATTCAAGCAGACACCAGTCTGTATCTGGTCGGTGGAGCCAGAGTAATATCTTTTGGATATTGATTGCCCAGTAATAATTAATAAAGCTAGGAAGGCCCAGTCTACCTATTTTACGATCTCTTTGGAGAGTACACTTATTGACCCTTGGAACCTTGTTACCCTATATAAAGGAGGTTATAGATTGGTTAACTGAGTTAAAAAATGACTTGGGTAGGAAAACCGGCAAACATTGGAACAAGTAAAGAAATCTGGGAAGTACAGTCATCTTCACTGACTGCACTCTCCCAGCCATAGTGAGTGGCAGACTACGCCATCTCTCAAAGTCAGCCTTCATTTGACTAACTTGAGGCATGTAGTTAGCTGCAAACAGGGATGTGAAAAAGCGAGTGATGTGTATTCCTAAATATACAAACCCTTCTTGAGATATGGGAAAGGGCAGGGTTTCCTGTTGGATCTGTAGGGCTAAGTTGATGGGAAAGCATTTGCTTTTTTGGAGGTTTAGTTTATAGCCAGAAAAAGTCCCAAACTGATCCAACAAGGACACAATTGCAGGGCTACTGGCTATAGGGTCGCTCATATAAAGAAGGAGGTTATCAGCATATAGAGACACACGATGTTCCCTGTTTCCTCTCCTAATGCCCTGGAATAATGTAGTTGACCTAAGTGTGATAGAGAGAGGCTCAATTGCAATGGCAAAAAGAAGCGGAGACAGTGGGCAGCCTTGACGAGTGTCACATGTTAATTGAAAATAATCAGATCGCAAATAATTTGTCTGTATACATGCTAAGGGTGAATGATATAATAGCTTAACCCAGGCTACAAATATTTTGCCAAATCCAAATCTCTCCATGACTCTGAACAAATATGGCCACTCCACTCGATCAAATGCCTTCTCTGTGTCCAAAGAGATAACAGCCTCTGGGCGCGGAGAAGCACTGGGCGAATAGACCACGCTGGTCAATCGACGGATGTTAGAAAAGGAATGACGATTTTTAATGAAACCTGTTTGATCTTCCGAGATTATTTTGTGAAGTGGGCATTATAAACGGCAAGCCAGCGCCTTCGCCAAAATTTTTACATCCACATTCAAAAGTGAGATGGGGCGGTGTGATCCACATTGAGTTGGATCCTTGTCTTTTGTAAGAAGAAGTGAAATAGAAGCCTGTGAAAGAGTGGGAGGGGAGGGGGGGTAATGAACCTTTTTCCAAAGATTCTTCAAACATTTCTAAAAGAACAGGTGTGAGCTTATCCTTAAATTTCTTATAAAATTCTAATGGGTAGCCGTCAGGGCCAGGGGTTTTAACACTCTGCATTGCCGTAATGGCATTATTAATCTCTTCCTGCCCAAGGGGTTGGTCTAGATTTTCTACATCTTCTAATTCCAGAGTGGGTATTTCCAAATCGTCTAAGAAAGTTTCCATATTCATAGTATCCAAGGGGAATTCTGAGGTGTAAAGAGAAGAATAAAAGGCTGTGAAAGTATTGTTTATTTCTTTTGGATTGCTTGTTATGTCTTGGTGTATGTCTCTTATCTGAGGAATAAGCTGACGCGGATTGACGTTTCAGTTGGTGAGCCATAAACCGGCTCGCCTTATCACCATATTCATAATAAAGACCACGAGTCCGGAGAATTAGTTGTTCTGTTTGATTAGTAGATAAAAGATTGAATTTCATTTGTAAATCAGCCCGGCTTTTGTATAATTGGGTGGTGGGTGCTTCAGAATATTGCCTATCCAGGGTCAAGATGGATTTTAACAGGGTTTCCATTTCCTTCTTACGTCTTTATTGGCGTATGAAGTATAAGATATAATTTGACCTCTTAAGTAGGCTTTTAAAGTTTCCCAAATTAAAGAACAGGATACGGACTCAGTTTTATTAATTTCAAGGAATGTGTCTATGTTAGCCGACACAAAACTGCAAAATTTTTCATTTGAAAGCAAAAGGGGGTTGAGTTTCCAAAGAAGTCGTTCTTTAATATTTAAAGGAAAGCCTAGGTCCAGTATCACAGGTGAGTGATCTGATATTACTGTAGCAGTATATTCAATTTTCTTAACCCTAGGAATGAAGGGGCTATCTATAAAACATATAGTCTATTCTGGAAAAGAATGGTGAACATGAGAAAAAAAAGAGAATTGTCTAGTAGTTGGATTCAGAAATCTCCAGGGGTCCACATAACCATTTTGTTGCATAAACAGTGAGAAGGTCTTTGCCATTCCAGAAGGTGTCCCCTTAGAACTAGACCTATCAAGCAGTGGATTAATAGCACAGTTCAGGTCTCCCGAAAAAATTAACTGGTGCGTGTTCAGATCGGATATTACTGACAGAACCTTATTTGTAAAGTGAACATCATCCCAATTAGGGGCATAAACATTCACTAAAACGACAGGATTTTGAAAAAGACACCTGGAAACTATAATAAACCGACCATTAGGGTCACTGACTACATCAGACGGTGTAAACTGTATTCTTTTGTTGATTAATATTGCCACATCCCTGGACCTACTATTTAATCTGGAGTGAAAAATCTGACTAACCCACATTTTACGCAGTTTGTTATGATCTTCCAGTCTTAAGTGAATCTCTTGTAAAAGTAGTATATCTGTGTTTAGTTGTTTTAGGTGAGAAACTTTAGCTCTTTTAACTGGACCATTAAGCCCCTTTACATTCCAAGATAGAAACCTCACAGGATTGCCTCCATTAATATCACCATTAGCCATATTTCAAAATATTATTCAAAAAATACATACAGCGTCTGCCATCCAAAACTTTGCGAAAGCTGCATGTGAGAGCCCACAATGGGGGGGAAGAGAAAAACAAAAAGAGAAGAGAAAAAAAGCAACAAAAAAAAGAAGAAAATCGAGTGCATTTATAACAATCAAAGAATAAGCTGCCATTACCCCAAAACCTTTCCCTCATCCCCTTATAATAACAACAACAAAAATAACCCCCCAAAACCTAGATCTTCTTCCCTGACTGAGGATGATCGCAGGCATTACAAAACAAAAAACTTCCAAAGTGTTCCCTAACTAAAATTTTTATCCAATTGAGGATGGCTCCCTTCTTTAAAAGATGTACAGCCATTTATTCTACTTTTAAGATATATAAGGCTAAAGATAACCCCAGACCAGCAAAGCATTACGAGAAAGAAGGAAGTGAAAATTATATCCCAAATAGTAATCATAGACATTTACATTTTGCTGGCTAATAGTCCTCTTTTTTTTATCCCAGAGAGTTGTGAATTTATGGAATTCCCTTCCACAGAGGGTAGTGGAGGCTAGTGGAGTCAAGGGATATGGAGAGAAGGCAGGCACGGGTTAATGATAGTGGACGATCAGCCATGATCACAATGAATGGCGGTGCTGGCTCGAAGGGCCGAATGGCCTCCTCCTGCACCTATTTTCTATGGCCACCCATTTCTGTCCGCTTAACTTTTACCTGAGGTGTGGCCAACTCACTGTACGTGCTATTCACGACTTTCTCAGCATTGTGGATGCTCCAGTATGAATCCAACCACAGCTCCAACCGTTCAATGCGGTCTGCCAGGAGCCGCAGCTGGACACACTTCCTGCACACGTAGTCACCAGGGACACCGACAATATCCCTGGTCTCCCACATGTTGCAGGATGAGCAATCCACGGGGCCGATCTAAACTGACATGGCTTACCCCCAAATTAAATCAACTCGCTCCCACTATAAAAATCTTAATCCTTTAAACTGTACCTTTACTAAAAAGCACTGACCGAACCCCCAACTGACCGAACCCCCAAATGACCGAACCCCCAACTGACCGAACCCCCAACTGACCGAACCCCCAACTGACCGAACCCTTAACCAAAAAGTACGAACAGAAAGCAAAAATACAAACCTGTGGTTACTCCCAATCAGCTGCTTCCTCTAGTCCGCTTCCACCAATCAGCGGCTTCTTCCAGACCACTTATTTTGAAGTGTGATGAAACATCTGTAGAAGTTGGAGTGTTGTTGGGGACGTGTTAAACTTCCTAAGATAGACATAAAATGTTGGAATAACATTGGGACAGTCAGCATCTCTGGAGAGAAGGAATGGGTGACATTTTGGGTCGAGACCCCCTGGAAGTAGTGGCATGGGTGTGCTTTCTTGGCCATTGCTTCAGTATGGGCAGTCCACAATCCGGGTCTCTGGCACTGTAAGATGGCAGCTCTATCAGCTGCACCTGTTCAAGTAACTACAATTCACACAAGGGGCATCCTTAAAGCCACATAATGTGTTCTATGAACACACATATTTTGTATATTCCATAGGACTGAGGACAAACACTTCTCAGTTGGTGACCTTTATAATCTGTTTTCTAATTTCCGAGGGAGGTGCAGCAGAAATCGTTCAACTTGAAAACCAGTCACACAAGTAATATGATTGCAGATTGCATGGTATGTTATTTCTCCTATGGCAAACCATTCGATGTTTGAATCATCACTCCCGTCCCTAGCCTGGAGCAATGGTTTAATTTAAATTGGGTGGAGTTAATGGGAGAAGGAGTCAATATATAAAGTCTCTTCCTTCCTCTTTTTTCACATTGCTCCGTGCAGCCTCCTACCTCCCGTTCATGTTGAGCCACGGCACTGAGAGGTAGACCTTTGAACAGGAACAAGGAAGCATCAGGAATGGCTCTAAGCTGCAGTAAGTTGCTGCGTGCACTGATTGAGGATACTGTTTTTTTTGTTTGAGTTGGCACAGCAGGTAGAGCTGCTTCCTCACTGCACCAGCGATCACTTCTCACCCTTGGGGGTGCTCCAGTTTCCTCCCTCGCCCCGAAAAATGCGTAGGTCGGTAAGTCAATGTGCAGATGGGTGGTGAAATATCAGCAGGAGATGACCGGAATGTGGGGGGAGCAGAAATAATGCATCAAGTATAGCATTTACTATGTGAAAGTGGGTGCACGATGGGCGGCACAGATTCGATGGCCAAAGGACCTGTTTCTCCGCCGTATCTCTCTATGACTCCGCAAATGAGTGGGGATTTTTCACAATGGTGTTTGTTCAAGTCCTGTCACTCAGTTATTTTCAATCAGACTAAATCATATTACATTTTTGAAAGGCTCTTTTGTCAGTTTATTGGATAAGAAAAGCACAGAGAATTTGTAGAATCTGCAGATGCTGGTTTAAACCGAAGATAGACACAAAAAGCTGGAGGAACTCACCGGTCAGGCAGCATCTCTGGAGAAAAGGAATGGGTGACGTTTGGGATCGGGAAGAAAGACCTTAACCCGAAAGGTCGCCTCTTCCTTTTCTACACAGATGCTGCCTGACCTGCGTTACTCCTACTTTTTGTGTAAAGCACAGAGAGAAGTGCCTTAATCATCGAGGACTAGAGAATTTGTACGGAGGAATACGCAGGCAAATGAAGCTCGGGAACAATTTTTTTTCTTTCTCTGTTATCAGGCTTCCACAAGCTAGGGTACTGTCTGATTCACCTCTGCCCCATTGTTGACTTTGGACTTTGTCTCTGGAACTGAAGCGCTACAATGCTGAGACTTATATTCTGCACTCTTGTACCTTCCCCTTTGCTCTATCTTTTGTACATAAGTTTGACGATTGTATTAATGCATGGTGTTATGTGATTTGATTGCACCACGTGGGTATGAGTTAAACTGCCTGGGGCTAAACAATAGTCACTTAAGACACACTGTTACGACTCCCGTATGCAGGTTCTTCAGAGCCGCGTAACATAGTCAAAAAACAGGCTCAAGTTCAAGAAAATAGTATTTTATTTAGTTAAAACCCAAACCTGATTCAAGCAACCCAGTCAAGGACAAGAATAAACTAATAAACAAAGATAACAGTGCTCCAGCCAGCCTCGCAATGGGCCGTCGAACTAGAGTCTCTAACCTGCCTAAATGGAAATAACCCTTAAACAAAATACCTGAAAAACCTCAGGTCAGCCATTATCCGTCCCAATTCAATATTAATTGACAAATGTAGGTAATAATACACAAAGTTCTATGCCATGTGGCCAGGCCTCCTGCAGTTCAAACCACAGTCTGTTCATGAGTCAGGGTCGACTAAGCGAGAGAGAGTTCTGGGAGACTCCTGGTATTTAAGCTTTTGATGAGTCACCCGTCACCTGACGCAGCTTGGCCAATCGGGTACAGGAGCCCTTAACCCCTTGATTCCTGACTCTCAGCCTTGGGGCCTGCACTCAGGAGAGAAACAAAAGAGTTAAGTACATAGCATTCACCAGAGGGGGGGGGGGGGGAAGTACCTAACGCACACACATTTAAAACCAAAATTCTATAATGGGTTCTGTGCAATCTATATTTTTATGCTTAAGTTATAACTGTTTTTTTAAGTCCAAGTATATGTTTAATGAAAGCAAACATTGACTAACCTCTGGGTACCCTTTCTTGATAATATCCCCTTTTCTCACCTCTTTCCGCCCCCCCCCCCCCCGTGCTCCCCTCGACTCGTACCTATTCTCTCCATTCCTCCACCCACATTCCTTCCTCTGACTTCACAATTCGCAACTCTTCAACCCTTTTGTCTCGACTTTTCATCCATCTGCCTATCACCCCCCACCTCACCTGTATCTACCTATTCCCTGCCAGACTTTGTCCTACCACTCCTCTCTTCCAGCTTTCTTTACCCTCCCTCCTGAAGAAGGGTCCTGATCCAAAATGTTACCTATCCATCTTCTCCAGGGATGCTGCTTGACCTTCAGAGTAACTCCAGCACTTGTGTCTATTTTGTAAACCAGCATCTGCTGTTCCTGGTTTCCAACATTTAAACGTACCTTGATTCACTCATGTGACTCTGCTGTTTTACTCCAACCTCGCCCCCTCTGAACGTACAGCCCTCCGCTCACTCTGCAGCAACCTTAACATTATAATCAAACCCGCCGACAAGGAAGGTGCTGTGGTAGCCTGGCGCAGCGGCCTCTACTGGGCTGAGGCCAGGTGACAACTCTCAGTCACCTCCTCCTACTTATCCTTGGACCATGACCCCACAGATGAGCACCAGGCCTTCATCTCAAACACCATTACTGGTTTCATCACTTCTGGTGTCTGCCTTCCACAGCCTCCAACCTTATTGTTTCCCAGCCCCGCACAGCCCTTTACCTTCTCCCCAAAATCCACAAACACAACTACCCTGGCGGACCCTGTCCCAGGGAAATGATTTCCATGTACCTCGACTCCGTCCTTTCCCCCTGGTCCAATCTCTCCTGACCAGTCCAAGATACCTTGCATGTTCTTCATTTCTTTAATGACTTCGCTTTCTGAGCCCTCACTCCCTCATCTTTACTACGGATGTTCAGTCACTCCACCTCCATCCCCCGCCTTATACCCCTCATTTTCTTCCCGCGACCACAGAACCATCCAATTTCCCTCTACTAACACTCTACTCCACCTAGCGGAGCTGGTCCTTACTCTCAACAACTTCTCCTTTAACTCCTCATACTTCCAAGTCTAAGGCATAGCTATGGGCACCCTCATGGGCCCTAGCTATGCCTGCCTCTTTGGTGGGTATGTTGTATGTGGGTATGTGGGTATATCCAGGTGTACCCTAGCCCTATCCCCAATCTCTATTTCCGTTACATTGATGACTGCATCGGTGCTATCTCCTGCACACATGCAGTACTGATGGACTTCATCAACTTCACCACTAATTTTCATCCTGCACTCAAATTTACTTGGACCATCTACGGCACCTCCCTCCCCTTTCTTGATCTCACAGTCTCCATCACAAGAAATAGACTATTTACTGACGTCTATTACAAACCCACTGACTCCCACAACTATTTCAACTACACTTCTTCCCACCCTGCTTTCTGCAAAGACTCTATCCCCTACTCCCAATTCCTCCATCTATGCCACATCTGTGCCCAAGATGAGGGGTTCCATACTAGAACATCCAAGATGTCGTCATTCTTTAGGGAACGGGGGTTCCCCTCTCCCATCATAGATGAGGCCCTCATTCGTGTCTCCTCGGTACCCAGCAGCTCCGCCCTTGATCTCCCTCCCCCCTAGTCGTAACAGAGACAGTCCCCCTAGTCCTTACCTTACACCCCATCAGCTGTTGCATACAACACATAATCCTCCGAATTTTCGGCCACCTCCAACGGGATCCCACCACTAGCCACATTTTCCCCATCTCCTTCCCTTACCGCTTTCCGCAGAAACAGTTCCCTCCGCAACACCCTGGTTAACTCACACCTTCCAACCCAAACCACCCCCTCCCCAGGTATGTTCCCCTGCAACCGCAGAAGATGCAACACCTCTCTCTCTCTCTCTCTTTTCTCCCCCCATCCAAGTCACATCAGCTTCTGGTTTTCACCCGACAATGGCCTGTATCCTTTATCATCGTAACATTTTTGCATATATTTCATTTACTGTTCTTTATCTCTCCACATCACCGTATATATATTTAAATATATATACGGTGATGTGGAGAGATAAAGATCAATGAATGAAAGATATGCAAAAAAAAAATAACGATGAGAAAAGAATACAGGCCCTAACCAGTCTGAAAAAGGAACAGGTCTCCTCATCACCTGTTCCTTCTCTCCAGAGATGCTGCCTATCCTTCTGATTTACTCCAGCTTTCTGTCCATCTTTAATTTTATGACTTGTAAGCCTATCAGTAATAGTACATTTTCTATTTTTTAATTGATTTTTAACAAGAAAATGTCAAATAACTTAGCAGGACTCAACCTACATGCATAATTTATTTATTTATTGACATTTTTGCCCTCCTGTTCTGGATTTATTTAACACAAGTAGTCTGTGTGGGTGGCGCAGCGGTAGAGTTGCTGCCTTACAGCCTCACTATGGGTGTTGTTTGTACGTAGTTTGTAGGTTCTCCCTGAGACCCTATAGGTTTTCTCCGGGTGCTCCGGTTTCTTCCCACACTCAAGTCGTGCACGTTTGTAGGTTCATTGGCCTCTGTAAAATTGCCCCTAGTATGTAAGGAGTGGATCACAGAACTTGTGTAAACGGGTGATCAATGGTCAAAGGGCCTGTTTCCAGCCCCCACGCTGTAACTGTAAACTAAGGTAGATAGAGTGCTAAATACATGCTTGCCTTCATCAGTTGGGACATTGAGTTATAAAGTTATTAGTTGGGCAATCATGATGCAGAGTTATAGGAATGATCAGGCTGCATTTGGAGTATTGGGTGGAGTTCAGGTCACCCCATTACAGAAAGGATGTGGCGGGGTTGGAGATGGTGCAGAGGAGGTTTACCTGAATGCTGCCTGGATTATAGTGTTTCAGCTACAGGGAGAGGTTGAACAGACTTAAATTGTTATTTTCTAGAGCATCAGAGGTTGAGAGTAGACCTGATGGCAGTATATAAAATTGTGAGAGGCATAGATAGGGTAGACAGTCACAACCTTTACCCCAGGTGGAAATGTCAAAGAGTAAAGGGTATCGCTTTCAGGAGAGAGAGAGAGAGGCAAAGTTTAAAATATTTTATTTTACACAGAGGGTGGTGGGTGCCGGGGTGGTGGTGGAGGCAAATGTGATAGTGGTGTTTGTGATTTTTCGAGCTACCTAGATATGCGGGGGATGGATCGATATGGATCATGTACAAGCAGAAATAATTCAGATTTGTAGGTTAGTTGGCTTTGTTAGATTGTCCCTAGTGTGTAGGATAGAACTAGCGTACGGGGTGATCGGTGGGTATCTCTAAACTAAACTAAACTTATTGCAGGTATTACAGTCCATAGTCACGAAAGTCTTGGTCATTTTAGGTTTATCCAGTTTCCGATTAAGTACTGAAAGCATAGAAACAGCCCACTGAGTCCACGTAAGAGTCGCCAGGTTTTGGGACCATTTCCAAAGTCCTAGCTGCAGCTGGCCTTAAAGGCCCGTTGTAGCCGTCGTACCCGGGGGTGGGGGGGGGGACGGGACTTCCCACAGCCGTCCGTGAGGGTGCGGAAGGTAAGACCCCAGTGTGTGTAGGAAGGAACTGCACATGCTGGTTTATATCATAGACACATAATGCTGCGGTAACTCAGCGGGACAAGCAGCATCTCTGGATTGAAGGAAGGGGTGACATTTCGGGTCGAGACCCTTCCACAGGTAAGACTCCGGATTCACTTTGCCGCCCTTTTGTCCAGCATCCTCCGCCCTCCTCTCCAGTTCTTGGTCCTCTGGGACGAGCAGGAGACAAAGCTCGGACGAGGCTCCCTCTACAGGCAGACTCCCCGGTTCCGTTGCAGGTGAACCAGGCCTGCTGCCAACAGCGGTATGGCAACAGCCCGCTGGGAGGCAGTGCATTGGTCAATCCAGCACTTGCCAGAATTACCAGATAGCCACTCCGGATCTCAGTTTAAACAAGAAATACTCCCAGGGAAATGTCAAAGACTAGTGGGCATAATTTTAAGTTGAGAAGTGCAAAGATTAAAGGAGTGGATAGGTATATGGACGTGAAGGGAATGGAGGGGTATGGTCTGAGTGCAGGTAGATGGGACTAGGGGAAAACAAATGGTCGGCACGGACTGGAAGGGCCAAGAGGGCCTGTTTCCGTGCTGTAATTGTTATATGGTTATATGGAGATGTGGAGAGCAATTTTTTGTACACAGTGGTGAGTGCCTGGAACCACTGCCAGGGTGGTGGTGGAGGCAGATACGATAGAGGTGTGTACTTAAGAGGCTTTTAGATAGGCACATATATATGCAGGGATATGGAACACGTGCATGCAGAGATTAGTTTGACCTGGAATCGTGTGTGGCATAGACATTGTGGGCCGACGGGCCTGTTCCTGTACTGTAATGTTCTAAGATTATAAATGTCTCTGACGTTTCAAAACGTTCGATAACATTTGGGAAAGGAAACCTATTACTAACATTTTTTAAAATTATTAAGAAATTTTAATAAAATGCAAATAAAGCAGAATACTGAAAAACACAATTAGATACATTTAAATTAACTCAGTTAAATTAATACCTCTCCCTGACTGATGAAGGCCAATGTGCTGAAAGTCTTCTTTGCCTCCCTCTCTCTCTTTGACATCACTTTCAGGGAAGTGTGTGCCTATACTTCTAGATCCCTCTCCTCTACAACACTTCTCAGGGCCCTGCTATTCACTGTGAAGGTCCTGCCCTCTTTGATTTCCCAAAATGCATCACCTCGCACTTATATTCATTAAACTGTAGAAATCTTCTGGAAACTTCTCCTTAAACGTTGTTGCGATATTTTCCAGTGATCATGTGCTCACGTGTGAGAGTTCTGAAAAGGATTAATTAAAGGAATGTGGCTTTCAGAAGAAGCTGGATAAATATTTGAATTTTTCTAGGTAAGGATTCCTCCAGAAGATACAGAAGCGTGTAAGCGCGCACCACCAGACTCAGGAACAGCTTCTTCCACCCTGTTAACAGGCTTCTGAACGGCCCTTCCATAAGCTAAGGTACTGTCCGATTCACCTCTGCAGACATTGGATGAGCTACAATGCTGAGAATTGCATTCTGTATTCTGTAGAATGTAGTTCTACCTGTTTTTGTTCATTATTGTCACGGTATCGTAGTACAGTGGAAAGCTTTTTGTTGCATGCTGTCCAGTCAACAAAAGACAGTTTGCAGGATAAAGACAGAGTAGCTCAGCGGGTCTGGCAGTATCTCTGGAGAACACAGAAAAGTGATATTTCAGGTTAGGTCTGAAGGAGGGCCCCAGTCAGTTCCCTCCACCGTGGGTCTCTTCCGGGTGCTCTGGTTTCCTCCCACATTCCAAAGACATGCGGGTTTGTGGGCTAATTGTCCTCTGTTAATTGCCCCATAGTGAGTAGGGAGTGGATGAGAAAGTGGGATAACAGAACTAGTGTGAACGGATGATCAATGGCATGGACGCGGTGGGCCGTAAGGCCTGTTTCTATTCTGTATCTTAAAGGCAATCAAATAGAGGGAGACACTGTCATCAGGAATGAGATGTACTTTCCTTGATCAGATGTTTATTGGCTAACATTACTTGTACTTGTGTCTTAATAGAACATAAAACAGTACAGGAACAGGCTCTTCTGTCCGCAATATTTGCACCAGACATGATGCCAAGTTAAAATGATCACATCTGCCTGTACATGATCATTATCCCTCGATTTCCTGCACATCCATGTGCCTATCTAAAAGCCTCTTAAACGCCACTATTGTATCTGCCTGCGCCGCCATCCCTGACAGTGCATTCCAGGCCCCCACTACTCCCTATATAAAAAAACTTGCCCCAAACACCTCCATTACACTTTCCCCCTCTCATCTTATGACTATAGCCTCTAGTGTTGAACATTTCCATCCTGGATAAAAGGTTCTGACTGTCTACCCTATCTAAACTTTATGTACTTCCATCAAGTCTCCCCTCAACTTCGAACGTTGATTGATTGAAATAAGTCCCCACCGACCAACAATCGCCCTTTCACACCAGTTCTGTTATCCCACCTACTCATCTAACTACACACTAGGGACAATCTACAGAAGTTAATTATCCTACAAACCCGCACATCTTTGAGAAGTGGGAGAAAACCGGAACACCCGGAGTAAACCCACGCGGTCACGGGGAGAACGTACCTACTCCACACACAGGCAGCACCAGGAGTCAGGAACGAACCCTGTGGCACTGTGAGGCAGCGGGTTGACCAGCTGCACCATTGTGCTGCCCAAGAAGCTATAGAGTGGGGAAACCTCAAATAAATTCCATGGCAGTATTCTCAATATCACAGGTTCACATCACTGACACCCTTCCAAAGGCTACTTCCCTTATGCATCATTTACTGTGGAATTGCTTTTTTAATTCTGGAATTCACATAAAATTCCTGATGTGATCCAAAACTCCATTTGCAAAACTCCAGATCCACAAATCTGATAACCCTCTCCATCAGCTACACACTGAGTCATACAGCGCAGAAATAGGTCTTCCATGCCCACCAAGATGCCCCATCGCAGCCTGTGTTTGGTCCATATATCCCTCTAAACCTTTCCCATCCATGTACATGTCCAAGTTTATTTTAAATGTTATTAATGTATCTGCCTCAACTACCCCCTTTGGCAGCTCATTCCACATGCCTACCATCCTATGAATGAAAAGTTTCCCCACGGGTTTCCAATTAAATCTTTCCTCCCACCTTAAACCTCTGTCCTCTGGATCTTGATTATCCTACTCGGTGGGGGGGGGGGGAGACTCTGCTTTCACCCTATTTATTCCCCTCGTGATTTTATCCTCCTCAATAAGACACCTTTCAGCCTCCTGCTCTCCAAGGAATAAAGTCCTACCTTGCCCAACCTCTCCATATAGCTCAGGTCCTTGAGTCCTGGTAACATCCTCGTAAATCTTCTCTGCACTCTTTCAAGCTTAATGGCATCCTTTAGCAGCGTGACCAAAACTAAACACAATGCTCCAAATGTGGTCCCACCATCGTCTTGTACAATTACATAACATAAACTTGCATAGGAAGGAACTGCAGATGCTGGTTTAAACCGTAGTAACAAAATGCTGGAATAGCTCAGTGGGAGAAGCAGAGAGAAAGACAGGGTGACGTTTTGGGTCGAGACCCCTCTTCAGACAGAACAGAAACTTGTTCCCTTGAAGCACTGTTCTCACTTTATACTTATACATTCTGGCTGATAACTTAATAATTTGTGCGGTTTATCCACTGACTTTCAATTATATTTAATTGTGCAGAACATTGTTGATAAATGACATACAACTTCAGATATTTACACCTTAGAAGGAGGCAGTTCTGCCTGTTGTTCCTCTGCTGTCTCCATTCCAAAGATAACCCCACTCAATAGCTTTTTCCCCATGGCCCAATAATTGATTCCCTTTCATACTTATCCAATTCCCCTGTGGAACGTCATACTGGCCGTACATCAGACGGTAGAGGCAAGGTTGCACCAGTTCACTGCATTTTGGATGTTCAACAATAATTGGATTAATTGTTTTTGAAACTACAACAATGTACTTTCTAATCTAATTCAGATTTATAATCAGTTGCTGGAAATTTTCTATGTAAGATTTTGTGACTTATTGCCTGATGTCATAAGTCAGAGGTCAAATTGGATATTTTTGGATCAACTGCACTGTGGGAGCAGTGAAATTTAACAAAAGCCTAATTATTACCCCTTATATTTGTTTGGATTTTCCAAATTCTGATCTTCACCGAGTGCAATGCAGCAAATGTGTACATTCATGATGGTCAGTGAAAGAACAATTGACAATCTCCATGGAAACCAACAAGTCAACTCAGTTTAAAGCAGTCTTTGGTTTTCTGCCAGGCACATCAAGCTGCATCAGTGGTAGGTATACGGAGCCAGTGAGACGCAGCCTCGCAACCTCTTCTTGACCCCCACGTGCACGTAGGGCAGTCCTCTCTTTCCTGAAGATCACAAGAAGAATCTTCTGCCCTTCCTCTCGGCTGAGATGGTAGACTGAATTTCCCATTCAGACCTGACGTTTTGGGTCGGGACACGCTTTCAAAGTTCTCCCTGCTGTCCTGGGGACATTATTTCTTCAACCAACATCACTGGAGGGAAGAACAGGATCTGGTGACCATCTGTAAGAACCCTGTTGTTAAGCTTATGGAACTTTTGCCCAACAAAGACTGAAATATCGTCATGTCTCCCAACGTGAGTGAGTGATTTTCGGCTGCTATTTTCTCAGATCTTGCTTCCCTATGCGAGGCACAGTGGACCGGCTGTGATCGCTATTGTTACCTCCCAGTATTGAGCTGTAGAATTTTGCTCTCAAGAAAAGTGGGGAATGTGCGTTGTGTCATTGTTATTCTTGGCAGGTGGAGTTTAACCCGAACGAATGTGAAGTTCTGAAAAAAAGAACTTCAGATGATGGTTTACCAAACAAAGACACAAAGTGCTGGAGTAACCGAGGGGGTCAGGCAGCATCTCTGGAGAACATGGATATATGACGTTTTGGGTCGGGACCCTTCTTCAGACTGGGAGACTTCTTCAGACAGGACCCTACTTCCAGAGATGCTGCCAGACTTGCAGAGTTATTTCCGCACTTTTTCTTTATTAGTTTGAAGCTCATTTCGTTTGGTTGTGCGCTTAGTTTAGAGATGTAGCATGGACACAGGCCTTTTGGTCCACACCGATCACCTGTTCAGACTGGTTCTGTTATCCCAGTTTCTCATCCACTCCCTAAATATTGAGGACAATTTACAGAGCGCCAACTAATGTACAAACATGCACGTCTTGGGGATGTGGGAGAAAACTTGAGCACCTGGTGGAAAGCCAGCACAGTCACAGGGAGAATGTGCAAACTCCGCACACAGCATCCAAGGTCAGGATTGAGCCCGGGGCTCTAGTGGTGTGAGGCTGCAGCTCTGCCACTGTGCCACCCTAGGTCTGGCATAGATTAAATGACCCAAATAACCTCCTTTGCTTTCAACACTACAATTAACATCTCAAGGACTAATTTTTTTTCTGTTCTTTAACTTCTAGGAGTTCTGACAACAGTAGGAAGTTGAATTAAGCCCTGGGAGATTGTGATAGTTGGAGATCCATCAAAATTGGATTCCTTTAACGACTGCATAAGAATTGAGTCCAGACGGTATATATTCCAGATCTTCAACAGCATGGATTTACTGCTGGTCATTTTGTTTGCAAAGGTCATCCTGAACATCATCCTTTTAAGTATGAAGCGAAGAATGCTACAGAGTCTTATTGGCCATTTCTGCGTTTCCCTGGCCCTGATGGACGTGGCATTATTTGCTTGTGTGACAATCGCTTCATTCGTCAAGAACCATGGTGCATTCGTAGCTCCAAACAGCTTCTACCACATCTGCGGACTTCTGCAGTTCTTCTCCCATGTCTACAGTATCCTGCACTTCCCACTCTGCCTCATGTCTGGCATTGACCATTTTGTCCTCCTTCGCAATCTCTCCAGGTCCTTGGGCCTCTTCCGTAAGATGCTGTACACCTTCACAGTGTGCTTCTTGTGGATCGGAGGCATCCTCTACGCCCTTTACAACCATGGCTTCAACACCCTGCCGATGCAAGACTTCCCATTGTACCAATGTGACATTCCCATCAGCACCCAGAGTCTATCGTTGTCCGCCTTGATGCTGTCAACTCTGTGTGTGGTGACGATCTACTGCTGGCCTAACCTAATCACCATTGTCAGATCCCTGCACGTAGACACCTACTCGGAAGAGATAGTCATGTGGAGTTCCCATCCGGTTGCCCAACTGCAGGCCATGTCCAGCAATAAGCAAGTTTTAACCAACGTTGTTATTTGTTTTGCCCTCACTTGGTTACCGTTTATCCTGCTTCAGTTGATCATAGTTTTGATCTGGGCTCCGCTACCTGCCTACATGGATTTGAACGTCCCTTGGCTCTGCTTCATCAACAGTTTCCTCATCGGAATAATCTACTGGATGAATTATAAGGATATCCCTCCAGAAGACGTCTCGTTGATTCCTGACGGTTTCTGTCACTGGGAGTGCTGTAAATTACAGCAAGTTCCCTTCAGCTGCAGAGGGAAATGGGTCCCAGACAATGAAATCAAAGCTTCAAATATTCTAATCGCCTGAACAAACCCAATCCTCCTCATTCCTGCTCTCTTTGTAACTTTCAATTAGCTAAGTTATTGATCGATCCCAGTCTTACAACTACATATGAACATCTAACACCCATTAATGCGAGTGATCTATTTGTGCATTAGTGGATTACTTAAATGGTATTCTATTACTCTTCTCTCTGCTCATGAGCACACCTACGATTTTAATTCATTTGCCATTGTTTCTATCTGTACCTTCCAAGATGCCATTTAGAGTTTGGGTTGTATTTTGGTTTCTTGGTTATGATACACTTTGTACAGGGATGAAAAATCCATAAAACTTTAAAACAAAAAAAAAATAGCGATTTGTACTGATGTTTTCTGGGGTTATGTCTTTACCATTTGTGCCAATTCTCTATTAAATAAAAAAATAAAAAGCAGCTATTGGTGTTTGTGTGTGTTTGTCGGTTTATCCAGGGCACTTGGAATGCATGGGGGAATGCACAGAATATTTTACCCAGAGTAGAGGAATCAAGAACCAGAGGACGCAGGTTTAAGGTGAGGCGGGGGGACCATGGGCTAAACAATGACAGGTGGGACTAGCATAGATTAGATATCTTGGTTGGCATGGGCAGGTTGGGTTGAAGGGCTTGTTACCATGTTCTATGACTCAATGACATTGACAAAGCAAGGGCCAGGAGGTGGACAAAGGGAGAGGTGGGACATCCCAGGACTGCGAACCTGGAGAGCAATGGGCACGACAAAGCTGGCGCAGTGGGAGAGCTGCTGCCCTATAGCGCCACAGACTACAGGTCTGTCTGTACAGAGTTTGTACGTTCTCCCTCTGACCGCATGGGTTTTCTCCGGGTGCTCTGGTTTCCTCCCACACTCCAAAGACATAAAGGTTTGTAGGTTAATTGACTGTGGTAAAATAGTAAATTGTCCCTAGTGTGTAGGGTTGAGCTGGTGGTTGGCACAGACTTGGTGGGCCGCAGGGCGTTTCCAAGCTATATTTCTAAACTAAGTGACATTAAAGAAGCTGTTGAACTGGTGGAGTCTGGAGTGGGAAAGACAGCCTGTCCCAAGCCTGACCCAGTCTAATGGGACTCCACTTTCAGATTCCGTGGTCCACAGGATGGAATCTGACTCTGGAGCCAATTTTCTACACGGAACAGAGATTTGTACCGTTTAAATATGAAACACTGTGTTGTTAAAGTGGTGTATTGATCGCCAGCTGTGGGATCTGTGGCTTTGTGTTTCTTAATGTGAGCTTTTAAAATTTCTTTTACACAGAACAGTGCAGCACAGGTTCAGGCCCTTCAGCCCACAATGTGCCGAACATGACTCCAAGATAAACTAATCTCCTCTACCTCCTTTCCCTGCATATCCATGTGCCTATCTAAAAGCCACTTAACCGCCACTATTGTATCTGCCACCACCACCACCACCCCTGGTAGTCCGTTCCTGGCACAGACCACTCTCTGTGTAATAAAACGTTCCTGCACATCTCCTTTAAACTTTGTTCCTCTCATCTTAAAGTTATGCTCTCTAGTCTTTGACATTTCCACCCATTGGAAAAAGGTTCTGATTGTCTTAAGACATTTTAGAAATGTTATACATTTCTATCGGGTCTCCCCTCAGCTTCCAGTGTTCCAGTGAAAACAATCCAAGTTTGTCCCACCTCTTGTTACAGCTGACAACTTCCAAAGCCTCCATGTGCTTCCTGCAATGGATTGACTAGCAGAATGGCACGTTATATCCTTGATCAGTCTGATCTTTACTGTCATCTGTCCAAGTACGATCAGGTACAGATACAATCTTGATGGCAGCAGCATCACAAGCACATGGACTCGGACAACAAACAAAACAAATTATACATACATTACTTATATGTTCTCCATAGATGCTGACCTGCTGAGTTACTCCAGTATTTTGTGTCCTTTTGTGTATCCAAACTAGTCCCATCTGCCTGCTTTTGCACTTTTGTGTGTAAACCCCGCACAGACATCACCCAAGGTCAGGATCTGTACCACTGAGGCAGCAGCTCTACCAGCTGTGCCTTTGTGCCATCCGTAATATTACGAGAGGCACAGATACGGTAAACAATCAGAACCATTTTCCCAGAGTGGAAATGTCTAATCTTCAAGAGCTAAGGTTTACGTTGAAAGGAGATCTGTGGAGCAAGTCTGGTAAGAACGCTGTGAAAATATCTGAATGACAATATAAAGACTCGCATGGGATTCTGTACATACAATATTGGTACAGCCTCTGAAGGGTTTGTATGCAGCAGTAGTAGCCCCCCCCCCTCGGTCATGACTGACCATGGGTGATGCATCCTAGTTTGCAGCTGATGTGTGGTCGGATGCAAGCCTGGGCGATGTGATATGGAGGACAGGCTGTTGCCCATGCAGCACTCCCCCCCCCCCCCCCCCCCCCGTCGCTGATCGATCCAAAGGAACAGCAGGGCCGTGACAGTTTGGCACCAGCGCCGTCGCAGGAGCTGCCAGAGCGAGGTTACAGACAACGACGAACTGCCTTAGGGGCTCCGACTACGGATTTTCTTGACTGGATATGGCCACGAGGCAGTGGAGGTTTTAAATTAGAGTTTTCCCTCTCCTAGATGGACCACCTTCCCAGGCTGACGAGCCCCATCTGCCCGAGACCCATGGGGGCAGGAGCGTCTACCTTCCCGTGCAGGTCTATAGCACCTGCACAGCTACTCAACCCATTGAGTTCCCTCCGGCACTTTGCATTGTGTACCTAAAGCGGGGTGTAGTTTGATACAATTTAATCATAAAAACATCTGTCACAGCTGCGGTTGGACACACCAACATCTTGGTAGATGCTGAAACAACTATTGCACATTTAACAAGATTTTAAAAAAACACACCCATGTACAAAACAATGTAATGCAATCGCTTATCTGTTGGGAAACACTGGGCAGGCTTCAGCACACATGCCAATTGGAATTATATCATTGTTGAGGGTGGTATTTGTCCAGAATTCCCATCTGATGACAACAGTACTTGCACACAAGGCTGGCAAGAAGCTGGACTACTCCAGCCTCCTACACTGGCCAGCTGTGCGATGTTGACGGAAGGACAACGCTAACTCTCTAAATCAGAGTATCGTCTCATAACTACAGTGCCCTCCATAATGTTTGGGACAAAGATTTATCATTTATTTATTTGCCTCTGTACTCCACAATTTGAGATTTGTAATTTAAAAAAAATCACGTGGTTAAAGTGCACATTGTCAGATTTTATTAAAGGCTTTTTGTATACGTTTTGGTTTCACCGTGTTGAATTTACAGATGAGTTTATACATAGTCCCCCCATTTCAGGGCACCATAATGTATGGGACACCATGGCTTCACAGGCATTTGTAATTGCTCAGGTGCATTTAATTGCCTCCTTAATCGAGTATAAGAGAGCTCTCAGCACCTTGTTTTTCCTCCAGTCTTTCCAATCACCCTTGGAAACTACTATCATCAAGGGTGTGGCAATGAAAGTCAAATAAGCCATTATGAGACTGAGAAATAAGAATAAAACATTAGAGCATCAGCCAAACCTTAGGCTTACCAAAATCAACTGTTTGGAACACCATTAAGAAGAAAGAGAGCACTGGTGAGCTTACTAATCGCAAAGGGATTGGCAGGCCAATGAAGACCTCCACAGCTGATGACAGAAGAATTCTCACTATAATAAAGAAAAAAAAACAAACACCTGTCTGACACATCAGAAACACTCTTCAGGAGTCAGGTGTGGATTTGTCAATGACCACTGTCTGCAGAAGACCACAAACAGAAATACAGAGGCTACATTGTAAGATGCAAACCACTGGTTAGCCGCAAAAATAGGATGGCCGGGTTACAGTTTGCCAAGAAGTATTTAAAAGAGCAACCACAGTTCTTAAAAAAGATCTTGTGGACAGATGAGACGAAGATTAACTTATATCAGAGTGATGGCAAGAGCAAATTATGGAGGAGAGAAGGAACTGCCCAAGATCCAAAGCATACCACCTCATCTGTGAAACACGGTGGTGGGGGTGTTATGGCCTGGGCATGTATGGCTGCTGAAGGTACTGGCTCACTTACTGATGATACAACTGTTGATGGGGGTAGCATAATGAATTCTGAAGTGTATAGACACATCCTATCTGCTCAAGTTCAAACAAATGCCTCAAAACTCATTGGCCGGCGGTTCATTCCACAGCAAGACAATGATCCCAAACATACTGCTAAAGCAACAAAGGCGTTTTTCAAAGCTAAAAAATTGTCAATTCTTGAGTGGCCAAGTCAAAACGCCCGATCTGAACCCAATTGAGCATGCCTTTTATATGCTGAATAGAAAACTGAAGGGGACTAGCCCCCAAAACAAGCATAAGCTAAAGATGGCTGCAATACAAGCCTGGCAGGGCATCACCAGAGAAGACACCCAGCAACTGGTGATGTCCATGAATCGCAGACTTCAAGCAGACATTGCATGCAAAGGATATGCAACAAAATACTAAAAATGACTTTCATTTACATGACATTGCTGTGTCCCAAACATTATGGTTGCCTGAAATGGGGGGAACTATGTAGAAACACTGCTGTAATTTCTACATGGTGAAACCAAAATGTTTACAAATTGCCTTTTTAAAATCTCACAATGTGCACTTTAACTACATGTGATTTTTTTTTCTATTACAAATCTCAACTTGTGGAGTAAATAATAAATGATGCGTCTTTGTCCCAAATATTATGGAGGGCACTGTATCAGAGTTAACACAGCTACCCAACCCATTGAATACCCTCCAGCACTTTGTGTTCTGTAGCTAAAACGGGATGTGGTTTGATACATTTTAATCATAAAAACACAGCAACATCCTGGTAGATGCTGAAACAACTATTGCACATTTAACAAGATTTAAAAAAAACACACCCATGTACAAAACAATGTAATGCAATCGCTTATCTGTTGGGAAACACTGGGCAGGCTTCAGCACACATGCCAATTGGAATTATATCATTATTGAGGGTGGTATTTGTCCAGAATTCCCATCTGATGACAACAGTACTTGCACACAAGGCTGGCAAGAAGCTGGACTACTCCAGCCTCCTACACTGGCCAGCTGTGCGATGTTGACGGAAGGACAACGCTAACTCTCTAAATCAGAGTATCGTCTCATAACTACAGTGCCCTCCATAATGTTTGGGACAAAGATTTATCATTTATTTATTTGCCTCTGTACTCCACAATTTGAGATTTGTAATTTTAAAAAAATCACGTGGTTAAAGTGCACATTGTCAGATTTTATTAAAGGCTTTTTGTATACGTTTTGGTTTCACCGTGTTGAATTTACAGATGAGTTTATACATAGTCCCCCCATTTCAGGGCACCATAATGTATGGGACACCATGGCTTCACAGGCATTTGTAATTGCTCAGGTGCATTTAATTGCCTCCTTAATCGAGTATAAGAGAGCTCTCAGCACCTTGTTTTTCCTCCAGTCTTTCCAATCACCCTTGGAAACTACTATCATCAAGGGTGTGGCAATGAAAGTCAAATAAGCCATTATGAGACTGAGAAATAAGAATAAAACATTAGAGCATCAGCCAAACCTTAGGCTTACCAAAATCAACTGTTTGGAACACCATTAAGAAGAAAGAGAGCACTGGTGAGCTTACTAATCGCAAAGGGATTGGCAGGCCAATGAAGACCTCCACAGCTGATGACAGAAGAATTCTCACTATAATAAAGAAAAAAAAAAACAAACACCTGTCTGACACATCAGAAACACTCTTCAGGAGTCAGGTGTGGATTTGTCAATGACCACTGTCTGCAGAAGACCACAAACAGAAATACAGAGGCTACATTGTAAGATGCAAACCACTGGTTAGCCGCAAAAATAGGATGGCCGGGTTACAGTTTGCCAAGAAGTATTTAAAAGAGCAACCACAGTTCTTAAAAAAGATCTTGTGGACAGATGAGACGAAGATTAACTTATATCAGAGTGATGGCAAGAGCAAATTATGGAGGAGAGAAGGAACTGCCCAAGATCCAAAGCATACCACCTCATCTGTGAAACACGGTGGTGGGGGTGTTATGGCCTGGGCATGTATGGCTGCTGAAGGTACTGGCTCACTTACTGATACAACTGTTGATGGGGGTAGCATAATGAATTCTGAAGTGTATAGACACATCCTATCTGCTCAAGTTCAAACAAATGCCTCAAAACTCATTGGCCGGCGGTTCATTCCACAGCAAGACAATGATCCCAAACATACTGCTAAAGCAACAAAGGAATTTTTCAAAGCTAAAAAATTGTCAATTCTTGAGTGGCCAAGTCAATCGCCCGATCTGAACCCAATTGAGCATGCCTTTTATATGCTGAATAGAAAACTGAAGGGGACTAGCCCCCAAAACAAGCATAAGCTAAAGATGGCTGCAATACAAGCCTGGCAGGGCATCACCAGAGAAGACACCCAGCAACTGGTGATGTCCATGAATCGCAGACTTCAAGCAGACATTGCATGCAAAGGATATGCAACAAAATACTAAAAATGACTTTCATTTACATGACATTGCTGTGTCCCAAACATTATGGTTGCCTGAAATGGGGGGAACTATGTAGAAACACTGCTGTAATTTCTACATGGTGAAACCAAAATGTTTACAAATTGCCTTTTTAAAATCTCACAATGTGCACTTTAACTACATGTGATTTTTTTTTCTATTACAAATCTCAACTTGTGGAGTAAATAATAAATGATGCGTCTTTGTCCCAAATATTATGGAGGGCACTGTATCAGAGTTAACACAGCTACCCAACCCATTGAATACCCTCCAGCACTTTGTGTTCTGTAGCTAAAACGGGATGTGGTTTGATACATTTTAATCATAAAAACACAGCAACATCCTGGTAGATGCTGAAACAACTATTGCACATTTAACAAGATTTAAAAAAAACACACCCATGTACAAAACAATGTAATGCAATCGCTTATCTGTTGGGAAACACTGGGCAGGCTTCAGCACACATGCCAATTGGAATTATATCATTATTGAGGATGGTATTTGTCCAGAATTCCCATCTGATGACAACAGTACTTGCACACAAGGCTGGCAAGAAGCTGGACTACTCCAGCCTCCTACACTGGCCAGCTGTGCGATGTTGACGGAAGGACAACGCTAACTCTCTAAATCAGAGTATCGTCTCATAACTACAGTGCCCTCCATAATGTTTGGGACAAAGATTTATCATTTATTTATTTGCCTCTGTACTCCACAATTTGAGATTTGTAATTTTAAAAAAATCACGTGGTTAAAGTGCACATTGTCAGATTTTATTAAAGGCTTTTTGTATACGTTTTGGTTTCACCGTGTTGAATTTACAGATGAGTTTATACATAGTCCCCCCATTTCAGGGCACCATAATGTATGGGACACCATGGCTTCACAGGCATTTGTAATTGCTCAGGTGCATTTAATTGCCTCCTTAATCGAGTATAAGAGAGCTCTCAGCACCTTGTTTTTCCTCCAGTCTTTCCAATCACCCTTGGAAACTACTATCATCAAGGGTGTGGCAATGAAAGTCAAATAAGCCATTATGAGACTGAGAAATAAGAATAAAACATTAGAGCATCAGCCAAACCTTAGGCTTACCAAAATCAACTGTTTGGAACACCATTAAGAAGAAAGAGAGCACTGGTGAGCTTACTAATCGCAAAGGGATTGGCAGGCCAATGAAGACCTCCACAGCTGATGACAGAAGAATTCTCACTATAATAAAGAAAAAAAAAAAACAAACACCTGTCTGACACATCAGAAACACTCTTCAGGAGTCAGGTGTGGATTTGTCAATGACCACTGTCTGCAGAAGACCACAAACAGAAATACAGAGGCTACATTGTAAGATGCAAACCACTGGTTAGCCGCAAAAATAGGATGGCCGGGTTACAGTTTGCCAAGAAGTATTTAAAAGAGCAACCACAGTTCTTAAAAAAGATCTTGTGGACAGATGAGACGAAGATTAACTTATATCAGAGTGATGGCAAGAGCAAATTATGGAGGAGAGAAGGAACTGCCCAAGATCCAAAGCATACCACCTCATCTGTGAAACACGGTGGTGGGGGTGTTATGGCCTGGGCATGTATGGCTGCTGAAGGTACTGGCTCACTTACTGATACAACTGTTGATGGGGGTAGCATAATGAATTCTGAAGTGTATAGACACATCCTATCTGCTCAAGTTCAAACAAATGCCTCAAAACTCATTGGCCGGCGGTTCATTCCACAGCAAGACAATGATCCCAAACATACTGCTAAAGCAACAAAGGAATTTTTCAAAGCTAAAAAATTGTCAATTCTTGAGTGGCCAAGTCAATCGCCCGATCTGAACCCAATTGAGCATGCCTTTTATATGCTGAATAGAAAACTGAAGGGGACTAGCCCCCAAAACAAGCATAAGCTAAAGATGGCTGCAATACAAGCCTGGCAGGGCATCACCAGAGAAGACACCCAGCAACTGGTGATGTCCATGAATCGCAGACTTCAAGCAGACATTGCATGCAAAGGATATGCAACAAAATACTAAAAATGACTTTCATTTACATGACATTGCTGTGTCCCAAACATTATGGTTGCCTGAAATGGGGGGAACTATGTAGAAACACTGCTGTAATTTCTACATGGTGAAACCAAAATGTTTACAAATTGCCTTTTTAAAATCTCACAATGTGCACTTTAACTACATGTGATTTTTTTTTCTATTACAAATCTCAACTTGTGGAGTAAATAATAAATGATGCGTCTTTGTCCCAAATATTATGGAGGGCACTGTATCAGAGTTAACACAGCTACCCAACCCATTGAATACCCTCCAGCACTTTGTGTTCTGTAGCTAAAACGGGATGTGGTTTGATACATTTTAATCATAAAAACACAGCAACATCCTGGTAGATGCTGAAACAACTATTGCACATTTAACAAGATTTAAAAAAAACACACCCATGTACAAAACAATGTAATGCAATCGCTTATCTGTTGGGAAACACTGGGCAGGCTTCAGCACACATGCCAATTGGAATTATATCATTATTGAGGATGGTATTTGTCCAGAATTCCCATCTGATGACAACAGTACTTGCACACAAGGCTGGCAAGAAGCTGGACTACTCCAGCCTCCTACACTGGCCAGCTGTGCGATGTTGACGGAAGGACAACGCTAACTCTCTAAATCAGAGTATCGTCTCATAACTACAGTGCCCTCCATAATGTTTGGGACAAAGATTTATCATTTATTTATTTGCCTCTGTACTCCACAATTTGAGATTTGTAATTTTAAAAAAAATCACGTGGTTAAAGTGCACATTGTCAGATTTTATTAAAGGCTTTTTGTATACGTTTTGGTTTCACCGTGTTGAATTTACAGATGAGTTTATACATAGTCCCCCCATTTCAGGGCACCATAATGTATGGGACACCATGGCTTCACAGGCATTTGTAATTGCTCAGGTGCATTTAATTGCCTCCTTAATCGAGTATAAGAGAGCTCTCAGCACCTTGTTTTTCCTCCAGTCTTTCCAATCACCCTTGGAAACTACTATCATCAAGGGTGTGGCAATGAAAGTCAAATAAGCCATTATGAGACTGAGAAATAAGAATAAAACATTAGAGCATCAGCCAAACCTTAGGCTTACCAAAATCAACTGTTTGGAACACCATTAAGAAGAAAGAGAGCACTGGTGAGCTTACTCAATCGCAAAGGGATTGGCAGGCCAATGAAGACCTCCACAGCTGATGACAGAAGAATTCTCACTATAATAAAGAAAAAAAAACAAACACCTGTCTGACACATCAGAAACACTCTTCAGGAGTCAGGTGTGGATTTGTCAATGACCACTGTCTGCAGAAGACCACAAACAGAAATACAGAGGCTACATTGTAAGATGCAAACCACTGGTTAGCCGCAAAAATAGGATGGCCGGGTTACAGTTTGCCAAGAAGTATTTAAAAGAGCAACCACAGTTCTTAAAAAAGATCTTGTGGACAGATGAGACGAAGATTAACTTATATCAGAGTGATGGCAAGAGCAAATTATGGAGGAGAGAAGGAACTGCCCAAGATCCAAAGCATACCACCTCATCTGTGAAACACGGTGGTGGGGGTGTTATGGCCTGGGCATGTATGGCTGCTGAAGGTACTGGCTCACTTACTGATGATACAACTGTTGATGGGGGTAGCATAATGAATTCTGAAGTGTATAGACACATCCTATCTGCTCAAGTTCAAACAAATGCCTCAAAACTCATTGGCCGGCGGTTCATTCCACAGCAAGACAATGATCCCAAACATACTGCTAAAGCAACAAAGGCGTTTTTCAAAGCTAAAAAATTGTCAATTCTTGAGTGGCCAAGTCAATCGCCCGATCTGAACCCAATTGAGCATGCCTTTTATATGCTGAATAGAAAACTGAAGGGGACTAGCCCCCAAAACAAGCATAAGCTAAAGATGGCTGCAATACAAGCCTGGCAGGGCATCACCAGAGAAGACACCCAGCAACTGGTGATGTCCATGAATCGCAGACTTCAAGCAGACATTGCATGCAAAGGATATGCAACAAAATACTAAAAATGACTTTCATTTACATGACATTGCTGTGTCCCAAACATTATGGTGGCCTGAAATGGGGGGAACTATGTAGAAACACTGCTGTAATTTCTACATGGTGAAACCAAAATGTTTACAAATTGCCTTTTTAAAATCTCACAATGTGCACTTTAACTACATGTGATTTTTTTTTCTATTACAAATCTCAACTTGTGGAGTAAATAATAAATGATGCGTCTTTGTCCCAAATATTATGGAGGGCACTGTATCAGAGTTAACACAGACAGCTACCCAACCCATTGAATACCCTCCAGCACTTTGTGTTCTGTAGCTAAAACGGGATGTGGTTTGATACATTTTAATCATAAAAACACAGCAACATCCTGGTAGATGCTGAAACAACTATTGCACTTTTAACAAGATTTTTTAAAAAACACACCCATGTACAAAACAATGTAATGCAATCGCTTATCTGTTGGGAAACACTTGGCAGGCTCCAGCACACAAGCCAATTGGAATTATATCATTATTGAGGGTGGTATTTGGCCAGAGTTCCCTTCTGAAGTCAACAGCACTTGCACACAAGGCTGGCAAGAAGCTGGACTACTCCTGCCTCCTACACTGGCCAGCTGTGCGATATTGATGGAAGGCCAACGTTAACTCTCTAAATCAGAGTATCGTCTCATAACTATCAGATTTCACATTGGCAGCCGGCTTGATGTACTTACGAGCGGTCGATGGAATTAGAGTAACACTTGAAACAACATTAGGAAAACATTCATAGCTTGTAAGAAAGACGATAAAATAGTTTCAAAAGGCTGTTTTTCCAAATGCTCATTAAATATTTCACTGTGTTGATGCAGGCTCCTGTAATCCACTTACATTTTTAGATTAGAGATGCAGCATGGAAACAGGCCCTTCGACCGACCATGTCCATGCTGCCCATCAATCACCCGTTCACGCCAGTTCTATGTTATCCCACTTTCTCATTAACCCACTACACACTAGTGGCAATTTACAGAGGCCAATTAACATGCCAATCCGCAGATCTTTGGGAGTTGAGGGGAAACTCGAGAACCTGGGGGAAACCCACGCCTTCAAGGGGAAATTGTGCAAACTCCACACAGACAGCAGTCAAGGTAAGAATCAAACCCGTGTCATTGTCGCTGGGAGGCAGCAGTTTCACCAGCGGTGTCACTGTATGCCATGGTCAATATCAGTTTGGGGATGGGGGTGGGGGGGTTGGGAGATGGAAGTGGTGTCGGATAATAATTTAAAATGATGGTGATGTCAAAGCCAGTGGCATCTTCCATCTAGTCTGAACAATGCTTTTAAACGGAGAGTGGCGTGTCTGTGATCAGCCCAGATGAGGTGGAACCCAATGCACCCAATTCTTGTAAAGAGGTTTATTAATTCTCTCCTCTTTGGGCTTTTGCTGGGCCACAGGTCCATGAACAATCTTTAAGCCAAACTGGTGACTGAGAGCTAAGCATAAAGTCATAGAGCACAGAAACAGACCCTTTGGCCCAACTTGCCCATGATGCCTAATCTATGCTAGTCCCACCTGCCCATGTTTGGCCCATATCCCCCTGAACCATTCCTATCCATGTACCTGTCCAAATGTTTTTTAAATTGTATCAAAGTATCTGCCATAGAAAACATTTTATTGGGATGTATCACAGCTCCATCCAAAACCGAAAGCAATTGCAGAGAATTATGGATGCAGCTCAGACCATCGCGCAAACCAACCTCCCTTCCATTGACTCCATCTACACTTTACACTGCCTCGGCACACCTCCAGATTCAGGGACAGTTTCTTCCCAACTATTATCAGGCAACTTAATCATCCTATCACCAACTAGAGAGCGGTACTGAATCTTATTGGATTCCCAGACTACCTTCAATCGGACTTTTAAGGACTTCCTTGCAAACATTATTCCCATTATCCTGTATATGTACACTGTTTTGGCAGCTTGGTTGATGCACTGTACATCTGTGTTTTTTCCCTCAGATTCTAGCATCTGCAGTTACTTGTGTCCACAAAATAGGAAGCAGTGGCTAGAGGCAGAAGGTCCTGTTGGTTGAGATGAGGTCACGTTCGGGTAACTGAAACCCCTTTGGCAACACACACATGGAAATTGAATCATTAGGTATCTGTATTTGGCAAAGACCTTCCATGGCAACATCATTTGAAGTGTCACAATGAGGTCTAGGAGCTTCTGCATGTGACGAGAAGGAAGTCTCAGCGAACATCACACGGATCTTCTGCGGTAACTGTCCCACACAAGATCCTTGCAGATATATGCACAATCATTCCATAATATTTGCTTGGACATTAACGCCTGTCCTCTTCAAAATCAGCAATATGGAGGAGTTTAGCAGCTTTTATGCCGGTTAGGACTCTTTCAGCATGTTGATGCGGGCACAAATCTTGAGCGCTGGGCCCAACTTGATGTTCATGGCACTCATGAGATGGTCTTCCTTCAATAGGAGCAGAGCCTGCCCATCAATCTCCTGGGATCGAAATTCCTCAGCTATGTCCTTGCAACCTGCATGGGGTGGGAACCACACAAAACCATCTGCTTAAGGCAAGTCCTCCATTCAATTAGGATTAGCTTTAGGTTTATTATTGAGTCATGTGCAGAGATAGATTGAAAAACGTTGTTTTGCATGCTATCCAATTAAATCAGATAATACCTTCCATAAATACAATCAAGCCAAACTCACGTACAATCAATAGATGGAAATAAGAAACTGCAGATGCAGGTTTACAAAAAAAGACAACGTCGGGCAGAATCTCTGGAGAACGGGGTTAGGTAATGTTTCGGGTAGGGAGCCTTCTTCAGACTGATTGCAAATCTTCAGACTGAGGCAAATGAAACTGGTGTAGATGGGGCATCTTGGTTGACATGGATGCGTTGGACCGAATCACAGACTGATAGGCAGAGCAAAGACACAGATGCAGAATATAGTTCTCAGCATTGTTCCAGAGAAAAAGTCCAACATCCGCGATGGGGTAGAGGGGAAATGGACAGTACCCTGGCTTTTGGAAGAACAGTTCAGAAGCTTGTTAACAGAGGAAGAAGCGGTACCCAAATCTGGTGGTACGCACTTTCAAGCTTGTGCCAGACGGGAGCAGGGAGGAAGAATGACTGGGGTGGGACAGGGTCAAGTCTTTGATTATGTCGGCTACTTTTCTGAGGCATAGTACCTCCATGATCTAAGGCTTTGTATTTTAAATAATCTCTTTATTACAGCTGCATCTGGGCATTTTATAGAGGGCTAATTAATCTACAAACCCGCATATCTTTGGGATGTGGGAGGAAACCTGAGAACCTGGACACAGGGAGAACGTGCAAACTCCATACGCTGATAGCATCCAAGGTCAGGAACGAACCAGGGTCTATCACACTGTGAGGCAATGGCTCTACCTGTTGCACCGCTGTGCCACATTAAGGGCCTGTCCCACTTGGGCGACCGACTTGGCGAGTATAGAAGAGTTTTAAAAAATGACATGTTGAAGACCTCCTTCGACTATGTAGGATACCTCCTTCAGCTACGACTAGATATGACTAACCGGGAAAATTTGACACCGAATAGTGGAGAATGAGACGGCCTCCTTCAATCTCCCTTCAACTATGATGAAGACCGTCTATGACTAGCTTTGACTACCTACGAGTAACATGGCGACCTACTATGACTAAGCCTACGAGTAAAAAACGTTTCGATTTTTTCCATGGCGATTATTTTTTACTCGTGGGCATTTTTTATCATATTGAAAAAAACGCTGTGACCTAGCTGAGGCCTCCAGTACGCGGAGACCACTCTTGAGCATGAAGGAGAGTTATGGTAAGTTCATAAGTCACAGGGGGAAAAAAAATCAGCCATTCAGCACCATGTCTAATCCGCCATCGAATCATGGTTGATCTATTTTTTCCTCTCAACCCCATTGTCTTGTCTTCTACCCATAACCTTTGGCATCCCTACTAATCAAGAACTTATATATCACCACTTTAATAGTACCCATGAACTTGGTCTCCAGCACCGTTTGTGGCAATGAATTCCAAAGATTCACCACCCTCCGGCTAAAGAAATTCCTCCTTTCTAAATGTACGCCCTTTTATTTTGACGCTGTCCCCTCTGGTCCTAGACTCTTCCACTAGTGGAAACATCCTTTCCATATCCACTCTATCCAGGTGAAAGAGCTAATAGTCAAATCTAATACTCAAATCTAAAATGGAGTCATCGTTCTACAAAAGCATGGTCTATTAGAACAAAAGAATGGCTCGGTGTCAAGTCTGAATGACTTTGTAAATTATATGGAACACAATATGGAGGACAGGATGTCTTTTCAATAAAGACATTAAGATGGCAGCCTGCATAATAACATATGATTCTTTTCAAGGCCATAAAGAAGCCAAGATTGAAAAAATAGCTGACGCTCCAGAGATAAGTAATAACTTGTTATTGAATGAGGTTGATTTGGACCCAGCTTTCCTACATTCTGAAAGGCTACAGAATCTTTCAGTCATGCCATATTCAGACTTGGTAGGAGTGTTTTACTGATAAGAAAAATTGTGCTAACCTTCCTTTGTTCTGTGAGTGGAGCCCGAGAAGCACTGAGCAACGTTTGTGCTCATTGTAGATCTTCGCCACTCCCGTCTGACGAATCAATTAAAGATTGCCATGGTTTACCTTTAACAGTTTTTGTTGCTATCTGCTTTTTAAGAAACAAACTTTGACATTTGGCTGTAGTCGGCAGGAATCTCGCTGGGCCCAGCAACAGATGACTGAGTAAAAGGCTGCAGTTGACCGGGATCAGAAGGGGAGAAAACTGACCTTTGAGTCTGGCCTCCCGAAGAAGCTCCCGGTAAAAAACTAAGGTCCCTCATTCTGAGGTTGGCCTGGTTCCAGGCAAGATCCTTAGAAGCAGACAGCGAAGGTAAGACCACTTGTGTAAAGGATTGTGTATAGGAAATGAGTACAGGAATGGCCACACAGACATAGAAACATAGAAACATAGAAATTAGGTGCAGGAGTAGGCCATTCAGCCCTTCGAGCCTGCACCGCCATTCAATATGATCATGGCTGATCATCCAACTCAGTATCCCGTACCTGCCTTCTCTCCATACCCTCTGATCCCCTTAGCCACAAGGGCCACATCCAACTCACTCTTAAATATAGCCAATGAACTGGCCTCAACTACCCTCTGCGGCAGAGAGTTCCAGAGACTCACCACTCTCTGTGTGAAAAAAGTCTTTCTCATCTCGGTCTTAAAGGATTTCCCCCTTATCCTTAAGCTGTGACCCCTTGTCCTGGACTTCCCCAACATCGGGAACAATCTTCCTGCATCTAGCCTGTCCAACCCCTTAAGAATTTTGTAAGTTTCTATAAGATCCCCTCTCAATCTCCTAAATTCCAGAGAGTATAAACCGAGTCTATCCAGTCTTTCTTCATAAGACAGTCCTGACATCCCAGGAATCAGTCTGGTGAACCTTCTCTGCACTCCCTCTATGGCAATAATGTCCTTCCTCCGATTTGGAGACCAAAACTGTACGCAATACTCCAGGTGTGGTCTCACCAAGACCCTGTACAACTGAAGTAGAACCTCCCTGCTCCTGTACTCAAAGAGGTTTTGTCACAATTAAAGGTTTGGCCACGGCAGGCTACAAAGTTTTTGTCACTAATGTGTATTGGAAAGACAAGGTGTCTTGTAAAGATGTGCATTGAAAAGGCAATGTGACTTGAAGAGGCAGTGTTTTGAAACGACAGTTGCGAATTTGCTACCAGAGAGTAGCCAGGATTGACCATAACAGACTGCAAAGGTATGTTACTAATAAAGGATTGGGCATAACAGGCTGAAAAGGTTTGTTACAATTTGTGTACTAAGTAGTGATTTGGAGATTGGAGAGACATGGAAATAATGTGGATAAGAGTGACGGAAAGACGGCTGTAAAACACATATGTTGTTTCATAAGAGCAACAAGCATTATAGAATATTGAATTATAAATTGACCAAACATGTGAATAATGTGTCTTGACCAGTTGGAGGAATATGGAATGTGGAGACTATTGAAGGCAGAGAGAGAGTGAGGCAGAAAAGAAATGGGTGGATTCGCGAAATAGTGGTTGGATGTATTATGCTTGTAAAAGAGGGATTGAATTGTGGAATAAAGACAGAACTATTAAAAGAATGGAAAGTACTTCAGATGGAATGCCAGTGGGCAGAGGAACAGGTGATAAGGGCTAAGGCAGAGAAAGAAAGCGCTGATAAGAGTTCGAAGAACAAAGCCGGTACCGGTAAGTCCTTTCGAGGTCCTCTCAAGACCCTCTCGAGACCCTATGTCTGGCAATGGCGACCCTGTCTATACAAGAAGGGGGAGGTGGCCAATCACAATCTGGATCACAGTCCAATTACAGCTCGGACCACTCCTATTTTGAACATTAGCCCGCCCACCATAACATTAAACTACTCCTTTTGTTCTTTTTAAATTCTCACTCCAGCAGAAGACGACTTTTGCAAACCTTCCCAGTCCCGTTTCACAAAATCTGCCAGGGGAATTTCCTAGCTTGCTAATTCTGCAAATTGGTCCCTACAGAAACAAAGATTCTTTTAAACAGAATGGCTTTTGACAGACAAGGGAGGGGAATGTAAAGTTAATACAGAGAGACGTCTCTAATGTTTTGCACGATTTTTTGGAAATGAGGGGGCTGCGCCATTTTGGCTAACTCCTCTCGTTTTAAATTTGTGTACCTGTACTTTGGAATTTTTTATACTAGTTTTCTTTCAACATTCGTAGGGTAGTATTTGTTATAAACCAAAAGCTCTCTAAAAAGTATTTTAGGAAGTTTCTTTCAAGTTGTCACTCATCCAAGTTCTGTTTCTTATCTAACTTGAGAGCTCACTGTTGTTTTCAAGGATATACTGCCAAGATAATGGTAGCTCTATCCTACTGTGTTCAGGATTTCACTACGTCTGTTTCATTTCTCCCAAAGCCTATTGGGATACTTAACATCCAGTCCTAGGCTATATTTGTATATTCATATATATGCCCCTTTTGATGAAATGGTCCGTGTCAGATGAAATAGGATATCATTGGTTGAGTTTGCAATCTATGAAAATTAATTGTTTATTATTTGTTTTCTCTTAACTTGAAGTTTATTTTTTTCCTATGTCTTACCTTTTGAATCGAGTTCAAATAGAGACCTGAATTCCACAATGGCCACGTAGCATACAGGTAGATGTGTTAGATGATATTGGAGATTGGAGGTGCTGGCTCGAAGGGCCGAATGGCCTCCTCCTGCACCTATTTTCTATGTTTCTATGCCTACATACGCACAGCAATTAAGTACAACCTTGTCAGTTTTGCATTCACGGGGGTTGAAAACGCAGAAGCCACTGCCAGTTGAACACAGACACAGTCCAAACTACTGGGTGTAGCGGTTCGAGAAGGGTCACAATTTGAATGTTCACATGTTCATGGTTCATCCCTTGACCCAGAATACAGATAAAAACAAACCTGTTGAAATTGAATCAAGTCAGCTAAGTTTGGAAACATTCATTAAGCAGGAACCCAGTTAATAGCTATCATTCAACAGCTAAATGATGAGTCTAAAGAATCTTGCACCTTTTTCAGTGTCAGCAAGACACAAAGGATTAACATGAATAAATGCATTCAATTCAGGCTCACCTAAAATAGGTAGAGCAAAGGAAAGGTTAGTGTGGAGAATATAGTTCTGAGCATTATAGCACACCAGTTCCAGAGACAAAGTGCAATGGTCTAGAAGTGAATCAGGTAGAATCCTAGCAATTGGAAGGACGGTTCAGAACTCTGATAACAGAGGGCCACAGTTACATCCTGGACATGCATTCAAGTCACAGTGTTGTTTTGAATGAGGGGCAGTGCCAATCCATTAGAAATAAGGACTCAATGGAGGAAGTTCTGGATAGTCCAATAACCCTTGCACCTCGGAATGGAACAGTGACTGGAAATGGTGAGGGTGATAATGTTGCGAAGCATCAACCTGTCCCAGTGTTAGCAGACTTTCAGCCTTGTACAAACAGTGGAGCCACTTTGCGGTCGGTGGATGTGGACAACTCGGAATCCCCATTGAAGAAGGATACGTTCATGTGCTCTGATCCTGAATATACAGAGTGCTCTTGGGAAAAAGTTCAGGTGCAAGATGCAACTCAACCATTTAAGTGAAAAAAAAAAGTTAACTGCAATGAAGCATCTTGTTCTATAAGAAATTATGTTGTGGATGGATTGGAGTCCAGTGATCTTTCTGAAAGGTATTTATCAAGTGAAGATGACAGAGAAATAAAAGTTAAGAATGGTTCTTCAGATGAGTCTTTAGAACCATATTGGAAGAAGAAGAGTTAAGAAGTTACCAGTTAAGAAGTGCAATATTAAGGATGTGAAGAAACAATCTGGACAAAAACGGGGCCGGAAACCAAAGTCAAACTTGGAAAGGGAAGATTTCCCCACCATGTATTGATGTCAGTATAAGGGTTGCTGTGCTGTTTACAGAGGAGTTGGCGGACTTAAGAAACATATAAAAGAGCAGCATGATGAGGTGCGTGAAAGACCTTGCCCACACCCAGGAGGTAACACGGTGTTTGTGATTGATCGCTACCTCCAGCTGATCCATGCAGAAGAAAGAACATCTTTACAGATCAGGAGGAAGTGGAAAGACTTTGGTCAGAACTTCAGAAAGACAAACCACATTTGATCACAATCTTGAAGCATTTTGAGCTCTATCGTATGACCAAGGGTCTAGAGAGAGAGAGAGGCTGTACATTTTGAAACAGATGGACCTCTTGAAAGAGATTAAGCATAACCCTATCCAGGAAGACAATGACTCAGACCTTGTGAGTAATCAGTGTGATGACAATCAGGACATTGATAAGGATGGCAATGATGGTGTTTCTGATGAGAAGGACAATTGCTGTTTTGTTCCCAACCCTGACCAGATCAATGCGATGGTAACAGCAGAGGAGGCAACTGCAAGGACGACCTTGACAACAATATCCCAGATATCTATGACGTGTGCCCGAAGAACAGCGCCATCAGTGAGACTGACCTGAGGAAGTTCCCAAGGGGATGATGCAGATCGTTCCTAAATGGGTAGTGCACAACAAGGGCAGGGAGTTACTGCAGACCGCCAACTCAGACCCTGGCCTTGCTGTCGGATTTGAGGAGTTCAATGCCATCAACCTCAGTGGCACCTTCTACATCAATATAGGCCACAATCTACGATTGCTTTGTCGTTGGCTTCCAGTCCAGCAGCCGCTTCTACATGGTGATGTGGAAGCAGACCACCCACACCTACTGGGAGGAAAAGCTGTCCAAACCTATGGATACGCTAGCGTCTAGATCAAGGTGGTGAACCCCACCACGGCAGAGAGAGGGGAACACCTGTACAATGCTCTCCGAAGAGAACGGCAACACCCTCGGACAGGTGCAAACTTTATGGCACAACCCCAATATTGGCTGATAGGATTACACTGCCCACAGGTGGCATCTGATCCATCGACCATAAACAAGCTTCATCAGGATGGTTGTCAATGAAGAGAGTGAGAACTGGTTGCCATACCATTGGTTTGGACTTTGGGGTACTATTGAACTGGTAGCCATACCTTTGGTTTGGTGGACTTTGGGGTACTGTGATACATTATGACTCTATCATTCTGCGAATCATTGCTTTAATGCTTACGACCATTGTGTGTACCTACCGAGGACTGTGAATGTTATTATGTTTGATTAAAACGATGGAATGAAAGAGCTAATAGTCAAATCTAATAGTCAAATCTAAAATTGAGTCATTCTGCTACAAAAGCATGGTCTATTAGAACAAAAGAATGGCTGGATGCCAAGTTTGAATGACGTTGTAAATTATATGGAACACAATATGGAGGACAGGTTGTCTTTTTCAAAAAATACATTAAGATGGCAGCCTCATAATAACATGATGAGTTATTATTGAACATTGAGTTCAAGGCCATAAAGAAGCCAAGTTTGAAAAAATAGCTGACGTTCCAGAGATAAGTAATAACTTGTTATTAGATGAGCTTGATTTGGACCCAGCTTTATTATATTCTGAAAGGCTACAGAATCTTTCAGTCATGCCAGATTCAGACTGATAAGAAAAATGTATAATTGTGCCAGCTTTCCTTTGTTCTGTGAGTGGAGCCCGAGAAGCACTAAGCAACGTTTGTGCTTATTGTAGATCTTTGCCACCCCCGTCTGACGAATCAATTAAAGATTGCCATGGTTTACCTTTAACAGTTTTAGTTGCTATCTGCTTTTTAAGAAACAAACTTTGACACAGGCCCTTCGTTCCTCCAACAGGCCCTTCGGCTGGCCGACTGGGCGGCAAGGTGGCACAGCGATAGAGTTGCTGCCTTACAGCGCCAGAGACCCGGGTTCAATCCTGACTATGGGTGCTGTATGTACGGAGATAATACGTCCTCCCTGTGACCCCATGGGTTTTGGCCGGGTCCCCCAGTTTCCTCCCACATCCCAAAGACATACAGGATTGTAGGTTAATTGGCGTTGATAAAATTGTAAATTGTCCCTAGTGTGAAGGATAGTGCTAGTGTACGGGGTGATCACTGGTCGGCATGGACTCAGTGGGCAAAAGTGCCAATTTCCATGCAGTATCCTAAAGTAGACACAGGGCCCTTCAGCCCACCAAAGGATGGGATTGTGACGACAGTGGGCGAGGGTACTGACCTGGCAGAGAGTGAATGAACTCCCACACGTGATCGACGGTCCAGAGGGTGGGATCAGCCTGCAGCACGTCGCTGCACTCTGAGTTCTCCCGCATCCTCAACTCCCGCAGCTCCCGCTCCCGCTCGTTCTGTCGACGTCGGGTCGTCATGGCAACACTGACGGCCTCCTCGGCAAGCGGAGGGTTGGAGGCAGCCGGCACGGCCTCCTCTGTAGGAGGGAAACCAACCGGCACCTGGGAGGGGACAGAGAGTCAAGGAGTCTTACAGCACGGTAACAGGCCCTTCGGCACAACACGCAAACTCCACACAGACAGCTCCCGAGGTCAGGATTGAACCCTGGTCTCTGGAGCTGTCAGGCAGCAGCTCTATCACCTGCACCACTATGTCACCCAAATTTATAGCATATAAATTAATGGTAAAGATTAATTGATTGATGGTTAACGTGGACTTAGTGGGCCGAAGAGCCTGTTTCTATGTTTAGTTTAGTTTAGAGATACAGCGCGGAAACAGGTCCTTCGGTCCACTGAATCCGCACCAATCAGCAACCCCTCCACACTAACACTATTCCGCACACACTAGGGATAATTTTACATTTATACCAAGCCAATTAGCCTACAAACCTGTATATCTTTGGAGTGTGGGAGGAAACAGGAGCTCCCGGAGAAAGCCCATGCAGGTCACGGGGAGAGCGTACAAACTCCATACAGAAAGCACCTGCAGTCAGAATCGAATCTGGATCTCTGGCGCTGTAAGGCAGCAACTCTACCACGCCACCCAATCTCTGGATATTATGGAAATCAAGATACAGGCCCTTTGGTCCAACCCATCCATGCTGACCAAGTTGGCCCATCTACTTGCATTTGGTCTATATCTTTCATGCGTTCATGTCATGGGAGCAGAATTAGGCCATTCTGCCCATTCAAAAATGGCAGATCTATCTTTCTCTCTCAACCCCATTCTCCTCCCTGTAAACTTTGACACCCTTACTAATTAAGAAGCTTTCTTTAAACCTTTCCTATCAATGTACCTGTCTAAATGTTTTTTAAAGTATTTTACTGCCTTAGTGTTAAATACTCATGTATTTAAGCATGATTGTGCATGTGTACAGTCAAGTTTTTAGTGAACTGTATGCCAAAAATGAATTTCACAATACTTAGGTACATTTAACAATAAGGTACCATTGGACCCAGGGTAGTGGAATCAAGAACTAAAGGACATCGGTTTAAGGTGTGAGGGGAAAGATTTAACAGGAACCTGAGGGGCAACGTTTTCACACAAAGAGTGTTGGGTGTATGGAACGAGCTACCAGAGGAGGAAGCTGAGGCAGGTATTATAACAACATTTAATATACATTTTGACAGGTGCTTGTTAGTAGCTTCCCATCAATGCCTTATAAAATACACATGGCAGTATGTTCCATGGCTCAATTGTAATCATGTATAGTCTTTCCGTTGACTGGATAGCACGCAACAAAAACTTTACACTATACCTCAGCACACATGACAATAAACTACACTAAACAAGGTGAAGTTTAGGCTCGGGTCGGTTGCGATGAGTCTACATGTGTTACGGTCATGTAATCTTGTACCTGTCTCATAAAATGGTCGCCTGATGCTCCTTCGAGGATACTGCACCTCCTCCCCCGTCGACCAAACACATGGGGCTCCGACTTCCTGTTCCACCGCGAGCTCTTGTCCGATTTAAAAAGCCCCATCCGCTTGCTGCAGCCCACGTTGTACCTTGTTGGGAAAGAAGGAGGAGGGAAAACATTGCTGAGGTGATCTTCAGACCAAGAAGGCATCACAGTACCTTGCAAGGGTCAGAAGAACAGGTCTGCAGGGAGATGGTCAAACAATTTGAGCAGTCTTTAGACTTTAAACTTTAGAGATACAGAGCAGAAGCAGGCCCTTCGTCCCCACCCCCCCCAAACTAGCAATCCCCCTACACTAGAACTATCCTACACACCATGGACAATTTACAATTTTACTGAAGCCAATTTACCTGCAAACCTGTACATCTTTGGATTGGGGGAGGAAACCAGAGCACTCGGAGAAACCCAGGCGGTCACAAGGAGAATGTGCAAACTCCATACAGACAGCATCTGTAGTCAGGATCAAACCCGGGTCTCTGGCAATGTAAGGCAGCCACTCTACCGCTGCGCAACAGTGCTGCCAGTCTTTCTAGACATAAAAGGCACAGGGCAACCAGAGTTTTATAAGCAGAAAAATTGCATATAATGGCATTTGCAAACTTCGTATGAAATACTGGTCATAAGACGATAAAACACAGGAGCAGAATTAGGCCATTCAGCCCATCTAGTCTGTTCCGCCGTTTGATTATGGCTGATCCATCTTTCCCTCTCAGTCCCATTCTTCTGCCTTCTCCCTGTAATTTTTGATGCCCTTCCTAATCAAGAACCTATCAATCTCCACTTTAAAAATACCAAATTACCTGGTCTCCAAAGACGTGTGTGACAATCTCGCTAAATAAATTCTTCCTCGTGTTCATTCTAAAGGTACATCCTTTTATTCTGAAGTGCAGCACACTTTAGGCGGAATGCCAGTCTTGGAGTGGGCATTGGTGTTGATTTATTATTGGCCTGTGTAATAAGATGCAGTGAGCCCGCGCCCACCATCGGCACTAGTTCACACTAGTTCTGTTATTCCACTTTCTCATCAACTCCGGATACATCAGGGGTAATTTGCAGCAGCCAATTAACCTGAAAACTTGCACGTCTCTGGGATTTGGGACGAAACCCATGCAATCACAGCGAGAATGTGCAAACTCCACACAGATAGTTTTTTATGGAACTTGTTAATTCACATACAGGCAGAACAATCAAAAACAATGCAAGTGGCTACGTTTCTGACATGATGCAGTGCTACAAACATCTGAAGTTGGCAGGCTCCGAGAAACTTTATTTGAAAGTATAACTCTTGTTCAGCAGTCAGAAGACAGTCTCGCAGTGATTCCAAAAGTTCCAAGGCATATCTTCGGACTTGTGCCTGCTCATATTTCAGATCAGAATGTTTAGTTTAGTTCAGTTTGTGATGGCATTTATACAGGGCAATCTAGTTTGGCTTGGCAGTGGATTAATAACAGGGACCTGTAATATATAAACCAGAACCGCTCCCACTGTCTGATTGTATATTCAGAGAAAAGATGCCAAATGGAAAGAACGCCATCACCATTTAGTTTGCACTCGATTAATTTTCTTCCCACAGAGCTTCAAAAGAAATGTTGGATGCTTTTCAAGGGTCTGGGCATATTAGAAAGCTGGGTAGATCTGCAAAACTGATACAGATTGCTTTCATCACATCTCTTGGCAACTTCTCGGACAATGAATGATTGGGACTGACATATGGGTCAGCTTGGAGATGTCAAGCGCAACTTTGGAAACAAGTCATGCCTTTTTGTGCAATCACTAATGCCAAGTGTGGAAATAGTTTTTCCTTTGAGCCGATACAATAAGCTGTGCATTTTAAATAAGAACTTTATGGAAATCTAGTCCACGTCTGCTGACTGACGTACAGGGCGGCACTGTGGAGTAGCTGGTACAGCTGCTGCCTCTCAACGCCAGGGACCCGGGTTCAATCCTGACCTCGGATGCTGTCTGTGTGTGGAATTTGTATGTTCTCCCAATGTCCGCGTGGGTAGGGAGTGTGTAGGAAGTGGATGGGAGTGTGTAGGGAGTGGATGGGAAAGTGTGATTGCATTGAATTAATGTGAATGGGTGACCGATGGTTGGCGTGAACTCAGAAGGCTGAAGGACCTGTTTGAATGCCATATCTTTCAATGAATCCATAAGCTAGACAACCAAAAATGACACTTGATTGTATGTTAATTGGCTTCTAGTGTGCATGATGTGAAAATGGGATAACATAGAACTAGTGTGAACGGGTGATCGATGGTTGGTGTGGAATCAGTGGTCCTGTTTCCGTACAGTATCTCTAAACTAAACTAAACGCAACAAGATTTGCGCATTAAAGCTCGGTTAAAGTGGACGTTCTGACCTGGGAAGACCTCGAGGTCTTTTCGTGTGCTGGATGTTCTTTTTAAGGAATAATTATGTTCTTCTGCAGCACCAGACTATGTCACAATACTGTAAATTAACTCACTGAGAATCAGCCAGGAAAATTAAAACAAGCTTGATAATTCAGCCTTCTCGCTTCCTGCTGCTGAGTGCTTGAAAATCTTCCCTTACTTTAGAACACCGAAAAGTACAACACAGGAACAGGCCCTTCATCCCACAACATTGTGCTGTAATTATGCCAAGACCAACTCATATCTACTTGCACATGATCATATCTCTCCATTCCCTGCATTTCCATGTGCCTGTTCAAAAGCCTCGTAAATACCATCACCATATCAGCCTCCACCACTCCTGGCAGCACGTTCCAGGCACTAATCCCTCTGTGTAAAACATCTGCCCGGCACATCTCCTTTACACTTTGCCCCTCTCACCTTAAAGCTATGCCCTCTAGTACTGCCTACACTATCTATGTCCCGGTTCAAGACTAATTAAGCATCCGTTCATGTGGAGATTTGCAGCCCTGTTCACACTGTCCTCCTTTTCACCAGCTTAACCTTAGGGGGTGTGTAGAGAGAGAGAAAGTGAGAAAGAGTGAAAACTAGAGAAAGAGAGAGAGAAGGAAAGAGAAAGAGAGGAGAGAGAAAGCGAGGGAGACAGAGAGAGAGAGAAAAAGAGAGAGAAGAGAGCGAGTGAAAAAGAGAGAGAGATAGAGAAAAAGAAAAAAGGAGAGAGCGAGAGAAAAAGAGAGAGATAGAAAAAGAAAAAAGAGGGGGGCGAGAGAGAGAGAGAGATAGAGAGAGAGAGAGAGAGAGAGAGAGAGAGAGACAGAGAGAGAGAGACAGAGAAAGAGAGAGAGAGAGAGAGAGACAGAGGGACAGAGGGTCAGAGGGATAGAGGGATAGAGGGACAGAGGGACAGGGAGACAGAGAGAGACTTGGATAGTCAGATTTACCACTTCCCCATTGTGGACATTGGACTTTGCCTCTAGAACAGGCACCGTACAATGCTGAAAACTATATTCTGCACGCTGCATCTTCCCCTTGGCTCTACCTATGTTCCTTCAATTTGACGATTGTATCGATGTCTGGTATATCTGATCTGCTGAAGAACAGTACAGACCCAAAATGTCATCCCTCTTTTTTCTCCAGAGATGCTGCCTAACCCGCTGAGTTACTCCAGCACTTTGTGTCTATCTTTGGTATAAACCAGCATCTGCAGTTCTTTGTTTCCACATACTGTGGATAGCGTGCAAAATAAAGCTTTTCACGGTACACATGACAATAATAGCGGCCATGAAAGCACACCAACGCCTCTACTTCCTTCGAAATCCTAGGAGGTTTGGCATATTCCAAACAACTCTCACTGGCTTCTACAGAGGCGCCGTAGAAAGCATTTTCTCAGGATGCCTCACAGCATGGTTTTGGAACAGCTCCATCCAAGACCGCAAGAAATTGCAGAGAATTGCAGGCGCAGCCCAGACCATCACGCAAACCAACCTCCCTTCCATTGACTCCATTTACACTTCACACTTCCCCGGCAAGGCCACCAGCATTATCAATGACCTCTGGAAGGTAGACAAAAATGCTGGAGAAACTCAGCGGGTGAGTTAGTATCTATGCGCGAAGGAATGGGTGACGTTTCAGGTCGAGACCCTTCTTTAGACTGATGTGGGGGTGGGGGGCGGGAAGAAGTGGCGAAGATGTGGGCTGTGGGAGAGCTGGGAAGGGGAGGAGGGAGAAAGCAAGGACTACCTGAAATTGGAGAAGTCAATGTTCAAACCGCTGGGGTATAAACTACCCAAGCCCAATATGAGGTGCTGCTCCTCCAATTTGCGGTGGGACTCATTCTGGTCACGACTCACCCTCGACACTCTTTCTTTTCCCCTCTTCCTTCAGGCAAGAGGTACAGAGGGGTGAAAATGAACAACTTCAGATTCAGGGACAGTTTCTTCCCAGCTGTTATCAGGCAACTGAACCATCACCAACTAGAGAGTGGTCCTAAGCTACCATCTACCCCATTGGAGGCCCTAGGACTATCTTTAATCGGACTTTACTGGACTTTATCTTGCATTAAACATTATTCCCTTTATCATGTGTCTTTACATGGTGGACAGCTCGATTGTAATCTCTCTGCTGAATTGATAGCACACAACAAAAAGCTTTTCACTGTACTTTGGTACATGTGCCAATAAACTAAACTAAACCTTGCAAGAAATTTATCGAAACAATGATTCATTGACTTCAACAGTGACTGTGATCAGCACAGAACGTCAGCAAATGCACAGCCACCAAGCTCATACCTTTTGGCACAGGACATGGAGCAGAAGCGCTTTGACCTCCTGAATTTGTGAGCGTAATCCATCTTCCCACAGAACTCACACTTGAGCATGTCTGGATCACTGCCCTCCATCCCTTCTGCAATGTCAATCACAAAATAAATCATCGTCGGAACCTGAGGGGCAACTTTTTCACACACAGGGTCAAGAGTGTTTTATGTCCCAAACTGAAACAAGGAAATTCTTACTTGCAGCAGCAGCACGACAGGTTTGTAAACACAATACTCAATAGATAATTCACTATGAAAAGGGGCGGCACATTGGCGCAGTGGTGGAGTTGCTGCCTTACAGTGCCAGAGACCCGGGTTCCATCCTAACCACGGGTGCTGTCTGTACGGAGTTTGTGCGTTCTCCCTGTGACTGAGTGGGTTTTCTCCGGGTGCTCCGGTTTCCTCCACACTCCAGAAATGTGCAGGTTTGTATGTTAATTGGCATTGGTAAAATTGTAAATTGTCCTCGGTGTGTAGGATACAATTAGTGTACGGGGTGATCGTCGATGGGACATCTTGGTCAGCATGGACGAGCTGGGCTGTACATGTTCTCCAAAGATGCTGTCTGACCTGCCGAGTTACTCCAGCACTTTGTGTCTTTTTTGATAAATGAGCATCTGCAGTTCCTTGCACCTGCAGTTAAGACCAGTGCATTTGTTGAAGACAAAAAAATGCCATCTTGCAGCAATGGCGGATCCTATAAGCTGCTTAATCTACTGAAACACCTGACAGCCTAGTTCAATTAATAAATCATAGAACATTACCACGCAGGAGCAGGCCTTTCGGACCTCAATGTCCAAGTGATAGGTGGATATAGGTGAAGGAGGTTGATTGGCAGATGGATGGACCAGTCACCTATCACTTGGCAGGCGTTTTCCCGACACCACCTCTTTTCCAGCTTCCACCCCCCTTTTACATTCAGTCTGAAGAACCTTGTTCATCAATAGGCACAAAATGTGGGAGCAACTCAACGGTTCGGGCATCATCTCTGGAGAAAAGGATTTAGGTGAATTTTCTGGTCGAGCCTTCATCAGACTAAGTCAGGGAGGGGACATCTTCTCCAGGGATGCTGCCTGACCCGCTGAGTTACTCCAACATTTTGTGTGTTTTTTTGGTTGTAAACTAGCACCTGCAGTTCCTTGTGTCAACAAACTCCTCCAGTAATTTGTGCATTTTGCTCAAGATTCCAGCATCTGCTCTCGCATCAAACCCTTAATAAGAAAGCCATGATTAAGAAAGCTCTCAAACTCGGCCTAACATCGAGGAGCTGGCGGCCTCGACTTTCGGAGCTCCAGCTGCAGGAGCCTGCAGGACTTAACATCGTGGAGCTCTGTCCCATGGAGTTTCGACCGCCCCGATTGCGGGATCCTTGATCGCCCCGACGCGGGGGTTTCAATCGGCGGCTGCAGGAGCTTCAATGGTCCTGACTGGGGATGGTTCGACTGCCCCGACCATGCGAAAATAAAGAGGGAAGAAAATTAGACTTTATTGCCTTCCATCACAGTGAGGAATGCGGGGAATCCGTTGTTGTGGATGTTGATGTTAACTTTTATGTCGTTGTGTGTCTTGTTGCTTTTTTGTGGCATGACTGCATGGTAAATCGAATTTAAAAGGACTGTAAAGAATGTAATCGACAATAAAGGACTGGTGAACCGTTGAATGATGGCTCTCTTAGAGTCATAAAGTCATACAGCACAGGAACGGGCCCTTTGGCCCAACCAAGATGCCCCATTTACGCTGGTCCCACCTGCCTGCGTTTGGCTCATATCCCTCTAACCCTTTCCTATCCATGTCCCTGTTCGTGTCTTTTCAATACTGTTATAGTACCTGCCTCAACTACCTCCTCTGGCAGCTCTATCCATATACCCACTCTTAGTAAAAGGCAGCAATATTTAGACCGATTAGTAGGACGTGAGGTCACTTCATGTAATCAACATGTTGAAGAGGGCAGAGGGATTTACTCCCATTTGTCCCCTTGCCCAGATCTCCCATCCCCCTCCACCTTCCCTCCTGTACTCTCTGAGACTTACGGACCTTCTCCCGTCAGCTCATCCACGTCGCTGTCAAGGGACTCCTCCAGCGGTTTGCTCAAGTTGCCCTGCATTTCTCCTCCGGCCGACGGAGGTGCAGAGGCGGGTGGCGAGACCGGGGCGTCATTTGGCACCTTCTGCTTGACCGGCTGCTCCGTCAGTAGCGAGGAACGACTCACCTGTCGCGGGAAGAGAGGCTTTGCATTAACTGGTGGTGCCGTGCAACATGGCTCGAACACGCCAAAGCCTCCGGGGAGCACGAAGGGTTAATCTGCAAGACCCGCCTCCTGTAAGAATAATCAATCCCACCAATCGTGCACTATAAGGTCTTAGAAGAAACTGCTGTTTCCTCAACTCAGCACACCAACGCCTCTACATATTCTGAAGGCTTAGGAAGTTTGACAAGTCCCCAACAACCCTCACCAACGTCTACTGGTGCTCTGTAGAAAGCTATTCGAGTCATACAGTGTGGAAATAGGCCCTTCAGCCCATCTTGCCCATGCCAACCATCAAGCCTTATCTACACCATTCCCACCTCCCTGCATTTGGCGCATATCCATCTAAAACTAACCTATCCATGTACCTGTACCAATGTCATTTACTGTAAATGTTTTGATAGTACCTGCCTCAACTACCACCCCCGGCAGCTCATTCCATATACCTACCACCCTTTGTGTAAAAATGTTGCCCCTCAGGTTCCTATTGGAACTTCACCTCTTCACCTTAAACCTATATTCTTATTGAGTTGTATCACAGAATGGTTTGGGAAAAGCTGCATCCGAGACCGACAGAAATTGCAGCGTTGTGAATGTAGCGCCTTTCCATTGACTTACTGTATCTACACTTCACGATGCCTTGACAAGGCTGCCAGCATAATCAAGGAACAGTCTCACCCTGGTCACTCCCTCTTTTCCTCTCTCCCTTCGGGCAAGAGGTGTGATGACGCACACCTCCAGATTCAGGGACAGTTTCTTCCCCGCTGTTATCAGGCATCTCCACATCCTCTCTTCAGCTAGAGTATGGTCCTGATCTCCCATCTCCCATCTACCTCATAGGAGACCTTGAACTATCTTTAATTGGGCTTTGTCGGGCCCTTCACCTGTACCAACCTATCACTTACCAGGCTTTATCCCAGCCCCAACTTACTTTTCCAATTTATATCTCCTTTCTCCAGTCAGTCTGAAAGAAGGGTCCCAACCCGAAATGCTCTACTATTATGTGTTTTTGCCAGAGCAGGCAGTTAAGTCAGGTATAATAACAACATTTCAAAGATATTTTATAGACATTTGGACAGATAAATGGATAGGAAACGGTTAGACAGTAAATGTGTCAAACTTGGGCAGGTGGGACTGGCATAGATGGGGCAACTTGGTCTGCATGCATGAATTGGGGTGAATGGCCTGTTTCCTTGCTGTATGACTCTATGAAAGGCAAGTTTTACTCACGGGGAATGGCTCCAGCCCCTCCTGGATGACAAAGCCCTCGATGACGTGGGTCAGGATCTGTGGCTTCACGATGGCCTGGGGTGGCTTGCTATCTGTGCCCGGAAGGTTGCCTGCGTTGTGGGCAGCTCCGCTGGGCTTCGATGTGGCGGGGAGGGCGGCAGGGGCCGAGGCGCTGGCGAGGAGCAGTGTGTCAGCGGACGACCGGATGACTGAGGCGCTCGCTGAGGTTACAACTGGAGTCTCCCGTCCTTCTGCAAGGCAAGGTGGGCGGAGCCGTCAAATCCTCATTTAGCATTTGCACTGCTATTTACTCAAGTAAAGACACCAGGGTGACACGGCGGTAGAGTTGCTGCCTTACAGTGCCAGAGGTCCTGTTTCTATCCTGACTGGGGGTGCTGTACGTAAGGAGCTTGCATGTTCTCCCTGTGACCGTGTGGGTTTTCGCCGGGTGTTCCTTCCCACATTCCAAAGACGTTCAGGTTTGTAAGTGAATTGGCTTCTGTAAATAGTCCCTAGTGTGTAGGATGGAACTACTGTTCTGGACGTATGGGTGATCACAGGTCGGTGCGGACTCGGTGGGCCGAAGGGCCAGTTTTCACGCTGTATCTCTAAACTAAGCCATGAGGCAGCTTTACAGGACTTTGGTCGGGCAGCATTTGGAGTACTGTGTGCAGTACAGTAAGGCTGTCGAGGCTTTGGAAAGGGTACAGGACGGAAAGATGTTTACCAGAATGCGGCACAGTGGCCTTGTGGTAAAGTTGCTGCCTTGCACCGCTTGCAGCGCCAGAGACCCGACTACCGGTGCTGTCTGTATGGAGTTTGTATGTTCTTCCCATGACCTGTGTGGGTTTTCTCTGAGATCTTCAGTTTCCTCCCACACTCCAAAGACATACTAGTATGTAGGTAAATTGGCTTGGCATAAAAGTAACTTGTCTCTAATGTGTGTAGGATAGTGTTAATGTGTGGGGATCGCTGGTCTGTGCGGACTGGGTGTGCAAAGAGCCTGTTTCCATGCTGTATCTCTAAACTAAACTAAACTAAACTAAAAACTACATGTTGCCTGGATTAGAAGGTATTAGCTGCATGGAGAGGTTGGACAGACTGATTGTTTTCTCTGGAACATCAAAGGTTGAGGGGGAAACGACAGAAAGATAAAGTTATGAGAGGCATATATAGGGTAGACACAAAACCTTTTTCCCAGGATAGAAAAAATAAATACTAGGTGGCTTTAAGTTGAGAGGGGCAGAGTTAAAAAGAGATGTGCAGGGCAAATTTAATGGAAGGGATAAGATTTGGAAAAGATTGGATAAAATGCCAGAGCACCAGTCTACTTGAAGGATAAAACTTCAAGATATAGGTGTCAGCATGGAAACAGGTCCTTTGGCCCACCAAATCCACGCCAACCATCGATCACCCATTCACACTAGTTCTATGCAATCCTACTTTCTCATCCACTCCCTACATACTAGGGCCAGTTTACAGAGGGCCAATTCACCTACAAACCCGCACGTCTTTGGAATGAGGGAGGAAACCAGAGCAGCCGGAGGAAACCTACATGGTCAGAGGGAGAGCGTGCAAATTCCACACACAGATAGCACTCGAGGTCAGGATCGAACCCGGGTCTCTGACGCTGTGAGGCACATGCTCTACCAGCTGCGTCACTGTGCTGCTCGTTGACATCGATGTGCGAGAGAAACAATGAGAACAGGGGGGAAAGTGTCATGTACCTGAAATGTCGAGTCTGTTTCTGTTCTCGACGGATGCTGCCTGACCTGCTGTGTCTTTCTGCTTATGTTTCAGAGTTCCAATAATGAGGATGTTGAGGGCCTGAGGTCTGAGGAGAGGTTGAGCAGGCGAAGACTTGGAGCGCAGGTGGCTAAGGGGTGATCTTATGGAGGTGTTTAAAATCATGAGGTGCACAGATAGGTTGAATGTACAGAGTATTTCTCTCAGGGTAGGAGAACCAAGAACTAGAGGGCATTGGTTGAAGATGAGAGCTGAAAGAATTAATAGAGAGGAGGGTGGTGGGTGTATGGAACAAACTAGCAGGTAGTTGAGGCAGGTACAATAGCAACATTTATAAGGCCCTTTGATTGGATAGGTTTAGAGGGAAGACACAACATGCTGGAGTAATTCAGCAAGTCAGACAGCATCTCTGGAGAACATGGATAGGTGATGTTTCGGGTAGGGGACCCTTCCTCAGACCCAGTTAAGGTTTAGAGAGAAACGAGCCAAATGCGGGCTATTGGGACTAGCTTCACCAGGGCATGTTGGTCGGCATGGATGAGTTGGGCCAAAGGGCCAGCTTCCCTGCCGTGTGACTCTATGACTCTATGACCTTGGCAAACGTCCCCGGTTGTCTGGGTGTCCCCTTCTGCCGCCGAGATGGAGGATTCGGAGTGGGAGGTAAGTGGCGAGACTCCTCTTCGAGCTGCGAAGCATTCCTCATGCTCCTCCCTCATCTCCTGGTCACAGTTATCTTCCACCGAGCATACCTGGCGAAGGCACAACGTCTCACCGTTAGATGGCAGGACCCAGTGTAAGGAATTCCCATCCCAACTCACACACGACACAAGCAGAACCCACGGAATAGCGCACTTTTCCACATCCCCAGTGCAATTCTCTCTCCTGTACATCCACCTACACAGTCTCACACATCTTCCAACTTCTTGTCAGGCAACTTACAGGTAATTCTGCCACAATGTGTGTTTACATAACTCAAGGGAAACAACGCGGTTGATGTATTATGGAACGCTATTTAAGTCACGCGGACCAAATTGGTTATAAAACTATTACTATCGTGCACTTAAGAACCACTTAAAGGTTAATTTGGAAATAAAGGAGCAGAAGAAAAGTTGTCTTGGGATAAAAGTAATGAGCAAAAAAAGTTACAGCGTCTCACTGTTAGATTCCCAAAATTCCCATCCCAACTACCGAGATGAGAAAGACTTTTTTCACACAGAGAGTGGTGAGTCTCTGGAACTCTCTGCCACAGAGGGTAGTTGAGGCCAGTTCATTGGCTATATTTAAGAGGGAGTTAGATGTGGCCCTTGTGGCTAAGGGGATCAGGAGGTATGGAGAGAAGGCAGGTACAGGATACTGAGTTGGATGATCAGCCATGATCATATTGAATGGCAGTGCAAGCTCGAAGGGCCGAATGGCCTGCTCCTGCACCTAATTTCTATGTTTCTATCTAACACATGACACAAGCAGAACCCACAGAACACAGTGCACTTTTCCACATCCTGGAATCCGACACAATTGCATCTTAATCGCACAGTTTCATCATAGGGAGGCATTTAAATTGACAAGTAGTTGCTTCTATAGACACTTGTGCAATTGTAAGCCATTTAATATTTCCACATACTTTTAAGTTTGCAGTAACAAAAATAAACTTGTAGCTTTTAAAAAGGTTTTAAAAGGTACAAGTGGCTTTTAGAAAGCTACATGGATATGCAGGGACTGGAAGGATATGAATCTGTGCTTGCAGATTAGATTAGTTAGACAAGCGCATCATGGGCAATGCAGCCATGGTGGGCCGAAGGTCATGTCCCTGCACTGTATTCTTCCATATTATTGCATATCTACATTACATTGATATGACCTGCCCACAGGCAGCACCTCAGCCAGAGAAACACACCCTCCCCACATTTAACCCCCTCCTTAACAAGAACTGAAATAAGAGCGGTAGAGCATGGTAACAGGCCTACAGCCCACTTTGTCCATGCTGGCCAGGTTGGCATTGTTCATAAGTTATCGTTCCCTCTCAACCCCATTCTCCTGCCTTCTCCCCATAACCCCTGACACCCCTACTAATCAAGCAGCTGTCAATTTTCACTTTAAAAATATAAAATTACTTGGCCTCCACAGATTCACCACCCTCTGACTAAAGAAATTCCTTCTCATCTCCTTTCTAAAGGTACATCCTTTTATTCTGAGGCTGTGCCCTCTGGTCCTAGACTCTCCCGCTAGTGGAAACACTCTCTCCACATCAGTTCTATCCAGGCCTTTTAATACATGGTAAGTTTCAATGATGTTCCCCCCCCCCGTGAGCTAGTCCCATTTGCCTCCATTGGGACCATATCCCTCTACATGACCCGCGAACCGCCGGCATTGAGAACTGCCCGCTCGAGTTCTGCGCGAGGTGAAGATGTTTGAACGACTCCTACCAGGGGGACGTCAACAGGGGGCGAGGCGTGGACCTGGAGGTTGACGGCGATGGTCTGAGGCGGAGGCAGAGCCTGGAAGGGCATCTGGATCAGGGCCTGGGCAGCGGGCAGCTGCTCCCTGGCATGTAGGACCGTCTGGGGCAGCACCTGGGTGGAGGAAACGATGTCCGGCCCGAGAGCCAGAGCCCGCACCGACTGAAGGGGGTGGGCCGGGACGTTCAGGGGGGGAGGGGCGGCAGGGCGGGCCTGTCGCAGGGGTCCGATCTGAGCCACCGGCGAGCGGTGGGCTGGGCCGGGGGCCAGCTGGGCAGGGGTGAGGGACTGCGGCTGCACAATGATGCTGGGAGGAGGCAATGGAGAGCGGGGTGGGGAACGGGGCAGGACTGGTGAGACCACCACCGTATGCTGCTGGGACTGCGGATGAGGGTGGGGTGAGGGGTGGGGTGAGGGCTGGCTGAGCGGCTGGCTGTGGGCTTGGGTCGAGACGCAGTGGGGATGGGGAGGGGGTGGGTGATGGGGTGGAGGGCAGGGCTCAGGGGCCAGGGGCTGCAGCTGCGGCCTGTGCTGGATTAGGAGCTTGGGCAGGGTCTGTTGCTGGGGCAGTTGCTGCTTCATCAACTGGTGCTGCATCGGGGTGTAGGGAGCTGTAGTGAACAAAGACACCGACCATTAGCACAGAGCAATGTCACACCTCCCAACACGCCGCCCCACTCCGCAGAGCAACTAAGCTAAGCTAAACTAAGCTAAGCTAAACTAACATAAGCTAAGCCATGTTAAACTAAACCAAGCCATGCTAAACTAAACTAAACCATGCTAAGTTGAACCAAGCCAAGATGAACTAAACCAAGTTGAACTAAACTAAGATGAACTAAAGCAAGTTGAACCAAACTAAGTTGAACTAAGCTAAGCTAAGCTAAGCTAAACTAAGATGAACTAAATTAAACAGGCCCCCGAAGGGCCTTTTCCTGTGCTGTACTGTTCTATGTTGAAGCCAAATGATAAATCATGCCCCTATTTTTTGTTTTTAAATGGACAGACAGCTTGTCAAACATCTCACGAGGTTATGGGCACAATGTTGGAGTTGGTGACATCTCCACCTCATATGAGATGGTCTGACCCACCTTCTCCCTCTCTGTATCCCCGCTGCTTACCAGGAGCGATGAGTTGCTGTGTGCTTGCCGGAATCTGCAGCCGGGTTACCGTGGAGACGCGAGACTCGGAGCTGGACGGAGTCAGGTTCTCCCCTTTCTTGGCGTTCTCGGGGCCCGGTTCTAACACGTTGGTCTTGGAGGAGACACCTTGGCCGGCTGTCTTCACGTGGCTCATTGAGAGGGGCTGCGTCTGACACGTGCCTTTCAGCGGGACGCTTTGAGGAGATGGAGCAGGCAGCACTCCCAATTGCTGGCTTCGAACCGCTAGATTATGAACCTAAGACCCAAGAGAGAGATCAAGAGCCACAGGTTCCAACTGTCCCACAAAATGTTGGATTTAGGTTGCAGAATATAGTGTTACCGCCACAGAGAAAGGGTGGCACAGTGGTGTAGCTGGTAAAGCTGCTGCCTCACAGTGCCAGAGAGGCCTAGCATGTTGGGAGTGGATGAGAAAGTGAGATAACATGAAACTAGTGTGAGCGGGTGATCGATGTTGGCATGAACTTGTTGGGCTGAAGGGCCTGTTTCTATATTGTACCTCTAAAAAAATGTACGTATAGAAAAAATGGAAGGGCCGCCATGAGGTAGATTTCACTTATATATATTATCCCTGTAGCTGTAACACTCCATTCTGCACTCCATTCCCATTCTCGTTGCACCAGCATTTGTATTTGTGTATGGTTAGGTCTGCCCATATATCATGCAAAACAACATTTTTTTCACTGAAAAAGACACAAAGTGCTGCAATACCTCAGCAGGTCAGTCAGTATCTCTGGAGAACATGGATAGGCGATGTTTTGTTTCGGACCCTTCTTCAGTCCCTATCCGAAACAGGTTCTCCAGAGATGTTGTCTCACCCGTTGAGTTGCTCCAGCACTTTGTCTTTTCTTGTTGTAAACCAGCATTTGTGACACAGTGGAACAACAGTAAAGTTGCTGCCTTATAACACCAGAGTCCCGGCTTCGATCTTGACCACCAATACAAACGGGGAAACAAAGAGCTGTAGTAACTCAGTGGGTCATACAGCATCCCTGGGGAACATGGAAAGTTGACGTTTCGGGTCGAGACTCTTCTTCGGCCCTGACACATCACCTATCCATGTTCTCCATAGATGCTGCCTGACCTGCTGAGTTACTCCAGCACTTTGTGCTCTACACTTCATTGATTGATTAAACGATGCAACATGGAAACAGGCCCTTTAGCCCACACCGACCATTCACACTAGTTCTCTGTTATCGCACTTTCTCATCCACTCCCCACGCACTAGGAGCAATTTTATGTGTGGACAATTACACACCTACACACTTGCACATTCTTTGGGATGTGGGAGGAAACTGGAACACCTGGAGAAACTGATGCAGTCACAGGGAGAAGTACAAGCTCCACACAGGCCGAGATCGGAATTGAACCCGGATCTCTGGACTTGTGCCACACTTCCATATGCACAGTTCTCATTTTCATTAAATTTCTTCAAAAATGTAATATGACTCTTGACAACCTGCCAAGTTGTCAAGAGTCATATTACAGAGTCGTAGGGCGTGAAATGGGCCCTTCGGCCCAATTTGCCCACACCGACCAACATGTCCCATCAATACTAGTCCCACCTGCTTATGTTTGGCCCATCTCCTTCCAAGCCTGTCCTATCCATGTACCTGTCTAAATGTTTCTAAAACATTGTAATGTCCCTGTCCCACTTAGGAAACCTGAACGGAAACCTCTGGAGACTTTACGCACTACCTAAGGTTTCCGTGCGGTTCTCGGAGGTTTTTGTCAGTCTCCCTAATGGTCGAAAGTGGTTTCCGTTTTAAAAATCGGTAATTTTTTAGTCGAAGCCGGTTGCGATGCTAATTGAAGGTGGTTGCCGGAGGACAAAAACCTCCGGGAACCGCACGGAAACCTTGGATGGGGCGCAAAGTCTCCAGAGGTTTCCGTTCAGGTTTCCTAAGTGGGACAAGGGCATAATAGTACCTGCCTCCACTACCTCCTACGGCAGCTCGTTCCATTCACCCACCATCCTTTGTGTTAAATAAGTTGACCCACATTAAATCAACATCCTCTGGTTCTCGATTCCCTTACTCTTGTAAAAGATTGTATATTTACCCTATTTAACCATATAACCATATAACAATTACAGCACGGAAACAGGCCCTCTCGGCCCTTCCAGTCCGTGCCGACCATTTGTTTTCCCCTAGTCCCATCTACCTGCACTCAGACCATACCCCTCCATTCCCTTCACATCCATATACCTATCCACTTTAGTCTTAAATGTTAAAATCGATCCTGCCTCCACCACTTCTGCTGGAAGCTCATTCCACACAGCCACCACCCTCTGAGTAAAGAAGTTCCCCCTCACGTTACCCCGAAACTTCTGTCCCTTAATTCTCATGTCATGCCCTCTTGTTTGAATCTTCCCTACCCCCAATGGGAAAAACGTATCCACGTCAACTCTGTCTATCCCTTTCATCATTTTAAAGACCTCAATCAAGTCCCCCCCTTAACCTTCTGCACTCCAAAGAATAAAGACCTAACTTGTTCAACCTTTCTCTGTAACATAGTTGCTGGAACCCTGGCAACATTCTAGTAAATATCCTCTGTACTCTCTCTATTTTGTTGACATCCTTCCTATAACTAGGCGACCAAAATTGTACACTATACTCCAGAATTGGTCTTACCAATGCCTTGTACAATTTTAACATTACTTCCCTACTCCTATATTCAATGCTCTGATTTATAAAGGCCAGCACACCAAAGGCTTTCTTTACCACCCTATCTACATGCGATTCCTCCTTCAGGGAACTATGCACAGTTATTCCTAGATCCCTCTGTTCCACAGCATTCCTCAATTCCCTACCATTTACCATGTACTTCCTATTTTGATTTGTCCTGCCAAGATGTAGCACTTCACACTTAACAGCATTAAACTCCATCTGCCATCTTTCAGCCCACTTTTCCCAAATGGCCCAAATCTCTCTGTAGACTTTGAAAATCTACTTCATTATCCACAACACCACCCATCTTAGTATCATCTGCATACTTACTTATCCAATTTTCCACCCCATCATCCAGATCATTGATGTACATGACAAACAACAGTGGACCCAACACAGATCCCTGAGGCACCCCACTGGTCACCGGCTTCCAACCTGACAAACAGCCATCCACCATTACTCTCTGACATCTCCCATTCACCCACTGTTGAATCCATCTTGCTACTCCGCCATTAACTCCCAAAGATTGAACCTTCTTAACCAACCTTCCATGGGGAACCTTGTCAAAGGCCTTACTGAAATCCATATAGACAACATCCACTGCTTTACCCTCATCAATTTCCCTAGTTACCGCTTCAAAAAAATTTGTTCCTCTCATGATCTTGTACACATCTATAAGATCACCCCTCATCCTCCTGCACTCTAAGCAGTAAAGACCAAGCCTACCCAACTTCTCCCTATAGCTCAGACCCTCGAGTCCTGGCAACATCCTCGCAAATGTTCTCTGCACCTGTTCCAGCGTAACATCGTTCCTATAACAGGGTGACCAAAACTGAACACAACACTCTTGGTGTGGCCTCACCAATGTCTTGTACAAATTGAGACTCACACAAATGAATCCAGAACAGAATCTGCAGGACAGAAGGCCATTCGGCCCACTGCATCTGTGCTGGGTCAATAATAAAAGAGACTCCCAACCTGATCCCATAACAGCACTGGTTCCTTAACTCTGCCAGTCATGTACAAGGACACATCAAAGTAATGGTGTAGAAATTGGTGTATTGCTGTCAGTCTGAAGAAGGGTCCTGACCAGAAACATCACCCATCTTTTTTCTCCAGAGATGCTGCCTAACCCACTGAGTTACTCCAGCACTCTTTGTCTGTCCCAAGTATTAGTGTTGACTTATTATTGTTGCATGTACTGAGATACAGTGAACAACTATGTGTTGTAAGCTGTACAGGCTGATCATGCCATACACAATTTCATTCAAACCATCTATGATAACAACAGGTAGTGCAAAAAAGAAAATAAACCGTGTGCAGAGAAGTGTTACAGATAGAGAAAGTATCAATTTAAAAAAAGTCCAATCTACCTTGTATCAGCCCTTACACTATTTTTACCTGGGCTTTTTCTGTAGTCGTAACTCTATTCTACACACTGTTTATTTTCACCGGCCCCTCCACTGACTCTCAACTCAGCCGCGCTCTTGACCGCCCTGAGCCTTCACTGCTGGTTCGGATGGTGCGCATGGACTCTGAAAAAGGGACCCAACTCGAAACATCACTCATCCATGTTCCCCAGAGATGCTGCCAGGCCACTGAGTTAGTCCAGCACTTTGTGTCCTTTTGTGTAATAACCAGCAACTGCAGTTCCTCGTTTCTACACTATATTCTGCATTGTTTCTTTTCCCTTTTTACATTACCTGTTGCACTTGTAAATGCTAAATATCAACAGAGTTTCTGCCTCTAAATAGAAAGGATTCTTTCTATTTATTCTTCAGGATCTTCATACACCCTAATTGAGTCTCTCCCTCAGCTTCAATGGACTCAAGCGGCACAGTGGCGCAGCAGTGGTGTCACTCTCACAGCGCCAGTTACCTGGGTATAATCCTGACCGGGTGTTGCCTATGTGTGGAGTTTGCATGTTCTCCCTAAAGCCACGTGGGTTTCCTCCAAGTGTTCCGCTTTCCTCCCACATCCCAAAGACATGCGGGTTTGTAGGTTAATTGGGCCTCTGTAAATTGCTCCTCGTGTGCAGGGAGCGGATGTGAAAGTGGGATAACATAAAACTAATGTAAATGGATGATCGATGGTTAGGGTGGACTTTGCAGGCTGAAGGGGCAGATTCCATGCTGTATTTTTAAACTAAACATCAATGCAGATAAGAGTCTTGGCATCAACAATAAACCTTCCCTTTTGTACACTGACATAAGATGATCCAATGCAAGCACATAGTCATACAGCATGGGAGCAGGCCCTTCGGCCCAATTCATCCATGCCAACCAAGATGCCCCATCTAAGCCAGTCCCATTTACCAGGGTTAGGCCCAAATCCCTCGAAACATTTCCTATCGATGAACCTGTCCAAGTTTCTTTTACATGATAAATGTAAATGTTTGAATGATAAATTTTAACATTTAAACGATAAATTTAAATGCTAATTTTGAATGTTAAATAATAAATGATCCCAGAGTGTGTGGACCTGCCTTGCAAAGGGACAAAGCTCTCAGCACCAGCAGCAATGAAGAGTTAGGTAAAGGTTGGAATTTGTATTTTGTAGCGCTTTCCCTGGGATGTCTGACTGTAACAACTCACCTGAGTGGGTGCAGATACCGAAGAGGAGGAGGAAGCAACAGGAATGTCGGGCTGGACAGTGGCTACAGTAGCAGTGGGAGTGAAAATCAGCTGCAGAGATAGAGAGAAGATCAGGAAAGAGCAGGAACAAAGATGAACAAAGATGTACAGCACAAGAACAGGCCCTTCAGGCCATGCTGTCTGTGCCGAGGTGACGCCAAGATATACTCATCTGCTCGCACATGATCCACATCACAGAATGTGGAACAGTGCCACAATGTCTGTGCCAAATATGATGCCAAGACCAATTCTTATGTGCCTGCATGTGATCTATATCCTTCCATTTCCAGCATGTCCATGTGTCTATCCAAAAGCCTCTTAAGCACCTTTATCGCATCTACCTCCAAGCCACCCCAGGCTGCACGTTCCAGGAACCAATTAAAAAAAAAACCTAATCCGCACATCTTTAAACTTCCCCCCTCACACCTTAAAGATATGCCCCCTAATCGTTGACATTTCCACTCTTGAAAAAAAATTCTGACTGTCTATCTTATCTACACCACTCATCGTTTCATATACTTCTTAACTAATCTCCCCTCAACCTCTGGCATTCCAGAAAAAAACAATCCAAGTCTGTCCGAACCTCTCCTTTTAGCTATGACAGGTATTTACTATTCTAGGCAGTATTCCGAGTGACATGAGAAACAAGCAAACACTCTGCTTCCAAAAGGAGAAAAGGAGCCGACATAATCAAAGATTTGTCCCACCCGGTCATTTCTTCTCCACCCTACTCCTGTTGTCCACAAGGTACAAAAGCTTGAGCGCATGCATTATCAGACTTAGGAATAGTTTGTCCCCTCTGTTACCAGGTTTCGGAACGGTCCTTCCATAAGCTAGGGTCCTGTCTAATTCCCCTCCATCCCATTTTCCAGTCTCGATTTTCCATCTCTACCCCATTGCAGACATTGGACTTTATCAATGCAACTGGTACTCTACAATGATGAGAACTATATTCTGTATGTTCCCCTTTTGTACTTGTGTTTGATTTTATTTGTGTATCGTATTTTCTGATCTGATTGGATAGCATGCATATGTTTGTAAGTTATAAGAGCAGAATTAGGCCATTCGGACCATCAAGTCTACTCCACCATTCAATCATTGCTGATCTATCCTTCTCTCTCAACTCAAATCTCCTGCCGTCTCCCCATAACCCCTGACACACATACTAATCAAGAATCTGACAATCTCCGCTTTAAAAATATCAATTGACTTGGCATCCATAGAAACATCAACAATAGTTGCAAGAGTAGGCCCTTCGAGCCAGCACCACCATTCAATATTATCATGGCTGATCATCCAAAATCAGTACCCCGTTCCTGCTTTCTCCCGATATCTCTTAGCCCGAAGAGCTCTACCTAACCCTCTCTTGAATACATCCAGTGATTTGGCCTTCACTGCCTTCTGTGGCAGAGAATTCCACAGATTCACAACTCTCTGGGTAAAAAGGCTTTTCCTCATCGCAGTCCTAAATGTCCTACCCCTTATTCTTACACTGTGATCCCTGGTTCTGGACTCCCCCAACATTGGGAAGATTCCACAGCCTTGTGTGGCAAGGAATTTCACAGATTCACCACCATCTGACTAAAGAAATTCCTCCTAGTTTCCTTTCTAAAACTACATCTGAGGCTCTGGCCTCTGGCCCTAGACTCTCCCGCTAATGGAAATATCTCCACGTTCACTCTGTCCAGGCCTTTCACTATTCCGCAAGTTTCAATGAGGTCCCTCCTCATCCTTCTAGACTCAGCGAGTACCAGCCCAGTGCTGTCAAAGTGACACAACATTCCAGTCCATTGGTCAGCCGCCGAGTAGGTGCCGTGCCCGTGAGTGTAACCCCGGTTCGCCCGCTGCATGACACTCACCATCTGGGCTCTGAGATACATCTGGGCTTGGCTGGCAGTGAGGGTTGGGGTGGTGTTGCCAAGCAACATGGCTTGTTGGGTGATGCCACTGCCCGAGGCGTTTGCGGTCTGGGTACGGCTCACCAGCTGAGGGGCAGCGGAGGAAGGCGAGAGATTAATCTGCACATGAGAGAAACCCCCCCAACCCAAAAAAATAAGAAGCATTAAAGTCAAGCTGGAACAGAATGTCATCTTGAATGCAAAACAGATCGGAGATTATGGAAATGTGCAATACAGAAACCTAATCACACCGCATACATCAATCACGGAATTAATGGTTTCCCCATTCTCTTTTCCATACTGTGAACAGAAGGAACTACTAATGCTGATTTACAAAAAGAGACATATAGTGCTGGAGTAGCTCAGCAGGTTAGGCACCATTTCTGGAGGTCATGGATGAGTGACGTTTCCGGTCAGAACCTTTCTTCAGACTGATCGTACGATCATTCTGGTGCATATTTCTATCAGGTCTCGCCTCAACCTCTGATGTTCCAGTGAAAACAATCCAAATTTGTCCAGCCTCTCCTTGTAACTAATACCCATGTAGGATCTACTGATTATTCCAGATTATTCCTTTTACCTACACTCTCACCAATCATAACCCGTGTGCAGATATGGCCAATTAATGCGTCTGACCTTGGAGTTGTTATTGAGCTCTCGTGAGGCTGCTGCTGAGTTGCCAGCGGTGACAGGCTGCATGCAAAACCAATGTGGGTGTGAAACGCCACACCCTCTAATCAAAGCAGAATACTGGTCAAATTCTTCTGCACCTTCTCCAAAGCTTCCATGTCCTTCCTGTAATGGGGCAACCAGAACTGCACGCAATACTCCAAATGCTGAAAATCCTACTACAGTCATTCTGAAGAAGGATCCCAACCTGAAATGCCGCCTGTTCACGTTCTCCAGAAACCTGCTAATCCCACACTTTGCCTCTTTTTTAGTCAACCGGTTCCTTGTGTCTACAATAACTCTCAGGGAGCTCAACTCCAACATAACATCCCTCTGAATGCTCCTACAGTTTAGTTCAGATACAGCATGGAAACAGGCCCTTCGGTCCACCAAGTCCATACCGACCATCGATCACGCATTCACGGTTGTTCTATGTTATCTAACTTTCTAATTCGCTCTAGGGGCAATTTTGAGTTTTTAGTCAAGTGGTACTGCCAATGCAGCTACTGCCTCATAGCTCCAAGTTCAATCCTGACCTTGGGTGCTGTCCGGGTGGATGTTCTCCCTGTAACTTCGTGGGTTTCCTCCATGTGCTCCTGTTTCTTCCCACATCCCAAGGACAGCCAGTTTTAATTGGCCTCTATAATTAAACATTAATTGGCCTCTATAAATTGCCCCTGATGTATAGGGAGTGGATGCGAAAGTGGGAAAACGTAGAGCTAGTGTGAACTGGCGATCAATAGTCGGCATGGACTCGGTGGGCCAAAGGGCCTGTTTCCATGCTGTATCTCTAAACACTAAAGCATTAAGGGCCTGTCGCACGTAGGCTATTTTTTGGGCTACTACAGGCGACTAGGCTGTCGCGGGGTGTCGCCTGTATGGTCGCGAGTAGTCTCCTCAGTCGCCCTGGTCGCCGTTGGATTTTCAACATGTTGAAAATTTTTCGGAGACAATCAGCGACAGTGGCTTTGACGCCAATGAGCTTAGCTTGACTTCCCCTGACGTAGGTGCTATCGTAGTTGTTGCCAGTTTAACGTAGGTTGTCACCGGTGCTGACTTTGTTTTTTTTTTTGTTAAAGTAATGATTCTATTTCAAATTTTATGTCGAAGTGGGGTTCAGTCACTGTTTTTTCAGCGACCTGCTACGACTATGACAGTCGCCGGCAGTCGCCTAAATATAGCCTAAGTGCGACAGGCCCTTTAGGCTCCTAAGAACTACACACACTAACCTCAATTAACAATGGACTGATTTTGGTTGCACTAAGGACTTTGGAATTTTGTTTTGCAGTAGGACTGGGGTTATTACTTTGTTGTATTTTTATCTATTACATATTATCTATTGTGCGTACTGCTTTTACAGGCCTGTTATGCTGCTGCAATTAAGAATTTATTTCTTCTGCCGGTACATTTAGTCATCGAGTCATACAGCATGGAAACAGGCTTACCCACACTGACCACCATGCCCCATCAACACTCGTCCCACCTGCCTGCATTTGGCTCATATCCCTCCAAACCAATCCTATCTATGTTCTTGTCCAAATGTTTTTTTGAAATGTTGTGATCGTACGTTATGATATGACAATGAAACACTCTGGACTCTCTGAAGAGCATCCTGCTGCACTGTCCCCTTTAGTATTAACACACCGCAAGGGATGTTGGTGACTCACTGAGGTTTGTGACCCACTCTGTTGCTGACTGGCGCCTCCTGTTGGAGAAGATGACTGACGTCCGCCTCCCTGAAAATGCAGTGGGAAGAATAATGAGAAACACACATCGCAGGGTCAGGTGTGAGGACTGAGCCTCTGAGGAGCCAGACACTGAAACCGCACGCTACATTATTAATACCTTTCCCAAGTTCAGCTGTAATATACATTACCTTCAAGACAGAGCATAACTTAACTACCACCTGTCTCTTCCCACGTTATTTTATTGAATTAGACTTTAGGTTTTAGACATTCATCACAGAATCAGGCGACCGAGTGCGCGCCAACCAGCAATCGCCCGTACACCAGTGAATAGTTCTATCCTATGCGCTAGGGACAATTTACAATTTTACCATTCCCAATTAGCCTACAAACCTGTACATCTTTGAAATGTGGGAGGAAACTGAAGCACTCGGAGAAAACCCACGCGGTCACAGGGAGAACGTATAAACTCTCTACAGACAGCGCCCATAGTCAGGGTCGAACCCGGGACCCTGATGCTGTAAAGCAGTAACTCTACCGCTGCACCTCTGTGCCGCACCTTCATAGAGTCATACAACACAGAAATAGGCCCTTCAGGCCAGCTTGACACACCGACCAGGATGCCTCACCTACCCTCATCCCAGCTACCCGCGTTTGGCCCATATCTCTCTAAACCGATGCAATCCATATACTAGTCCAAATGCCTGTCAAATGTTGTCATTGTACCTGCTTCAAGTACCTCCTCCGGCAGCTCTTCCGGCAACATTCGACCCCAGGGTAAGATCGGAGTTGTTATCCACACTCTTCCCCCCCCCCCACCTGTCCCACCCTACCCGCCATCCGAACCCTCTCCCCGTCCCCCGAGATCTCACCTGCTGGGCGGATGTCAAGCTCTGGATCTGGGTGCTGCTCAGCTGTTGCTGTTGCAGTGCTGCGGTCTGCAGCATCAAATGCTGCTGCTGCGCGGCATACATCTGCTGCAGGTACTGGGCTGCAGTGCTGGGCTGTCGGTGCAAGGCTTGCTGGATCACCTGTGGGGGGACAAGACAACGTCAGACTTTACAATGAAGGAACATAGAACTGCTGATAATGATTGACGCAAACGGACACAAAGCGCTGGAGTAACTCAGCGGGTCAAGCAGCGTCTCTGGATAGGGGATGTTTCAGGTCGGGACCATTCTTCAGACGTGATATGTCACCTATCCATGTTCTCCAGAGATGCTACCTGACCCACTAAGTTACTCCAGCACTTTATATCCTTTCGTCAGACTTCAAATGTGCGCGCCACACTGTAGGCTCCCGTCTACTCTCATCATGAACAGGTTCTGCTTGTCGAGACGTCCTTTCTCACCACTCATGTGATTTTGATGTCACACTCAGGACTGTGGAAGCAGTCTCCACATCATGCAATTTCTGGATGATTTCTGACCTATAGAGAAAAAAAGGTGTTGGCAAAAGGGGGGGGGGGGGGGGGGGGGGGGGGGTAGAAGAAGGTGGGAGGATGAGAGAGGGAGGAGGGTAAAGGGAGGGGGACAGGGGGAGGGGGGTGAGGGAGAGATGGAGGGGGAGAGAGGGAGGGGGAGAGAGGGAGGGGAGAGAGGGGAGGGGGTGAGAGGGAGGGGGAGAGAGGGAGGGGGAGAGGGAGGGGGAGAGAGGGAGGGGGTGAGAGGGAGGGGGTGAGAGGGAGGGGGTAGAGAGGAAGGGTGTGAGGAGAGAGAGGGAGAGAGGGAGGGGGAGAGGGAGGGGGAGAGAGGGAGGGGAGAGAGGGAGGGGGTGAGGGAGGGGGTGAGAGGGAAGGGGAGAGAGGGATGGAGAGAGGGAGAGAGGGAGGGGGTGAGGGGGAGAGAGGGGGGGAGAGAGGGAGGGGGAGAGAGGGAGGGGGGAGAGAGGGAAGAGGATAGAGGGAGGAGGATAGAGGGAGGAAGATAGAGGGAGGGGGAGAGGGGGGGGACTGCTGCTACGTACGGTAGCAGACAGAGGATAGGGAGGGAAGATAGAATTGTTCGGTGAACTTTTGTAACTTTGTCAATGCCAGAAACGTGACGGCATCTGTGTACTGCTGAGGTGAGGTCTGCCATATTATTCTACCAGGGTGCATGCAAAACCAAGCATTTCACGGTACCTAGGCACATGTGACAATAAAGTACCATTGAACGAAGAGTACGTACCTGAACAGCTTGTCGGTCCGAGCTGCTGTAGACTGAGATTTGAGGACCCTGAGCCCTGGGAGATGTGCTGACAGTGGTAGTTGTTGTGCATGTTGTAATACTTTGATCATTTTCCATGGCTGTGCGGGTCCTGACAATCAATGCATCAGGTACAACGATCAAACGCAGGGTTTCAAAGCTGCAGGGTTGCAATACAGGAACTTAGCATTCACACCCTTAATGCTGTCATCGAGAGTTACGCTGGCAGTGTCTATATTGGGCAGACTTACCACTTGCCAGTTCCATGGAAGTCAGTTACAAAGAGAGCTGGCATAAAAAACACTGTAGACCACATCCTGGCCGCTGTACTGATCAGTATAAATGAAGATCAGAAAAGGTAATTGGATACAGGAGCTGCAGGTGTTGGATTCTTGAGCAGAATAAAATGACAAGGAAGATGAAGAGGAATTTATTTTAGCGAAAGGATGGTAAATGAGTGGGATTCATTCCCACAGACGGCTGTGGAGGCCAAGTTATTGGGTAATTTTAAAGCGAAGATTGACAGATTCTTCATTAGTAAAGGTGTCAAAGGTTATGGGGAGAAGGAAGGAGAATGGGGTTGAAGAGGAAAGATAGATCTGCCACGATGGAATGTAGGATCGATGGGCCAAATGTCCTAATTCCGCTCCCATGAGTCATAAGAATACAATGTACTGGAGGAACTCAGACAGCAGTCTGAAGAAGGGTCTCGACCCGAAACGTCACCCATTCCTTTTCTTCAGAGATGCTGTCTCATCCGCTGAATTACTCCAGCATATTGTGTCTACTTTCGATTTAAATCAGCATCTGCAGTTCTTTCTTACACAAACTTAGACACCATCTGTGGAGGAAATTGATGGGACCCTTCTTCAGACTGGTGACAATAATAATACAGAGGAGTAGAATTAGGCCATTCAGACCATCAAGTCTGCTCCGCATTCATTCACGGATGGTCTACTTTGTCCTCTCAACCCCATTCGCCTGCCCATCTCTCTGTAACCTGTGATGCTCATACTAATCAAGAACCTATCAATCTCTGCTTTAAAAATGTCCAATGACGGCCTCCACAGCAGTCTGTGGCAATGAATTGCACAGATTCACCACCCTCTAGCTAAAGAGACTGTACATTCATCTCCCATCCTCGATTTGTCTATGTGTAGGAAAGAACTGCAGATGCTGGCCTAAATCGAAGATAGACACAAAATGTTGGAGTAACTCAGCGGGACAGGCAGCATCTCTGGAGAGAAGGAATGGGTGACGTTTCGGTTCGAGACCCTTCTTCAGACTGCTTCGATTTCTCTCTCTTTCCTCTTCCCACTGTCCCCTTCCATCCAAATCCCTCCCTCTACCTTTACGTTTTACTCCCTTTCTCTCCAAATATGACACCCTTTTGTCCCCTTTCCAGCTCTAGCCTTTGTCACTAAATCCACCAATCTGCCAATCAACGTGTATCCACCTATCACTTGCCAACGTGTATCCACCTGTCAACTATCACCTATCCATGTTCTCCAGAGATGCTGCCTGACCCACTGTTATTCCAGCACATTGTGTCCTCTTTTCACAAGGATGTTGCCTGGATGAGCGGCCTTGAGTTATGAAGACAGGCTGGATAGGCTGGGACTGTTCACCCTGGAGAGTAGGATGTTGAGGGGTGACCTTACAGAGGTATATAAAATCTTGAGGGCCTTAGATTAACCCACAGTCTTTTATCCTGGGTCGGGGAGTATAGGTGGGTTTCGGGGCAAAGCCTGACAAATGACAGGTGGATACAGGTGAGGGGGGGGGGGGGGGCTTGATTGGCACATGGGATTTGCCCAGAAGAGGTAAAATGAGGTTCTAATTCACTCTCACCCACTCACGCTGTCAATGACTATTAATCCACTCCAATGCCTTTCCACACAGGTAGTATGATTCTACACCGGAGCTATGTTAGTCCAGGCTGGCACAATTCAATTCCAGACTGGGATCTGTTCACCACATTAACAGGGTGCCATAAATTTCCTGTGGCTAGTGGGTTCTGAATGAGTTGAACCAGTGGCCACACAGGCTGACAGCTCTGTCCGAGCAGACCAGCAAAAGCATTGACAGCTTGGTCTGAAGTCAGGAACAACTTAGGGATTGGAAACTAGTCTCCCTGCGTTAAAATGCCAAGACAGCGATAATTAAGTGCAATGAGGAGAAATATTGAAGATTTTACTGCTGTTAGTAATCACACGCCACCAGAACACTTTTACAAGCTGACACATCGTACCGCTGCATCATTGCTAATGTGTTGCTGGAGCCACGTTAGTCGTGTGAAGAAAAAGCTCGTATGTTTGGGAATTACCTGACAGGGAAGAAATTTACTAATATAATGTTAGCCTGAGTATGGCGCACGATGTAACTACCGAGGAAGTGACAAGCCATAGCTTAATTCCACATCGTGGCTGAAAGATATCCAGGACTATCTGCTTACCCACAAGATGAACCCGTGGATATGCAGAATACAGAATTAATCAGAAACACTGTTGATATAGAACAGGACCACACAGGAGCAGACCCTTCGGCCCACGATGTCTGTGCCAAACAGAATGCTATCCCTTGGTAGCCAACCATTTCAACTCCCCTTCCCTTTTACAAAATGATCTTTGTGCCCTGGGCCTTCTCCATTGCCAGAGTGAGGCTACACGCAAATTGAAGGAATAGCACCTCATATTTTGCTTGAGTAGCTTACAACCCAATGGAATGAACAATGAGTCCTCCAATTTTAGGCTACCCTAGGTATGAACGTTGAATTCTCTAATTTTAAGTAAATTAATCTTAACACTCCCGCTCACTACCCTCCCTTCCTCCTCCCTAGTCATTTTATCTATTCCACAGATCTCCACATTGTTTCTCTTGAGATCACACATTCCCTAATCAAAAAAGGGCCTACCAGGCACCGCCCTAGTGAGAGCATTTGTGGCTGGCCCTGATTGATCCTGGTCTTCTCTCGCCTCCAGCTCCTGACCTCCAGCTCCTCACCTCCCCCCCCCCCCTACTTTCTCCCCATTTAAAACATCACCCATCCGATTTTCTCCAAGGATGCTGCCTGACCCGCTGAGTTACTCTAGCACTTTGCGCCTATCTTAAACTAATCGGCACTTTGTGCATGTGATCCATATCCCCCCTGTTCATTCTGCTTGTGGGATGATCAGAACTGTTGCCCCCCCACATCTTTGAAAGAGCTTTCCAATCCTCCTCCCTACTGCTTTCTCTCTTTCAAAAGGTCTGAAGTTCTTATTTGGACTCCCGTATGTGTCGAACTATCCTATCTGTTTCCACCATAATCCCGGAAGCGCGCTCCAGGCACCCACCACCCTCTGTGTAAAAAAAAACATGTCACGCACATCTCCATTAAACTCTACCCCTCTCACCTTAAAACAATGCCCTATAGTCTTTAACATTTCCACCCAAGGATAAAGCTTCTGACCATCTACCCTGTCTATGCCTATTGGGGCATTTCTAAACTTCTATCAGGATTCCATCAGCCTCCGATATTCCAGCAAAAAACAGCCCAATGTGCCCAACCTCTTAGATGACAGGGTATTACGTATAAGGAGACATTGAACAAACTTGGATTATTTTCTCTGGAGATTCGGAGCTTGAGAGGACACCTGATAGAAGGATAATGAGAGGAACAGAAAAGTTAGACAGTCACGACATATCTCCCAGTGCGGAATTGTCAAAGTCTAGAGGCATAGCCTCAAGCATCTGCCCAGTCACCCAACCTGTCCAAGTCACCCTGCATCATCATAGCATTCTCTTCACAGTTCACACTGCCACTCAGCTTTGTGTCATCTGCAAATTTGCTAATGTTACTTTTAATCCCTTCATCTAAATCATTAATGTATATTGTAAATAGTCAAAAGTCAAAGTCAAAAGAGTTTATTGTCATGTGTCCCTGACAGGACAATGAAATTCTTTCTTTGAACAACAGAACATAGTAGGCATTGACTACAAAACAGATCAGTATGTCCATATACCATTATATACGTAAATACACACATGAATAAATAAATTGATAAAGTGCAAATAACAGATAAAGGGGTATTAATGTTCAGAGTTTTGTCCGAGCCAAGTTCAATAGCCTGATGGCTGTGGGGAAGTAGCTATTCCTGAACCTGGTCGTTGCGAAATAGCTGCGGTCCCGAGCCTTGCTGTACCCCCCTAGTCGCTGCCTGTCATTCTGAAAGGAACCCGTTAATCCCAACTCTTTGTTTCATAGAGTTCCTGTCTGCCAACCAATTTTCTATCCATGTCAGCACCCTACCCATAATACCATGCGCTCTAATTTTGCTCACTAATCTCCTATGTGGGACCTTATCAAAGGCTTTCTGAAAGTCCAGGTATACTACATCCACTGGCTCTCCCTTGTCCATTTTCCTAGTTATATCCTCAAAGAATTCCAGAAGATTTGTCAAGCATGATTTCTCCTTCGTAAATCCATGCTGAATCGGACCGATCCTGTTACTGCTATCCAAATGTTCCGCTATTTCATCTTTTATAATTGACTCCAGCATCTTCCCCGCCACCGACGTCAGGCTAACTGGTCTATAATTCCCTGCGTCGGGAGTGGGTGAGATCGTGGGTGATGGATGGTCAGCGTGGACTCGGTGGGGCGAAGGGCCTGTTTCTATGCTGCATCTCTAAACTATACTAAACTTTGGGGTGGTAACAACAAAACTAAGCAGCCCTTATCAACGAACCAGCTGCTGGCCCATGCTTGGGAATTTGCTCCTGCTGAGGACAGAAATATAGTCATGACCTCAGTAAGTATGATTCCAGGCATGAGATTGCATCGCACTGCTGCATTAATTTTATCCCAGCGAAAAGTTGGCCAGGACTGCTCTGATCACTGACGGCATCCTCACGCTACCAGGAGCTCATATTTCAGGCACCACAGTCCCTTAAGTGTGTTTAGTTACTGGCTAGTGGAGATTAACCACAGCATTGAATGTGGCTAAATTTCTCAGCATGCGATCAATAATGGAGTGCCAATACCTTCCGAGCCGATTTAAGTAAAAACGCCTCGACCGTTAAGAATTTCTCCGCCAGTGTCAAATGAATGCCATGTAAAATGGTGCAATAACCACAGACCATGCTGTTAATGGCTCAGCAGGTCAGGTCCAAGACTACATCCATCCATCCAACACTGCAAGAACAAGGCTGTTTAAAATGGGACGTGCTTGCTTTGATTTAAAGACCAAAGATACTGTGTGAGTTACGTAACAAACACGCCGCCTTAAGGGCATTGAGGCAATGGCCCACAGTTTTGTATACTGACCAAGTCTGGATTGGGATGCAGAGCAGTTGACTAGTAGGTGTAGTATCAGCCAGCAATACATATTAACATGGCCCCATCAATTCCTTAAATGCATGCATGCAGATTTATGGTGGGGGAAAGGGAAAATAACAGATTTTAACCATTAATAACCATTCCAAGTGGACATGGGTTAAATCCAGGGAAATCTCTCCATTGAATTTGCCTTTGCTAAACTAAGAACTACTTTTGCATGTCATACGTTGTAGTAGCAGAAATAGGCCATTCGGCCCATCGCGTCTACTCTGCCATTCAATCATGGCTGATCCATCTTTCCCTTTCAATCCCAGTCTCCTGTCTTCTCCCTATAACCCCTGATACCTGTACTAATTAGGAATCTTATCAATCTCCACCTTAAAACTATACATTGACTTGGCCTCCACAGCCGTCTATGGCAATGAATTCCAGATTCACCGCCCTCTGACTACCGATCAACATGTCATGCACTACCAGAGGAAATAGACTCTGACAGAGGGCTACAGTTCGTTGTCTGTAGTTTGTGCATGGCAGAGTACCACGGTGTTGCTTGTTCTGCAAATTCAATCAAAGCCTGCATCAAAAAATCATCACTCGTTTGAGCTGGTGCATAAATGGAACTTTCACATCCCATTTTCGAGCTCTCATGGGGCTGTCTAGACAATGAGTCTATCATTGCAGTTTGCTTCAAGCTACAGTATTCTACATTCTATTAGAGTCATACAGCGTGGAAACAGGACCTTAGGCCTAACTGGCCCACAACGATCAACATCCCTTCTGCACTCATCCCACCTGCCTGAGTTTGCCCCATATCCTTCTAAACCTATCCTACCCATGCACCCATTCTTAAACGTTGCGATAGTACCTGGCTCAACTACCGCCTCTGGCAGCTCATTCCATATACCCACCACCCTTTGTGTGAAAGCGTTACCCCTCAGGTTCCTATTAAATCTTTCCCCCCTCATCTTAAACCAATGTCTTTTGTAGTAATATTGCAAGCATCAGACTTCTGAACGGTCCTTCCATAAACAATCGTAGGGTCTTGATATACCAGCCCACCGTATTGGGGATATTGGACTTTTTCTATCAGGTAGATACAAATGCTGAAGAAACTCAGCGGGTGAGGCAGCATCTTTGGAGCGAAGGAAAAGGTGACGTTTCGGGTCGAGACCCTTCTTGTCACCTTTTCCTTCGCTCCATAGATGCTGCCTCACCCGCTGAGTTTCTTCAGCATTTTTATCTACCTTCGCTTTTTACAGCATCTGCAGTTCCTTCTTAAACAGGACTTTTTCTCTGCAACTGTTACACTACAATGCTGAGGAAAATATATTCTGTCCCCTGGTATTTTTCTCTTTGCTCTACTTGTTGTACTTGTGTCTGGCTTGGTTGTATTCATGTACAGTATTATCTGATTTCATTGAATAGCACGCAATCACGATTTTCATTGTAGCTCGGTAAACATAATAATAAGCCATTACCAATACGAAATATCGATCTTTCACTCAAGGTGATGTATAGTAACCAATTAACTTACCAACCTGCCCGTCTTTGTGGTGTGGGAAGTAGTCGGAGCACCCGGGGGTACGCCATGCGGCAACAGGGAGATCATGGAAACTACTCACAAATAGCACCTGAAGTCAGGATCAAACTCACATTACTCTGGTGCTTTGAGGCAGTGGTTCTACCTGTTGCACCCACCTTTGGGTGGAGAATCAATCCCAATGGTTCAAGATACCATCTTCAAAAGACCAGGCCTTTTGCCTAGTTCACAATCTTTTCTTTTTAAATCGAACCATCCAACAATAATTTGAAAACCTACAAACAACTCGCTCAGTAAGCCAGGCTTACAATATTTTCTGTAGGGTACACAGTCTGAAGAAGGGTCTCGACCCGAAACGTCGCCTATCTCCTTCGCTCCTTAGATGCTGCTGCACCCGCTGAGTTTCTCCAGCTTTTTGTGTACCCTCGATTCTCCAGCATCTGCAGTTCCTTCTTTAACACTTTTACAATATTGTCTTATGACTTAATAAACAAATGTGAAATTTCATGTGTTCCACCTAATCTCTCCTTTTCTCACACTTTATGTCTCTTAATCTCTGGCCTTTGTCCAACTATCGGTCAATCAACTGCCCCCCTCACCTGTATGCACGTATCACTTTCTAGAGGAAGACACGCAGTGCTGGAGTAACCGAGCGGGTCAGGCAACATCTCTGGAGAAAATGCAGAGATGGCGTTTTGGGTCGGGACCCTTCTTCAGATTGATTGTCGAGGGTGGGGGAGAAGCTGGAAGAGAATAGGGGCAGGACAAAGCCTGGCAGGTAATAGGCCAATACAGGTAAGGGGCGGGTTATTTAATAGGCAGATGGCTTTGTGAGACAAAGGCTCATCAAGGTATAACTTTCCAGGCTTTGTCCCGCCCTCACTTCTCTTCCAACTTTCTCCCACCTTCAGCAATCAGTCTGAAGAAGGGTCCTCACCCGCAACATCATCTGTCCATTTCCCTCCTCAGATGCTGCCTGACCCGCTGAGATTCTCAAGCAGTTTGCATTTTTTTTGCCCAGAGGAGGTAGTTGAGGTGTCCCCTTCCACCTATATCCCTTCCTCTGGCACCTCCTCCTTTGGTACAAAAGTGTGAAAATGAATACCTCCAGATTCAGGAACAGTTTCTTCCCAGCTGTTATCAGGCAACTGAACCATCTTATCACCAACTTATCACCTGACCTCCCATCCACCTCATTGGAGACCCTCGGGCGATCTTTAAACTGACTTTATCTTGCACTAAACATTATTCCCTTTATCCTGTGTCGGTGCACTGTGGACGCTTTAATTGTAATAATGTATAGTGTTTCCACTAACTGGTTAGCACGCAGCTAAAAGCTTTCCACCATACCTCGGTACACGTGATAGTAAAGTAAACTAAACTGAACTCTCCACATTCTCCAGAGATGCTACCTGAGCTGCCAAGATACTCCAGCACTTTGCGTCTTTTTTTTGTAAAGCAGCATCTGCAGTTCCTCCTTTCTCCATGAAATCTATCTGATGGTTTTATTTTACTTTTCAGTTTGCCAAGCACCTTCAGCTATGAGGCTTCCTGGCTCCTAGCCACAGCATTTCCCAGTCTCAGGTCTTGGCATCAGAGTATAATGAGGCAATTCTGGACAGTGAGCACTGTGTCCGTGCCGAACCAAGCAGTGATTGATTATAACTTGACTCATATGGTCATAAAGCCTTCTCTTTGGACTGTTCCTCACTCTCCAAACTGAAAAACGTCCTGTCTCTTGCAATACAGAATACAATCTAGTGCATTCCAGGTCTGCTTTCCAGATTGTATGAAGTTAAACTGCATGATTTACATTCTCTGGAGTTTAGTAAACTGAGTGGTGCTTTATATAATCGAGACATTTAAAATGATACGCAAAACACAAACTTCTGGAGTACATCAGTGGGTCAGACACCATCTCTGGAAAACGTAGATAGGTGACATTTCGGGTGGGTCTGAAGAAAGGTCCTTTCCCGAAATGTTACCTATCCATGTTCTCCAGAGATGCTGCCTGATCTGCTGAGTTATTCCAGCACGTTGTCTCTTTTTCAGTGAAAAAAATTGTTTGCGTGCTATTTGAACAGATCAAACCATACATGAGTACAACTGCTGGTGCAAAACGAGGAAAGAAACCGCATGCAGAATAGTGTTACAGCTAGAGGGAACAGCTGCAGTGACATTCCCTCAATCTGTGGTGAAAATGGATGGGAGATTTTTCGGGCCAGGACCCTTCTTCAGACTGTTACATAGATTCCCTCCACAGATGCTGCCTGACCCACTGATTTCCTCTAGCACTTTGTGTTTTGTTCAAGATTCCCGCATCTGTAGTTGCTTGTGTCTCTTTTCAAAATTACAGATGGGTATGATAGATTCCCTGATGCAAAGGGACATTAACTGAAAATTGAATTGAAATCAGGAAACAAAAAACAACAGCGGAAACCTCTTATCCCAATAACCCTTGGGGGCCTGAGACAGTTGACAATGGCAAATGGATGGATTTTAGATACAAGAACTATCGATGCTGGTTTACAAAGGAAGACACGGAGTGCTGGAGCAGCTCAGTGGGTCAAGCAGCATCTTTAGTCTTACATAGTTGATATTTTGGGTTGGAAACCTCCTTCAGACTGATTCAGATTTTAGTTCTACATACTCAAGGACACATGAAATCAAAGCAGGACCCACCCAGGTGGTCACTTAAGTCTGCTCTGCCATTTAATAAGATCACGGCAGATTTGATCTGGGCCACATGCAGTGTGTGGATGAGAAAAGTGGGATAACACAGAGCTAGTGTGAACGGCTGATCGATGGTTGGCATGGACTCAGTGGGCCGAAGGGCCTGTTCCTATGTTGAATCGCTCAACTAAAATTAAACAATGAAATATTTTTAAATATATTTATTGTACCTGCCTTAATCAGAATCACAATCAATCACAATAATACTTTATTAGCCAAGTATGTTTTCCAACATACGCGAAATTTCATTTGACAAGTCAATCATACAAATAAAAAGCAACAGAACACACAAAATACATTTTAACATAAACATCTATCACAGTGACTCCTCCACATTCCTCACTGTGATGGAAGGCGAAAAAAGGTTCAATCTCTTCCCTTTGCTCTCCCACGGTCGGGGGCCTCGAGCCCTCCGTTGACGGGATGATCTTGACTCCCCTAGCCGGCGGTGGGTCCTCCGCGTCGGGGAGATCAGCTCCTGCATTGGGGGGGATGTCAGCTCCCCCGCCCCGGACGATCGAGCCCCACGTCAGGGCTGGTCGATCCTTCCGCAACGTTGGAGCTCCCGACATACACAGTCTCTCCCGAGACTGCGAGCTCCCGATGTAAAGTCCGCAGGGAGCAGATGGAGCGATCCCAGGCAAGGGATCGACTCCGATGTAAATCAACGCCCCGCGGTGGGCCCCAAGTTCAGTCCAAGGAGGCCTCCAGCTCCATCGATGGTAGGCTGCAGAGCGACCGGAGAATGCGATCCAAAAATTAATCGCATCTCCGGCAAAGTAAGAAAATTTAAAAAATGTTTCCCCCCCGCCCCCTACATAAAACAAACCGGAGAACATTTATACAAACTTTTAATACACACTAACAATTTTTTTTAAAGACGAAAAAACAAACAGACTGTTGGCGGGGCTGCCAATCGCGCGGCGCACATGGTGGTAAACATTTCCTCTGGCAGCTCATTCCATATATGTACCACCCTCAGTGTGAAAGTGTTCCCATTAAATATTTCCCTTCTAAGCGTAAAACCCATGCCCTCGAGTTCTTGATTCCCCAACCCTGGGAAAAAGACTGAATTCCCTCTACCTATACATAAAGAATATTATATGCTGTTCCGGTACACTAACTTTTTATGCTCCACATATATAGACAATCAGATTACATAGGTTAGGTTAAAGATACAGCGTGGAAACTGGCCCTTCAGCCCTCCACACCAACCATCGATCACCAATACACAATTTCTACACTATCCAATAGTACACATGGGGCAATTAACCTACCAACCTGCATGTCCTTGGAATGTGGGAGGCAACCGGAGCACCCGGACAAAACCCACGCGGTCACAGGGAGAATGTGCAAAGCTCCGCACAGACAGTACCTAAGGTCAGGATGGAATCCGGGTCTCTGGCGCTGTGAGGCAGCAGCTCTACAGCTGTGCTGCACCGTGAATCATCTGGACAACAGGACTCGGTCATCTTTCTCCATCTGAACAAAATACTGCCTTTCCAATTTACCTTACAAAGTGCAAAACAGTATCAAAGGATCAGCATCAAAGGCAGTTAAATCTAAGCAGCTCAACCACGATCTAACTCAATGGGAGTAAAAAACACAAGGAGAAAATGGTCGACAAGACCAGGCCAAACACTTGTACTGATTAATAACAATTGTATTTCGGAGTCACATGAGTGACTACGTAAAGACCCCGTCCAGCACGCATGCGCGACATTAGCGTTCATGCAGTGCACCCGCGGTGAACGGGATTTCAAGGCGCTCCCGCTACAATTTGAAAGTCGGGCCGACAGGTAAGTTTTACCGTGGCCGTGTGTATTTTCTCTGTGGTTTGCTTTGTGTTCCACGAAGAATGAGCAAGACCAGAGGAAAGAAATTTGTAGCTTGCCCCCCCTTCGTCTCCCGTTGAGGAGCGTTCTTTGGAGGGGGGGCGAGAGGCGGCAGGATTGACTACCGAGCCGAGCCCAGCACCGCTAGTGCAGCCTGAGCAGCGGCTGGAGGTACCTGCAGCCAGAACCGGGCGGTAGTATCCGACGATTCGGATGAAGATGCATCACCGCTCGAGAGCGGCAAAGGCAGCCGCCTAAGCTTATGGCGGCTTATGGAGCAATTGCTCCAGCGAGATCTGCTGAGAGAGCAGCAGCAGACTCGCCTAGGGAGCTCAGGCACTGCTGCAGTGCCCTTTACGGCACTGACCATTGCTTCACCTTCTATTGAAGGCAGCATTGGCGACCAGGTCTGGGCTGGTCAAGAAGAGGGGTCGCTGGCTGAAGATGTCCGGAGAATGCAGGGTGTACTGGATCAGGAAGAGCTGCTGGGTGTGGTCAACCGCTATGTGGCCATTCCACGAGCGGGTCAGCTTTTAGAGCCGAAACTTGCAGCCAGCATTGACCACCTGTCCTCAAAACCCCTACAAGAACGGGTGGTCAATGAGGCTCTTGAATTATATACAGCCCCAGAAAATTGTACATTATTGAATGTACCAGCTGTAAACAGCCAGATTTGGGGACATTTGGGGCCTAAAACTCCTGACAGCAGGAATAACATCATATGCTCGGTCCATAGATGGTGTGGACATCACCACAAATCAGCAAGATACATTAGCTCTGCTGTGCACCACTCAATATGAGATTAACAACTTACGGAAGGAAATCATCAAGCCTGCCCTCAACCCTAAGTTTGCAGGACTTTGCAAAACACCGGGTTCACAACCTCCAATTCTGCTCTTTGGAAAGGACCTTCCAAAAAAGGTGATAGACCTGGAGGAAGATTCCAAGACCTTTGGTCTCGTGAGGGCAGGTTTGGGACCGAGCAGACCTAACAAACCCAGGTGGCAGCACCGCACGGCATCCACCAGTCGTCGACTACCATATGGGACTGGTGAAAGCTCGGGGTCCGCAACCATTCCCCATAAGCCTTTTTTAGGCCAGGGCCCAGAGCGGACCGCATGGAAAATGCATCACCCCCAACATCAACATCAACAGCAACATCAACAGCAGCCCTCTACAGCCCAACAGGCACCTTATCGTCCAGCGAAGAGGCAGAAGAAGCACCAGTAACCATGGAGGTAGGTGGGTCTGTTTCCTCTCAGCACATGAGCAGTAGGGGCTCAATACTAACAGGGGGGAGATTGCACTTGTTTTTGGATACATGGGAGTCTATCACTAATGACAAATATATACTCAGCAGCATTCATGGCTATAAAATTGACTTTGTTCATGAAAACATGCCGCCAGTTCAGCATATACCCCAAAGGGTATTCACCCTCTCAGTCAAAGAGAAACAAGAAGGTCAAGCTGAACTGATGAGGCTACTAGCAAAAGGTGTCACTGAAAGAACAAAACATGAACCCTTGGAATTTGTGTCTAATATTTTCACTAAAACGGAAAAAGATGGTGGATGTCTCATCATCATTGACTTAACTTCTTTAAACGAGTCTGTTAAGTATATACATTTCAAGATGGAAACTTTTGAAACAGCCAGACAATTGATTTCTAGAGGGTACTTTCTGGCAAGCATTGATTTAAAAGATGCCTACTACTCAGCACCCATACACAAGGAGCATTGTAAATACCTAAAGTTTATCTGGATGAAACAGCTATGGCAATTTAAAGCCTTACCAAATGGGCTAACCTCAGCTCCAAGGTTGTTCACAAAAATCTTAAAACCTGCCTTGGCATTATTGAGGAAACAAAAGCATATAGTCATGGTGTACTTAGACGACATTTTAATAGTAGGGAAAACCTTGGAGACAGCCATTTTGGCAGTAGCAGCCACCAAACGTTTGTTTGAATCTTTGGGGTTTGTCATACATAATCGTCAGCCAACCATACGGCAGGTAGCTAGTTGGGAAAATGGTAGCAGCCTTTCCAGCTGTACAATTTGGGCCTTTGCACTATCAAAATTTACAAAGAGCAAAAGTGCACGCACTAAAGAAAAACGCAGGTCACTTTGACCGAGCTATGAATTTAACTGCTGAATCCATTCCAGAGTTACAACGGTGCACAAGGAACATTAGGCTTAGTTCCAGTCCCATAATAATCACCAACCCAGTATTAACCATTCAAACGGATGCCAGTGATTTGGGCTGGGGAGTAAACTAACATGCAATCCAGCACAGGGAGCAGATGGACTAATTTTGAATCATCTTGCCTACAGACATGGGGTATTAATTACTTAGAAATGTTGGGTGCGTTTTATGGTTTAAAAGCATATTCACCTAATACGCATCACGCACATGTCCGATTGCAATTAGATAATACCACGATGGTGGCTTATATCAACCACATGGGTGGTGTAAAGTCGATATCATGTGACAATTTGGTCAACCTAATCTGGCAATGGTGTGTCGAAAGACATACTTGGTTATCAGCAACTTACCTATCAGGTAAGCAAAATACAGTGGCAGACACCAGGTCACGCAAATTTAACGATAACATCGAATGGATGTTAAATCCCAAAGTATTTGCTGAAATTACTAAGCAATATGGCACACTAGATATCGATCTATTTGCATCTAGGCTGAATCACCAGGTACCAACGTATGTCGCTTGGGAACCAGACCCTGAGGCAGCAGCAGTTGATACATTCACGCTGCATTGGGGGAAAATGTTCTTCTACGCTTTTCCTCCCTTCTGCCTCATCAGTCGGGTATTACACAAGATTCAATTGGATTCCGCTTCAGGAATCTTGATAATACCCGACATGGCTGTCGAAACACCGTTGGAATTCCCCAGCAGTCCAGTATTATTAATTCACCCAGTGTCAGGCATTAGTCACCCGTGCCATGACAGAGTCAATCTCCTGGCTTGCAGATTCTAAAAAGACCTCTACTGAGCCTGGGACTGTCTGAGGACGGCATCAACATGATGAACGCAACCCACCGGGAGTCCACCAGGAGACAATACCTGACCGACATAAGGAAATGGGAACAGTATTGCTCCAAAACAGGAACTACCTACACAACAGCCACTGCTACCAGTGTTTTGGAGTTCCTGGTTGGATTACAACGGGATGGACTTAGCTACAGCGCCATCAATACAGCCAGGAGTGCGTTGTCAGCTTATTTGGTTCCAGCAGCAGGACAACTGGCTTTGGGGTCCCATCCACTGGTGGTCAATATCATGAGGGGCATTTTTAACACTAATTCCCCCAGACCAAGGTACACTCAGATCTGGGATGTCAGCATTGTGCTGACGTACCTTAGGGGATGGCCACCACCCAGGTCACTCACGCTGGAACAACTTACCCTGAAATCAGTCATGCTCTTGGCACTAGTATCAGCTCAAAGGGTACAGTCCCTCCACCTTCTGAGGCTGGACAGCATGACAGAGTCATTGGACTGTATCACATTCCATATTCAGGGTCTGGTCAAACAAACTAGACCAGGAACCACGCCTCCAGTGATGGAGTTCCGGGCATATTCATCTGACCCACGGCTGTGTGCCAAGACCCATCTCGCCATTTACATAGACACAACATACAACTTAAAGGTGAAAGAAAAAGCCTTATGGATAAGCCACAAGAAGCCCCATGATCAGGTGACGAGCCAAACCATTTCAAGGTGACTCAAGCAGGTGCTTAGGTCCGTGGGACTCAACACTAATGTTTACAAATCTCACTCCACCAGGGCTGCATCCACGTTGGCGGCTAGGCGAATGGACGTGCCTATGGACCATATTCTGCCAGAGCAGGATGGTCCTCGGAAAGAAATTTCCAAAGGTTTTATAATAAGCCGCTGGCGAAACCTGCTACATTTGCAGACAGAATTTTAGAGTCTGCAGATATTTAATTTAAGCCCGGGGGAGCTCTCTGTTTTCTGTTGTTATTAATAAACCTTTTTTGTTCACAAACAGGTTATTGTTGATTGTGATAACATACTTCCTCCCTCAAAGGTCTTCAGACAGTGAGTGAAGCATGAGCTGGTACACGGTTCGGAATCACAGAGCTTTGAAGTCTTCACGTAGTCACTCACGTGACTCCGAAATAAAATAGTAAGATTAAATGAGAACTTACTAGTTCGAAGTTTGATCTGTATTTTATGAGGAGTTACGATGAGGGATTACGTGCCCTCCTTTCCCACCCTCTATTATACAGATCAACTGGTAATTAAGTTCTTATTTTTTCTTTACTATATTTATTTCAATCGTTGCGTTTTTTCTGTGAATCCACACCGCTGCTTTGAAGAATGTCGCGCATGTGTGCTGGACGGGGTCTTCACGTAATCCCTCATCGTAACTCCTCATAAAATACAGATCAAACTTCGAACTGGTAAGTTCTCATTTAATATTACTATTTTATTTCAGCATGCAGGGACTCATTTGATTTATTAGCCAACTAATTACAGGAATATGCTCCCCTTTATGCTCTGTTAATCTTCTTTGTAGCTAATTTATATCATATTACTTTCTCCCGGATCTAATAACGTGCGGGCAGCACTCCTCCAGGATCTTACTTCTATGATTTTGTAACCAACTAATGGTTCCCCTAAACGACACTAACTTCGAAACTTATTTTACCACATCATCTTCTCATCATCCCACCAACAATAGAAACCTCCAGATTCAGGGACAGTTTCTTCCCAGCTGTTATCAAGCAACTGAACCATCCTCTCACCAGCTAGAGAGAAGTCCTGACATCCCATCTACCTCACTGGAGACCTTTGAACTAACATTAATCGGACTTTATTGGAATTTATCTTGAACTAAATGTTATGCCCTTTATCCTGTATCGGTACACTGTGGTCAGCTTGATTATAATCATGTATAGTCTTTTCTCTGACTGGATAGCACTTAACAAAAAGCTTTTCACCATACCTTGGTACACGTGACAATCATAATAAACTAAACTAAACTAGATTGCCATTCTCCAAGGATGAGGAGTTCATCGGAAGAGCAGTGGAGACAAACAACACACTGGCTCAACGCAAGAGATTGCAGGCGAGAGACAGAACATTATAACACTGGTTTAAAGCACACCTACGCCGCTCCATCCTTAGGAGGCTTAGGAAGTTCGGCATGCCCTCACAAACTTTTACAGATGCGCTGTACAAAGCATGGACAACTAGAGAGCGCTCCTGAGTTACCATCTACCTCACTGGAGACCCTCGGACTATCATTAATTGTAATCATATATAGTTTTTTCCGCTGACTGGATACCAAGCAACAAAAAAGCTTTTCACTGTACCTCGTGTACATATGATAATAATAAACTAAACTTCATAAATGTAAGCGCAGGATTCTGAGCTGGCATTTCATTTTTCAGAGAGCAGGTTAAAAGCTGTCTTTTAAATGAGACGTTAAATTGATATACCATATGGATTTTTTTTTTATAAATGCAAATGATTCATTGGCACCCATTTAAAGAAGTGCATCTGAGGGGCAACACTTTACACATGGAGGAACAAATTATCACAGTACACAAGCACTTGACATTTTAACCTGCCCTAGCAAGAGGAAGTCTGACCAACTTCCTCTGACATTTAATGCTATTGCCATCATCAAAGTTAACACTATCAACTTCCTGGAGATCACGACTGACCAGAATTGAACAAGTGGCTACAAAATCAGATTGAAGGTTTGGTATTCTTTAGTGGCTTCCTTAGGGTCTGTACAACTGCTCCTCCCAAGACTCCAACCTCTATCACCTGTAGGGATGACGGCATTAAATCCTACCAACGGCACTGTAGCGCGGTGTTAGGGCTGCTGCCTCACATACAAGAGTGCTGAAGAAACTCAGCGGGTGCAGCAGCATCTATGGAGTGAACGAAATAGGCATTGTTTCTTCTGAGTTTCTCCAGCACTTTTGTCTACCCTCGATTTTCCAGCAACTGCAGTTCCTTCTTAATCACATGCCAGAGACCCGGGTTCGATGCTGACCCTGGTGCTGTCTGCATTGAATTTGCATGTTCTCCCTGTGGCCACGTGGGTTTCCTCTGGGTGCTCCAGCTTCCTCCCACATCCTTTGTTAGAGGCATTTTGGTAAGTGATTAGGATTGGACCTAGGTTAGGGCAGAGGTTTGGAGATCAAGCTTCACTGGGTCAGAGCCTGGACCTCTCCAATGGGTGGTGGGGGTGTGAGAGAAAGAGATGGACAAAAGGCTAATAGAACATAGTGTACAGCACAGGAACCGGCCTGTCTGCCTGCGATATCTGTGTCAAAAATAATGCCAAGCCAAACTAATCTCATCTGCCTGCACATGATCCATGTCCCTCCATTCCATGCATATCCCTGTGCACATCCGACATTCTCTTAAATGCCACTATCGTATTTGGCTCCACCACCATCCTTGGCAGCACGTTCCAGGCACTCACCACCTTCTGCGTTAAAAAAAACTTGCTCCGCACATCTTTGTCCCTTAAACCTTAAGGCTATGCCCTCTGGTATTTGACATTTATAGCCTGGGAAATGGGAAAAGGCTTGGGGAAACGTTTCTGACTGTCTACCCTATCTATACCTCATAACTTTATATACTTCTATCAGGTCTCGCCGCAACCTCTGACATTCCAGAGAAAACAATCCAAGTCCGTCCAACAACGCCTTATAGCCTGAACATCGAATTATCTCAATTCTGTTAACCCTTGCTGTCTCCTCCCCTTCCTACCTCTCCCTCAGCCCTCGGGCTCCTCCTCCTCCCATTTCCTTTCTTCCCCCCCGCCTCCCTCCACCCCCCCATCAGTCTGAAGAAGGGTTTCGGCCCGAAACATTGCCTATCTCCTTCGCTCCATAGATGCTGCTGCACCCACTGAGTTTCTCCAGCATTTTGTGTACCAACGCCTTATAGCCAAAGTTTTCTAATCCAAACACCATTCTGGTAAATCTCTTCTTCACCCTCTTCCAATTCTCTACATCCTTCCTGTAATGGGGCGAACAGAACTGTATGCAATACTCCAAATGTGACCAATAGCTGCATCATAACTTCTTGATACATAAAAGCTAGCCTTCTTTACCACTTTATATACAGTGCCCTCCATAATGATTGGGACAGACCATAATTTATTTATTTGCCTCTGTACTCGACAATTTGAGATTTGTAATAGAAAAAGTCACATGTGGTTAAAGTGCACATAGTCAGATTTTAATAATGGCCATTTTTATACATTTGGTTTCACCATGTAGAAATTACAGTTGTGTTTATACATAATCTCCCCATTTCAGGGCACCATAATGTTTTCACGGGTGTTTATAATTGCTCAGGTGTGTTTAATTGCCTCCTTAATGCAGGTATAAGAGAGCTCTCAGCAACTAGTCTTTCCTCCAGTCTTTCCATCACCTTTGGAAACTTTTATTGCTGTTTATCAACATGAGGACAACAAGTTGTGTCAATGAAAGTCAAATAAGCCATTATGAGTGAGAAACAAGAATAAAACTGCTAGAGACATCAGCCAAACCTTAGGCTTACCAAAATCAACTGTTTGGAACATCATTAAGAAGAAAGGTAGCACTGGTGAGCTTATTAATTGCAAAGAGACTGGCAGGCCAAGGAAGGCCTCCACAGCTGATGACAGAAGAATTCTCTCTATAATGAAGAAAAATCACCAAACACCTGTCCGGCAGATCAGAAACACACTTCAGGAGTCAGGCGTGGATTTGTCAATGACCACTGTCCGCAGAAGACTTCATGAATGAGATGACGATCAACATATAAAAGTATTAGCAAGAACAAAGTATAGAGGAGAGAAGGAACTGTCCAAGATCCAAAGCATACCACCTCATCTGTGAAACACGGTGGTGGGGGTGTTATGGTCTGGGCATGTATGGCTGCTGAAGGATCTGGCTCACTTATCTTCATTGATGATACAACTACTGATGGTAGTAGCATAATGTATTCTGAAGGATATAGATGCATCCTATCTGCTCAAGTTCAAACAAATGCCTCAAAACTCATTAGCCAGCAGTTCATTCTACAGCAAGACAATTATCCTAAACATACTGCTAAAGCAACAAAGGAGTTTTTCAAAGCTAATAAATGGTCAATTCTTGAGTGGCCAAGTCAACCACCCGATCTACCCAATTGAGCATGCCTTTTATATGCTGAAGAGAAAACCGAAGGGGACTAGCCCCCAAAACAAGCATAACCTAAAGATGGCTGCAATACAGGCCTGGCAGAGCATCACCAGAGAAGACACCCAGCAACTGGTGATGTCCATGAATCGCAGACTTCAAGCAGTCATTGCATGCGAACGATATGCAACAAAATACTAAACATGACTACTTTCATTGACATGACATTGTTGTATCCCAAACATTATGGTGCTCTGAAATGGGGAGACTATGTATAATTAGTCTGTAATTTCTACATGGTGAAACAAAAATGTATAAAAATGGCCTTTATTAAAATCTCACAATGTGCACTTTATGTGTGATTTTTGTTCTATTACAAATCTCACATTATTGAGTACAGAGGCAAATAAATAAATGAATGGTCTTTGTCCCAAACATTATGGAGGGCACTGTACGTATTGGCACCTTCAGGGAGGTATAGACTTGGACTCGAAGATCCCAGCATCTGCAATTCCTTATGTCCCCAAGATCCCTCTGTATATTAATGCTGTTAAGGATCTCATGGAAGTTATCTTATGGACTTATCTTCTTGAGGTCCCACTGAGGCTTTGTACAATAAAGACATGGGTCTCTTGATCAACGATGATCAACGATGGCCCCTTCCAGGACAAAATGATCTCATTTCTAGGCTGGGCAGGATGATTGTTGGACATGCCTTACACAGCTGCCATAAGATATAATCCACACTACGAAATGGCCATTCAAAAAACTTCACTGTGATGCAAAATATTCCAGGAATGGCTGTAATCATATGTCACTCCATCCAAACATTATTTGGCATTTAACTTCTCCTGCAGTCCATCTTTTCACAAATCTTTTCTGCTCTTCTCCCCTTCCCCTGCTTTGTTACACCTGGTTTTATGTGGAAATAAAGAACTGCAGATGCTGGTTTATACCAAAGTTAGAAATAAAACGCTGAAGTAACTGAGCGGGTTAGGCAGCATCTCTGGAGAAAAAGGACTGGTGATGTTTCCACCCGAAACATCACCCATCCTTTTTATCCAGAGATGCTGCCTGACCAGCTCAGTTACTCCAGCGCTTTGTGTCTAAACCTGGTATTATTCCCATTTGTGAGAATCATACTTCCGAATCAATAACTCTGCATCTCTTTCCATGGATGCGGACTGACCTGCTGAGTATTTCCAATATCTTTTCATTAATTTAACATTTTTCTTCTTTGAGGTTTATGTTTATTATTGTCACGTGGAAGGCTTTGTTTTGCGTAATATAATATCAGATAATACCATATTATACTATTATTTTGCTGCAAATGAGAATTGCATTGTTCTGTTTTTGATCATATGACAATTAAATACGCTTGACTCAAACAGGTACAATAGACAGAGCAAAGGGGAACATACAGAGTGCAGAATACAGTTCATAAAATACAAAATAAAATATTAAAATAAATAATTCAAACATTAGCGTGCAACATCATGAAAGGCCTAGATAGAATGGATGTGGAGAGTATGTTTCCAATAATGGGAGAATCTGGGATCAGAGGGCACAGGTTCAGAATATAAGGATGTACCTTTAGAAAGAAGATGATGAATTTCTTTAGCAGACGGCAGCGAATCTGTGGAATTTGTTGCCACAGACGGCAGTGGAGGCCAAGCGGGGATTGAATGCTTCTTGATTAGTAAGGGTGTCAAAGGATACGGGGAGAAGGCAGGAGAATGGGGTTATCGGGAAAAATAGGTCAGCTGTGATTGAATGGCAGAAATATATGATGGGCCAAATGGCCTAATTCCTATTCTATCTTATGATCTTATGACAATTAAACACTTGATTATACTTTTCACACAAAGGGTGATGGGTGTATGGAATGATCTGCTGGAGGAGGCTGTGTTATGTTACGTACTACTGTAACAATTAAGAAACATTCAGATAGATACATGGAAAGGATAGGTTTGGAGGGATATGGGCCGAACGCAGGAAGATGGTCCTAGTGTAGATGGGACATGTTGGTCGGTGTGGGCAAGTTGGGCCGAAGGACCTGTTTCCACACTGTATGACTCTATAAATAAATGCCACCAAGTCAAACTCAAGAACAATAGACAGAGCAAAAGGGAAATAGAGTGCAGAAGATATTTCATAAAATACAAAAGAAAATCTTAAAACAAATAATTCTAACAATAGCACACAACGTTAAAACAAAACCCCTGAAATAATCTTCCTCTTCGTGCATCAACTTTCCAGTTATGTTAACTCAATGTGATTAGTGACTCTTAATGCATGCACAGGTGACTGTAGAACTACAGATCCCAGGGAACACTGCAGGCTCGGCGCAAGCTCAGTTCCTCCTGTCTTATATCAAGAGACGTCACGTCTTGCATTTATTCAATAAAGGCATTTCCCCCCGACTCTGTGACATTAATTGCACCCTTTAAACCGTAAACGCCGTCGCCGTACATCTAGGCTAACAGGTGTGGGGAATGCATGGGATAAAATATCGCTCCCCTCTCATTGCAACAGCACTCTCCCCACCCCCCGCCCGAATCACCCACCATTTCGTTTCACCAAGGTGCTGATATCGCAGCATTAAGTCCGCTACACAAAGCTGTCCAATAAGAGGTTAACTCTGGCACTACAGTTCTGACAGACTGTGTGTTAAAAAAAAAAACAGAACATTAGCAATATGCAATTAAAATGCATTTTCCCTGAGTGCATTGTTTGCTCTACTGAATCACAACTCAAGCCAGCAGCTTCCGCTATTCGGAGTGTTTGCAATTTGCAACAACCCTTCTTCAATATTCCAGACCTCTTGATGTATATATATGTTTTATTATTTTCATTTCGCTGCTTAAAATTTCCACGGGAAAAATTTACAGAGCGGGGAGGGCAAGCCTAATAGAAGCAAACACACTACACAAACTCTTGCATCACTGAATCTAAAATCTAATTATTTAAAACCATTTCCATTCATTGTCATTTATTTTACTTGTTGTGATAAATTATCGGGCAGAAGTTACCTGGGATTTCCTCGGGATCGGACTCTGCAATCGGCTGCAAATATAAACAAGAATATGCATCAGCTTAATTAGTTCGTATCATTATTCCTGTCGTTGCAATGCTTGGCACAAGATACGTGGTTTATCTCTACAGAGGCGAGAATGACTTTGTGTATTGATTGCGAGGAGGGTGCATGGTCTTACCTGCATTGGACCGGTGTTATGGTGCTTGCATCTCTTTCTGTCTCTCTTCCCCCCCTCCATCCTCCCTCCCCCAACTATTAATGTGACCAGACGAAGCTTCTCAACACACCAGCAGAAGCGCAGTCACGTATTGCATTGCGCAGGAGTCTGAAGCGAGCGCAGGGAAAGGGGAGGGGAAGGGTCGGAGGGTGATCTCTGCACATCTAAAAGGAAAGTTGCTTTTTGAAATGTGAACGCACAGCACCACGCAGAGCACAGGAGGAAGCAGAGCAGGTCCAACAACACTAACAGCTTCGAGACACAAGGAACTGCAGATGCTGGAATCTTGAGTAAAACACAAAGTACTGGAGGGCAGCATCTGTGGAGGAGGACCATTCCTCTTCTCCGTGCTCCCGTTGGGCATAGGTACAGAATCGTAGATAGATTCAGGGACTCAGGAACTGCTTCTATTCCATTATCAGGCTTCTGAAGTCTTTCCATTAGCTAGGGCACTGTCCAATTCACCCATATCTCATTATGGACATGGGACTTTGTCCATGGACCTGAATCACTACGATGCTGAGAAATATATTCAGTGCTCTGTATCTTCTCCATTGCTCTACCTGTTGTACATGTTGGACTCGATTGTATTGTCTATCAAGCATGCAAAACAAAGCTTTTCACAGTACCTCAGTACACGTGACAATAATATACCTAAGCCTATAGGTTATGGACAGGCGATGCTTTGGGGTCGGGACGCTTCCTCAGACACTATAACGTCAGAGAGATATACGACACAGAAACAGACTCTTCGACCTACTGAGTCCATGCCGACCAAGAACCACCCCTTTTTACTAATCCTACACTAATCCTGTTTTTTGGTCACTCCACACAGGCAGACTCTACCAGCTGCGCCACTGTGCCGCCGTTCCACTTACCTACAATGGATAATATCCCGAGGAGCTTCACAGGAGCGGAATCAAACAAAAAATCTATACTAAGCCACAGAAGAGTTAAGAATGTTTAATAAGTACCAAATTTACCAGCAAAGGAACAATAACATTCTAACGTTGCAGATTAACAGGTTAATTAACACAACAAATTATAAATCAAATCACAAGATAATCATACTAGTGCAATGCCAAAGTCTGTGGTGAAACTAAAGACACAGTCCATAGAAGTACATTCAGCATCTGGACAGGGAATAGACAGACAACATGTTATGTCGAACTGAAACATCGCCTGTCCATTCCTCCCCTATGCGTAGGAAGGAACTGCAGATGCTGGTTTAAACCGAAGATAAACACAAAATGCTGGAGTAACTCAGTGGGACAGGCAGCATTCCCTCCTGCCATTCCTCCACAATGCTGCCTGGCCCAATGAGTTCCTCCGGTGCTTTGTGTTTTGCTTAAGATTGCAGAATCTTTTTATTTAAATATTTTTATTAAAAGCATATGTACAAATAGTAATAAACGACAAATTGGTTACAGAATTCTTACATAGCTTCAATTTTTAACTTTTTTTTTAAGGAAAAGAAATAAAGAAAGAAAGAGATAAGATAAACTATAAACTAATAGAAAGAAAGAAAGCAAGAAAGAAGGAGATTACAAATATAAAGATTGTGGAGATAGATCCGGATGTTGAGGATAGTTGTTCATCCAACCCTAAACTCAAGTTTTGACTTTAATTTTGTGTTAAACCAGTTTACTTTTCTAAAAAATTCAATAAATGGAGACCATATTAAAACAAATAGTTCTGGTTTGTCAATTAAGACAAATCTTATTTTTTCCAAATGCGAGGTAATCCACATTTCCGTAATCCACATTTTAATTGTGGGGGTTGCTGTTTTTTTCCAAAATGTAAGTATTAATTTTTTCGCAGTTATTAAACTGTAATTAAGAAGGTGTCTCTGGCTTATCGTAAAGTTTGTGCTATGTTCTGATAATCCTAATATTATTAATTTTGGATCTGGGTCCAGTTGATTATCGATAACTTTAGAGATAATTTTAAAAATGTCTGTCCAAAAATTTTGCATTTTTATACAAGTTACAAAAGTGTGAGTTAAGTTGGCTTGTTTAAATTGACATTTATCACAGAGAGGGGAAATACTTGGGAAGATCCTGTTTAATTTAGTCTTCGAATAGTGTAATCTATATAATATTTTAAATTGTATTAAGGAATCTAGTGTTTAATGAGCAATGATGTATATATTGTAAACTTTCATCCCATGTGTCTTTCATTATGGGTTGAGCCAGTTCATCCTCCCATGCTCGTCTATATGACTCTGATGATGGAATGTCAGTATCTAAAAGGGTATTATAAGTATAAGATATTAGTTTATTTGTATTGGGATGTCGGTTCAGACATTCATCAAGGATTTCTGGACCCCTAAATCTATAATCTTGCATATGTAATTTTACATAATCTCCAAGTTGTAAATATCTAAAAAATTATTAACATGTAATTCGTACTTCTGCTGTAATTCCTGAAAAGAGAGAAAAGTCCCCTTTTGATAAAGGTCACCCACCATTTTAATTCCATGAATTTTCCATTGAACAAATCCTCTATCTAAGACAGACGGTTTGAAAGAAGGGTTGTTTGCAATAGGGAGAAAGAGAGATAAATTACCCAATTTTAAAGTAAATTTTAATCGTTTCCAGATACGGATAACACTATGTATAATCGGATTTCCTCCACATGTTTTTTTATTCAAATTTATTGGAGCTAAAAGAATCGAGCCTATGTCAGAAGGTAAACAATCCTCCTTCTCCATCTTTAGCCAATCTGGCTGCTGATCAGTGTCATCCAGCCAGAAGGTTATATTTTTAATATTAACTGCCCAATAATAAAATAGAAAGTTTGGGAAAGCTAATCCTCCATTAGCTTTAGACTTACATCGATGTCTTTTATTTATTCTATGGGTCTTATAATCCCAAATAAAATTAGTAACAATTGAATCAATTTTTTTGAAAAACATTTTTGGAAGATATATCTGAATTGATTGGAATAAGTACAATAGTTGTGTGAGAAAGATCATCTTTATAGCATTAATTCTACCAACTAGTGAGATAAGAAGTGTTTTCCAAAATTGGATGTTTCTGTGTAATTTAGTAACTAAAAATGGAAAATTTGATTTGAATAGAGAAGTATATTTCCTGTTTCACATAGATTCCAAGGTATTTAAACTTTTCATAGGCAATTTTAAAAGGGAATTGTTTAAGTATAGATGGCAGAATCTGCTGTCTCTTGTGTCTCCATAGAAGATCATGGATGCTGAGGCAGTGGTCATTGTTGTGCATTGCTCAAGGGCATGATGGTTGCTGGGAAGAAGCTGTTCTGTGCCGAACATGATGCCAAGACCAACCCTTATCTGCCTGCACATAATCCATATCCCTCCATTCCCTGCATATCCATTTGTCCATCCAAATGTATCTAACACCACGATCATATCTGCCTCCACCACCTCCCACAGCAGCGAGTTCCAAGCACTCACCACCCTCTGTGTAAAATAATTGCCCCACATATCTCCTTTAAACATTGCCCTTCTTACCTTAAAAAACTATGCCCTCTATTATTTGATTTTTCCCTCCTGTGAAAAAGATTCTGACTGTTACCCTATCTATGCCTCTCATAATTTTATATACAAAAAAATGTTTTGTTTGATGCAGTCTTTTGGGAGATTCAATTTAAATATTTCTCAGAATTATCCATTCTGGAGTGGAAGTGACAATCACTAATATTCTTTCTCTTCCCAACAATTCCTAAAACTTGGCCTCCCCCTTACAGCTGCCTTTGTTCTGGCCATTTAAGCCAAAATATTTTGTTTTCAAATGAGACAGAGGCCCGATCTACTCCCTCATAAGAACTTAAAAGATTTCATGGCATTGCACCAGGAAAAGAGCAAAGGATTCACCGCTGGTATCCAAGTTAACGCCTCAATCAACAATTACAATAAATAATATTGTAAGCTCCACACAAGCAGCAACCGAGGTCAAGATTGAACTCATGTCACTGGTGCTGTGTGAGGCAGCGGCACTACCAGCTGTGTGTGAGAACTGGCTTTTGCATTTACTACAAATGGCAGATTGACACAGTAGCACAGCGGGTAGAGCCGCTGCCTCAAAGCGCAAGCTACATGGGTTTGATGCTGACCTCGGGTGCTATCTGTGTGGAGTTTGCACGTTCTCCCTGTGACTGCGTGGGTTTCTCCCGAGTGCTTTGTTTTCTCCCTATATCTCAAAGACGTGCAGGTTTGCAGGTTAATTGGCCTCTGTAAATTGTCCCTAGTGCGTAGGGAGTTGATACGAAAGTGGGATTACATAGTACTAGTTCTCTACATTATCACACTTACCTAGAAGATTATGATGTTCTATAAGTGTGGATGTGGAGGGTCCAATGGCCTATTTCCATGTTGTATTGTTCAATTTAATCAAACAAGTCAATGACCGCTTTAAACATACTTCAACAGTTTAAAGGATTTTGTGACCATCTGAAGCAGAGATGGCAGTCCGATAGAATTGTGGATACCTTTTTCTAGCTCATTTCTCATGCAGAGAATCTGTGAAATAATTCCAAAGCTGGAAAGCCACATCTAGTGTTAGAACCCACAAACCGCAATCTTTCCTTCACCATTGAATTTTAAGGTATTTCCTTGAACACCTCCCCTCGTTCCCCTGTGCTGGAATATCCCAAGACTAATATAAGATAAAGGAGAAATTAGAAAAGAGACACAAAGTGCCGGAGTAACTCAGCGGGTCAGGGAGCATCTCTGGGAAACATGGATAGATGACATTGCGGGTCATGACTCTTCCTCAGTATTATCTGATTTAATTGGATAGCATGCAAAACAAAGCTTTGCACTGTACTTCGGTTCATGTGACAATAATAAATCTTAACATGAACCAAAACCTGAACAAGCAAGGCGTGTTTGAAGTTATACAGAGGAGGAGGTGGAGCAACAGAAGGAAAGTCTGTGATAGGATGCAGATCAGAGTTGCCAAGGTAACAATTACATTAAAAAACAGGCTGTTGGGAGAAAATGACACATCACAGACATTTGCTCTGTTCTCTCATCTTCTCCTCACTGCAGCTTAACACATTTACTTTCTCACTTTTCCCACTCATGAAAAGTCGTAGACCCAAAACACTGTCTATTTCTCAATGCACTGATGCCTGACATGCCTAACATTTTCAGCACTTCTGAAGAAGGGTTTCGATGCGAAGCCACCTATTCCTTTTCTCCAGAGATGATGTCTGACCTGCTGAGTTACTCCAGCATTTTGTGTCTATCTTTGGCGTAAACCAGTATCTGCAGTTCCTTCCTACACACTTCCAGCATTCCCTGTTCTTAGAACATACATGGAACATAGAACATAATTTGCTTTATTCATCATGAGCTTTATTCAGGTCTCCCTCAATATGTGACGCTCCAGACCAACCAATGGTTCTTCAGTTCATGGAACAAATAAAGAATGAGAGAAAATAGGCAGCACGGTGGCGCAGCTGGTAGAGCTGCTGCCTCTCAGCTCCGAAGATTCAGGTTCGATCCTGACGTCAGGTGCTGTGGAATTTGCACATTTACCATATGACCGCATGGATTTCCTTTGAGTGCTCCGGTTTCCTCCTACATCCCAAAGACGTGTGGGTTTGTACGTTAATTGGCCTCTGTAAAACTGCCCCATGTGTGCAGGGAGTGGTTGAGATAGTGGGATGAAATAGAACTAGTGTGAGCAGGCGATCAATGGTCGGCATGGAATGAGTAGGCCGAAGGGCCTGTTTCCGTGCTGCAACTCAAAACTATAATAAATTTCTTGCTTTCTTCCCTGGTTCTGTTGGAGGATCTTTGAACTGCAATATTGACTGGTTTCTCTTTCCGCAGATGGTGCTTGATTCGCAGCGTTTCTGCAGCATTTTTTATTTTTGTTTCCGATTCCAACATCTGCAGAGAAAATCATAGTCATACACCATGGAAACAGGCTCTTCGGCCCACAGTCCATGCCGGCCATCGATCACCCGCTCACACTAGTGCTATTTCACCTGTGTTTGGCCCATATTCATATAACCCACTCCTATCCATGTACTTATCCGAATGGATTTTTAAATGTTGTTATAGTTTATGTCTCAAGTACCTCATCTAGCAGCTTGTTCCATATACGCACCTCCCTCTGTAAAATAAATTCCCCTCAGATTCCTTTTATCTTTCCCCTATTATTCAACTTCCCCTATTATCTTTCCTCTTTTCCCTCTCACTTTAAACCTATGTACTCTAGTTCTTAATTTCCCTACTCTGTATAAAGACTCCCAGTGGGTAAATTTGTTGATTCTGGATTTGTACATATTTTTTCTCATTGACTGACTGTGTTTGGTTCTGGTATACCCGTATCTGTTCATCATTAGTTGTTCATAAATAAGTGAAATAACATTGTTATGTGCTATTGAAGTTGCCAGGGCTAAACGGGATGGAAAAGGTTGGGAACCCCTGGTCCAACCGATCTATTACTGTCATTACCTTATATACCTCTATAAGATCACCCCTCATTCTCCTGCACTCCAAGGAATAAAGTCTTAGCCTGCTTAACCTCTCCCTAAAGCTCAAGCCCTCAAGTCCTGGCAACATCCTTGTAGATTGTCTCTGGATTCTTTCCAGCTTAAGAACATTTGTCCTACAGCAGTGTGACCAAAACTGAACACATTACTCCAAATGTGGCCTCACCACATATTGTACAACTGTAACATAATGTCCCAACTTCTATACCCAATATAGACACAAAAAGCTGGAGTAACTTAGCAGGACAGGCAGCATCTCTGGGGAGAAGGAAACGGGTGACATTTTGGATCGAGACCCGTCTTCAGACTGGTTAGGGATAAGGGAAACAAGAGATATAGACGGTGATTTGGAGAGATAAAGAACAATTAATGAAAAATATACAAAAATGTAACAATGATAAAGGAAACATGGCACTGTAAGCTGTTTGTACGGGTGAAAATGAAAAAGCAATGTGACTAGGATGGGGGAGGGATAGAGAGAGAGGGAATGCTGGGACTAGCTGACCTGAGAGAAATCAATATTCATACCACTGGGCTGTAAGCTGCCCAAGTGAAATATGAGATGCTGTTCCTCCAATTTGCGTTTAGCCTCACTCTGACAATGGAGGAGACCAACGACAGAAAGGTCTGTGTAGGAATGGGAAGGAGAATGGGAAGGAGAAGTGTCCAGCATCCGGGAGATCAGGTTGGTCCATGGGGGCTGAGCGAAGGTGTTCCCAATATATCCATACTGATTGATGAATATATCTATACCTGTCTGATGAAGGCCAAAGTGCCAAAGACCTTCTTGACTACCCTATATACCTGTGACACCATTTTATTTGTTTTCCATTGAATATATCAGCTTTGAAATGAATGCACATAACCTATCAAGAATGTATGATAGAAACTAGGGGCAGTTAATGAGAATGACAGACAAATTTAAAAAAAGGATTAACATAGGATCGGTGTAAACTGATGGTTGACAATTGGTATGGACTTGATGTGTTGAATGGCCTGCTTTCTAGGATTTTATAATTTTAAAAAATCAGTTTTTTTTCATGGAAGGTTGCTGGAAAGGTGCCAACTAGTGTCTTTAAAAGGCTCTTTCAATGAAACTATTTGATGAACTGTTAGGTAAGCGAGGAGAAATAACTCTGCAAGGAACACCCATGAAATCGATGGGTTGAATGGTGTTCCTGTGACATTAGAATTCTATAATTGTTCATTTTTTGAAAGATATTTCTGTCAGCCTAATTAAGAAAACAATATAGGTGCACATAGATAAACTGAAACAATACATAAACATTCGGGGGAATTGGAAATGTTGAAAACAATCCATTAGGCGTTTGAAAAGCGACTTACTTGGCCCTTTAATAAAGCCTCTAATTCTGTTGCTGTGGCAACCTTGCTGCTTCGGTTCCCCTCCTCACTGATAGGGGGCCGGCTGGATGTCTGGGTATTGTAGTTCCACTGCTTGGTAGCTGTGTGCGTGCGGGCGGGAGTACGTGGTCACTGAACTACATCTCCCAAAGGGCCCCGCGCTGCGTCGGCCCTGCCTGTTGGCATTACCTTTGACGCTGCTGCTTCTCCCTGGACATGTCTTACTCTGTCGTGAATAGAGCCAAGCCGGTCACAAGGGCGGCTCGGCCCGGTGCAGCTATGGAGAACGGGCAGGATAGCGACGGAGTGGCAAGTGGAGGTGGGATGGGTAAGGCTCCAGCGAGAGGAAGAGGTGGAGATTCTAGCACAGGTACACGTACAGGACTGGGGAGAGGTTCAAGTTCAGGGCGAGGGAGCGGTTCAAGTACAGATTCGGGACTAGGTAAAGGTTCAAGTACAGGTTCAGGACTAGGTAAAGGTTCAAGTACAGGTTTAGAGCAAGGTAGAGGTTCAAGTACAGGAGTGGGGAGAGATTCCAGCACAGGTATAGGTTTTGGGAAAGGTTCAAGTCAAACAAAAGTTTCAAGTACAAGCCTAGGTTCAGGTGGGGGTAAGGCCAGTATTGCAGTTGTGCGGAAATGCACTGCCACTCATCAAAATGTAACCCCACACAAACTGGGTCAAAAAACAACTCACTGGTAAGAAATCCGTGGAATGAGTCCCTTGCCCCTGTGCCAGGTTAAAAAACAAATATTGTATAGTGCATATAATGAAGCAAAATGACCTCAAATTCTAACTATTCTAAACTGATAAAATGTGCATGGGTGTATTGCAGAAACTATAAATAGTTTTGGAAAGTAATGCTTACCAATATTTCCGTTTGATATTTGCAGCATAATAAGATTTTGGGACTTATGTCAGCTGCGGCTCAGTTGATACCAGTGATATCTCAGAGTCAGAATGTTTAAGAAAGAACTGCAGATGTTGGAAAAATCGAAGGTTGACAAAAATGCTGGAGAAACTCAGTGGGTGAGGCAGCATCTTCGCTCCATAGATGCTGCCACATCTGTTGAGCATTTTTGTCTATCTCAGAGTCAGAAGGTTACTTCATTCCTGAGACTTGGGAAGATACAGAAAGAATGAACTGTCAATGCTGGAAACGGGTGCAGAACACAAAGTGATGGAGGAAATCAGTGGGCCTGAAGGGAATGGACACGGTATTGGGGGTTCAGTATTGATGTGGATAGAGAACTGGCTGGCAGACAGGAAGCAAAGGGTAGGAGTAAACAGGTCCTTTTCCAAATGGCAGGCAGTGACTAGTGGGGTACCGCAAGGCTCAGTGCTGGGACCCCAGCTATTTACAATATATATTCATTATTTGGAAGAGGGAATTGAATGCAACATCTCCAAGTTTGCGGATGGCACGAAGCTGGGGGACAGTGTTAGGTGTGAGGAGGATGCTAGGAGGCTGCAAGGTGACTTGGATAGGTTAGGTGAGTGGACAAATGCATGGCAGATGCAGTATAATGTGGATAAATGTGAGGTTATCCACTTTGGTGGCAAAAACAAGAGGGTAGGCTATTATCTGAATGGTGGCCGATTAGGAAAAGGGGTGATGCAACGAGACCTGGGTGTCATGGTACACCAGTCATTGAAAGTAGGCATGCAGGTGCAGCAGGCAGTGAAGAAAGCGAATGGTATGTTAGCTTTCATAGCATAAGGATTTGAGTATAGGAGCAGAGAGGTTCTACTGCAGTTGTACAGGGTTTTGGTGAGATCACACCTGGAGTATTGCGTACAGTTTTGGTCTCCAAATATGAGGAAAGACATTCTTGCCATAGAGGGGGTACAGAGAAGGTTAACCAAGCTGATTCCTGGGATGTCAGGACTTTCATATGAGGAAAGACTGGATAGACTCTGCTTGTACTCGCTAGAATTTAGAAGATTGAGGGGGGATCTTATAGAAACTTAAATTCTTAAGGGGTTGGACCGGCTAGATGCAGGAGGTCCAGAACAAGGGGTAACGGTTTAAGAATAAGGGGAAATTCCTTTAGGACCGAGATAAGGAAAACATTTTTCACACAGAGAGTGGTGAGTCTCTGGAATTCTCTACCTCAGAAGGTAGTTGAGGCCAGTTCATTGGCTATATTTAAGAGGTAGTTGGATGTGGCCCTTGTGGCTAAAGCGATCAGGGGGTAGAAGGCAGGTACAGAATACTGAGTTGAATGATCAGCCATGATCATATTGAATGGCGGTGCAGGCTCGAAGGGCCGAATGGCCTACTCCAGCACCTATTTTCTATGTTTCTATGTTTATCACCAGCATCTGCAGTTCCTTGTTTCTATATTTTGGAAAATTATCCTGGATTTCCCAGACAAGATTTATTTAACAACTAAAATTGATAATCTGGTCAATTTAACATCTCTGTCTGATCTTGCTGTGTGCAAAGCAAATTTTCTGTAGTGTTTTCGTTGTCTATGACAGATGCATTCCGGTCAGGAAAGGTGCTGCAGAAATGCAAATCTCGAACGTTATTTATAATTGTTTTGGTATTAAGTAAAGAAACCGACTTTGATCGTGGTATTTCTGAAATGTTGCTTTCTCAGGCAAGGCAAATGCAGCAGCCAAACTGTTTACAACCAGTTCTCTCAAACATAGAAACATAGAAAATAGGTGCATGAGTAGGCCATTCAATATGATCATGGCTGATCATCCAACTCAGTATCCCGTACCTGCCTTCTCTCCATACCCCCTGATCGCTTTAGCTGCAAGGGCCACATCTAACTACCTCTATTTCCTATAGTATCAAACAATGAAACGGCTATAAAGAATGCAAGGATTTTTGTTTGTTGATTTTACCTCTGTGTTCAACACCATTGTGCCAGAGCCTCCAAACTTTCCGAGTTGACTGTGCCTGAACCCCTCTGTCGATGGATCATCAGCTTCCTGACAGACAGAAAGCAGCATGTGAGGCTGGGAAAGCACATCTCGGACCTGCAAATGCTCAGCATAGGAGCACTGCAAGGCTGCGTACTCTCCCCTCTCCTCTACTCTCTCTGCACCAATGACTTCACCTCCACTAACTCCTCTGTCAAGCTTCTCAAGTTTGCAGATGACACAACCCTGATTGGACTGATCCAGGATGGGGAGGAACTGGTCACAGTTGGCGTCCTGGTGCCATCGCAACAACCTGGAGCTCAATGCTCTTAAGACAATTCCTGTGAAATTTATTGGAGACTTTAGGAGAGCTCCTCCTCCCCTCCCCTCCTCTCACCCCACTCACCATCAACAACACCACAGTCACATCTGTGGGGTATTTTAAGTTCCTGGGAACCATCATCTCCTAGGACCTTAAGTGGGGGGCTACCATCAACTCCACAGTCAAAAAGGCACAACAGAGGATGTACTTCCAGCGGCAGCTGAGGAAGCACAATCTGCCACAGGCAATGATGGTCCAATTCTACACGGCCATCGTAGAGTCTGTCCTCACCTTCTCCATCACGGTCTGGTTTGGCTCAAGCATGACACCATCCGATCAGCAAATCGTCGGATCCGCTGAGAAGGTTATTGGCTGCAACCTTCCCTCCATTGATGAACTGTACACTGCAAGGGCCAGGAAGCGGTGGGTAAGATCATCTCTGACCCCTCTCACCCAGGCCACAAATTCTTTGAATCACTTTCCTCTGGAAGACAATTATTGAAATAAGGAACTGCATATGCTGGCTTAGTAAAAAATACACAAAGCGCTGGACTAACTCAGCGAGCCAGGCAGCATCTCTGGAGAACGTGGATAGATGACGTTTTGGATTGGGACCCTGTTACAGTAAACCTTTAAGACTAAGTTAAAAGTTTTAAGACTAAGTAAAAATTGTTCAATTTTTTTCCCCCCAGTTATGGTGCATATTCTGTAACGGTACCGGATCAGAAGAAGAGAAATGAGTTGCTGAACAGTAAGTATTTTACTTGCCCGAGAAAGTTGTACTGTAGAACAGAAATTACTTGTGGAACAATATTATATTAGTTTATGTTGTTTATATAAATTTATTGTCGTTATTATTATTATTGTCACATTTACCATGGTACAGTGAAAAGCTTTTTGTTACGTGCTATCCAGTCAGCGAAAAAACTAAACGTGATTACTGTAAATAAGCAATTCACAAACTCTTAAAGTGTGCAACATCTTTTAATGATAGCACAGGGTATTACATACATCCTCATGTACTGGCTACATTCTTCTACTGAACTGTACCCAGGAAGGGGAAGGCATTATGATTGATGTTAACTAGGCGGGGCTAATGGTACTGAGGTAACTATGTTATTGGTTGCATATATAAACCATCTACATCCTTCCCCTTAGAAAATCAAAACAGATTGTTGTCACAACAACAGAATTAAACAGCAGAATTAAACAAAATTGCCATAACGAACAGGTGGCTTACTAATCCGGCCCGAGCGCGTACGGATGTCTCCCCCTTCCCCCGAAAGAGCAGAAGAAACAGGAGGACACGAGGCAGCTGGGGAACCAGGGAAGGGCGGTGGGGTGGGAGAAACGGGAGAGTGAGAACCACGACCGGCAACAGGGGACCCGTGCAGAGGGGAACCGGGCGCTCGATATGGGAATCGAGGCATGCAGGGAACACTGGCTGGGATGGCAGCCGGCTGCTGGTATGAGAGTGGCGGGGCATAGGGCCCCGGGGGCTGCGACTTCGGCTCACTAACCGCAAGCAGGTGTTGTCGGCTTCTTCGGTAGATGGTACCTTCATAGTCGACCAGATACGAACGAGGTGAGTCGGCCACCCCAACCACGGTAGCTAGACGGGAGTGACCACTGGCGGTCTGCAACCGAACAACCTGTCCAGGCAACAGAGGATCGAGTGGTCTGCACGACCGATTGTGGGAACGCCGCTGGCTGTCATGTTTTTCTTGAATGCGCCTCTGCACGGAGGCAGGCTCCAGCACCCGAGGTTTCAGCTGGAGCTGGGCAATCGGGATGGTAGATCTGTTTATTCTGGACATCAGACGCTGAGCAGGTGACCTCATGGCCGGATCCCTGGAAACATTCCTGAGGTTCAAGAGATAGAAACATAGAAACATAGAAATTAGGTGCAGGAGTAGGCCATTCAGCCCTTCGAGCCTGCACCGCCATTCAATATGATCATGGCTGATCATCCAACTCAGTATCCCGTACCTGCCTTCTCTCCATACCCTCTGATCCCCTTAGCCACAAGGGCCACATCCAACTCACTCTTAAATATAGCCAATGAACTGGCCTCAACTACCCTCTGTGGCAGAGAGTTCCAGAGACTCACCACTCTCTGTGTGAAAAAAAGTCTTTCTCATCTCGGTCTTAAAGGATTTCCCCCTTATCCTTAAGCTGTGACCCTTGTCCTGGACTTCCCCAACATCGGGAACAATCTTCCTGCATCTAGCCTGTCCAACCCCTTAAGAATTTTGTAAGTTTCTATAAGATCCCCTCTCAATCTCCTAAATTCCAGAGAGTATAAAACCGAGTCTATCCAGTCTTTCTTCATAAGACAGTCCTGACATCCCAGGAATCAGTCTGGTGAACCTTCTCTGCACTCCCTCTATGGCAATAATGTCCTTCCTCAGATTTGGAGACCAAAACTGCACGCAATACTCCAGGTGTGGTCTCACCAAGACCCTGTACAACTGAAGTAGAACCTCCCTGCTCCTGTACTCAAATCCTTTTGCTATGAAAGCTAACATACCATTCGCTTTTTTCACTGCCTGCTGCACCTGCATGCCTACTTTCAATGACTGGTGTACCATGACACCCAGGTCTCGCTGCATCTCCCCTTTTCCTAATCGGCCACCATTTAAATAATAGTCTGCTTTCCTGTTTTTGCCACCAAAGTGGATAACCTCACATTTATCCACATTATACTGCATCTGCCAAACATTTGCCCACTCACCCAGCCTATCCAAGTCACCTTGCAGTCTCCTAGCATCCTCCTCACAGCGAACACTGCCCCCCAGCTTAGTGTCATCCGCAAACTTGGAGATATTGCCTTCAATTCCCTCATCCAGATCATTAATATATATTGTAAATAGCTGGGGTCCCAGCACTGAGCCCTGCGGTACCCCACTAGTTACTGCCTGCCATTGTGAAAAGGACCCGTTTACTCCTACTCTTTGCTTCCTGTTTGCCAGCCAGTTCTCTATCCACATCAATACTGAACCCCTAATACCGTATGCTTTAAGTTTGTATACTAATCTCTTATGTGGGACCTTGTTGAAAGCCTTCTGGAAGTCCAGATATACCACATCCACTGGTTCTCCCTTATCCACGCTACTAGTTACATCCTCGAAAAATTCCACAAGATTCGTCAGACATGATTTACCTTTTGTAAATCCATGCTGACTTTGTCCAATGATTTCACCACTTTCCAAATGTGCTCTAGCAGTTTCCCCACTACCGATGTTAGACTAACTGGTCTGTAATTCCCGTTTTCTCTCTCCCTCCCTTCTTAAAAAGAGGGGTTACATTTGCTACCCGCCAATCCTCAGGAACTACTCCAGAATCTAAAGAGTTTTGAAAGATTATTACTAATGCATCCACTATTTCCTGAGCTACTTCCTTAAGTACTCTGGGATGCAGCCTATCTGGCCCTGGGGATTTATCGGCCTTTAATCTATTCAATTTACCCAACACCACTTCCCGACTGACCTGGATTTCACTCAATTCCTCCTTTGACCCACAGTCCCCTGCTATTTCAGGCAGATTATTTATGTCTTCCTTAGTGAAGACGGAACCAAAGTAGTTATTCAATTGGTCCGCCATATCCTTGTTCCCCATGATCAACTCACCTGTTTCTGACTGCAAGGGACCTACATTTGTTTTAACTAACCTCTTTCTCTTCACATATCTATAAAATCTTTTGCAGTCAGTTTTTATGTTCCCTGCCAGTTTTCTTTCATAATCTATTTTTCCTTTCCTAATTAAGCCCTTTGTCCTCCTCTGCTGGTCTCTGAATTTCTCCCAGTCCTCTGGTATGCTGCTTTTTCTGGCTACTTTGTACGCATCATCCTTTGCTTTGATACTATCCCTGATTTCCCTTGTTATCCACGGATGCACTACCTTCCCCGATTTATTCTTTTGCCAAACTGGGATGAACAATTTTTGTAGTTCATCCATGCAGTCTTTAAATGTCTTCCATTGTATATCCACCGTCAACCTTTTTAGAATTAATTGCCAGTCAATCTTGGCCAATTCACGTCTCATACCCTCAAAGTTACCTTTCTTTAAGTTCAGAACCATTGTTTCTGAATTAACAATGTCACTCTCCATCCTAATGAAGAACTCAACCATATTATGGTCACTCTTGCCCAAGGGGGCACGTACAACAAGACGGCTAATTACCCCTTCCTCATTACTCAAAACCCAGTCTAAAATAGCCTGCTCTCTCGTTGGTTCCTCTTCATGTTGATTTAGATAACTATCCCGCATACATTCCAAAAAATCCTCTTCCTCAGCACCCCTGCCAATTTGATTAACCCAATCTATATGTAGATTGAAGTCACCCATTATAACTGTTTTGCCTTTGTCGCACGCATTTTTAATTTCCTGTTTGATACCATCCCCAACTTCTCTGCTACTGTTAGGTGGCCTGTACACAACACCCACCAGCGTTTTCTGCCCCTTAGTGTTTTGTAGCTCTACCCATACCGATTCCACATCCTCCAAGCTAATGTCCTTCCTTTCCATTGCTTTAATCTCCTCTCTAACCAGCAACGCTACCCCACCTCCTTTTCCTTTCTCTCTATCCCTCCTGAATATTGAATATCCCTGGATGTTCAGCTCCCAGCCTACGTCACCCTGGAGCCATGTCTCCGTGATCCCAACTATATCATAATCATTAATATCTATCTGCACGTTCAACTCGTCCACCTTATTACGAATACTCCTTGCATTGAGACACAGAGCCTTCAGGCTTGTCTTTACAACGCATTTACCCCTTATACAATTTTGTTGAAAAGTGGCCCTTTTTGATTTTTGCCCTGGTTTTGTCTGCCTGCCACTTTTACCTTTCACCTTGCTACCTAATGCTTCTACCCTCATTTTACACCCTCCTGCCTCTCTGCTCTTGTACCCATCCCCCTGCCACATTAGTTTAAATCCTCCCCGACAGCACTAGCAAACACTCCCCCAAGAACATTGGTTCCATTCCATTCCAGGTGCAAACCGTCCTGTTTGTACCGGTCCCACCTCCCCCAGAAACTGGTCCCAGTGCCCTAAAAATTTGAATCCCTCCCCCTTGCACCACTTTTCAAGCCACGTATTCATTTGCATTATCCTCCTATTTCTACTCTGACTGGCCCGTGGTACTGGTAGTAATCCGGAGATTACTACCTTTGAGGTCCTACTTTTAAGTTTATCTCCTAGCTCCCTAAATTCACCTTGTAGGACCTCATCCCTTTTTTTACCTATATCGTTGGTGCCAACATGCACCACGACAACTGGCTGTTCACCCTCCCCCTCCAGAATGTTCTGCAGCCGTTCAGTGACATCCCTGACCTTTGCACCAGGGAGGCAACATACCATCCTGGAGTCTCGTTTGCGGCCGCAGAAACGCCTATCTATTCCCCTGACAATTGAATCCCCTATTACTATTGCCCTTCCCCTCTTTTTTCCCCCCTCATGTGCTGCAGAGCCACCCATGGTGCCATGAACCTGGCTGCTGCTGCATTCCCCTGATGAGCCATCTCCCTCAACAGTATCCAAAATGGTATACCTGTTTAGGAGGGAGATGACCGCAGGGGACTCCTGCACTACCTGCCTACTGCTTTGCTGGCTATTGGCCACCCGTTCCCTTCTTGTCCTCCTACCTTTTGCCTGCGGTGTGACCAACTCACTGTACGTGCTATCCACGACTTTCTCCGCATCGTGGATGCTCCAGTATGAATCCAGCCGCAGTTCCAATCGTTCAATGCGGTCTGCCAGGAGCTGCAGCTGGACACACTTCCTGCAAACGTAGTCACCAGGGACACCGACCATCTCCCTGATCTCCCACATGTTGCAGGCCGAACAAACCATGGGGCCAATCTCTACTGCCATACCTTACTCCCAAATTACTAAAAAAAACACAAAAACTTATCCTTTAAACTTTACTACTAAATACTGAATCCCTAACTCCCAGAATCCCTCACTCCCAGAAGGCAGAAATGTAAAATAGTAAACCCGGGGTTGCACCCAATCAGCTGCTTCCTCGGGTCCTCTTCCACCAATCAGCGGCTTCCTCAAAAAAAACCCACTTCTCCAAATGGAACGTTATGGATTTCGGTAAGCCTCTGGAAAACAAGCCCCGCGCTCGATTTTTATCCTTACCGGTCGGGTGTCGCTCCTCCCCCTCCTTCACTTCCAACGGCTCCTGTGGGCCTCTGGAAAACAAGCCCCGCGCTCGATTTTTATCCTTACCGGTCGGGTGTCGCTCCTCCCCCTCCTTCACTTCCAACGGCTCCTGTGGGCCTCTGGAAAACAAGCCCCGCGCTCGATTTTTATCCTTACCGGTCGGGTGTCGCTCCTCCCCCTCCTTCACTTCCAACGGCTCCTGTGGGCCTCTGGAAAAACAAGCCCCGCGCTCGATTTTTATCCTTACCGGTCGGGTGTCGCTCCTCCCCCTCCTTCACTTCCAACGGCTCCTGTGGGCCTCTGGAAAAACAAGCCCCGCGCTCGATTTTTATCCTTACCGGTCGGGTGTCGCTCCTCCCCCTCCTTCACTTCCAACGGCTCCTGTGGGCCTCTCCAAATACAAATCAGAGTTGGACAGTCTCGCCTGTTCCATTAGAAGCTTGGCGCTGCGGAAGGCCCGTTCTGCAAGGCCGTTGCTCTGTGGGTACTCTGGGCTGCTGGTGAAATGCGCGAAATTCCACTTGTCGGCAAAACTTTTGAATTCTCGGCTGGTAAACTGCCTGCCGTTGTCAGTCTGCAGCCTGACAGGGGACCCAAAAGTGGAGAAGTGTTTCCGCAGCTTTCGGATCACCATCTCCAACGTGAGGGATGTCAGTAAATCCACTTCGAACCAGTTTAAGTACGAGTCGACCAGGACAAAGTAGTCGTTACCACGCCACTCGAAGATGTCGGCAGCCAACGAGGACCAGGCCAAGGCAAGGGCGGGCTGTTGCAGCAAGGGCTGTCGCTGCTGGTGTGGAGCAAGACTGTTGCACGTGGAGCAGGCAGAAACTCGGTCTCGGATATATTTGGCCATTCCAGGCCAGTAGAATTGGCACTGAGCGTGGGCGAGTGTTGCATCGACCCCAGGGTGTCCGCTATGGGCTGCGCAATAATAAAAGTCAAACAGGGAGGACAGGACTACAACTTTATGTCCCTTGACGATGACGTCATTCTGGAGCACCAGTTCGTCGTGGACCAGGAAGAAAGGCTGTGTTTCAGACGGCGCAGCAGAGCGCTTTGTTGGCCACCCTGCTTTAATCACAGAGGCAAGCCGCTGCAAAACTGGATCGGCAGCGGTGTGTTCGGCCAAAACCTGTAACTGCTTGGTGGGAATAAAGTTAACGCCCAGTACGAGCAAGTCCTCTGATTCGTAAGGGTGGCGAGCACAGGAGGTCCACGGGGCGCGCGATAGGGTGTCCGCAATGTGCATCTCGGTGCCCTACTTGTAGATGATGTCCTGGTTTATGGGAAGGACATTGCCGAGCACGACCTGAACCTCCGCCGCGTCCTGGATCGGGCGCGGAAGGCCAACCTGAAGCTGAATCCCACTTCTGACACCATGTAAATAAGCAATTCACAAACTCTTAAAGTGTGCAACATCTTTTAATGATAGCACAGGGTATTACACACATCCTCAAGCACTGGCTACATTCTTCTACTGAACTGTACCCAGGAAGGGGAAGGCGTTATGATTGATGTTAACTAGGTGGGTTTAATGGTACTGAGGTAACTATGTTATTGGTTGCATATATAAACCATCTACAATTACCATCAAGCCGTCCACAGTGTACAGATACAGGATAAAGCATATAATACTTTACTTGCCTGAGAAGATTTTGGTTTGCTCATTCTTACAAACTACACCATGAACTACAAATTGTTTTGGTTGCACTAAGGACTGGGCTTTTGGCAATAATATTGGGGTTTTGAATTTATTGATTTTTATTTTTGTTTATTATGTTATCGACAACAAGCCTATTCTGTAAGAAAGTAAGAATTTCACTGTTCCATTTTCATTACAGATGACAATTAAACGCTCTTGACATAACTGTGCCTAGCTAGTTCATTTTAACTTTCTGGCTGAGAGCTTGATCTTGGATGCTGGCTAACTGATCGCCACTAGGAAGTGTGCAAGAGCCAGCAAGAGTGATTGATTGTCTTCTGGTTGTTTAAGAAAGAACTGCAGATGCTGGAATAATTGAAGGTAGACAGAAATGCTGGAGAAACTCAGCGGGTGAGGCAGCATCTATGGAGCAAAGGAATAGGTGACGTTTCGGGTCGAGACCCTTCTTCAGACTGATGTGGGGGTGGGGGGGGGCGGAAAAAAGAAAGGAAGAGGTGGAGACAGTAGGCTGTGGGAGAGCTGGGAAGGGGAGGGGAAGGAGGGAGAAAGCAAGGACTACCTGAAATTGGAGAAGTCAATGTTCATACCGCTGGGGTGTAAACTACCCAAGCAAAATATGAGGTGCTGCTCCTGCAATTTGTGGTGGGATTCACTCTGGCCATGGAGGAGACCCAGGACAGAAAGGTCGGATTTGGAATGGGAGGGGGAGTTGAAGTGCTGAGCCACCGGGAGATCGTCTGGTTGTATGTTCTGTGGGGAGATCCATGAGTGGTTTGGTTTGATGAGTAACATTTGGTATTATGAATCTCTGGGGGAGAAAAGTCAAGCCTAAGATTTATCTAAGCTGCTCCTTAACCTTTGCAGTCTTTTAAAAATCCTGGATACTGTTCATGGTGAGCAAACTTTGTATCTCTACAATGGGACCAGCAGAGTAAAATAAGTTGAATGCATCAGGCCAGCCATTTGTGTTTTGATTATATGTTAAGTTTAGTTTAGAGACACAGCATGGAAACGGGGCCTTCAACCCATCAAGACTGGTGCGACCGTCGATCACCTGTTCATATTAGTTCTATGTTATCCTATCTTTTCATCCACTCTCTACACACCAGGGGCAATTTTACAGAGGTTAATTAATCTACAAATCTGCACATCGTTGTGTTGTATGATCTTATGATATGATAAGCAATTTGAATAACTAGAATAAATGACCAAGTAGAAAATTGTTTGCTAACAGATCGGTTTTGTCAATGTGTGTGTTTTCCCTCGTGGGTGAATGCAAAGAGCAGGGGAGTCATCCTCTCGTAAATTCAGGAAATGTTTAACTACTGATCAAGGAGGGGGGAGGGGTGAAGGAGGAGAGGAGTGACAGCAAAGTGATGCTGCTGACAGTGAGGTCGTATCTGTAACACCTGCATTCCAGGTTCAACTCTGGCCGCTGCTGCTGTTTGTGTGGAGGCGGCGGGCTCTCCGTATTACAGCTTAGGCTTCCCCAAGTGTCCCAATTTCCTCCCTTGTCCCAAACGTTAGGTAAATAAACTACTCTAAATTAGCCGTGGTCTAATATCCCAGGGGGGTGTTAATTGGCAAGTTTGAGAGAACAGACTACAGGGAAATAAGTAGGTTGATGGCACTGCTCTGAGAACTGGCTTCCATTCAATGATCTTCCATGTAGTAAAGAAATACAATTTAAAATGATTTGTGAAGGATACTTAGCCTAACATTTGTGGGAGCTTGCTGATTAGAAATTGGCTACTGCTTTCTCTCATTATAGCAAAGATGATACTTGAAATATCATTAGCTGTAAGGTGTTTTGTTATACATCTGGGTTGTGAGAGCCACGACAGAAAGCTATTCTAACCTGATAAAAGAATTAGAAGGAGGTTTATTTTATTATTTTATATTTTCTGTGTGTTATTGCGTTTGTGGGTCGGTTAAGCCAAAGCAAATAATAATTTCATTGTTCTGTTGTCGGTACATATGACAATGAAACACTCTGGACTTCCTTGATATTTTTACTTGATTATGCTGGTTTTGTAGTTCTTTTCTTTGATGTTTAGATCCCCATACACTAGCACTATCCTGCACACTAGGGACAATATACAATTTTTACCAAAGCTAATTAACCTACAAACCTGCATTTCATTGGAACGTAGGAGGAAACTGGAGCACCTAGAGAAAATCCACACAATCACAGGGAGAACATACAAACTGTACAGACAGCACCCATCATCAGGATCAAACCTGCATTGTAAGGCAGCAGCTCCACCGCTGTGCCACTGTGCTGCCTTGTGTTGATGAAACCAGCACAAAAGATGCTGCAGGAACGAACTGCTGATGCTGGTTTAAATTGAAGGTGGACACAAAATGCTGGAGTAACTAAGCGGGTCAGGCACCATCTCAGGAGAGAAGGAATGGGTGACGTTTCGGGTCAAGCCCTTCTTCAGACAAAAGATGCTGCATTTGGCAAGAGCTATATGGCTGATTTGGGTCTGATTCACCAATCATGTTTGAACAGAAATAATACATTTTACTTCGGAGTCGCGTGAGTGACTACGTGAAGAAGCCCCGCCTGGCGCATGATCGGCATTACGTCGACGCTGACGGCAGAGGAAGAGCTGCAGAGCGCAGCTCCACCAGCGGTAAGGAGCAGGCCCACAGGTAAGTACATTGAATTACTTACAGGGCGTGTTTAAACTCCGTGCCGCTGGTGTGCAGAGCCAGCAGGAGTTAAAAGGAAAAAAAAGAAAAATACTCCGGGTGGAAAACGGAGGTTAAGATGCATCCCTGGTAAAAGCTCAGCGATCGGGACGGCAGATTAGTGCGGAGCCGGTTCCGATACCGGTGGCTGTTGAAATTAACCGTTAGGGAGACTTTAGTCGCTCCACAAAATGTAGCCATGGGAAAATACTCCAGTGGGGAGGAATATTAAGAAGTCTGAGAGGCCATGGTTTTAAATGTTTCTAATAAGAAAAGGCCTCCAGACAAGAAAGCTTTATGGCTCAAAATAAATTAAATGGAGAAATGCTCTAGATTAAAAATTTCAACCAAAAGGGTTTAAAAGACCCAGAATATCCCCAAAACAGACCCTGAGGGGTTTCCATATACAAATATATGGTGTTTTTACCAATGTGGGAATAGCTACCTCAGATTGGTCTGGAGGTAGTCTCCTTGAGCAAAATCTCAGGAGTACCAGGGCAGTAAAAGAAAAGGAAAAACTGACCCTGAAAGTGATGGCTGGTCATTAGTACCCACCACAGCACAAATATAAATACAGGTGTACTAAGTACGATACCTGAATGAAGGGGTGAGGCCATGGAAGGTAACCATGGTGGCCAACATTAATTGGTTTCTCACCAGCTTCATAAGGCTGTTATGGTTGAAACAGCAGATTTATAGATAAAACATTTGTGTTTTACTAAGGTGCCAACAGTGAATCCGATTTAGGTACTCATGTCTTCAATTATATGGAGGCACAAGGGAATACAATTTCAAAGAAATTCAAGTTGGTGCGTGGCATCACTGCTTGTGCGAAGCAAGTGAAAGATTGTGCAATGACCAAAAGTTTAAAAAAAAAGACAAGTTGGCATTGCTTTGGAGCTCATATGTTGAGCTCAATGGTATAAGAAATAATTGCTATTGGGACCATTTTGCACTTTAGATTTGCAGGTCAATACAGATCAAGCTATGTTTAAACTCCTGATTATTTATGGAGTAAACCTGCCTAAAAAACAAATCAAAGACATTGATAACAAGAAAAGACTATTGGTCATTAAACTTTGGCAACATTGTGGTCCAATGTAAAGATTTGATATTGGATCAAACAGAGGCAGGAGTATGGTAAGAAAATATTTTATCCAGCACAGCCTTTTGTTAACCCATATGGTTGGGGAGAGAAGGCCTTCATGTGCATTTGAAGAGGTGCAAAAACTTGTTACAGAGGAAGTTGATGAAGTCTCCAATTGTGGGAGATTACAGGTGTGTTATGATAAATGATATTGCATAACAACTGATCGGTTTATTTTACTGTGTAAGGATCTACCAAAAAAAAAAAAAAAAATTGTAGAAAGAGTTGATCCACCTGTACAGAACAAACCTAAATCTTATTTTAGGTTTGCACCTGAAATATCTCAAATAAAGAAGAGGTAAGAAAATTTGTATCAAATAATTTCGCCAGGAAGAAGGAAGATGTGGTTGTAAAGCCATGCTAGACATCACTTTAAATACACTTGTACAGTGTAAAACATTTGTTTTTAAATGGACATCTTCAACACTGTAAGATAGTTGTTATCAACTAGTTGTTACTATAAGACTTGAAGGATGGTATATTTTAGTACCAATTTATTATCATGTTCACAGGTACTTGAAATTAATTAGATGGGTCAGCTGTTGCAAGTTAGGGCATTATCTAATGGATTAAGCTCAGATTCTAGGATGTTCACACAATTATTGGAACCAGCACTTGCACTGATAAGAACACATGGTCATGGTTTATCTTGATCACATTTTAAATTGGCAATGTTGATCAGGAGTCAGCTGAAAATTAGTGCAGCAATTCAAGCCTGTTGAGAGGCAAGGGTCCTGACCCATCCAATAAGAACTAAGTTTTAGGCATTCCTAAACAAATTACTATTCCGGGTTTGTGAGTGATTCAGTACCATGTGGGGGAAAAAAATTTACCAAGAGACAAAGTGTCAATATTACAAATGTGTGTCATTGCTTTGTTGACAAACCTTATCCCTCCATCCGAGAAGGAGCTTAGGTAAGTTAGTAACAATATTCAGCAGTGGAGTTGGTCCACTGCATTACCAAAAAAAAAAGCTCCAAAAAAGGTAAAAACACAAACATTATAAGAGTGTGCAGGCCTTTTTTGACAGGCTTATGCAATTGCCAAAGGATGCTTTATCAGAATTACAGTGGTGGACAGAGAATGTTCCACAAGCTGCTTTTAAACATATTAGCTCAGCAGCCATTGCAAACTGAAGCAAGTATTCTCGGATGGTGGATAGCTTCTGTGGTTATTTGGGCTAAGATAAGTATAATATCTGTTCTTATCAGGTTAATATCTGATACGTCCCTTGTTTAGGGGACTACGGACAATAACATCAGGGAGTGGCAAATGGATTGTCCAAGAAAACTTATTTCTCCAAGCATTTGTATTAATTATTTGGAGTGTCAGGAGCTTTTATGGATTAAAAGCTTATTGTTCTACTATGAAAGATTTGCATGTCCAATCAGGTGGCATATATCAATCACATGGGTCAAGGAAGATCATTATCATGTGATTATCTGGGTAACCAGATGTGGCATTGGCGTACCTCTAAGAATATTTGAGTTCAGCTGTTTATCTCCAAGGGAGAGACAATGTTGTGGCAGACAACAAAATCACGGGGAAAAAAAAATGAAAGACAATATAGAATGGATGTGAAATCCACAAGTTTGGAAAAACATTGTCAGTGGTATGGATTACCTAACATTGATCTGTTTGTGTCTAGATTAAATCACTAATTGCCCAAATGTTTCTCGTGGGAGCCCAACCCAGGAGCAGTAGCGGTGGATGCATTATCTCTAAATTGGATGGGGAAAGATGTTCTTTTATGTTCCCCATTCTGTCTGATAGGGCAGTGTCTGATGAAAATGTAGCAGGACGCTGCCAGGGGCGTTTTGGTGGCCCAAACCGGACTCAGTCGTGGTTCTCATTGATGTTGAGAGTGATGATTGAACCAGTTATGATGATCCATAGCTGCAGTAATTTGTTGTTGTAGAAATTCATCCATGGCATGAAGATATGAATTTGTCTATCTGCAGGTTTGACCAGACCAGTATAAGAGTTTGACTGTCGGAGAGGTCTATGAATGTTATAACTGCACTTTGGAGAAATAGCATTAAAAAAACAATATTTTGTTTATATAAAGAAATTGGAAGTCTGGTAGACAGTCAAAGTTATTTGATCATACTACTAACATATCAGATATATTGGAGTTCCTTGCTGGACTGCATTTTCTCAGTATCTAAGTGATGGGGCCATTAATAGGGCTCATAGTGCTTTATCGTCCTATTTAGGACAAATTGCTGACCAAGAATCAATCGGGGCTCATCCGTTAATATCCCGATATGTGAAAGGAATATATATATAATCTATCCAAAGTTGAAATACAGAAGTTGGGAGGTCAGCATAGTCCTGACTTTGCTTAGGCAATGGGCTCCAATTCTATCACTGTTTCAAAAGTTAACATTGAAAGTAATATTGCTCATGACTTTAGTATCAGCATAAGAGTGCAAATGTTACATTAGATAATTGCATGTGGCTACAGATTACATTGTCTTATATGTTTATGACTTTACCAAACAAAGCAGACCAGGAGGAGCTAGAACCAAGGTAAAATTTAAGCATATCCTGTCGGCCAAAAACTGTGTGTGGTTAAGCATTGACACAATATGTTGAAGTAGGTAAGAGTCTCCGTGGTGCGGAGACAGCGCTACTTATTACACACAAAAACCACATAAAGTAACAGTACAAACTGATGGTTATAGATAGTTACATTCTAGATGGTTAAAACAGGTTTGAGACTCAGCAGGAGTCGACATTGAGATATGAAAAATCACTCCATTAGGGAGGTAGATACATCCACAGTAAAGGCACAGGATGGGCCGCTCGATCAATAATTAGAGGCCGTAGGAGGATGTAAAAGAAATTTTCAAAGTTACGAGGAACCAGTCATGGTGTCGGGGTTGGACACGCAGTGTTGGGTTCTCTGTGATTGTTGCTTTGTTTATATTATCAATTGATATCTTTGGTTATAAATTTTGCCTTTCGATAGAAGGGGTATTACTTTCATTCTTCTATAATGAAAAGGCTTATTACATGAACTGAAGCAACGGTTAAAAAATGTATTATTTACTCACTACTGTGTTGATTGAGCCAGAGTGTCGTATGGAATGAGTCTACGACAAAAAAACACAGAGCTACAAAATCTTTACGTAGTCACTCACGTGACTCCGAAGTAAAATAGTAAGATTAAATGAGAACTTACCAGTTCGAAGTTTGATCGTTATTTTAAGAGGGGTAACGATGAGGGATAACGTGCCCTCCACTCCCAACCCTCATAAAATAAATGATCATCTGGTAGTTCTAGTCTATGTTGAGTCTTACTATCTTACTCCGGCTATTGGTTCTGTGTTTTTCATGCCGCTGCTTTGAAGTATGCCGATCATGCGCCAGGCGGGGCTTCTTCACGTAATCCCTCATCGTTACTCCTCATAAAATAATGATCAAACTTCGAACTGGTAAGTTCTCATTTAATCTTACTATTATTTATAATACAATAATAAATAATACTTAAATTATAAATAAAAATAAAACCATACTGCACTGTTTCATATTGTAAGAGCAACATCGTGTCGCAGCTGCTAGACCTGCTGCCTCGCTGTGCCAAAGACCTGGGTCGATTCTGACCTCAGGTGCTGTCTGTGTGGAGTTTGCATGTTCTCCCTGTGACCATGTGAGTTTCCAACCACATCCCAAACACGTGGGTGCGTAGGCTAATTGGCCCTGGAAATTTCCCCTAGCATCTAGGAAGTGGATGCGAAAGTGGGATAACATAGAACAAGTGTGAACGGGTGGTCAGCCAAAGAAGGTAGTCGAGACAGGTACACTACGTAAAAGATATTTGGACTGGTGGATGGATACAAAAGATTAAAGGTCCAAATGTGGGCAAAAGGGGCTTGCTCAGATGGGGCATTTTGGTTGGTATGGACAAAGGGGCCAAAGGGCCTGTTCCCGTACTGTATGGCTGTATAACTCTATTTGAAAGTTGAGCTAATACCTCGTTCCATTTGTGCACGTTTTCCCAATGTCTCTTAATACCCAAGGTTTGCAAAAATACATATATTTCTCAAATGTATCAATTAACATGGGGTGAATTGTTTTCAAAACTCTCTCTTACTAGAATGGATGGAAGAAGAGATTTGAGATCTGTACACTTGATTATTGGCTTCATTCCACAATCAGTAGCAAGCGAGCAATACTCAAACAGTCTCGACCCAAAACATCACCTTTCCATATTCTCCAGAGATGCTATCTGACCTGTTGAGTTATTCCAGCACCTTGTGTTCTTTTGAGCAATACTCGGGGATTAGTACTGCTTTCTCCTGGGTACTTGACCTGTAGCTCTGGCACCATCTTGTTGAAATTAAACTGAAGGTGATTGGGAACACTTCAAGAAGTCTATGGAATTAATACTTGGGTTTTACGCTGTCATCTTGTATATGATTTATTTTTCTTCAACTTAGAAGCAGCGACAGAGTTGGCTGCCTTGGAGAAGCTGAAACGTCGAAATATCAGTAGAGTTTCTACCATTCCGAGAACTGTTGGTGAGCAACATAATAGCATTAAAATGTTACCTTAACTTGCACAAGATACTGTATATATTAAAACTCAAGGTCAACTGTTTTAATGGAACTTTAATGGAAACTGTACAATTTGTAAATGTGCTGATTTTGTTTTCAAATCCAGTATTTTGGAAAATTCTTTGGATGCGACATTGTTGGAAAGTTGAGCCACCACCTTTGGTAGCAGTTTACATGGCTAGCTTGGGACATCAAGAGTCAACCTTGTTGATGGGGGAGTGAATATTCGTGAACTCGATGATTTTTTACAACTTGAACAGCTCCCCTGTTCACAAAGCAATTCCAGCATTCCCTCCCCTCCCCAACCTGTTTTTCCTACCAGTTCAACTGTTCGCATCCTGGTATCCCTCTTGTTATCACACCTTCCCCAGCTAACAATGGACCATTCCTGAGATCATCTGTTGCCGGCCCTGGTTTGTTCTGGGCTTTTCTTGCTTCCAGTTTATCCCCCCCCCCCATCCTATCTACACGTTCGGTCTAAAGAAGGGTTCCAACCCAAAACGTCACCTATTCCTTTTCTCCAGATATGCTCCAGACATGCCCAAAGACATACAGGCTTGTAGGTTAATGGGCCACAGTAAAGTTGCCCCTCGCCTGCAGTGTGATGGGAAAGTGGGATGATATCGAACTAGTGTGAATGGGAGATTGTTGATGGTGTGGACTCTGGGTTGAAGGGCCTGTTTCCATGCTGTATCTTTCAATTCAATTCAAATACGTGTAAGTATTCGAACAAGCAACAAACATGAACTGGCACATTATGAGTTTAAAATATCTGAATCGGAACAAGTGGATTGTATTAAAAAGGGGAAAAAACTAATTAATTTGTATATAGAATAAGGAAGTGCAGATGCTGGTTTACAAAAACAAAAAAAAGTCCCAACCTGAAACATCACGCATGCATTTTCACCAGAGACGCTGCCTGACCAGATGTATTTATATAACGCTGTTCATTAATTTAAGAAGTCTCTTCAGGGATGTAATGCTGAGGCTTTATAAGGTACTGGTCAGACCGCATTTGGTGTATTGTGAGCAGTTTTGGACCACATATTTGAAGAAGGATGTGCTGGCATTGGAGAGGGTCCAGAAGAGGTTTATGCGAATTATCACTGGAATGATTGGGTTAACATATGATGAGTGTTTGATGGCACTGGTTTTGTACTTGCTGGAGTTTAGAAAGATGAGGGGGAGCCTCATTGAGACTTACCAAATAGTGAAAGGCCTGGAAAGAGTGCATGTTGAGAGGATGTTTCCACTTGTTATGGGAGAATCTAGGACCAAAAGGCAGAATAAAAGGACATACTTTTAAGAAAGGAGATAAGGTAGAAATTCTTTAGTCAGCGGCAGGTGAAAAAGTGGAATTCATTACCACCATCAGCTGTGGAGGCCATGTCATTGGGTATTTTTAAGGCGCAGATTGACAGATTCTTCATTAGTATAGGCACCAGGTGTTATGGGGTGAAGGCAGGAGAATGGGATTGAGAGGGAAAAATTGATCAGCCATGATTGAATGACGGGTTAGACTTGATGGGCCGAAGGGCTTAATTCTGCTTCGATAACTTGACTGTAATTTTGAATTTCATCACTGTTGTGGTTTGGAACACAGCTACCAGTTGACCCACAGCAAATGCTCAAAAGTGGAATGTGTCTTGTTGCAGGGGGTACGTTGTCTCAGGAGGAAGTGAGAAGAAAACAGCAGCTGGCCTTCGATCAAGCTAGAGAAATGCAGGTAAAAACAATGTGTATACACATCACAGAAAATTAATCTTGCATTTGTTGATGATTTGGCAGTGTTGGTTTGAGTGATTGAAAGATACAGCATGGAAAACACCCTTTGCCCCACCGGGTCCACACTGACCATCTATCAACAGTTCACATTAGTTCTGTGTTATTTGTGTGTGGCACAGTGGCGCAGCGGCAGAGTTGCTGCCTTCCAACGCCGGAGACCCGTGTTCAATCTTGAGTATCGGTTCTGTCTACAAAGTTTGTACGTTCTCCCTGTGACTGCGTGGGTTTCGCCAGGTTCTACGGTTCCCTCCCACTTTCCAAAGACATGCAGGTTTGTAGGCTTTTGTAACTTGCCTAGTTGGCTTCTGTAAATTCTAATTGGCTTCTGTAAATTGTCCTAAGTGTGTAGGATAAAACTAGTGTACAGGCAATCTCTGGTTGGCGCAGACTTGGTGGGCCGAGGGCCTGTTTCCACGCTCTATCTCTAAGCTAAACTAAACTATCTCTTAAAACTAAAAGCTAAAAATCTCAAGCCCCATTGATTACCCACTTTTTCACTTGTTCCCTTTTGGCCAAAAATCCATAAATCTCTGCCTTTGATATAACATCACTGAGCATCCACAGCTCCCCACAATAGACGATCTCCACTTTCTGAGTGAAGAAATGTATTTTCATCCCAAGGTAGAGGAGGGGGGGGGGGTTCTGTTTAGATGGCAGAGAATGCAGCCTGGATTTTGGCTGGAGAGGAAACACCAAGGCAATTATTAGCAGTTTCTCTGGTATTTTGGCACAGATTATTGGCAGGGAAACACTGCTGCCTTGCACCATCTGGTGGGACTGAATGATACAAGGGGATCTGTTATTTACTTCAAACACTGATCCAAGTCACTTGTTGGACAAGGGGAGGGGGGGAACGGGACCTCGTTCAGGAACTCTAACCCAAGAACAATCTCAGCATGTTCTGGGAGACTCTTTCTTGTTAGTTCAATTGGTGTGGATCAAAACGTGTAGAAAAGTGAAGGATTAAAATTGACTGGTTGGGTTCCTACCCAAAACGTTGCCTGTCCATTCCCTCCACTGTTGCTGCCTGACCTGCTGAGTTCCTCCAGCACTTTCTGCTTCACTCTACTTCTTTCATAGGAACCCAACCTGAGAGAGAGCCGTGGCAGAGTACATCATTCAAAGAATCTTACAACTTTTTTTTGAAAAGCTATTTTAAAAGCTTTTTGAAATCGCAGTCAACACCTCTGATCAACTTTATAGCATTAATGTTATTCAGTGACATTTGTGCTTTACCAGCATGGTGATCGATTGTTATATGCTGCCAAGTTTGTATCTAGCAATACTGTACAGTGACACATCTGTGCCTAGATGTACCATATCTCACTGTACAATAACAGGACTGTGCCCAACAGTGGAGCATCCTTGACTTCAAAGCTAGATATACCCCTGGGTCTAAACGCAGTGTCAGAAGATCTCCAATCAAGAAAGTCTGAAGAAGGGTCCCAGCCTGAAACATTGCCTTTCCATGTTCTACTGGGATGCTGCCTGACCCGCTGAGCTACTCTATCACTCTGTGTCTTCTTTTGTAAACCAGTATCTGTATTTCCTTATTTCTTCATAGTTTATTAATTAGTTGCTCACAGGGAGAGCATACAAACCCCACCCGGATAGCACCCGTAATCAGGGATCAAACCCGGGTCTCTGGCGTTGTGAGGCAAAGAAATCGGCTTGCGGCCGTTGCCTCAAGTTGCAGTAATTTTCAATCCCTTCCATTCCAGGATGTGTGCCTCGTTGGTAAATCCAGCATTAATTCTCCACCTTTAAGCACCATTGAACTGAGTGGGACGCTGAGCCATTTTGTCTCATTAATATGTATCCTGACCCTGGGCAGGTACATGCATTTCCTCACCTGAAGCAAATGTTTATAAATCAGATGGATTTCACAATCATCATTAATGATTTTCAGTTTTTAATTCTTAATTATTCCATTAACTAGCTTGAATTTCCTCTGCTTGAAAGGCTGTCATTTAATCTCTGTGTTACTGGCTTCTGAATTACTGGACTGGTAACATTCCAACTGTCCCCTGTACCTTGTGAAATGGATTGTGTATCACACATGAAACACTTCACGCACACGCTTGGAACAGAAACTATTTGTGTGGTTTAAAAAAAACAGTTTTAATACTATCAGGATAAAGGGTCCTGGCCTGAAACATTGCCTGTCTGTTCCCTCCACAGTTTCTGCATGATCCGCTGAGTTACTCCATTTTTCAGTATCTGGAGTTAAGGTTGAGCTAGCTGTTTTGTTTACTGTACTCTATTCTTTGTTTCAGTTATCATCAAAAAATTTTGATCGCTGTGTATAAAGATTTTCTCTCATTCAGCAGTGATGCAGGCCAGAGGATACCAGCTGAAAATTGGCACCAAATGTTTTTATTGTTTCTAATACACTGAGTTGGTTAAAGTCTTATCTTAAAATCTACTTGTGTTTCATATAGTTCACTTGTCTGTTGATGTTTGAGAGTCACTGTTTTATTGCCTAAACTGCAATCAATTTCCACATGTACAAGACATTTAGACAGGCACATGGATAGGAAGGGTTTGGACAGCTATAGGATAAAGATGGGCAAATAGAACCAGCTTGTTTGGCATGGATGAGTGTGCAAAGGCTCTGTGTCTCTGTAGATAAATAAGCAGGAGTATGGAGATGGGTTGTATGTTAGATGGATACATTCTTCTCATAGGACGCACTCTAATGGTAAATCAAAAGAAAAACACCTTGAGTAAGAGTTTAAAGTTGCGGTTGCATCCAAAGTATTTTAAGTAGGGGATGTGATGGCTGTGGAATTTCTCATTTGCCAGATTGACTCCTGGCATAATGTTGCTAATGCCATGGTGTTGCTAATGCCTGAAATTATCATGAAGATAGACACAAAGTGCTGGAGTGACTCAGCGGGTCAGGCAGCATTTATGGAGAAAAGGAATAGGTGATGTTTCGGGTCGGAAACCTCCAGGCCCGAAAGGTCACTTGTTCCTTTATTCCATAGATGCTGTCTGACCTGCTGAGTTACTCCAGCATTTTGAGTCCATTTTCAGTATCTGCAGTTCTTTCCTACACCTGAAATTATCTTGTTTTCCACAGGCTCAATGGAGTAGGCAGCAAAATCTGGAAAACCAGCCATGAACTGAACCAGTGGATAAGCATTGCTACAGCTGGAAGATAACCTGCTGCATGGGAGTAAAGTCTCCAAAATGGTCAAAAATAAAGCCTCAACCATTGTCGTTTCTCAGGGTAATATATATAAGTTTTTTAACCACGATTCAACGTCTCTGTGTTTGCCCTTTCCTCTCTCGTTGAGTTTCGGAAGAAGGAAAATGGAGACACAAGGAACTGCAGATGCTGGAATCCTGAGCAAATTACAAAGTGCTGGAAGAACTCAACAGGTCAGACGGCACCTGCGGAGGGAATGGACAGATGATTTTCCGAGTCAGGATCCATTCTTAAGACCTCTCGGCTCCGACCCAAAATGTTGTCTCTTGATTCCCTCCACAGATGCTGCCTGACCTGCTGAGTTCCTCCATCGCATTTTACTTTGGGGTAAAGACAATATAGTATTTGTTTCAAACATTGGGAAGCAAAATATGTCTTGTTGTACTGTCTTAAGGGGTTGGACAGGCTAGATGCAGGAAGATTGTTCCCGATGTTGGGGAAGTCCAGGACAAGGGGTCACAGCTTAAGGATAAGGGGGAAATCCTTTAAGACCGAGATGAGAAAGACTTTCTTCACACAGAGAGTGGTGAGTCTCTGGAACTCTCTGTCACAGAGGGTAGTTGAGGCCAGTTCATTGGCTATATTTAAGAGTGAGTTGGATGTGGCCCTTGTGGCTAAGGGGATCAGAGGGTATGGAGAGAAGGCAGGTACGGGATACTGAGTTGGATGATCAGCCATGATCATATTGAATGGCGGTGCAGGCTCGAAGGGCTGAATGGCCTACTCCTGCACCTAATTTCTATGTTTCTATGTTTCTACTCAACAGTCTATGTACTTCTGTTTAATGATGCTAGAAGGACATTGTATTAATCTGAAATGCCGATGACATTATGTTTAAGAAACAATTAGACAAATGCGTGGATAGGACTGGTTTAGAGGGATATATGGGCCAAGTGTAGATGGGGCTTGTTGGTTGGAAAGTTGGGCCAAAGGGCCTGTTTCCCCACTGCATGACTCTATGACTCCAAATAGATTCCTTTGCAAGAATTTTTCATGTTTTTTTTAAATGTTTGTGCGTCACTAATAGCTACCTTGAGTGGTATATCTAGACAAGTAGACTAAACATCATGTAAGTATTATGCACAGACCATGTTAAATCATTTTAGCAATGCAACTTCAAAATTTTACACTGACTCACAACAGCCCTCGACTAAAATCATATGTAACCAGTGAAAAATATCTAATTATCCAGCATATTCTCTGGGTATTTTGGTTTTTTTTTGGCCTTTGTTCAATGCTGCTGATATATGGTATGGTATTGGTTTACTATAGGCACGTGTAGCGAGATACAGTGAGCTTTTGCTTGCAAGCTCATTCCCTCTTCTCCCCTCTCCAATCAGGCAAGAGGTACAGAAGTTTGAAATTGCATTCCTCCAGATTCAGGGACAGTTTCTTCCTAGCTGTTATAAGGCAACTGAACGGTACTCTCACAAGCTAGAGTGAAGTCTTGACCTCCCATCTACCTTATTGGAGACCTTTGAACTATCTTTAATGGGACATTATTGGACTATAACGACATTTCTTGCACTTTCTGTTGTGCCCTTTATTCTTTATCTGTGCACTATGGATGGCTTGATTATATTCGTGCATAGTCTTTTTCACTTGATAGCATGTGAATAAAAGGTTTTCACTGTACCTCGGTACATTTGGCAATAATAAACTAAACTATCCAATCAAATCAGGTAATACTATATATTAATTTAGGGCAGCACAGTGGTGCAGCTGATGGCATTGCTGCCTCTCAGCGTCAAAGACTCTGGTTCAATCCTGACTTTGGGTGCTGTCTATATGGGGTTTGTACATTCTCCCTGCAACCTTTCCTGGTTTTCCTCCCACATCCCAAACATGCGCAGGTTTGTAGGTTAATTGGCCTCTGTAAATTGCTTCAAGCATGTAGGGAGTGGATGCGAAAGTGGGATAAAATTAGAGTGAACGGGTGATTGTTGGTCGACGTGGACTTGGTAGGCTGACAGACCTGTTTCTATGCTGTATCGTTAAACTTTAAACTAAACTAAAATACATCTTTGCACAGGTCACTCCTTGTAGATGCAAGGAACTGTAGATGCTGGAATCTTGAGCAAAACAAAAAGTACTGGAGGAACTCAGTAGGTCAGGCAGCATCTGTGAATGAATGGACAGGCTATGCTTTGGGTTGGGTCCTCCTTCAGACCACTCATTGTATTTGTCTACTGACACTTGGTACTTTATAACTTCAGTGGAACCCTAATGTCGAAAGATAAAAATAATTTACTGTTACTTCCCCACATACTTTAGGGGGTCACACCCAAAGATAAATGTCTCTTCCCTATGTTTTTGTATGACGCGTGAAGAAATGCACTCTGTCAAATGTACTCTTAGAAATCCTGGTCGTAAGTGCCTAGAATGTGATTTTAACAAAGTTATTTGTCAGTAACATCATCGAGTGCAATGACCGTTTAATATTATGCTCGATTACCCTTCAATGCTATCATTGGATTTATTTAGATTGCTTTTGCAGTGATATTTCAAGTGATATTTACGGTTACACTGTCCATTAACCATTAATTTTCCACACACCTATTGAAAATAAAGATCCTCAATTTAGTTCATGCTGCAAATGTTCTAAGAAACCTTAATAACGTTGTGGTGAACCTTGAGCAGCTTTTGGGAGAATTTACTATAACAGCGCTGGAAGCAGACCTTGTTTCCACAGCTTTATATAGAATAGAATTTTCTATTTTAATTGCATCTTCATTTCAAATCTAATCGATTTCCTGATTTGCATTTTGATTCATCTTACATAGAATGTAGAAAATGACAGCACAAGAGAACACCCTTCAGTTCACAAGGTCTACACTGAACATAATGCCAAGATAAACTAAACTGACCGTATCTTTGCATTCCCTGCACACCCAGTTATTCATCTAAAAGCCTTCTAAACACCATCACCCTCAGCAGAACGTTCTAGGCACTCTGTGTACAAATCAAACTTGCCCCACACATCTCTTTTAAACTTTAATGTAATAAGGAAGTGTGGATACTGGCCTGAAGAAAGGTCCCGACCCAAAATGTTGCCTGTCCAGAAACGCTGTCTGACCTGCTGAGTTACTGCAGCATTTTTGATAAATATCAGAATAATATATAATTCCATGCAAATAGCATTTGCCTAAAAAGACTATTTCAGGGCTGCCAACATTGGGAGAGAGTTGTGAGTGAGAAATTGCGAGAGACCAAGCTCGAGGGAGCGCAGCGACCGAGGGTTGGGGGGGGGTTGGGAGGAGGGTGTGTCCCCCCTTCCCATTGGTATGGAGCTTTTGCATTTTTCAGCTTGAAATTGTGCAATCTGGTGCATACTATAGCGAATCTTTTAATTTACACTTGAATGCAATATTTATGCTTTAAATTGGGTTAGCTATGAATAAGGTTAGGCTAAATTACATTCCTTTTTTTGTTAATTACATTCCACAGTAGAGTCTGGCTCTGACCAACACATGCAGCACATGAATGATCTTAGTATATTCATTTATGGAAATCAGATTATAATCAAACACTTGGCCCATGTTGACCAACCTGGTACTACTCATGACCCTGACTCCAGTTGCATACCTTCTCTCAGTCCTGACCCGAGTCCAGCCTTACACCTGGCCACCTATTCTGCCCTGTTCATAACTGCTTAGGTTCCTAGTGCTGAACACTCCCATTATCCCAGCTTTGACAGCATACCTAGTACTATTCCAGACCTTGACTCTGGATGCACACTTGGCCTTGCTCCTAGCCCCTCTGCACTGCCAATATATCTGGCCCACGCATAAAGCCCCATATCTGACCCCCTGGACAACCTATTACGTTGAAGTCCACAGGTGCTTATCTAATGCGGTAATCTTTTATGGGGCACTTCATGGACCAAATTTTGTATAACAATTTGCTACATCCATTGGCTTCCTTGTTATCTAACATGCTAGTTACTTTGTCAAAGAAGTCATCAATTGGTTGAACACAATTTCTCATCCATAGAATTATACTCACTCAGCTGTATAAGTATTCTGTTAACATTTCCTTAATTTTCCTAACAAGGGGGTCATTTTGGTAGCAAAAAGAGGAAGGCAGATTAGAATCATAGGTGCAGGAGTAGGCCATTCGGCCCTTCGAGCCTGCACCGCCATTCAATATGATCATGGCTGATCATCCAACTCGGTATCCCGTACCTGCCTTCTCTCCATACCCCCTGATCCCTTCAGCCACAAGGGCCACATCTAACTCCCTCTTAAATATAGCCAATGAACTGGCCTCAACTACCTTCTGTGGCAGAGAATTCCAGACTCACCACTCTCTGTGTGAAAAAAGATCTTCTCATCTCGGTCCTAAAAGACTTCCCCCTTATCCTTAAACTGTGACCCCTTGTTCTGGAGTTCCCCAACATCGGGAACAGTCTTCCTGCATCTAGCCTGTCCAACCCCTTAAGAAATTTGTAAGCCTCTATAAGATCCCTCCTCAATCTCCTATATTCCAGCGAGTACAAGCTGAGTTATCCAGTCTTTCTCCATATGGAAGTCCTGCCATCCCAGGAATCAGTCTGGTGAACCTTCTGTGTACTCCCTCTATAGCAAGAATGTCTTTCCTCAGATTAGGAGACCAAAACTGTACACAATACTCCAGGTGTGGCCTCACTAAGACCCTGTACAACTGCAGTAGAACCTCCCTGCTCTTGTACTCAAATCCTTTTGCTATGAATGCCAACATACCATTCGCTTTCTTCACAGCCTGCTGCACCTGCATGCCTACTTTCAATGACTGGTGTACCATGACACCCAGGTCTCGTTACTATCTAAATGGCGTCAAGTTGGGAAAAGGGGAAGTACAACGGGATCAGGGGGTGAAAATAAGCATGCAGGTACAGCAGGCAGTGAAGAAAGCAAATGGCATGTTGACCTTTATAACAAGAGGAATTGAATATAGGAGCAAAGAGGTCTTCTGCAGTTGTACAGAACCCTAGTGGGACCACACCCGGAGTATTGTGTGCAGTTTAGGTCCCCTAATTTGAGGAAGGACATTCTTGCTATTGAGCGAGTGCAGCGTATGTTTTCAAGGTTAATTCCCGGGATGGCAGGACTGTCATGTGCTGAGAGAATGGAGCGGCTGGGCTTGTGCACTCTGGAGTTTAGAAGGATGAGAGGATATCTCATTGAAACACAAGATTGTTAAGGGCTTGGACATACTAGAGGCAGGAAACGTGTTCCCAATGTTGGAGTCCAGAACCAGGGGCCACATTTTAAGAATAAGGAGTAAGCCATTTAGAGCGGAGACGAGGAAACACTTTTTCTCACAGAGAGTGGTGAGTCTGTGGAATTCTCTGCCTCAGAGGGTGGTGGAGGCAGATTCTCTGGATGCTTTCAAGAGAGAGCTAGATAGGGCTCTTAAAAATAGCGGAGTCAGGGGATATGGGGAGAAGGCAGGAACGGGGTACTGATTGTTAATGATCAGCCATGATCACATTGAATGGCGGTGCTGGCTCGAGGGGCCAAATGGCCTGCTTCTGCACCTATTGTCTATTTTCACCCCCAATATTTTCAGTATTTTGCTGTCTTCCTCATAGCTGGGACTTTTCCGAAATGCAAAGTCCAATACTATATATTTAAGCAATATTATTCTATTAAATATGATCTTGAGAGTACTTAATATTTTCTGTGGTATTCATAACACAACAATGATAAAAGATCTTTGTTTTGATTGCACCTACCAACATGCATACATTATTATATTACAGTTAATATGTACCGAGGCCAAATTTTTGTTCCAATGCTCCCCATTCCCAATTACTTTTACATTGAAGTGATTGAAATCCGTGAAGTTTAAATGGCATCAGAAAAATAAAACCTCTGGAATGGGTGATATTCATTACGTGGTTGGTTGGAGTTAGTATCAGCACAATTACTAAATTAAACTTTGAATCTTCAGATGTTCTGGTTCAAGCTAAAACTAAAGGCAAATGATAACACCTCCACAGATTCCACTGCAAGTATATCTGTCACTCCTTTAAAATATGTCCCTTCTTTTAACAACCCTTCTTAAACATCACATCTGAATCAGTTTCCATCTGATTACACTCCTTGAGGATGTTCATCTACGTGTTCAATTAATAAAACAACGAGATTGGGGACATTTCTATTCAACCTGTCAAAGGAATTTGGGGTTAGAAATAGTCAGTGAGGTAAAGAAACATAATAGTTGAGTGGCAAATGACAATAGTGCTACCTTCCCAATATTTAACTGAAGGAAATAATGAGTTATCGGGGCTGTATGTTGTGACAGACAGCCTGACACCTTGCATGTAATTTTAATATTACACTTATCCCATCCCCCTGGATATTCCAGATTAATAAAATAAGGTTTTGTCAACTAATTACATCAGGCGAATTAAAAATCAATAACATTAGCCAACTCTGAAACATGAAGAGCTGAGCATTGGGATCCAGACATCACGGACAACTGGCCTCAGTTTCCCACTCACATCTGGCAGGGTTCTCTGTCTGAACATAGAAACTAGGTGCAGGAGCAGGCCATTCGGCCCTTCGAGACTGCACCGCCATTCAATATGATCATGGCTAATCATCCAACTCAATATCCTGTACCTGCCTTCTCTCCATACCCCCTGATCCCTTCAACCACAATGGCCGCATCCAACTCCCTCTTAAATATGGCCAACGAACTGGCCTCAACTACCTTCTGTGGCAGAGAATTCCACAGATTCACCACTCTCTGTGTGAAAAACGATTTTCTCATCTCGGTCCTAAAAGACTTCCCCCTTATCCTTAAACTGTGACCCCTTGTCCTGGACTTCCCCAACATCGGGAACAATCTTCCCGCATCTAGCCTGTCCAACCCCTTAAGAATTTTGTAAGTCTCTATGAGATCACCCCTCGATCTTCTAAATTCCAGCGAGTACAAGCCGAGTCTATCCAGTCTTTCTTCATATGGAAGTCGTGCCATCCCAAGAATCAGTCTGGTGAACCTTCTCTGTACTCCCTCTATGGCAAGAATGTCTTTCCTCTGATTAGGAGACCAAAACTGTACGCAATACTCCAGGTGTGGCCTCACCAAGACCCTGTACAACTGCAGTAGAACCTCCCTGCTCTTGTACTCAAATCCTTTTGCTATGAATGCCAACATACCATTCGCTTTCTTCACAGCCTGCTGCACCTGCATGCCTATTTTCAATGACTGGTGTACCATGACACCCAGGTCTCACTGCATCTCCCCTTTTCCTAATCGGTCACCATTCAAATAATAGTCTAACCTTCCTGTTTTTGCCACCTAAGTGGATAACCTCACATTATCCACATTATACTGCATCTGCCATGCATTTGCCCACTCACCCAGTCTATCCAAGTCATCCTGCAGCCTCCTAGCATCCTCCTCACAGCTAACACTGCCCCCCAGCTTCGTGTCATCCGCAAACTTCGAGATGTTGCATTTAATTCCCTCGTCCAAATCATTAATGTATATTGTAAATAGCTGGGGTCCCAGCACTGAGCCTTGCGGCACCCCACGAGTCACTGCCTGCCATCCTGAAAAGGACCCGTTCACTCCTACTCTTTGCTTCCTGTCTGCCAGCCAGTTCTCTATCCACATCAATACTGAACCGCCAATACCGTGTGCTTTAAGTTTGTATACCAATCTCGTGTGTGGGACCTTGTCGAAAGCCTTCTGAAAGTCCAGATATAACACATCCACTGCTTCTCCCTTATCCACTCTACTAGTTACATCCCCAAAAAATTCAATAAGATTCGTCAGACATGATTTACCCTTCGTAAATCCATGCTGACTTTGTCCAATGATTTCACCACTTTCCAAATGCGCTGCTATCCCATCTTTAATAATTGACTCTAGCAGTTTCCCCACTACCGATGTTAGACTAACTGGTCTGTAATTCCACGTTTTCTCTCTCCCTCCCTTTTTAAAAAGTGGGGTTACATTAGCTACCCTCCAATCCTCAGGAACTACTCCAGAATCTAAAGAGTTTTGAAAAATTATCACTAAGGCATCTGCTATTTCTGGGGCTACTTCCTTAAGTACCCTGGGATGCTGGCCCTGGGGATTTATTGGCCTTTAATTTATTGGCCATTCAATTTACCTAACACCACTTTCCGGCTAACCTGGATTTCACTCATTTCCTCCATCTCATTTGACCGGCGATCCCCTGCTATTTCCAGCAAATTATTTATGTCTTCCTTAGTGAAGACAGAACCAAAGTAGTTATTCAATTGGTCTGCCATGTCCTTGTTCCCCATGATCAATTCACCCGTTTCTGACTGCAAGGGACCTACATTTGTTTTAACTAATCTTTTGCGCTTCACATATCGATAAAAACTTTTGCAGTCAGTTTTTATGTTTCCTGCCAGTTTTCTTTCATACTCCATTTTCCCTTTCCTAATTAAGCCCTTTGTCCTCCTCTGTTGGTCTCAATTTCTCCCAGTCCTCTGGTAGGCTGCTTTTTCTGGCTAATTTGTACGCTTCATCTTTTTCTTTGATACTATCCCTGATTTCCCTCGTTATCCACGGATGCGCCACCTTCCCTGATTTATTCTTTTGCCATACTGGGATGAACAATTGTTGTAGTTCATCCATGCAGTCTTTAAATGCCTTCCATTGCATATCCACCGTCAACCCTTCAAGAATCAATTGCCAGTCGATCTTGGCCAATTCACGTCTCATACCCTCAAAGTGGGAGTTTTGAACCGGGGCCATGGAGCGTTTTTTGAAAGTGGGAGGGCTGAGCGATCACTCGCCTTGGGGGTACCCGGCGAGGGAGTGGAGCAGCCGAGTGGGGGAAGGGACTTTTTGAAATTTGATGTATTAAAATCATGTTTTAGTGCATTGTAGAAGTATGATTTCAATGTTTTTTGTTTGAAGTATTTTTAAGAGGTAACTTTTTCAGGGGTAACTTTTTCCACACAAAGGGGTGGGTGTATGGAACAAGCTACCAGAGGAGATAGTTGAGGCAGGGACTATCCCAACATTTAAGAAACAGTTGGACTGATTCATGGATAGGACAGGTTTGGAGGGATATGGACCAAAAGCAGGTAGTGTAGCAGGTAGTGTAGCTGGGACATGTTGGCGGGTGCGGGCACGTGGTGCCGAAGGGCCTGTTTTCACACTGTATCACTCTGACTTCATTATACCTCCACCATGCATGAATGTTCCAAAATGAAGTGGTCGAGTTTTATTGCCATATACTCAAGCATAGAAACATTAAACGGTGACCCCTGGTTCTGAACTCCCCTAACATCAGGAACATTTTTTCTGCAGTTACAGTAAGTGAAAATCTAGCAGGCAAGCAGGATGTTTTATCAAACCACCCCCATTTGAAGGCCACTATCTTCCACTGTTTCTACCCCGTGCTTGTTACCTACTTCCAGCACCACTTGTTGTCCTCCAGGATGCACCGAGCCGCAGCCTGAAGGGCCTGTCCATCTTTGGCGATCTTTTGGGCGACTATAAGCGACAGTGGCAACAATTATTGTTGTCGTAGGTTGTCGCGAGGTGTCGTAGGTGAATGCTAGTAAAACTAGTCCCTGACAGTCGCCTGAAGAGTCGCCTTAGCAGGCCAGGTCCATAAGTGTGTGGGAATAGCGTAGGTCAGGGGAGCTGCGTCACTCATTGTCTAGCCCACTCTCCAAGTCACTGATAGACACAAAAAGCCAGAGTAACAGCCAATTTCCTCTCTGTGTCTGTGGACCGACTCCAAGCACCAGAGGCCCATCTGTGGCGCTGCTCGATACGTGATTGGCTTTGTGGAGATCAGAGCCAGATGTCGCCTTGTCCCGGCACTCGGCCCTACACAGCCCTTCTAGCCAGACAGGGTTCAGTTTAGAGATACAGTGCGGAAACAGGCCCTTCTGTCCACCGAGTCCGCACCGACCAGCGATCCCCGCACATTAACACTATCCTACACACTGGGGACAATTTACACATACCAAGCCAATTAACCAGACCTTCAGTCTGAAGAAGGGTCTTGACCCGAAACGTCACCCATTCCTTCCCTCCAGCGATGCTGCCTGATCCACTGAGTTACTCCAGCACTTTGTGTCTATCGATTTAAACCAGCATCTGCAGTTCTGTCCTACACGTGTACCTGTCCAAATGCAATTTAAATGTCATTGTGGTAATTTCAAGTGTAGAATGAAGACAAGAGATTATGTTAAATCTAATACACAAGATTATAGGAGTAGGAACCAAAAATCATTGATGAATGTTTGAATAAACATCCTAATACAGGAAAATCAACAACTTATATTTATAATACCTTCTTAGATCACGAGGTTCCATCGATGGAATCATATAAACATACATGGGGAAAATGAATTAGGCCAACCTATAACAAAAGATATTTGAGACAAAAGTCTACAATATACACATCAATGCTCGTTAAATGCCAGACATGCTTTAATACAATTTAAAGTATTACACAGATGACACTACTCTAAAGTAAAGCTAAATAGAATTTTCCCACATATCTCGCCTATCTGCGATAAATGTCAGCATCTAGAGGCTAACTTAACACATACTTTTGCAAATTGTATAAAAATCAAAAAATTCTGGATTGATATTTTTAGAATAATTTCTGAAGTTGTTAATACTAAATTGGATCCCGACTCAAAACTAATAACACTTGGAATATCAGAACAAAGTCTAACACTCACAACAAGCCAAATAAATTTTCTAGACTACAGTATTATAACTGGGAAGAAATTAATATAAAAATTTTGGAAAGGCCCTATAACCCCCACAATTAAAATGTGGATTATGGAAATGTCAGAGACCCTACACCTGGAAAGAATCAGATTTGTCTTAATGGACAAACAAGAACTTTTTGTTAGAATATGGTCTTCATCCATCGATTATTTGAAGGGGTAGATTGGTTCGGCACGGGAACCTAACTAAAACTTGAACTCAGGATTAGATGAAAAGTTATACTTTATAATCTTCAAACCTATCTCCAATGATGTATTATTAATAAATCATTCCATTTATTATTTTTTAATCTTGACATTTGTGGGTTTTTTTTTTCTTTCTTTCTTTCTCTTTCTTTCTTTCTATCTATAAAAAAAAAAATTAGAAGCAGAATGAATCCACAATTGATAATATTAAATATTCATGTTTGATACATATGAAATGTTTTTACCATAATATGTGTTTGCTTCTAATAAAAATATATTAAAAAAAAGAATGAAGACAAGAGTGTTTAGTTGTCGCGTGCAGCGACATCAGAACAATGATATTCTCAGTTGCTGCATCTTAACAGGCCGGTTAAAGCAACAACGCACAGATACATGTAAATAGATTGATTTAGTTTACTATTGCCACCTGTAGCGAGGTACAGGGAATAGCTTTTGTTGTGTGCTATCCGGTAAATACAAGCAAGCCGCTCACATTGTACAGGAGAACGGGTGCAACATATATAATCAATAATACAATAGATTAATAATCAGTAATATTGGGTAATCATCCCGGCATATCAGCGGAGGCCCAAGTATTAGAATTACAATGAATGCCCCACAACGCCGGAGACCAGGGTTCGATCCTGGTCTCGGTGCTGTTTGTGTGGAGTTTGCACGTTCTCCCTGTGACCGCGTGGGTTTCTTCCGGGTGCTCCGGTTTCCTCCCACATCCCAAAGACATGTGGGTTTGTAGGTTAATTGGCCCTTTGTAAATTGCCCTCTACTGTGTAGGGATGAGAAAGAGGGATAACATAGACCAATGTGAACGGGTGATCGATGGTCGGCACGGACTCGAGGGGCCGAAGGGCTGTTTTCATGCTGTATCTTTGAACTAATTATAATATTGAACAAATCAAGACTTACCTATCACATGAACAATATTATTCCAAGATTGCGGAGTATTTGAATGGCATTTACTGCATAATCCCTGAGGTTATTCTTGGTAAAGGGAAGGGCCAAGTTCATCTCTACAAGTTAATTTCTGAAGTTAATTTGTAGTTTATATTCATCATCTTGCCTTTGCTTATTTGTTCCCACGATACATGAATCCAAGACTTACATTTAAAGATGAACAAAATATCAATTTAAACACATATCAACTAATTTTCCCGATTGAGTATGAATATCGATTTATTTAACATCCCCTGTCTCTCCGTCCCTCCCCCACCCGACTACTAGCTGCAAAGTCATCTTGTTGGGTCTCATTGTGTGAGAAGGAACTGCAGATGCTGGTTTAAACCGAAGAGGGACACAAAATGCTGGAGCAACTCAGTGGGACAGGCAGCATCTCTGGAGAGAAGGAATGGGTGACGTTTCGGGTTGAGACCCTTCCAAAGATTTCGGGTAGAGACCATTAGAAAGGTCACGCCCAGAAACGTCACCCATTCCTTCTCTCCAGAGACGCTGCCAATCCATGCCGGTCATCAGGACGAATTCGGCACAGAAACAAACGGCAGCAGCGCAACGCCTCCGACGGTCCAGGACTCTTGCACTGAGGCTACTCCATGGCTGGAGCTGCAGCGAGCGACTCGCCAGCCTGGCAAACACTCGCAAGCCCAGCAAACACTCCCCCCTCAGCCCCCACCGTTGCGTCTGCTTCCATCCCTCCCTCAGCCCTGGCTCTCCAATGCCCGCGGCCCATGCACTTAATATGAGTTTTGAAACTCTCGTTGATCACAGAATTTCTGACGGCAGAGCGTGAGAAATTTGTGATCAGCGTGAGAATTTGTCGAAATGCGTGAGTCTTACGCTCAAAGCGTGAGAGTTGGCAGCCCTGCTACTAGTGTTTGTAGGATAATGTGTAGGATGGTGTGTAGGATGGTCAGTGCGGAACCAGTGGGCCGAAGGGCCAGTTTCAGCGCTGTATCTCTAAACTAAACTAAACTCTCCCACCAAAAACCATCCCAGTTGAACAATCACTTCTCATTTCTGTCTCACCCCTCTCCACCCCCCCTCCTCCCCCCCCAAACTTTGGCCGGATATCACTTTGAATGTGTGTGGACGAATGTGAAATACTTTTGGGCAATTAACTGTCAACTAAGATATTAGTTACTATTTAATTGTCTAAAAATTCCTTCTCAATTCTTATCTGATGACTTTTACTCTATAAAATGTAATTGTTGTGCTGGTTTACAAAAAAAACATAGGTACTGGAGTAACTCAGCGGTCAACCAGCATCTTTGGAGAACAAGAATAAGTGATATTTCGGGAAAGGATTCCGATCTGAAATGTCACATTTCCACCTTTTCCAGAAATGCCGCCTGACCCACTGAGTTACTCCAGCACTCTGTCCCTGGCTTTAAGACATTCAATACAATCAATGGTGCATTTTATTCTTTGCAAAGCTATATGGAACCAAAGTTTTTAAAACTAATCTTGTTGAACTAAATAAAGGCACACAGTGCTGGAGTAACTCGTGGATCAAGCAGTATCTCTGGAGAAAAATCATGTGACATTTTGGGTCTGAAGAAGGGTCCCGACCTGAAACGTCACCTATTCATGGTCTCCAGAGATGCTGCCTAACCTGTTGAGTTACTCCAGCACTTTACGACTGATTTAAAGACATCCAATTTAATCAATGGTGCATTTTATCTTTGCAAAGTTGCGTGGAACTGAAGCTTTTAAAACTAAGCTTGCTGAAGTAAATTGAGACACATATTGCTGGAGTAACTCAGCAGGTCAGGCAGCATCTCTGGAGAACCTGGATGGATTGATGTTAAAGCACAAGATTTTGTTTGCCTTTTAGAGATTTGATTTACCATGGAGCCTAGAGCCGCTGGGAACTCCCAGAGTGACCTCTGAAGTGAAATACCTTTGAGAGGTCAGAACAGCGACTGGGGGAGGGGGGGGGGGTGAATGATTGATTAGACAGTCACTCTACAAAACATCTCTCCCACAATGAGCTCCTTGCCTTAGAACATGTGCCTGTTTCATGTCTGAACTTTTGTTTGCCATCTCCTCAGCCTTTTTTTCCATCGTAAATCTCTGTTCAAAAACCACGAGCAAGAAAATGAATCACTTCTCTGCGAGATTTTGTAAATGCTGGCGAGACGCATCGTCAGAGTGAAAGTCAGCAGGAATCTGAAAAGAGTTATCCTTTTTTAAACCATTAGATACCTTCCCACTGCAAAGCAAATACCTCACATTCTTTGAGACTTATGCAGCGACATTTTAGCCAGTTTCGGGCACATGTTACTGAGTCAAGCTATGAGCAACTTTTGTATCTTCATTAAATTGCAATCAATTGTCACTGAAGAATGTCTGGCTGATTGCCAGAGATAAAGAAATGTACAGCTATTGAAAGACGATCTGTAAGATCGTACGTCAAAATAAATCCAGACTGATTTTAAATTAATAGTACATTTTGCTTTGCTTTCTCTGCCTATAGCAACTTAAAAAATAAATATATGGAGACAAGGAACAGCAGATGCTGGAATCTTGAGCAAATCACAAAGTGCTGAAGTAACTCAGCAGGTCAGGCAGCATCTGTGGAGGGATAGACACAAAGTGCTGGGGTAACTCACCAGGTCATGCAGCATCTCTGGAGAAAAAGGATGGATGATGTGTGCTAGTACTGGGGATTGAAACTCGAGTAAAAGTAATAATTAAGAGGTTACTGCCTTACAGCACCATAGACCCGGGTTCAATCCTGACTATGGGTGCAGTCTGTTGTTTATAGACAATATTGTCTATCGTCCTAATATCTCACCATGCAGCTCCGTGTCATTCTTTGTCAGTAGTCCAGGGATGTTTCCATGATTTAAAGGCCCTATATTAATGGGAAATGTTTATTTAGTAAACTTGAAGTATTGTGTAGATTTTTCTATTTGCTCATTTCCATTGCATCCCCCTGGTTCTTCTGCTTACATTTTTTTAGCTAATCGAATACTATTGGAGCTATTTCTTAAGCTGTGTGCAAAAATTGATGCCAGATGCAAGTTCACACATCCCATCAAGTCATTCATGACCTTCTGCGAAAAGCAATTTTGGAGCTACTGCACTCTGGATAATATTTAAGGCATTCCTGCTGATGCTAAAGTCTCTTGAAAATGGGAAAAAAATTCCCTTTCTTCAATTGGGGGAAAAATAAAACTTGATGTTGTATGCAGTACAATCTTTTGGTCTTTTAATGTGCCAGAATTGTATGACACATTTTTGAAGAGTAATTCCTGCTGTACAGGGAAATAAGGAAGCCTTTTTATATCTCTTAACCAAATAAAATGACTGAAACGGCGTCTCACCTATTTATCCCCTCCCCCATATTCTTTCCTCTCGCTTCACAGTTTGCAATTTTTCAATACTTCTGTCTCACACATTCTGTTTTAATGTTCCAACTATCTGTCTATCACCCCCCCCCCCTCCTCACCTGCGTTCACCTATTACCTGCTATGCCTTGTCCTGCCCCTCCTCTCTCCCAGCTTTCTGTCCCTTACTTCCCCCCCCCCCCCCCCCCCCCCTGCAGGTTCTCCAGCAATGCTGCTTGACGTGCTGAGTTACTCTAGCACTTTGGGTCATTGTTTCTACATTCTGACTTTAGTAATGCTGGATTGAGGGACAGACTTTGCCCAGAGCACTGGGAGCATTCCTGTGCGGGAATGAACTACAATAAACACTGCAGCTGTTCAGCCTGACCAGTCCCTGCCAGCACGTTTGTTCCACTTGAAACTCAACTTTCCTTGTAGAAATCTCCAAATGTATTCCTCAATTCTCTTCTCCATCATATGCTTGTCCAGGTTCCCTTTAAAATGCAATTTTCTTCAATCAATCACCGTGGGATTGAAGTCCTCATTTTCACCACATCAATGCTATGGCCAAGAAAGTATTCTACTTCCTCAAAGCCTTTACTTTCTCAGAAGACTAAGGAAATTTAGTTTAGTTTAGTTTATCATCACGTGTACTAAGGTACAGTGAAAAGCTTTTTGTGACATGCTATCCAATCAGTGACAAGACTATACATGATTACAATCAAGCTGTCCACAATGTACAGTTACAGGATAATGGGAATAACATTTAGTGCAAGATAAAGTCCAGGAAAGTTCGATTAATGATAGGCTGAGAGTCTCCAATGAGGTAGATGGGAAGTTAAGACCAGTTGGTGATAGGATGGTTCAGTTGCCTGAGAACAACCGTTGGCATGTTTTCAACGGCTCTTACCAATGTTTTGATGGGATGTATCTCAATGATTGAAGAAGTGTCCTGACCTAAATTGTCACCTATCCATTTTCTCCAGAGATGCTGTCTGACCCGCTGAGATATAGCACCATTTTGTGACTTTCTTTGGGATGTATCTCAACTTGGTTTGGCGATTCCTTTGCCCAGGACTGAAACTAGCAGAGAGTCGTGGATCTCGATCTAAACTAGCCTCCGTCCCTTTCTTCAGAATCTTCATTCGTCATTCCCTCTGTAGATACTGGCTGACCCACTGAGTTCCTCCAGCACTTTGTGTTTTGCTCAATATTCCTGTATCTGCAGTTTCTTGTATCTCCACCTTAAAGCTTAGTCTTTAAGAAAATAAAGCAGGGCCCTGCCAGTACTGACCACTGGGAGGATGGGCCCTGCTTACAACCTCTCAAATGGATACTGTTTAAGGAGAAAGCATATGTGTTGAAACTGTATGCAATTGTAAATGTAATGTATGTAGAGAAACAGGTGTACTGACTATTTACTGCATATATTATGAATAAAGCATATTTTCAAAATAAATAAAGGGAGATTCTTCCATCATATTTATGCAAACAAACATTGAGTCAGTGTCATATGGCATGGAAACAGGCCCTCTGGCCCAACTCATCCATGCCAACCATGATGCACATCTGAACCAATTTGCCTGTATTTGAACCATACCTTTCTAAACCTTGCCTATTTATACCTCAGTACACATGACAACAATGACCAAATATGCCATCACAGTATTGTAATGAATAGTATTGATGACATCAGATCAAATGAAATGACCTATTGAATGCAACCATCAGAGTGTTGTCATGAGCAAGAAAAAACTGCAGGAGAAACTCAGCTTTTTGACTTCTTTTCATATCTGGCCTTTGCCCATTCATCTGTGAAGCAACCCCACTTACTGGTATCCGTCTCTCACATGCATGATTTTGTCGTCTCCCCCTCCCCCCCCTCCCCCCCCCCCTCCCCACCTCTCTTCCCTATCACCTCCCTGCTAGAATTAGTCTGAAGAAGGGTCCCTTCCCAAAATGTCACCGATTCATGTCCTCCAGAGATGCTAACTGATCCGCTGAGTTACTCCAGCACTTTAATTTTTTATTCAAGTTTCCAGCATCTGCATCTGCAGTTCCTCGTGTCTGCTGGAAGAACTCAATGTGTCAGGCAGCATCCATGGAGGCACAGGGATGGTCAACGTTTCGGGTCGACACTATGAATCAGGCCAGAATGGTGAGGGAAGGTAGCCAGTGTAAAGAGGTGAGATGGCTGGTAGGTGATAGGTGGAGACAGGTGAGAGGAAACGGAGGAGGGAGTTTTGAGATGGAAGGGTATGGATCACATGCAGACAGAGGAGATTAGTTTAACTTGGCATCGTGTTTGGCACAAACATTGTGAGCTGAATTATTGTACATTGTTGTACTGTACTATGTTCAATGAGAAGGGTAATTAATTTTGGTAATGGTGGTGGGATCGATAAATGGAGAAAGTAAACAAAGTGAGAGAACAATATAGAATATACTATGCACTCGAAAAATGTGCTGTTTTTGAATTTACTTCCTCATATGTAATACATTATTCAACTGATGATTTAGATGCAAACAATCAAATGAATACTCAAATCATTCCCTCCTCTTTTGAATAAAGCTTCCTGGTATGATTTCATATTTAATTTGGAGCTGTATAAGGAAATGCAGCCAGCTGGAGCACAAAAGAATTTCGCAACAAAACTGTTTGCATTTACAAAGCATCTTTATGTCTGTTGAAAGTTCCCAGTGCTTTTTGTGCAAAATCTAACATTGAAATAGGGCTTAAAAGTATATTTATGACACCAAAAACGAGTTAAAACGTCTCCCCGCAAAAGCAGAGACGTGCAAACGTTAATGGGAGGAGGAAAAACAATGACTCTCTCTGCACCTCCTAACACACCTTGAGGTGAAACAAATGTAGGCTCGATTCTGGACTACACATCCCAGAGGACGCTGCGCGTCGCGCATGCGCTCAGGTCCGGTATGCGTTCGACGAAGTGTGCGGAATGCGACTCGACCAAACCGTCAATAGGAGGGGTGCTCTGATCAGTCTATTCCACAATTTCACACGGGTCTCTCTGAAAGTCTGTTTCGTGGCGGTAAACATGATAAAGTGTGAAAGAATAATTGTGTTTTTAGATAGTTAAAGAGTGTATCTGTGGCGGGTGGATATAGGGCAATGCTAGCCCCTCCCACCCCCCTCCCCCCGCGGTCGCAGGGCCGCAGGTGGGGGTGGGGTGCGCGCGCAGCGTGCTGTCGTTGGCCGGGAGGAGGAGGAGGGAGAGGGAGGGAGAGGTGATGCCGACCAGCAGGGACAGCGTGATGTCGTGCCCGGCCGACCACCAGCACCAGGTCCGCATCAAAGCCTACTACAAAGGGTAAGCGCTGAGCTGGAGGCCTGGTGCTCGGGGTCCCTTCGACGCGGAGGCGCCCTCCCCGCGCCTCCGTCGAGGGAGTGGGGCCCGGGCGGTGGTGGGTGTGTGGGGGGGGGGGGGGGGTACGTTATATATCCGTGGGGGAGTGTGTGTGGGTTGAAGGGAGGCGAGGCTATACCTGAAGGGAAGGGAAGGGGAGGGGGTGGGTTACATCTGGAGGGTCACCTACGTCGGGGGGGTTGGGGGTGAGGGTGAGGAGGTGGTATAGGGTGAGTGGTGGGGAGAGGTGTTTCCCTGACCGGGGGGGGGGGGGGGCGGGGAGAGGGGCTTAGCTTGCCGGGAAGGGGTTCACCTGTCGGGGTGATGGTGAGTGGTGGGGAAGGCGTTTACCTGATTCACCTGGACCTGGTGGTTGATGGGCGGATGGTTGTGGGGGGATCGTACCGTATCGTTGTAATGGATTTCGAGGGAGGATGAAGATTGAGCTTCGGTGAATTCAGCCGACGTTCAAAGCACTTTGCTGTCAATGAAGCTTTTTCTTTAAGTATTGTCAATGTTGTCGCATTGATTATCAATGAGACCAAGTAATGAGCAATATGGCGGCTTGAGTTGAGTGAACATTAAAACGGTATTAATTGATTAATAATAGTCATACATCACGGAATCAGGCCCTTGGGCCCAACTTGATGCCCCGTCTCAGTTAGTTCTATTTATCCGAGCTTGGCCCATATCCCTCTAAATCTCTCCTATCCATGTACCTGTCCCAGTGACTTTCGAATGCTGCGATAGTACCTGCCTCAGCTACCACCTCTGGCAGCTTATTCCATGTACCTTCAGAGTAAAAAGTTGCGATTAAATCTTCCCCTTCTCACCTTAAATGCTCTTCCCCTTCTCACCTTAATGTTCTCTGGTTCTTGATTCTCCTATCCTGGTTAAAAGACTGAAATATGTTGTATTCTTTGATAGTATGATTAGTAGAATGCATGAGGAAAAAAATGGATATAGTGTATTTGGATTTTCTGACAGCTTTGATAATGTGTTACACAGGTCAGTCGATGAGATTAGTGCACATGAACACATGGATTGAAAATTGAATATTAGCCAGAAAGCAAGGAGGGTGGGAACAAATAGAAGTTTTTCTGGTTGGTAGACTGGCTAACTGGATGTCACAGGGAATGTTTAATAAAATGATTTGGTTGATGAGACTAGGTGGTATGATAACATTGGGGATTGCAGCAAGGTGGATGACGTGAGGATGCTGCAACAGGTTGCAGACAAACTGCATGAATGGATCAGAATATGGCAGATGTAATGCAAGATGAACAATTGTGAAATTATGCATGGTAAAGTGCAAAAGTTGCTGAAAGCTAAATGGAGCAAGCAATTTGAAAGGAAAATTATATTTTCAGTTTTATTGTAAGAGGATTTAGATACAGAAGTAAGGTGTTTTACTACAGTTGTGGAAGACATGGGAGATACAGCATGTGGAGTACTGTGCATGGTTTTGACCTTTTAAAAAAAACTGCTTTAGAGGGAGTACAGTGAAGATTCGCCTGTTTTGTTTCTGAGATGGTAGAAATGAGTAGATATTAAGTGGATAAAAGGATGAGAAGAAATTTCATTAAAACACTCAAAATCCTTATTGGCAAGCTGCACATGTTTTCCCAGTGTGTAGGTGAGTGGTGGACAAAGGGGAGTTGATAGGAACATGGAGATAATAAAATGGAATAAGTTTAGATTTGGTGCTAATCGATTCATTATTGTCACGTGAACTGAGGCACGGTGAAAATGTTTTGGTTACGTGCTATCCATTAAAAAAAAAACTATACATGAAGTCAATCAAGTCTTCTACAGGGCACAGATAAAGGGTACAGCAGTTAGGACAAAAAATTAGGGAAAGCTGTGTGAATCCATCACTCCAGAATGCTGTTGGATGTTTTAAAGTCACTTCTGGGCAGCTTGGGTAGTTCAGTTTATGATCTCATCTAATTATCTATCTTTGACAAGCAATCCTCCATTAGTGCTTCACGGGGGGTCAGTTTATCATGCATAATTTTTGCACTTTTGCACTTTACCATGCATAATTTCACAATTGTTCATCTTGCATTACATCTGCCATATTCTGATCCATTCATGTAGTTTGTCTGCAACCTGTTGTGGGGGGGTCAGGGGGTCAACTACACTGAATGCACCAAATGAGACTGGGTTAAGACCGATTTGGTAAATAAATAAAACGGATTGTACGCTTGAAAGTGGTTTGGACATGCCCTGAGATTGGGAAAGATCCTATAAAATGCGAATTATTCTTGGTTTGTAGAGTACTTGCTTGGTGCATTAGTTATTGATGAATTATTTACTTTGTTCAATAAGACAAGATTACTTTTTAAAATAAAATGCTTTTATGCTATTGAACTGTTTGGAGGGAAGTACAACAGGAGGAGCTAGTCTTGTTATTTGTATGTTGGTGCAATACTATCTGATCTCCAATTCACTTTGTTGGTTGCAGAGCATTTATGTGATAATTTACCTTTACACAGTGATTCATTTGACATGAAACTATCTTCTGGTTTCAATTCTTCCCTCCCCTCCCACTCTACCCCTTCCCCGGGCACTTTCCCTTAAAACCGCAAGAAATGCAACACTTGTCCCTTCACCTCCCCCCTCCACTCCTTTCAGGGACCCAAGCAGTCCTTCCAGGTCCGACAGAGGTTCACCTGCACCTCCTCCAACCTCATCTACTGCATCCGCTGCTCCAGATGCCAGATGATCTATATCGGTGAGACCAAGCAGAGGCTTGGCGATCGCTTCGCCGAACACCTCCGCTCGGTCCGCAATAACCAACCCGACCTCCCGGTGGCTCAGCACTTCAACTCCCCCTCCCATTCCACATCCGACCTCTCGGTCCTGGGCCTCCTCCACGGCCAGAGTGAGCAACACCGCAAGCTGGAGGAACAGCACCTCATATTCCGCTTGGGGAGTCTGCATCCTTTGGGCTTGAATATTGAATTTTCTCAATTCTGTTAACCCTTGCTGTCTCCTCCCCTTCCCACCTCTCCCTCAGCCCTCGGGCCCTGGCATTCCCTCTATCTCTATCTCCCTCCCCCACCCCAGTCGCACCAGCTTCTCATTTTCACACCACAAACAGCTTACAATGGCTTGTTCCCTTTATCACCGATACTTTTTTGCATATCTTTCACTCATTGTTCCTTATCTCTCCACATCACCGTCTATATCTCTCGTTTCCCTGATCCCTGACCAGTCTGAAGAAGTGTCTCGACCCGAAACGTCGCCTATCTCCTTCGCTCCTTAGATGCTGCTGCACCCGCTGAGTTTCTCCAGCTTTTTGTGTACCTTCTGGTTACGAAGATTGGATGCTATGTCAAAAGTCATTCAGAAGAGCTGACAGTTTTATGATTATATATTGAATGTATTCAGATGAATTAAGACCAGCTCTTGATTTCTCAAATATAGAAATGAGGAACTACAGATGCTGATTTTCCATGAAAAGACACAACATGCTGGAGTAACTTGGTGAGTCAGGCAGCATTCCTGGAGAATATGGATATGTGACGTATCAGGTCTGAACCCTTCAGACTGAGTTTCTCCAGCATTTTGTCTTTTCTAGATTTGTTAACCAGGTGTTATGGTGTTGCCAATATCAATGTGGCAATTTGAGCTATATTTGAAGTTCTGCATTCACAAAACTAGTGTATCTGAGCAGCAGTTACACAAAATCCAAATTAGTGCTTCACGGGGGGTGTGCGCGATAGCTCCATCCTTGAAATATTGTACTTCACATCATTTTGTAACAATGTGTTTTTTATCTCATGAAGCAAGTTCCCAGGAAGACGTAATCTACTACAAACCAATAACATTCAATTATTTCTTCCACTTTTCTTTTTAAAACAAATGTCCACCTACTTTCCATTCTGGACACATCTTCTCCGTGACCTATAGTATCTTAAACCACCTTATTTTTGTTTACAGATATTTTGTGGCGCATTTTAGATAATTATTATGTATTTTTCAACTGGAGGGGCGACGGGGGGAAGACAGTTGGAATTATAGTTCCCAATTTAGTCCTTCCATGTTTCATTTTGGCTGGGAAGAGCAGTTGTATAATGAATGGCTGGGTTTCATATTAAGAATGGCATTAGATGCAATTTAGGTAACAAATTAAGAGCATCAAACAAATATTTTGCAAATAATTAATATATTGGCTTGAATTAACATGTTCTTTCCTAAACATTTTTGTACACTAATGAGCTACTGACAACACCTCTGTGCACCCTGAAATTAGTAGACATAGTGTTAATTAGCAAATATTTTGTCTGTACTCCAGTGCAATAATAAATCGTGTGCTAGTTCTTATAAATATCGTAGAAAAATCCTTGGTTTGGTTTACAGTCTTTGCTGACTTGTATAGTCAAAGTTGAGGCTCTGTTAGACATAATTAGCACCCTGTGGTAGGGAAGGGAAAATCAGCTTGAGTTCTTTCATGGGGTATTGTGTCCACTTCAATATGAAGCGTCTCGACCCGAAACGTCACCCATTCCCTCTCTCCAGAGATATTGCCTGTCCCACTGAGTTAATCCATCATTTTGTGTCTATCTTTGATGTATACCAACATCTGCAGTTCCTTCCTACACTTTGATCCACTCGCTTCAGAAATGTATGTGTTGGATTTCAATAGCACAATAATACTTTATTAGCCAAGTATGTTTTGCAGCATTAGAGGAATTTCATTTGCCAAAGTCAGTCGTACGAATAAAAAGCAACGGAACACACAAAATACATTTTAACATAAACATCCATCATAGTGACTCCTCCACATTCCTCGCACATGGAAGGCGAAAAAAAAGTTCAAATATTTTCCATGGTTTTATAGGCTGATAAACTCTTCCTCACCTCGCATGGCTGTGAATTTTGTTCTTAATTCTTCGAATAAGGGCCACTGTGGCAATGGAAATCACGTACATATGTTGAAAGTGTAAGGAAACGTGTCTTATATGGAATTTAGCCAGAAACTATGATGTAAGGTACATTGTGGTGCTTGTGTTATCTTGTTTTACTTGTGCATTGGCTGCACTTAAAAAATCACAAAAAACTAGTGCTCAGGTACATAAGGTATTTTGTAAAAGCTAAACAAAAGCTATCCCAGGAATGTGTTATACAAATATGAAGTGTTGGTAAGAGCAAGTGATTATTTTTTCCCACAGAACATATGATCAAGATATAGGAAGGTTATTCAGTTCCAAAAGTCTCTTTTGCAAGCGTCAGATAGATTTAAACCGATCTGAACCCAAACATTATTTATCCTTCATCGGTCTTAATTTGTCTTCCTACCACATTAATTTCATTGGAACCATTTGGGCAAGAAGTTCTAGATTTTGACAACTTGGATTGATATATGTGCTTCCTGATTTCCTCCTGATTGTACTTTTGAGATTATGACTCATTGTTATGCAATCACTTACCAGAATAAAGTTTATTGATTTTCTCCTGCACTGAATCTCGGGTATTGTAAATATCCTGATTGGGTCATTTTTAATGGAATGCTGTGTTAAGTTTGGTTACAGAGTCTAGACAAGATACACTTTCAGAAGTTGAAAGAATAGTGTAAAAAATAAGGACATTTGGGTTGAGTTTAGTTTATTGTTTAGTTTATTGTCACGTGTACCGAGGTACAGTGAAAAACTTTTTTGTTGAGTGCTGTCTAGTCAACGGCAAGACAATACATGATTACAATTAAGGTGTCCACAGTGTACAGACACAGGATAAAGGGAATAATGTTTAGTGCAAGGTAAAGTCCGAGTAAAGATAGTCCGAGGATCTCCAATGATGTGGATGGTAGGTCAGGACTGCTCTCTGATTGACGATAGAATGGTTCAGTTACCTAATAACAACTGGGTTGAAACTGTCCCTGAATTTGGAGATGTGCATTTTCACACTTCTGTACCACTTGCTTGATGAAAGACAGAGTGTCCGGGGTGAGACTCGTCCTTGATTATGCTGGCGGCCTTGCCGAGACAACATGATGTGCAGATTAAGTAAATGTAAGGGAGATTGGTTTGTGTTATGGTCTGGGCTGCGACCACCATTCTCTGCAATTTCTTGTGGTCTTGGATGGAGCTGTTCTATGATGCATCCTAATAAAATGATTTCTATAGAGCATTTGTGGAAGATGGCGAGAGTTGTTAGGGACATGCCGAACTTCCTAAGCCTTCCAAGGAAGAGGAGGAATGGTGTGCATTCTTGATTAATACTTTATTATCACGTGACATTCACAGTGAAATACATTGTTTTGCATTCCAAACAAAGTTAGCAAAGAGTTGCGGCAACAAATTTACAAGTGTTCAAAGTAGAGCACAATGGTCCCTCTTTGTTCTCGGTGTCCCCCTCCCCCCCCATGCCAGGACACTTGTTGTTCTCTGCAGACCCTCCCCCCATGCCAGTTTTCTTGATCATTCTATATGGTTGGTCCAGGACAAGTTGCTGGTGATTTTATCCTAGGAACTTGAAGCTTTCAACCCTCTCTGGTTTCAACCATCTTTTAATTTATACCGAGTTATGTGTGCCCCTTCACTTTCTGAAGTCGTTCACAATCTCCTTTGTCTTGCTGACATTGAGGAAAAGGTTGTTGTCCTGGCACCAGGGTATGCGGATCTCAATCGCTTTCCTGTACTCCATCTCATAAGTATTTGATATCCGACCCATGATGGTGGTGTCGCCTGAGAATTTGTAAGTTTAGTTGTATTTGTATTTGGCTGCACAGTCATGGGTGATTAAGGAGTATTAAGGAATCCATCAGTTCATGGGTAATCTGCTATTAATCATTGGATGGATCCATGTGATTTAATACCGTTGTTTTTCTGGAATGAAAGGGTTGTCTTCTGAGGATAGATTGTATAAACTTGTCTTGTATTCCCAAGTGCTTAAACTATTAAAGATGATTTAATCAAGATAATTAAAATAATTGAGATTCAGTTGAGTATTGAGATCTATCTGACCACTGAGATACATTTTGGAAATTTAATAACTTTCCCATTTCTTAATCACTGGTCTTGCAGAAAAAAATCAGTTGCCCTTAGTTGCTCTGTCCTATATAACCTCAGACCAAGGGCAATGCAATTGTCAACTGTTTGTTGGGCCAATTTAATATAGAATGAGCAATAACTGTCAGCCTTGATGGTGATACCCGCAAAAACTAGAGGGATAAATGGCTTTTATGGCATTAATGTTTCGAAATCTTATATTGTAATTTAGGTTTTTGATTTATCTCATTTATTGGAAATGTTATTTAAAGACTTAAATGTGAGCATACATTTGGGATTATAGGTCAAGTGCTTTATGTCGGAGTAAACTTTCAACGAATGGCAGATTTTTTACTGCCATAGGTAGTGTTACAGTCATTCATTCATAAATTTATAGTTTGAATGAAAAATGGCTCATGTTGTCAAATATCATCAGCTTTGTAAAGCATGATTTCCTTATAAGCAGTATAATGAAAATCAAAGTCAATTACTATATCAAAATATAGAGCAACTAATATATATGTGCACAATTCTAGACATGGGAAAACTTGCAATTATTGCAATCAATATGGTCTGCTTTAAAATTGATGACCATGCTATATGACATATTATATATATATATATATATATAAAATATAACAATATAACAATATGACTAATGCTAGGACATGGTTTTATGCTTTATCACAACATAATTTATTTGTCCAGCCAAGCAGTATTATGCTGACTCTTGTGAATAAGCAGCCTGTTATAAATTACAAGATTTAGTTCTGATAAAACATTTATGTTCAACAGAAGCTCTGTAAAATGGCGTGCTATTATTATCCAATTTTTGGGAGCTGGGCTCCACAAAGTGTTTTAGAATTTGTCCATGTGGAGCACAGCCTATCCCCTTCTAGATCTATATGTCTGGAAAGTTAAAATGGCTCGCATCCCATGGATAATTCCTTAAGTGATAGGAACTGATGTCGGCTGTTTTACCATGTCCATTTCTATAATTTCCACACCCATTTTATGCTATCAGTTTATAAACTTTACACTGAAATATGTATCATCGGTATTTAGCCTAACACCTATATCTCTCCTTTGCTTCAGTCTTGCATGCAAAAGCAAGAAAAAAAAAACACAATTAAGCCTCTTAGCCACTCAAACCTGCTTTGCATTCAATATGAAAATATATTGTTTGTTGCTGACTTTAGAATTAGCATGTGTGGGGCACCCAGCACCTGAAACCTACCTCACAGTCAACATGATTATAACCCGTTTGTCCCGGGCATTATTTACCCTGCTTTTACCTTTTGCCCTCAATTCCTTAATGTAAGAAATGTCTAGGTGCAACAAAATTGAAGAATTAGCATTGTTTGGTTGGTGAGAAGAAATAGCTAGAGTGATTATGAATTCAAGCAACTGATCTTAATATCAGCAATGGGCTGCCCTTTGTGCTCATTGTTTAAAGATGTGTAATGTATGTAATATCCAACTTGGCATCACACTATCATTGCTGCTATTCGTATACCATGGTGTTTGTAAATATTCTTAAAGGTCCTGTCCCACTTAGGCGACTGCTGTAGTCGTAGCAAGTCACCCAAAAACAATGACAATGTCTACGACAAGCTACAACAATCTACCACCTAGTGGACGACAAGCTACCGACAACCGGCGACCCATTAGGATGTCCACCTATGACCACACCTATGATAACCTACGACCACACAGGTGACAACCTGCGACCACATATGTGACAACCAAAGTCAACCCGCAATAAGCTACGACAAGCCAAGACCCTGTCGGCGACAACTGAAGACAACTCAGTCGCCGGTACCTGTCGCTAGTTGACATAGGTAGTCGCCAATGGAATTCACCAAAGTCAGCACCGGCGACAACCTACGACAGCACCTACGTCAGGAGAAGTCAAGCTACGCTCATTGGCGTCAACCCACTGTCGATTTTTGAACATGTTGAAAATCCAGCGGCATCCAGAAAGAAGCTACGACTCTTTGGACGACTGAGGAGACTTCACGACCATACAGGCGGCCATGTGGCGACAGTTTAGTCGCCTGAAGTCACCTAAAAACAGCTTAAGTGGGACAGGCCCTTAACATTTTGTTTCAAGACTTCTCGCTCTTTTACTATTTGTACATCTTTCTTCAGGAGAATGTCTTTTCCCATATGATCTTTCTCACCATTTCTTCTAGTTCACTCCTCGTTAGTTAAGGGTCTTTGAGGGATTAGTGAACGTTTATCAGACCAAGCATCTGGGGTGTAGTTCAAAAGATGAATGCCTGTTAGATCTTTAACCATGGATAACTTTCAAAGGATATTCCATTGTTGCTAATGAAATTTGATTATTTGGTATTGAGCAAATGGAGCCGAATGGTGTGACTACCCAGTGTTGCGATCCACACCGCAGAACTGCATCCGTCCATCACGGCCAGTACTGGGAGCAGCTCTTCCATGCATTGGCAGACTCCCGGGATCCTATGATCACACTCCCATTGATCTATATTTGGCTGCTGCGCTGTTCACAATCTTTCAAAGTGAAGGCCTTGAGCCACTCGGGCCTGTATTGTGGTAATCATTGCTGGCTGTTAACTCCGAGAGGTTAGGTAATGGACACAAAATGCTAGAGTAACTCAGCAGGTCTGGCAGCAACTCTGGAGAGAATGGATAGGTGATGGGGCCCTTCTTCAGACTTGACCTTCAGTTCTTGGGTGATGTTTCTGGTGACTAATGCTTCATATTCTTTTGTAGGCAAGGTTATTAATCTTAAACCTCAATATCCTTTGCACAAAAGGTTTACTAATACCTTGTTTTCTCAAAAAGGTTATAATTAAAGTGCTCGAACAAAACATGCAAAGCAAATGGGGATAATGGTGCAGTATTGCACATTAAGTCTAAAGCTATGATTATTCCTCGTAACTCAGTGGAATAATGCAGTCCAGGTTTCAACAGCCAATTGCAGGTATTCCCTTTGAGAGGTAATTAACCTGAACCTTTAAGGGCCTTTAGTTTTTGCACTTAAAGGCCTTTAGACATGCACTTAAGGGCCTGTCCCACCGGCATGCGACTGCATGCGGCTAGCGCGACAAAACGTGGTGGCTTGAGGCATACGGCCTCGCAGGGCCGGTCCCACTTCCAACCGCGAAGCCGTATGGAGCTGGTCCCGACATCATACTCAGCTGGGCAGGAGGCGGGCCGACTGAATTTGGACGTCGCACGGCGTTTGGCGGTGACGTCATCACGCAACAGCACGCTGGGCGGTGATGTCATCGCGCAACGCCACACGCTAGGCGTACGGTGTCCAGACGCTGCGCACGACGTCGAGACGTTGCGCATGTCCTCAATGTGGCTGAGGGCCGACAGGCCGTTGCCGCGCGGGATTTTTGAGTAGTGTCCGTTTTTCGGAGCCCCGCGCGATGTCGGGACCAGCCCCGCACAACTCCATACGGCTCCGGCGATCGAAGTGGGACCGGCCCCGCGAGGCCGTACACCTCAAGCGACCATGTTGGGTCGTTCTCGCCGCATGCTGGTGGGACAGGCCCTTTAGGCGATTTTTTTCGGTGACTGCCAGCGACAGTCACAGTCGTAGCAGGTCGCCGAAAAAGCAGCGACTGGACCCCCCCCCCCCCCCACGACAATGCGTACAACAACCTACCACCTAGTCGATATCAAGCTACCGACAACCGGCGACCCATTAGGATGTCCACCTACGACCACACAGGTGACAACCAAAAGCCACGACAAGCTAAGACTGTCGGAGGCAACTGAAGTCAATTCAGTCGTTAGTACCTGTCGCTGGTAGACGTAGGTTGACGAAGGTAGTCGCCAATGGAATTCACCAAAGCCATCACCTGGCGACAACCTGCGTCATCCTGGTGACAACCTACGACAGGAGAAGACAAGCTACGTCAAGCCCATGGTCGCCGAAAGGTTTCAAACATTTCAAAATCCAGCGGTAACAAGAAAAAAGTTCAGACTCTTTAGGCGACTTGAGGAGACAACTCACGACCATATAGGCGTCATCTTGCGACCATGTGGCGATAGCCTGGTCCCATATAGGCGCCGATAAAATTGCCTAAATGCGACAGGAACTTAACTCTTTCTCCACAGATCCCGCCTGACGTCCTTCGGCTGCTTTCTATTATTATTTCGTATATTTTGAGCATCTACAGAATCTAGCTTTTGGCTTTACTCCAAAGAATCAGAATGTTAAAACAGAATCTAGTGTGACATCAAAGTTAGTGCTGCATTCCCCTCTTTATAATAGAGTTTACACTTCAAAAGTAATTGTGTGGGAACCACTGCACAAAATTTCTGAAATATATTGTGCTGTGCCATAAATGCAAGTCTGTTTCGGTTCAGAGTTCTATAACGCTTGCCTGGTCATGCAGTGGAATTTGTAATTTTTATAGTGTTGATTAGATGATACCGCAGAAACATAGTTGCTAGTGCAAGTTTGTACATGCACTGTTTAGATGTCACTGCTTGCACCTTTTTTTCTGGGTACTAGATGTTCACCGAAGGAGAAAGATGTAAAAAAACACATTGCTAATCTGAATGAGTGTTACAAACACAATCTGCCGCAAAAACAAGTGGAGGTGAGCTGGTTCTGATGTTCTGGTTTGATGCAACGTGGGATTTGCCTAAAACACGGGAAAAGGCAACTGGCTTTATTTGGTGAACGCTCTCATTAAAGCCGAGTTTCATAAGCATACTAAGATTGTTTATTCTATTGTGGATTTTTGGATCATCAAATGTCCAACTTTTTAACGCTTAAATATTCTAAATTATATTTTATGAACTATGAGGATTGTGGTTACTGTAGGCTTGCCTCAGGATACTTTTAACGACAGTCTTAAGGTGGTATGGTTTTCAGTACCTATGAATAGACTCTGATCAAATATCCCTCCTCCATCCTTTTTGACCATCTGAATTTGAGAATTACAGAAAGCAATTTTAAACCTACAGAAAAAAAAGTTGCCAGCTACAACTCTCCGGTCCGGCACCTCCTATAATAAGGACAAAATCGGACCCCCCCCCCCTCACCAGGAATTCTGCGGCCGAATGGCGGGTTGAATTTGCCCCCCTGGGGCCCTGGAACTGTGAGCTGTGAGGAGGATGCTAGGAGACTGCAAGGCAGGCACGTGCTGTCAGGGTAGGCAAGGTAGGCAGTGCCTACCCTGACTAAAATTATGAAATGGCAATTATTAAATATAAATGGTAAAGGCATGGGAGAATTATGCCTATGTAAGAGATCGATCTCCTAGGTAGGCATAATTCTCCGTGCCTTTCATCCTCAGCACTTGTAACATGTGAAGGTCTGTGCAGCCCACGTGCCGTGAGCGCTGCCTGAGCCGTCAGTTTCAAGGGAAGTTGAAGGCAGCTGAAATTCTGCCTTTGCAGGACTGCGCATGCGCGGCAGCCTACTGCGCATGCGTAGCATGAGTTTCTTGGTGGGATTTTCAAATATGGATTGGCATTATTTTAATAGTATCTTAGGAAACAAAGAGTGAACAATGGACTTAATGTACCAATAACGTGGTAAGTGCAATTTGTTGGTGCTTAATTTTTATAAATATTGTATTTCCCGAGGTGGGGGGAGAGCTCCGTTCACAGTGTTTGGGGAGTCTAGCATTGTGAAGGAGGTGATTGGGGTCAGTAACCCACTTGCCACGCTCCGGTCTGAGTGCAGGTAGATGGGACTTGGTGAGAGTAAGTGTTCGGCACGGAGTAAAAGGGCCGAGATGGCCTGTTTCTGTGCTGTAATTGCTTTATGGTTTTATTGTGGCCGGGGAGTGAATTAGCTTGGGTGGCTACCGCAGCACTCCGGGCACGGACAGCAGAACTGGCCGCCACTTCCGAGGAAGGAAGCAGCTCGGGTGACTGCGAGTGGTCGCTGGGACCCTGCCACTTCAGCCACTTCAGCCCCTTCTGCTGGTCCCCACTCACCTCTGGCAGTGCTCTCCGTCTGAACATCTCTCACCTGCCGCTCGCCGGCCGGCTTCCCGCAAATCTTTAAATTCCGACAGCGCGTTCACGGGACCAGTTGAGGTTACTTGGCTGTGGGAATTTAAGGATTTGCGGGACGCAGTTGACATGAGCGAAGCCAGCGAGCGGCAGGTGAGAGATGTTCAGACGAAGAGCACTGCCAGAGGTGATCAGAAGGCGCTGAAGGGCAGCCGGTTCTGGTGTTCCCCAAGCTGCTTCTATCCCCGGAAGTGGCGGCCAGTTTTGCTGTCTGTGCCCGGAGCGCTGCGGCAGCGGTGAGTGAGTTACTGATATGATCTTCGACCCTCTCCTTCTCAACACTTCTGCCTCCCCGCATCTTTAACCCCTGGCGCAGACTCTCCACACGCTGTGAAAGGAACTCTCCCTCCAAATGGACCCTTGAATTAGTTTTGTCATTCAATAAGATGAAAACTGGTTCAACTTGTCCCGGTGAGCCGTTTTTCCCACCATCTCTCCACCTGCCTTCATCCTCCATCCCCCACCCATTCAGTAATTAAAAAATGAAGGAGATTGAGAAGCCTTGGGGAAATTGAATTGTTACTTTTTTTTTAACGAAGAGAACAATCTACGCATGCGCGGTTTAAGATTTTTTTTAAAAAGCCGGCTGACTGCCTACCCTGAGTAATTACTCACGGCACGTGCCTGCTGCAAGGTGACTTGGATAGGCTGGGTGAGTGGGCAAATGTTTGGCAGATGCAGTATAATGTGGATAAATGTGAGGTTATCCACTTTGGTGGCAAAAACAGGAAAGCAGACTATTATCTAAATGGTGGCCGATTAGGAAAAGGGGAGATGCAGCGAGACCTGGGTGTCATGGTACACCAGTCATTGAAAGTAGGCATGCAGGTGCAGCAGGCAGCGAAGAAAGCGAATGGTATGTTAGCTTTCATAGCAAAAGGATTTGAGTATAGGAGCAGGGAGGTTCTACTCCAGTTGTATAGGGTCTTGGTGAGACCACACCTGGAGTATTGCGTACAGTTCTGGTCTCCAAATCTGAGGAAGGACATTATTGCCATAGAGGGAGTGCAGAGAAGGTTCACCAGACTGATTCCTGGGATGTCAGGACTGTCTTATGAAGAAAGACTGGATAGACTCGGTTTATACTCTCGAGAATATAGGAGATTGAGAGGGGATCTTATAGAAACTTACAGGCTAGATGCAGGAAGATTGTTCCCGATGTTGGGGAAGTCCAGGACAAGGGGTCACAGCTTAAGGATAAGGGGGAAATCCTTTAAGACCGAGATGAGAAAGACTTTTTTCACACAGAGAGTGGTGAGTCTCTGGAACGCTCTGCCACAGAGGGTAGTTGAGGCCAGTTAATTTGCGATATTTAAGAGGGAGTTAGATGTGGCCCTTGTGGCTAAGGGGATCAGGGGGTATGGAGAGAAGGCAGGTACGGGATACTGAGTTGGATGATCAGCCGTGATCATATTGAATGACGGTGCAGGCTCGAAGGGCCGAATGGCCTACTCCTGCACCTAATTTCTATGTTTCTAACTCCGGCAATTCCGTTTCCATAGCCGACTTTGCAGGCCGATATCTCGGCACCTGAGCGGACCATTATGGTACAGTTTAACTCCTCTCGGAGGCTGTGACTTTTGGTCTGTCAAAATGGATAATTCAGAAAGGCTCTGGAGCCAAGGGTTCTGGAAAATTGGTGGTGGGCCTGCATTATATTGGTGCTCACCCAAAACGTCACCTATCCGTATTCTCTCGAGATAATGCCTGACCTGCTGAATTTCACCACCACTTTACATCTTTATTTTTCACCTTCATTTCCGATACATTTATGCAGTGCCCAAGGCCTCAGAGCTGAATTCCTACGAGCTACGATTAACAGATAGTTATAACAGATAGTTAACACTTGCAACATTTAACTTTTGCAGTAGAAGCTCTGGCTTCATACATCAGCAGAATATCTGCCAAAGAAGGTATTTGAAGAAAACTTCCCTTTAGTGGGTATACTCAATGTGACAAAGCTAAAAGTTTAAATCTTCTTGCATGCACAGCCTAATGTTGTAGATCAAGGGTAGACATCCAGGCCAGGACATTATCAATATGTTTAAATATATCAGTTGCTATCAATTATAATGTGGAAATTCGAGTGACCTGTGTCTGCAATGCTACAAAATAAGTATGACAAAGACGCCCAACATTTTTTGTTTGTGAACTCTTGTATGTTGGAAACAAATATTTATTTTGCCTCAGAATTCGTGAGAGAGAAAACAGTGCATTATACATGATTCTGGTGAGATCCCTACAGTGTGAGTCATGAGCAGAGGTGGGTGTGTATGAAGAGAAAACATTGAGTTGGGGAGTGGAGTTCTATAAATGAAATACCCACTATTTTAGATTACAGTCCATGTTTTTACTTAAGATTTTAGAGGTACGGCACAGAAACAGGCTCTGGAGCCGACCGATTCCATGCCGACCAGCGATCACCCCGTACACTAGCACTATCCTACACACCAGGGACAATTTACAATTTCAATTAAGTCAATTAACGTAAATCCTGTATTTATTTGGAGTATGGGAGGAAACCAGAGCATTCAGAAAATCCACAGGGTCACAGGGAGAAGGTACAAACCCCGTACGGATAGCACCCGTAGTCATGGTTGAACCTAGGCCCCTGGCGCTGCAAGCAGCAACTCTACTGCTGTGCCGCCCTATCTCTTGTGTGCCAATCCCTGAGGATCATATACAGACAAGAACAATTTTCTATCTTGACATGAATAGGTTGCTTCAAGAGCAGCTATAAACTTTTAAAGTAATGTTGGCTTGTAATGTTAAGGTTTATGTGGGGGGGGGGGGGTAAAAGATGCCCAGCCAGGTTGGCATGTGATGCATACCTGGTGCTTTCTCCAACTCCCTTCCGCCACTTTTCCCACCCATCCAACCCTTCACATCTGCATGTAATCAGTCTGCTGATTATTAAAACTTTGCCAGCATTCCCTTTTTTTAACAAGTTGTGTGTGTCTATTAATTTGATCTGTAATCCTGTCCTGGTTTCCTTTCATTTTTGTTGATCAATGATGTTAAAATACTAGTCCAATTTCAAAATGTTCCACGATTTAATCGCATGATGTCTAATTACCAAGAACTTGCTGGAGTAACTCGGCGGGACAGGCAGCATCTCTGGAGAGAAGGAATGGGTGACGTTTCGGGTCGAAACCCTTCTTCAGCCTGAAGAATGGTCCCGACCCAAAACGAAACGTCACCCATTCCTTCTCTCCAATTTGGTCCAACTGATCAATACTGATGTGTTGGCTCTACGTACATCCATCTCACTTCTGATCCTGTCAGCGTCTTTATTATTCCTTCATGCCCCTATCCAGGTTGTATCCATCTATGCCACTCTTAATCATAAGACACAGGAGCAGAATTACATCATTCAGCCCATCTAGTCTGCTCTGCTATTTGCTCATGGCTTAGGTAATTTTACCTCTTGACCCCATTCTCCTGCCTACTTCCTGTGATTTTTGGCATCTTTACTAATCAAGAATCCATCCATCTCCCTTTTTAAAAAAAAAATAGACAAGAACTTGGCCTGCACAGCACGCTGCATGTGGTAATGAATTCTACATTTTAACTATTTTTGGATTGAAAGGATTCACCTGAATTTCATTCTTGTATTTATTGGGGATCATTTTAGAAATCTTCCCATGGCTATAGTCTGTTACAAATTGAATCCAATCCAATCCAATCACTGGCAATCTAAATGAAAGTTTTAGACCTCCATTTAAACAAAAAAGGAAGTATATAACTGTTTGTTGCCTTGGACAGGTACATGAATAGGAGAGGTTTAAAGGGATATGAGCTTGGTCGTCATGGACGATTTGGGCCGAAGGGTCTGTTTCCCTGCTGTATGATTCAATGCCTGTATGATTAGTACCTGTTGGTATTTCAGTATTAAAATTGCTTTGTCAAATTATTTCATGAATCCAGTGATTTTATTTTTACTTTTGCAGTGGTTTTCACATGACCAACACAATAGGGAGATAACAGCTTGTGCTAAGTTGTTAAAATGTTACCCTTGACACTTTCTGTCAAAGTGACATTAATGTTTTTAATGTCTTGAAATTTGGTATAGAAGGGCAATGGAAAATAACCATTGTTAGTATGTAGTGCATAAAAGGAGTACTCGGGCAATGATGACTTGAGCTGTCTAAGGCCAAGAAGAATATTTGTTGTTTATATGTTATTGGTAGATCATTGCAAAGGGATTTATAGGATAAAAATCTTCCCTTGATAGATAGCCAGGGATACCAGTGTCAAATAGTTCATGTTATAGGCCAGGGGTTGGCAACCTTGTTCTACATAGGGGCCAGGACCCATGCCTGTGAGCGGATGGTGGGGCACATCTATCGCCATGGTTAATAAATGGAGGTAATAATAATACATACTAACTAAATTAGCAATTAGTAATAATACATACAAATAATATATAAATTAATAATACATGCTAATAATACATACTAACTAGTGTGACACTTGATGTTTTTCGCATTTGTTTTCACACGTTTTTCAATTAGTTTTCTGCAGTTCCCAGATCCCTCGCATACCTCGGGACCAGCTGTAGTTTACAGGTCGGCTCGCATCCCCGGGAATAGCTGCAGTTCCCAGGTCGCTTGCGTGCCCTGGGGCTAGCTGCAGTTCCCAGGTCGCCTGCGTGCCCCGAGACTGATGAATTAGAGTCCTGACCCAAAATATGGTCTGTTCATTCCCTCCACTGATGCTGCCTGACCAGCTGAATTACTCCAGCACTTAGTTATTTGCTCAATTAAATTTCTTATTCTCATGAAGCACAGAGTAAACGGGATGAATGGTAAAACATACAACAGTAAATACACTAATATGAAACTGATGAATGGTTCAAAGGTTATCATGTAACCTGAAGTAGTGCAAACAAAAACTTATGGTGCAATAACAGTAATCATATGTGTGATGTGAAATTTGTGAGGCAATGTATTATTGGTTATTCATGGTCTTTTATTGATATCTCTATTTAGGGATATCATGATCACCTACTTTGATCCTGCCATCAGTTATGAAAATCTTTGCACTGAAGTTCGTGACATGTGCTGCTTTGATAATGAACAGTTCTTTACAATGAAGTGGATCGATGAAGAAGGTAGTGAATTTTGTGCTAAATTTCTGTTACGTATTTCTGAGAACTTCCAGAAGGATCATGGTAGGTCAAAGTAAGAATTGTTGTGACTTTTTGCAGAATGTTTAATTATTTTCAATAGAAATGCCTTGTGTAAATTTACTACCATTATTGAGTGCCTTACTTAGGCAAAACTGCTTTCAAAGTAATAAGTGACTAAAACCAAACTTGTTGCAATGGCTAGGTGAAAATCACGAGCATTTTATTTGTTTTTCCACCACACATGTTCATTATCTCAATTATTTTCTCATTTTCAAGGAAGATGAAGGGCAGAGTGATTGAAATGAGAGTAAGAGCAAATTTTAAGAAGGGTTGGAATGAAGAGAGATTAGGGTGTGAAGCATTAATGACGTACTTTTCCAAGCAGAGCTATGGAATCTAATGTTTCCATTTAAGTGGTGCAGCAGTTTAGCGTGAAATGGTTTAATCTTTGTTGTGGTATTATAACCCAAAGAAATCTATAAAGGATAACAATGATCGGGAAATTGTTATGCATTACTAATTGCTGTGAAATATTATAATGCTTAAAAGGAGTCTATTGAATTCATGAAATTACTGGGCAATTTGCATGAATGGAAATTCAAAGGCTTCGGTATAATTTTTAAAACCATTCTCAGCATTGTCAGGATTTTGGGTAGGTTGGTTAATGTGAGAAGCATTTTCCACCACATTCTCTTAAAATCAAATTAATCTTTCTCTTGTCAGTCTCATATCTGATGTTTCATGCAAAACATAAAGATGAAGTAAAAACGTGCATTTACTCAAAATCAATACTTGGTGACTCACAAAAAAAACAGGTTGACGGAGGATGCCGTCTTTCTGTATTACATTCAGCTCCAGATCATCTTGACAATTAGTGCACTTATGTTAGAATGTTATTCACTGACCATAGCTCAGCCTTCAACATCATAATACTGAAGACACAAGGGGTAGCAGATACTGCACTCCAACAAACTTTGTATCATAATACTGAATAAACATATCCCAACATTTCTGAACCTTCGGCTGTGGGACCTCAATCTGCAACTGGCTTCTTTTCTTCCTGACTGGCAAACCTCAGTTGGTTAGAGTTGGACATAACATTTTCTTCACCTGCATGTCAACACTGGTGCCCCTCAGGATTATGTGCTCAGTCCCTTGCTCTACTCCCTATGACTTTATGACCAATAATATTGCCAACTCTATCTCTACATTCCTGGACGATACCACTGTTGTCGGCTTAATCAACAACAACGAGACGAAGTACAGGAAAGAATTCGGGGAAACTTGTGTGATTAGTACAACAACCAAGCCCCAATGACCGAAAGACGGAAGAGTTGATTGTTGATTTGAGGAAGCAAGGGGGTGAACGCAGCTCTGTTCTCATCAGCAGAGCTGCTACAGAGATCACCAGCTTCAAGTTCCTCAGCATCCATATCACCAGCAAGCTAACCTGGTCCTTTCACACTGATGCGATGATCAAGAAAGCAGTGAGATCCAATACTGCCATATCCCAGAATTGTCCAGGATGGCGACCTTGGTCCCACCACTGTTCCCCTGCCACTGACTAAATTTCATCTTCGGTGTTTTCTTTCACTAAGACAAGGCCCTGAGATATGGGGCATGGATTTTGACTTTTCTCCATAACTGTAATGCTGCACTCTGGATCTTTTCTCTTTGTACTTCCTGTTGTACATATGGCAGTATTCCAACACCAAGCTTTATTGTTGGGATTGGTAGGGTGAAATTATGCGGTTGTGGGCAATTTTATGGAGGATCTAATTCTTGCTGATCTTGAATTTAAGGCTTGTGCTCTCATAATTTGAGAACCTTAGCAATGACCTGGGAGATTGGCCTCTAAATATGCACATCTGTAAATATTATGTGCAAATTGCAACTCGGTAACTAGATTGGAATGATCTTGATCCAGGAGTTGAATGACAAAATGTGAAGAGCTTCCTATATGACTTGTGGTTTAACTCCATGCCTGCAGGGAGTTTGTTGCAGGTGAGATGTAATATTGTAGCAGAGATGATCGAGTAGATGGTTGAAGAAATGTTAAGCTGCAAAATGAATTAATTAGTAATTGGATGGATGGAAAACACAAAAGATAAACTAATAAACAACAATGTGATAGCTATGTTTTAATGATTGAAACATTAGGCAGAGCATTTGGACAATTCTTATGCTCACGTTCAAATACAGTAAATCCTCATTATAATGGACTATAGGGAGGGAAGTGGTGTTCGTTATTGCTGATTGTCCGCGATAACCAAGTAAGGGATTATCATAGATAGTAAAACAAACAACTACAGTTGCTGATTAATAAACAAAAGTGCTGGAGTAGTAACTCAGCTGTTTGGGCAGCATTTCTGGAGAACATGGATAGGTGACATCTTCAGTCCAGACTCTTCTTCAGACTCTCTGTCTGGAACTGGGCCTGGAATCCTAGTGAGTTGATGGCCAGGGGAGAGGCGAGGAGTGGCGCAGTCAATGATTGCGACCTAAACCTGGCCATAACCACCCCGCACTGTGGTATCTAGGTACACGATCAGCTCTGCAAAAAAGATCCTGGCCGAAGCATCGCCTATCCATGTTCTCGACAGATGCTGCCTGAGCCGCTGAGTTTTCCAGGTCTTCGTCAGAAAGGTTAACCTTGAGTATCATGTGCCACAGTGTTAAAATATTTCAAATGCATAAATTGCAATGTTGCTATTGTTTATTGAACAGGCGATCCTTGCACTGTCTCATCCCAGCTAGAACTGGAGGAAGCCTTTCGCCTCTACGAGCTGAATAAAGACTCTGAACTGATCATTCATGGTGAGCTAAAAATCTTTTACAATCTTGAATCTTTTGGGAATTAACTTGTATGATTTTGTTTTTGTGATTAACAGTACAAAGTCAGTCTGTCATTGCAAGATTTTGAATTTTGGTCATATTTGTTGGGAAGGATCAACCTTGCATGAGCCCTGAAATTTATTTTCATTGGAGAAACTGGATGTGCAGTTGTATTTATGGTTTTATTCAGGAAGGAGCAATACTTGTCAAGCAAAACACAATCCACTGATTATCTAAGGCACACATATTCAGTTTCTCTTCATTCCTAACTCCCTGTACACTAAATATGATTCAAGATGTTCGCACATATAATCTGGTCGGGTGCCACGGTAACCAAAAAAATCCTACATTTATTCTCTCTTTAAAATCCAGGATTACAGCATTGCACAAAGTGGAAGAAAATGTAATAACCATTTAATTTGATTTTATTACTCTGCCTCCCATTCAAGTAGATTGAAGAAGAAAAGCTTCTTTCCAGGTGTTTATGACGTTGTTTGTTCAAGATGTTCTGTTATTAATGGGCGAGTGTCCTACTCTTGTTCCACTTTTATTAACTGACATTTTATTGCCATATTTTTATGGTTTGGGCTTGACCTATCTTCTAGAGGTGGGGTAGATGGTCGGATCCTGTGCTGTACTTTTCTACGTTCTATTTTCTAGGACGTAATATTATTTAGTAAATCAACAACCCCACCTTGCTGGCTGTTCAGGATAGGCTTGATTATTTTACTCTTCCATTGTGTCCAAAATATCAATCACAGGCACTGAGATCAAATATTCAGATGAATTAATATTATTTTTCAGAGGCAAAAAATTCTCCTTTCCTGCTGCGCAAGTAATTTGAATTTAAAGTGTAACAAGTAATTAAGACATTTGGACATATATGAAATGGAATGGTGTAGAGGGATATGGGCCAAACATGGGCGGGTGGGGCTAGCATAGATGGGGCAGCATAGGAAGTTGGGCCAAAGGGCATCTTTCCGTACCACAATGTGACAATTCCACAATGAGTGCCATCCATTGTGATTATTTAGACATGGGTGGGCAGATGCTTGCTGTTGTCTTTGTTACTGGGTCCCCCGCTGGAGATCATTTTGAGCTTGTAATTAGGTTTTATATAGGAATAGCTTGTGTAGGGCAGGTTTTGCAATCCCTAGGATCAGATAGATTTCCATTCATTCATCTTCTGCATGCAGGGAGGTAAATGGGGAAACAATCGGAAGGGAGTATTTGAATATGCATTACTAATTTACAAACTTAAAGCATGCGGCATTAGGGGTTCAGTATTGATGTGGATGGAGAACTGGCTGGCAAACAGGAAGCAAAGAGTAGGAGTAAACGGGTCCTTTTCACAATGGCAGGCAGTGACTAGTGGGGTGCCACAGGGCTCAGTGCTGGGACCCCAGCTATTTACAATATATATTAATGATCTGGATGAGGGAATTGAAGGCAATATCTCCAAGTTTGCGGATGACACTAAGCTGGGGGACAGTGTTAGCTGTGAGGAGGATGCTAGGAGACTGCAAGGTGACTTGGATATGCTGGGTGAGTGGGCAAATGTATGGCAGATGCAGTATAATGTGGATAAATAAATAAGTGGAGGTTATCCACTTTGGTGGCAAAAACAGGAAAGCAGACTATTATTGAAATGGTGGCCGATTTGGAAAAGGGGAGATGCAGCGAGACCTGGGTGTCATGGTACACCAGTCATTGAAAGTAGGCATGCAGGTGCAGCAGGCAGTGAAAAAAGCAAATGGTATGTTAGCTTTCATAGCAAAAGGATTTGAGTATAGGAGCAGGGAGGTTCTACTGCAGTTGTACAGGGTCTTGGTGAGACCACACCTGGAGTATTGCATACAGTTTTGGTCTCCAAATCTGAGGGAGGACATTATTGCCATAGAGGGAGTGCAGAGAAGGTTCACCAGACTGATTCCTGGGATGTCAGGACTGTCTAATGAAGAAAGACTGGATAGACTTGGTTTATACTCTCTAGAATTTAGGAGATTGAGAGGGGATCTTATAGAAACTTACAAAATTCTTAAGGGGTTGGACAGGCTAGATGCAGGAAGATTGTTCCCGATGTTGGGGAAGTCCAGGACAAGGGGTCACAGCTTAAGGATAAGGGGGAAATCCTTTAAGGATAAGGGGGAATTCTCCTTCATGAAGGCAGGTGGAGAGATGGTGGGAAAAACGGGAGCACACCGGGACGTTGAATCAGTTGTCATCTTATTGAATGACAATACTAATTCAAGGGTCCAATTGGAGGGAGAGTTCCTTTCACAGCATGTGGAGAGTCTGTGCCAGGGGTTAAAGATGCGGGGAGGGCAGGAGTGTTGAAAAGGAGGAGGGTCAGAGATCATGTCAGACTCACTCACCGCTGCCGCAGCGCTCCGGGCACGGACAGCAGAACTGGCCGCCATTTCCGGGGATAGAAGCAGCTCGGGTGCGAGCGGCCGCCGGAACCCGACAGCAGAACTGGCCGCCACTTCAGCGCCTTCTGCCGGCCCGCTCACCTCTGGCATTGCTCTTCGTCTAAACATCTCTCACCTGCCGCTCGCCGGCTTCGCTCATGTCAACCGCATCCCGCAAATCCTTACATTCCCACAGCCGAGTAACCTCAACTGGACCCGTGAGCGCGCTGTCGGAATTTAACGATTTGCGGGAAGCCGGCCGGCGAGCGGCAGGTGAGAGATGTTCAGACGGAGACACTGCCAGAGGTGACGGGGACTAGCTGAAGTGGCAGGGTCCCGGCGGCCACTCAAAGTCAGTCATCCGAGCTGCTTCCTTCCTTGGAAGTGGCGGCCAGTTCTGCTGTCCGTGCCCGGAGCGCTGCGGCAGCCACCCAAGCTAATTCACTCCCCGGGCACAATAAAACCATATAGCAGTCTGAAGAAGGGTCTCGACCCGAAAATTCGCCTATCTCCTTCGCTCCTTAGATACTGCTGCACCCGCTGAGTTTCTCCAGCCTTTTGTGTACCCTGGCAATTACAGCACGGAAACAGGCCATCTCCGCCCTTTTACTCCGTGCCGAACACTTACTCTCACCTAGTCCCATCTACCTGCACTCAGACCTGAGCGTGGCAAGTGGGTTACTGACCCCAATCCCCTCCTTCACAACGCCAGACTCCCCAAACACTGTGATCGGAGCTCTCCCCCCACCCCGGGAAATACAGCATTTAAAAACATAAAGCACCAAGAAATGCACTTACCACGTTATTGGTACATTAAGTCCATTCTTCACTCTGTGTTTCTTGGGATACTATTAAAATAATGGCAATCCATATTTGAAAATCCCGCCAAGAAACTCGCGCTGCGCATGCGCATCAGGCTGCTGCGCATGCGCAGTGTTGCAATGGCAGAATTTCTGCTGCCTTCAGCTCCCCTTGAAACTGATGGCTCAGGTTGCGCTGACGGCACGTGGGCTGCACAGAGCTTCGCGTGTTACAAGTGTTGCGGATGAAAGGCACGGAGAATTATACCTACCTAAGAGATCGATCTCTTACATAGGCATAATTCTCCCATGCCTTTACTATTTATATTTAAGAATATCTATTTCATAATTTTAGTCAGGGTAGGCAGTGCCTACCTTGCCTACCCTGACGGCACGTGCCTGCGTAGAAGGTTTAGCTCCTGGCGGGCGAGATGACAAAGATGTCATCTATTACATAATGTATTTGTCTCGTTGCCCATTGAGTGTAGAGGGTATACTAGATTGTACTGTTGAAAGTCAAATAAAAAACGTCCACTTAAACCTAACCTTATTTTCCCTTCCGCAGTGTTCCCCTGTATCCCAGAACGGCCAGGCATGCCTTGTCCAGGGGAAGATAGTAAGTGTTTCATTTTCCTTGTTGAATCAATTTTCAATTTAATTGCTGAACTAAAAAGAGAAAATGCTGGACATATGTAGCCTGACCTGCTGAGTCTGTGGGAAGAGAAACACAGCTTACATTTCAGTTGGCTGTATTACTCTTCCCATAGATGTAGCTGACCTGAATATTTCCAGCATTTTCTGTTAATTTCTAGTATCTGCAGTTTTTTTTCCCTTTGTGGACACATTGAATTAAATTATTGCAAAGAAGCCAATCAGAGTCCAGTCAGATCGACAGTCTGAAGCTCACATCTAAGCTCATAGCCTTGTACTCCAATTTGGCAGAATTAATAATACATTTGCAATCTTTCAATTTGTGAATATTAACAAAATAAATTAGTGATCGGTCATGATTTGGAGAATGTCAGTTTTATGTGTTTTATAATACACACATCTCACCAACAATACAAGTGAAAGGACTTTTTCACACATCAATACTGACATTTAATTTTAACAGTTCAAATGTTTAAATTACGCTTACAATTATCCAATTTGAGATAATGAATTCATATAGAATATAGATGAATGGTGGCTTTCTCAATGTATTTACAATGCTATGTTACGATTTTTAAATTAAATTATACCCTGAGAACCTGCTGTAACCTATTCTTAATGTTCGTTGGTTTGTGGGATAGACTAGAATTTAGTGCAGGGGACTGAACTCAGTTGATTACATTTTTATTTTGTGGCCATGAAGTCTTTGAATAATTGCCAAAATTATTCAATACATCTGGCATGAATATTATTTATTGTAACACGACATCTTAAATGATTCGCAAAACTATGCTGACCATATTCTTCAAAGTATTTGATGTCTCGTCAGCAGTTAGAAATAAAGCCCCGAGAGGGTACAGAAATGAAAAGGTCCAGAGAGAGAGGTCTGAAGGGCCCTGACCCAAAACTTCACCTATCCACGTTCCTGACAGATGCTGCCTGACCCGCTGAGTTACTCATTACACAGCATTTTGTGTATTTATCCTGACCATATTGTTGGCGGCTGTTTAAACTATTGTGTAAGGAGCCATTTTGAAGCTCTACTTGTTACAATGTCCTGCAGAGTTTATCTTTTCTATGCCGTATTATTTTTCCCTTCTGTAAAGTTGAGGTACTATCAAGTTTCCCACAGGTTCTAGAGTATGTTTGAGGGGAAAAAATACTTTCAATGACGCCAAAAGCAGAAAAGTCTAGCCTCATCCGAGCATTTGTTGACATTTTAAAATAATAACTTCACTTTCCTAAAAGCTTAATTTGTTCTAGAGCTGAAAAGTTTGTTTTAATTTTGTGTCATTGTTTTCAGAATCTATATACAGGAGAGGGGCTCGGCGATGGAGAAAACTGTATTGTGTAAATGGACATACTTTCCAAGCCAAAAGATTCAACAGAGTGAGAACTACTGTTATCTATTTTTAAATGTTTTCAACAAGGTCAGTGTTAGGGAATGTAACAATTTTTTTTCCCTGCATAGATTCCCATTTCATCTTCATGATTAAAGGTATTAAACTGCACTGGAATTCTTAAAGATTTAATTGAGGGAGATTTACAAGCAGTTAATGTCAAGGCCAATCACCCTCTTGAAGTCCGAATGAAAACAGAACGTACATTAAAGCAAAGATTAACAGATCTAATGGAAGGGGCCGTTTAAGTAGATTATTTGAGAAACTGTTACTCGACACGCAAAAGGTCCCCGCTGATCTGTCATTTAGCCTGCCCTTTGCCAAATCCCAATAATTTACGGCCATTTTTTAGTTGATTCTAACTCTGGCCAGATCCTGGTTTGTTACTGGATTGTACTTCAACAGTTATGACAATATTTCATAGATTGGAACCGTGCACTTGGGGATAAATGTTAATGCGTGTTTGATTACTTTACATAAGGCCACTGCAGTGCAAAGAATCACAGCAAAGCATGAAATTCAAGATGGAAATCAAAAATACATTTGTTAGAAATCTGAATTAAAGGAATTAAGAAAACACTCAATGGGTCAGGCACAATCTGTGGACAGGACCTGCATTTCATTGAATAACGCAGATTGAAAAATATGGAGGCAGTTTTAATTTAAGAGATGCGGCGTGGAAACAGGCCTTTCGGCCCACTGAGCTTGCGCCAGCCAATGATCATCCATATCCTATTCTTATACATGAGGGGCAATTTACAGAAGCCAATTAACCTACAAACTGACATGTCTTTGGAATGTGGGAGGAAAACCCACGCGGTCACAGGGAGAACCTACAAACTCCATACAGATAGCACCGTAATCAGGATTGAACCCGGGACTCTGACGCTGTAATGCTGCAACTCTACTGCTGTGTCACTGTGCCGCTCTTTATGGCTACGCCACCGTGTCGCCCGAAAATAGCACACCCACTATAAACAAGGAAGTGGAACTAGGTTAGGAGAAGGTGAGATGTGCTGGAAAATTTAATGTTTTGTAAATAAAATTCACTTATTTCAACTCCCAAACAGTAATTTTATTTTCAAGCAGATTCAAAATTAGGTTTACGTTTATTATTGTTAAGTGAACAGAGATACAGCGAAAATCTTTGCTTTTCGTGCTATCCGAACAGATCAGATAATACAATACATCGTGCTATCCGAACAGATCAGTTATACAATACAATCAGGTCAAACTCAATTACAGCAGATGTGATGGGGACGATAGAGAGTGTAGAATATAGTTCTCAGCATTATAGCGCTCCACTTCCATAGACAACATGAATCGGACAATACTAGAGGCCTGATAACACAGACAGGGAGGAAGCTGTTCCTGAGTTTGGCGGTGTGCTGAAATGTTTTTAAAATTGCGATTACTACAACCAATATGGCATTTCAGTGCTAAGCCCAATCTTTAACTAAATGTTGATTCACATTCTCTCCTTTAGCGAGCACATTGTGCGTTTTGTACGGATCGGATCTGGGGCCTTGGTCGCCAGGGCTATAAATGCATCAACTGTAAGCTTCTGGTCCATAAGAAATGTCACAAACTGGTCACAATTGAATGCGGACGTCATGCAGTAAGTCTTTTCATTCTTTTAAATATCTTTTGAATTTCCAACTCAACTCCTCTTTGTTTATGGAGGGTGAAGTGGTTCAAATTAAAATAGTCGCTCACTCTTAGAATTTTAATTGAAAGAAATTGGGCAGTCTTCTTTAGGCGATGTATTAATTCCTTCATTGGCTGTAGTGTTGTTTTTTATACGACCATAAGATGCAGGAGCAGAATTTGGCCAATCAGCCTATAGAGTCGACTACTCCATTCAATCATGTCTGATCTATTTTTCCCTCTCATTCCAGCCCCATTCTCCTGTCTTCTCCCTATAACCTTTGATGCCCTTCCTAATCAAGAACCTTTCAGTCAGATGGGCTTTGTGACAAGTTTTCATTTTTTGGTTGCTATTTCTGTTATGTGGCAATTATTCTAGGTTTCTTTAGTTAACTGGATTTAATTTTCCTGGCAGTCACTGTGGGATTTAGATTTGTCTCCTGATATATTAGCCCCCGTTTCCGCGTGGCTTGTTCAACTGCAATATCTCTATTTCCAAAGTAGTAATTGAGGATCTTGATTTGGCTGTTGAGGAACAACCCCTATTTTACAGGCATCTGTACAGATGTTGAGATGGGGCAGGAACAAGTTTGCCTTGATGCTGCCTTTCCCATCACCTCAGCGATTATGCATAACTCCCAGCTTGCATTCAAAGAGTACATGTCTGCAAGATTTTGCTGTCCTGTGCCATACTACCTCACAAATGTCATTACTTCCTAGAAAGGAAGACAAATAATGGAAAAAAAGCAAGTGCAGAAATCTTGCCAGAATTATTTAGGCCTATTGTGTGATGTAACGATGCTTTAGTTTCCAGGGATGCCAATTGCTTGTGTTTTCTTAAAATTATAATGTAGGTGTAATTTATATTATAACGTTATGACGGGTATTGACTTGATATTGGGGCATAACTTTAACTTCAGCTTTCCTGACACGTATTCATAAATTGGTAGATTACCTCCAATTGGTACTGAATTTTCGAAACTTTTGCCAGGATTACTAAGCATAACATTTGCACTGAAATCTTTAACTCGAGCAGCCATTGGAGCTGTCACTTTCACACAATTAAAATCGTGATGCTGATGTGAAATTTCTTCCACCCTTGTGGTTTTCAGTTTCAGAATATGTTGTAAATATCGTACAACATATATCACATTCAAGTAATCTTTCTAAAATAGCTGTAGTATGTATGAAGCATTATTAATTTGATAATATTTTTAACATTCCAAATCATCAACATTTACAGACAATAATGGCATCGTCTCAAAAATTAAGTTTAAAAAGGCAATGTGAATGCAATGTGCATCAACTCTGCTTTGTTTTGCAGCTCACCTCACATCACCATTATCCCTGGGGAAGCGGTGATCAGGTAAGCATGCATCTTTCAGATCGCCAACGAGGATAAGCTTTATTGCCAGCTATTTGAATGTATGTGATGCATGACGATTATCTTAATGTCTCTGTTTTAGGATCATATGATGATTCCAAGTGCAGAGAATGCAGAAAACATTGCACCAGGTAAGGAGGATTTATAATTTTTAACTGAATATTTTAAGCCATCCAACATAAGTTTCTGAGCCCTTTTGAGTTCAGTGGGCAAAACCAAGTGCAGAAAAAATTTCAGGATCCTTCAGACCAATTGGAAAAAGTAGATGACGATAGATTCAAGGAAATGCTAATTCCATGTGTTGTCCTAAAATCATAATATAGGCATAATCTACCTAAAATCTACCTACAACCTAAAGAATTATATAGATCAGATATTGCTTTAATATTGCATGTATCCAAACAGATCAGATCAAGTCAAACTCAAATACAATAGTTAAAGCATTAGGGAATTCAATTAATTAAATAATCTGCTGCTTTTAATTGATTAAAAATATGGGTAGAATGAATCTAACTTGAACAGCTTTTCATCAACTTACTCTACTTTTTTTTTGTTGAAGGCTCACATATGAGCGCAGGTGGCACCTATCTTCTAATTGATCGCTGCGATCAGGGCAAACGAGTGCCAGAAGTCTGCACGGTGCAGGGGGTGCCGCAAGTGCGATTTCTCTTCTTGCCTGACTTTCTCACTTTGCCACCTGCGTTTTTGGCAGAAGGAAGCAGAAAGCCTGGCTGCATCTCCCTTCTGACTCGCTCCACTCTCATACAGAGCACAACATTAGCTGAGGCATCAAGTAGCATTCATTAAATTAAAAACACACGTTTTTGCAAAGCATCTTTTAAATCCTTCCAGGTCTCAAGTATTTTAAAGTTAATCTTTTGAAGGGGCATTGAAGAGGATTGCATGGATAAGAGGGATTGCTTCTTCCCCTGTGATATCAGACATCTGAACAGTTCTATGATTAGCTGGGGTACTGTCCGATTCACCTCTACCCCACTGTGAACATTGGACTTTGTCTAAGTTGCTGAGGGGTTGAAGAGAACGCAAGAGTTTTTGGAGACCAACTTTGTCTCGGTAAAGTACATTCAGTGGAAGCAGTTTGAAAGAGAAAATAAGTACAGGAGCTGATGGAGCTAGCAGCATCTGTGGAGCGAGGAGAACAGAGTTAATGTTAGAGGTGCAAACCTCAAAGTGCTGGAGGAACCATCTGGGGAGGGAATGGACAGGTGATCTTTAGGTTCAGAGCCCTTCTTCAAAACTTCAAGAGTCAAGTCAAGAGAGTTTATTGTCATGTGTCCCAGATGGGACAATGAAATTCTTGCTCCAACAGAATATTGTAGGCATCAATACACATCAGATCAGTGTCCATATACCGATTTCCACCCAATATAGACAGACTCTGGTCTGTGAATGAGGAAGTCGAGGATCCAATTACAGAGGGATGCAGGGGATGATGGTATCAAAACTCCAGGCAGTTGGTCCGCACAGGTTTTTAAAACACACCCGGGTATGCTAGCAGGTCCAGGCGCTTTCCCAGGGTTCACCCCTCTGAAGTCGGTCACTGCGACTGTGACCGAAATACCATGGCGAATGGGGGCTTGGGAAGGCACATCAGTATTCTCCCTATCAAAGCATGCTTATAACCCATTGAGCTCGTCAGGGGGTGATGCTTCGCTGACAAAACTTTGTGTTTTGCTCATGATTCCAGCATCTGCCATCTCTTGTGTCCCCATCTTTATGGAGTGCCTGGAACACACTGCCATTGTGGTGGTTGAGACAGATTTGATAGAGGCATTTTAGAGATTTTTGGATAGGCACATCCAAAATATGGGATATGGATAATGTGCAGGCAGATACGAGTTGATCTTGGCATCATGCCCAGCACAGACATTGTGGGCCGAAGAGTCTGTTCTTGTGCTGTATTGTTCTACATTTTATGTTCTAAAGCTAGAAATGTATGGCCTTATGGCCAGTTCTGACCCGGACAGGAATCGCTGGATATCTAAAATTGTTGAATTCAGTGATGAGTGCAGAGGACTGCATTGTGCAGAGATGGAAGATGAAGTGCTGTTCCTTGAGCTTATTGGAACAGTGCCGGAGGTCAAAGAGTGGAATGGAGAATTAAAGTGACAGGTGACTTGCTGACAGAACAGAGGTGTTCTTCAAAACAGTGAGCCAATCTGTGTTTAATTTCTCTAGTGTAAATAGATAACGTTGCTGAGGCTCGATAAGGCGCTGGTCAGGCCGCATTTGCAATATTGTGAGCAATTTTTGGCACAATATCTACGGAAGGGTGTGCTGTCCCAGGTTAGGGTCCAGAGGAGGTTTGTGAGAATGATAATGAATCAAATAGACTTGATGGGCCGAATGGCCTAATTCTGCTCCCATCACTTATGACCTTATGAACATTGTGAGCACCAAACTTGTTTTTGTCATGTACATCAATGATCTGGATGATGGGGTGGAAAATTGGATAAGTAAGTATGCAGATGATACTAAGATAGGTGGTGTTGTGGATAATGAAGTAGATTTTCAAAGTCTACAGAGAGATTTGGGCCATTTGGAAAAGTGGGCTGAAAGATGGCAGATGGAGTTTAATGCTGATAAGTGTGAAGTGCTACATCTTGGCAGGACAAATCAAAATAGGACGTACATGGTAAATGGTAGGGAATTGAGGAATGCTGTGGAACAGAGGGATCTAGGAATAACTGTGCATAGTTCCCTGAAGGTGGAATCGCATGTAGATAGGGTGGTAAAGAAAGCCTTTGGTGTGCTGGCCTTTATAAATCATTGAATATAGGAGTAGGGAAGTAATGTTAAAATTGTACAAGGCATTGGTAAGACCAATTCTGGAGTATGGTGTACAATTTTGGTCGCCTAGTTATAGGAAGGATGTCAACAAAATAGAGAGAGTACAGAGGAGATTTACTAGAATGTTGCCAGGGTTCCAGCAACTATGTTACAGAGAAAGGTTGAACAAGTTAGGTCTTTATTCTTTGGAGCGCAGATGGTTAAGGGGGGACTTGATTGAGGTCTTTAAAATGATGAAAGGGATAGACAGAGTTGACGTGGATACGTTTTTCCCATTGAGGGTAGGGAAGATTCAAACAAGAGGGTATGACATGAGAATTAAGGGACAGAGGTTTCGGGGTAACGTGAGGGGGAACTTCTTTACTCAGAGGGTGGTGGCTGTGTGGAATGAGCTTCCAGCAGAAGTGGTGGAGGCAGGATCGATTTTAACATTTAAGAGTAAAGTGGATAGGTATATGGACGTGAAGGGAATGGAGGGGTATGGTCTGAGTGCAGGTAGATGGGACTAGGGGAAAACAAATGGTCGGCACGGACTGGAAGGGCCGAGAGGGCCTGTTTCCGTGCTGTAATTGTTATATGGTTATATGGTTAAAGTGAATTTCTGCCCAGTGTTTAGGTCCCTGGATAATGAAGGGAGAGATAGCGGAAGAATTGTATTTCTCTCTTCACTGTGTCATGGGAAGGGGAATGGTTGTGGAAATGGAAGGGTGAACCAAGGAGTGGCTGACTGAATATTGGGTCAATTCCCAATTTACAGCACTTATGCACTGACCTCCTTTATCCTTGCTTTCTATCTCACAAGCCACCGTCTTCAAAAATTCCACCTTCATAATAAAATTGCACCACCACTTTCCTCCGATAATTTTCCCTCTGCCTCTCCCATGTTTACTCTTTCAACTGAACTGACCACATTGAAGCCGTGACTCAATGTTGAGTTGAACAATTTCAGGTAACCTGCCTTCCTGGTGTTGTCAGAACTCGCCAGCTCTTTTGTAAAATCATCCACCTTGTACAGATCGACTGGGTGCTGCTATCATTATCTCCTGTTTAGTATTTCCAGTCACAACTGTGCTTTGCGTCTAATAGATCCAATGTTTTTTTTCCTTTTAAACTTTGGCCCTGAAAATAATTGTTGCCTGGGCAACTTCGGTCTCCACCCCGTCACTGGCATGCCCGCTTGTTTTCTCTATCCCTTCCCTTTCTGCAACTTAATAAACAATAAGACACTCTTGACTCTTCTCTCTTTTCATCGTTCCATTTTGTTGAAGAGCTGCTAACCCTTAACTCGGGTTTTCTCTCTTCAGATGCAACCTAATTTGCTGAGCATTCTTGACATCTTCCTTTAGTTGCACCATTTTTTTGTGGCATCATTTTCATCATTAGAAATTGGTTTTAAAATGAATCTAAAATATGAAAGATCATGAAACTGAGTGGGAAGATGATTTTGTTGGGTGTGATATTACCAAAATGTCATGCAATATTTTAAATTGGGCAGCATGCAAAGAAATTGATTTTGGATGAGCACAGGTGTGAGTTGAAGATTTTCTGTGAATTTGTAATCCCCTCCACCCCCAAAAAAGTTCTAATATGTCCGTTAATATTTCTGATTTAATCGCATGACAGTCCATTTGCTGGTATTATTCCTATTGCACCTACTGAATAGTTAAGAAACTAGTTGGCTTGAGAGGCAAGGCCTTTGAACTTGCTTGCATGCTGTGATTTGTATTTCTAGGAGTGAGCCTAATAATACAGTTAATAAAGGATAATTAGCTTGGTGCGTTTATGCTCAACCTTGACAGAGATGGGTCATGTTAATGGTGGGATTAACGATCTTTTCCATTGTCCATGTGAAACGATGGGAATGGTAAATCTAGCAGAGTGAGAAGTGAGGTTTGAAAATTTTGAAAACTTTTATAAGTACAATTTAGATTATCCAGAATACTCTGGATGAGACTTCATTCAAGGACAATGAAAGACCACAAATGAAGAGAGCGCAAGAATGCAAGGAACAGGGATAGAAACAGGTCCTCATCCATTGTGCCTGCGCTGTCCTTTGATAAGATCACAGCTCCCAATCATCGCCAGTTACCGCATTGAACCATTTGCCTTTGTTCCCCATATATCCAAAAAGTCAATCAACATCAAGTGATTAAATCCCCACAGCCTCACGGGTAGACAATTCACTGATGTTTGGGTGAAGAGGATTCTTCTTCTATCCATCCTAAATGACAAACCCTGGTTCTGGACATCAGTTTTGTTAGCAACCTGGAGGGCCATGCGTAAGCTGTTGCAGGGACAATAATTGAATGTGTTTTCAGTAGCTTGCTTTCCAGAGTGGTCAAGAGTGTTTAATTCCCACATGTACCGACAACAGAACAATGAAACTTTTACTTGCTCAGCTTAACAGGCCCGTAAACTAAACAACATGCAGCTAATATATGATCAAAAATACAATGAATTAGTAACCATGATGCTAAGCAACCATAACAGTGAAGACCAAAGACACAGTTCATCGAAGATCATAATTGCTGAGGTGATTGTGTGTTCAAGAGCCTGATGGTTGCTGAGAAGAAGCTGCTCTTGAACCTGGTGGTCACGGTTTTCTGGCTGCAGCACCACTTTACCGATGGCAGGAGTGAAATGAGAGTGTGGACAGAGTGGTGTGGGTCTTTGATACTGGCTGCCTTTTTGAAAGAGAACCTCCGACTGATCCCTTTGGTGGGGAGGACAGTACCTGTGATGGTTGTTCTTGGTACAACAACTGCGATCAACCTGTACGGTTATTTAGCCGTTTGTTAAAATTCACAAGTTTAATATAATTTAACAAGCCCTTTTAAGTCCTTGCTAATATTATTTCTCATTTTATGCTCTGTATAGTTATTCCATACAAATCTTCCAGCCAAGAAAACCTGGAGCATGTAGGCGAAGAGAAAGAGGTAAAGAACCAATGCACCTGTGCTTGTTGACATCTCGTGTTTTACAATCCTATATCATGTTGTAAGATGGTATGTTATTGAGAGTAATCATTTCCATTTTCATTCTTGGGGAATAAATATCAGATTTGGAGATCTAATTTAGGGTGGTATTTGAATGTGGTGTTCAGACTTGAGGGATTTTAGTAGAATTAGAAAAGCAGTGACCAGAGAGAAGCTCATCATGTCTACCAGCTTTCACAAAGAGCACTCTAGCTAGTTCCACTCTTCCATTTCCACGTATTTGTCCAGTTCCTTTTTGAAAATCATCAAATCTGCATCCATCACTAATCCTGGTTGAACATTCGAAAGCAGATAAACTTGTGTGTAAAATAACTTGTTTCATCGATGGTCGTCATGGACTTTGTGGAACGAAGGGCCTGTTTCCATGCTGTATCTCTTAACAAAACAAATAGCAACTTCTAAAATGCCTGTAGAAGCATATTCAAAGAATAAAGGATTAGCCTTTTTTTAGAGATACTACGTGGAAATAGGCCCTTCGGCCCACTGAGTCCACACTGACTATTGATCACCCATATGCACCATCACTCCTACACATTAGGGGGCAGTTTTTACCAAAGCCAATTAACCTACAGACCTGTGCGTCTGTGGAATGTGGCAGAAAACCGGAGCACCCAGAGAAAACCCACGTGGTCACAGGGAGAACATACAAACTCGGCACAGACAGCATCCATTATCAGGATCGAACCTGGGCCCCTGGTGCTGTGAGTAAGCAGCTCTACTGTTGCGTCTCTGTGCCACCCCAAATCATAAGCTTAGCAGGAGTTTTTCGTTGGGTTGTATATCTTTTGAAATTCTCTGTTAAAGAGCTATGTATGCTCAGTCACCGAGTATATTTAAGGGTGTGTTCAATTGATTCCTGTAGCTTTAACAAACATGGAAACGAAGGAAGTAGGAATAAGTTGGGGCAGAGGGAATGGACTTGAAGCATTGGATGAACCATTGGTGGACAGAAGTTAGAATCTCCCTCATCTTTTGACATTCTTACTCAATGGAGGAAGAGAGCTTTACATGGAAAGCAGCAGAGAAAAGGAACATATCTTTTCCTTTTTACGGGCAATTTGTTCAGTGATCCTTCCTCTGCAGTATAGTTCTGTGAGGTGAGTTTGTTATTTGTGGAGACAGAACTGTAAACTGAATCTGCCCTAAATGGGGAAATCCATCAAATTGAGCCAGCTTGCCATGTTGGTATCTCAGACACTACATTAATATCTGCTATTAATGCAGAAATAAATCAGAAAATAATCAGTATAAATCTTTAGTGATAAATCTCCTGATGATGAAGGACATTATGCAATTAACAACTTTCATTTATATTGGCTGTGTAAGTACCGAGGTATATCATTTGAGCATTATCAAGTTCTTTATGGCCTCGGTTCCAGGGCATAGTCAAGGACTTTCATTTTGACAGGAAAAAGTATTCTCAGTTAGAAGCAGTAATTTTGTAAAGTTTTCATATGAAAATTATTCTGTTTCAAAAAATTAGTTTAACAAGATAGTTAAAGAAGCGGCATATAATTAGAAGATCAATGAGTATTTTAAATAAAACTGGTTAGAATTACTTCTGCAAAATGATTGTTAAACATGAGTTATAGTTTGGATCATAATATTTACAGCACAGGTATTTATCCAGACTCCTTGCCACTGCAATGCAGCATCATTAACAACTGGAATTCAGACTTCCCAGATACTCTTGTCAAATGTGGATTAATCTGTGCAGGATCAGGCTAGATTTGATTTAATTTAATTTTGAGTTGTCGAGGAATAGTATGATAGAGATTTATTGGTTGGGTAGAAGATAGACTTGCTGAGAGTTGTATCAGCCAAGGCTGTCACTGCTCGAAATACATGTAGCAAATTTAGATGCGCTTTTCTGTAAGATACCACTTAATTGGCTTTTTGCCTCTTGTGTTCGGAGCCTTGCTCAACTCCGTGCCTTTGTGGCTTTTATGAGCAAGCTAATGTTAGGTCTGCTGTTTCTTCATCTCCTGACAGGCCATGAGCAGCAGGGAAAGTGGGAAAGCTCCCTCCAGTTTAGGTGTTCCCGATTTTGATCTAATTCGTGTGATCGGAAGAGGCAGCTACGCCAAGGTTCTCCTTGTCCGACTGAAAAAGACCGAGCGCATTTATGCCATGAAGGTTGTGAAAAAGGAATTGGTTAATGATGATGAGGTAAGAAACTCATAACTCCAGTGCGATTAAGAGACTAAAAATCACAGGATTGAGAATTAATAACATTTCATATCCTGATTATTGGTAAGGCTGTTAAATATTCTGCTTTTGTAACTTCTTTAAGAAGTTAATAAGTTCAGTGACTTGCCAATGTCACTGATGCAAAGAGAGTAAGTTTTGTGCATGACTTTGGTTCAAGCTTGCAAGAATGTGAAGGAACAAAATTACCAATGACATGGTCATAATCACTTTTATGGCCGCTTTGAAAGGGACAACCAAGAGTTGGCCATCAAGGCTGTGCTCCCCGATGACCACCAGCCCCTCACACTCAACCCCTACGATGTGCACGTGGCACGGAGTAGGATCAATGTACATAAGGCTGACGGCATCCCCGGGTGCGTCCTCAGGACCTGTGCTGCACAGTTGACAGACGTCTGGACTGACATCTTCAACCTGTCACTTGCCCCGGCAGTTGGCCCCACGTGCCTTAAAACTACCTCCATCGTGCCAGTGCCAAAACACTCCACTGCGGCGAGCCTCAACGACTTCCGTCCAGTTGCACTCATCCCTATCATCGCCAAGTGCTTTGAAAGGCTGGTCATGGCACACCTCAAATGCTGCCTACCTCCCACTCTGGACCTCTACCAGTTTGCATACCGCAAGAACAGGAGCACGGAGGATGCCATCTCAACGGCACTCCACTCCGCCCTCTCCCACCTCGACAACAGAAACACTTGAGAATGCTGTTCATCGACTACAGCTCAGCATTCAACACCATTATCCCCTCTAAATTGATCGCCAAACTCGATGACCTGGGCATCAACCCCTCCCTCTGCAATTGGTTACTGGACTTTCTAACCAACAGACCACAGTCTGTTAGGTTGGATAACCACTCCTCTTCTACCCTCACCCTGAACACTGGCGTACCCCAGGGCTGCGTGCTGAGCCCCCTCCTCTACTCCCTCTTCACCTACGACTGCATACCTGTACGTGGTACCAACACCATCACCAAGTATGCAGATGACACACAACGGTGATTGGCCTCATCAGCGACAACGATGAGTCGGCCTACAGGGAGGAGGTTCAACTCCTAACAGCATGGTGTGCCGACAATAACCTGGCCCTCAACTCCAAGAAGACCGAGGAGCTCATTGTGGACTTCAGGACATCGAGAGGCTGCACGCACACCCCCATCCATATCAATGGGACGGAGGTGGAACGTATCTCCAGCTTCAGGTTCCTGGGGGTCAACATCTCCGATGACCTCTCCTGGACCCACAACACATCCTCGCTGATCAAGAAGGCTCACCAGCGTCTCTTCTTCTCGAGGAGACTTAAGAAGGTCTACCTGTCTCCCCAGATTCTGGTGAACTTCTACCACTGCACCATCGAGAGCATCCTTACCAACTGCATCACAGTATGGTATGGTAACTGCTCTGTCGCCGACCGGAAATCTCTGCAGAGGGTGGTGAAGATTGCCCAATGCATCACAGGCTCCTCACTCCCCTCCATTGAGTCTGTCCATAGTAAACGATGCTCACACCCCAACCATAAACTGTTTACCCCCCCCCCCCCTCCCTCCCCCCCGGACTATCCAATCACCAGCAACGGATACCACTGTATATGTATAGATGTATATACTCATACTACTGCGCAATTACTTGTTTATTCGTAAGTTCGCCCTTTGGAGATACCAACTGCATTTAGTTGTCTCTGTATTGTACACTGCACAGTGACAATTGAAGATTGAATTGAAAAAAAAGTAATAGGACCAGAATTGGGCCATACGGCCCATCAAGTCTACTCCGCCATTCAATCATGGCTGATCTATCTCTCCCTCCTAACCCCATTCTCTTGCCTTCTCCCCATAACCTCTGACAAAGATTCTAATCAAGAATCTATCTATCTCTGCCTTAAATGTACTCATTGGCTTGGCCTCCACAACCTTCTGTGGCAAAGAATTCCACAGATTCACCATCCTCTGACTAAATAAATTCCTCCATCTCCTTCCTAAAAAAATGTCCTTTAATTCTGAGGCGATGACCTCTAGTCCTAGACTCTTCCACAAGTGAAAATATCCTCTCCATATCCACTCTATCCAAGTATTTCACTATTCTGTATGATTCAGTGAGGGTCCCCACATTCTTCTGAACTCCAGTGAGTACAGGCCCAGTGCCATCAAACACTCATCATATGTTAATCTACTCATTCCCATTTCTTATAAACCTCCTCTGGACCCTCTCCAGAGCTAGCACATCCTTCTTCAGATGAGGTGCCCAAAATTGCTCGCAATATTCCAAATGCGGCCTGACCAGCGCCTTATGGAGCCTCAGCATTGCATCTCTGTTTTTATATACAAACCCTCGCAAAATAAATGTGAGCATTGCCTTTGCTTTCATTGCTACTGATTCGACATGCAGATTAACTTTTTTGGAATCCTGCACCTGCACTACCAAGTCCCTTTGCACCTCCGATTTCTGGATTCTCTCCCCATTTGAAAAATAGTCTACGCCTTTATTCATACTACCAAAATGCACGACCGCACTTTGTTACACTATATTCCACCTGCCACTTTGCCCACTCTCCCAACCTATCCAAGTCCTTCTGCAAAATCACCGCTTTCTCTACACTATCTTCCCCTTCACCTATTTTCATATCATCTGCAAACTTGGCCTCAAAGCCGTCAATCCCTTCATGGTGGCAATATGCCCAGTGTATCTATATAAAGCTAGGAAGCATACTGGTTAATTGTCACCCTTCTGGCAAAACAGCCATTCAAATAATTGTACAGAAAAATCACGATCTGCATAGCATCTTTTATTTGCTCTCTAAATTATTCAGTTTTCCACTGTCCTCCAAGATGTTAAAATATTGGCGTAGAGCAAAATACTGTGACTTCCATGACATGGACTGAGAGTGAATACTAATTACGCTCAATTGCACTCCAAAGCAGGCCTTTCAACCCAATTTTCCCATGCTGACAAGATGCTCCATGTACACTAGTCCCACCTGTCCATGTTTGACACATATTCCTCAACTTTTCCTATCCATGTACCTTGGTGTCCAAGTGTTTTTTAATTGTTATAGTAATGGGGTGTTCATGGCATAACTTGATTATTTAAACATCACCTTTTGCATGCTACTTGGAGAGACAAAGAACAGCTGTGAAATCACTTAAAATCTTTAATTTCTTATCCAGAATTCCATTATATTTGCATTTGTTTAATTTGTGCGATGGATGTTCTCATGCACCTCGGTGCTCCCAATGTGGCCTCCTTTACATCGTTGAGGCCAAGCATAGACTCGGCAATCGTTTTGCTCAGTCCACCACGGCTTGCTAGATCTCCCAGTTGCCAACCATTTCCATATTGACTTCTCTGTCCTTGGCTTCCTTCATTGCCAGAGTGAGGCCACATGCAAACATATTCCGCATGGGTAGCTTACAATCCAATGGTACGTATATAATTTCTCCAAATTCAAGTAATACCCCCATCCTCGCTCTTTTTCCTGTGTCCCCTCCCCATCCAGAGCAGAAGCGTCCCCACCTCGTCTCCCAACCCCGAAGTCTGGTCCTGATCCAGAACATCGCCTGTCCACTCTCTCCATAGATGCTGCCTGCCCCACTTTGTTCTTCCAGCACTGTTTTACTCAAGATTCCAGCATCTGTAATTCCTTGTGTCTCCAGTTTATTCTGTTTGGTATTGAGTTGTTTGAGAGTTGTTGGAGTTCCAGTTACAAGAGATGGATTCCATCTCACACCTGAATATTGATTTATGGTGCTGAAGGGAAGTGCTGGCCATGTGAACGCAGCTTCCATGTTTTCATTACTGCTTTGTATCTTTCTTACCCTTTTATTCATTGTGATCTTTATTTCTTGTTATGACCTTGCAGTCAAATTCTTTTCAATATTGTAACCCATGCAAAAATGTCAAAGCAAGTGATTTTGAAAACATTTCCTTGTCATTAATTCAGGCAAGACTACCCTGACTTTGGAGTTTTTCATCTTTGCATTTAACTTTGTGCCTTTTTTATTTTTATCGTTTCGTATATTTCATGTTTTGTGTGTGATAGAAACATAGAAACATAGAAATTAGGTGCAGGAGCAGGCCATTCGGCCCTTCGAGCCTGCACCGCCATTCAATATGATCATGGCTGATCATCCAACTCAGTATCCTGTACCTGCCTTCTCTCCATACCCCCTGATCCCTTCAGCTACAATATGGCCAACTAACTGGCCTCAACTACCTTCTGTGGCAGAGAATTCCACAGATTCACCACTCTCTGTGTGAAAAACAATTTTCTCATCTCGGCCCTAAAAGACTTCCCCCGTATCCTTGTCCTGGACTTCCCCAACATTGGGAACAATCTTCCTGCATCTAGCCTGTCCAACCCCTTAAGAATTTTGCAAGTCTCTATGAGATCACCCCTCAATCTTCTAAATTCCAGTAAGTACAAGCCAAGTCTATCCAGTCTTTCTTCATATGGAAGTCGTGCCATCCCAGGAATCAGTCTGGTGAACCTTCTCTGTACTCCCTCTACGGCAAGAATGTCTTTCCTCAGATTAGGAGACCAAAACTGTACGCAATACTCCAGGTGTGGCCTCACCAAGACCCTGTACAACTGCAGTAGAACCTTCCTGCTCTTGTACTCAAATCCTTTTGCTATTAATGCCAACATACCATTCGCTTTCTTCACAGCCTGCTGCACCTGCATGCCTACTTTCAATGACTCGTGTACGATGACACCCAGGTCTCGCTGCATCTCCCCTTTTCCTAATCGGTCACCATTCAAATAATAGTCAACCTTCCTGTTTTTGCCACCAATGTGGATAACCTCACATTTATCCACATTATACTGCATTTGCCCACTCACCCAGTCTATCCAAGTCATCCTGCAGCCTCCTAGCATCCTCCTCACAGCTAACACTGCCCCCCAGCTTCGTGTCATCCGCAAACTTCGAGATGTTGCATTTAATTTCCTCGTCCAAATCATTAATGTATCTTGTAAATAGCTGGGGTCCCAGCACTGAGCCTTGCGGCACCCCACTAGTCACTGTCTGCCATCCTGAACAGGACCCGTTCACTCCTACTCTTTGCTTCCTGTCTGCCAGCCAGTTCTCTATCCACATCAATACTGAACCACCAATACCGTGTGCTTTAAGTTTGTATACCAATCTCTCGTGTGGGACCTTGTCGAAAGCCTTCTGAAAGTCCAGATACAACACATCCACTGTTTCTCCCTTATCCACTCCACTAGTTACATCCTCAAAAAATTCAATAAGATTCGTCAGACATGATTTACCCTTCGTAAATCCATGCTGACTTTGTCCAATGATTTCACCACTTTCCAAATGCGCTGCTATCCCATATTTAATAATTGACTCTAGCAGTTTCCCCACTACCGATGTTAGACTAACTGGTCTGTAATTCCCCGTTTTCTCTCTCCCTCCCTTTTTAAAAAGTGGGGTTCCATTAGCTACCCTCCAATCCTCAGGAACTACTCCAGAATCTAAAGAGTTTTGAAAAATTATCACGAAGGCATCTGCTATTTCTGGGGCTACTTCCTTAAGTACCCTGGGATGTAGCCTATCTGGCCCTGGGGATTTATCGGCCTTTAATCCATTCAATTTACCCAACACCTCTTTCCGGCTAACCTGGATTTCACTCATTTCCTCCATCTCATTTGACCCGCAATCCCCTGCTATTTCCGGCAAATTATTTATGTCTTCCTTAGTGAAGACAGAACCAAAGTAGTTATTCAATTGGTCTGCCATGTCCTTGTTCCCCATGATCAATTCACCCGTTTCTGACTGCAAGGGACCTACATTTGTTTTAACTAATCTTTTGCGCTTCACATATCGATAAAAACCTTTGCAGTCAGTTTTTATGTTTCCTGCCAGTTTTCTTTCATACTCCATTTTCCCTTTTCTAATTAAGCCCTTTGTCCTCCTCTGTTGGTCTCTGAATTTCTCCCAGTCCCCTGGTAGGCTGCTTTTTCTGGCTAATTTGTACACTTCATCTTTTTCTTTGATACTATCCCTGATTTCCCTCGTTATCCACGGATGCGCCACCTTCCCTGATTTATTCTTTTGCCATACTGGGATGAACAATTGTTGTAGTTCATCCATGCAGTCTTTAAATGTCTTCCATTGCATATCCACCGTCAACCCTTCAAGAATCAATTGCTAGTCCATCTTGGCCAATTCACGTCTCATACTCTCAAAGTTACCTTTCTTTAAGTTCAGGACCCGTGTTTCTGAATTAACAATGTCACTCTCCATCCTAATGAAGAACTCAACCATATTATGGTCACTCTTGCCCAAGGGGCCACGTACAACAAGGCTGCTAACTAACCCTTCCTCATTACTCAATATCCAGTCTAGAATAGCCTGCTCTCTTGTTGGTTCTTCCACATGTTGGTTTAGAAAACTATCCCGAAATACATTCCAAGAAATCCTCTTCCTCAGCACCCCTGCCAATTTGATTCACCCAATCTATATGTAGATTGAAGTCACCCATTATAACGGTTTTCCCTTCGTTGCACACATTTCTAATTTCCTGTTTGATGTGGTCTATATTTTAATGGTTTCATACTTTATTTAATCATGCTAAAAGTTTAAATGGCACAGTTTACAACCATTAAAATATTTTTGGAATAAGAGAGGTTTGAGATTTGTTGTGCTTGCAAGTTTGAAGTGAAATATAAAATCATTGCTTTATTTTATATTCTATAAAAAAATTATATTTTTTATTTTAACAGGATATAGACTGGGTGCAGACAGAAAAGCATGTGTTTGAGCAGGCATCAAATCACCCCTTTCTTGTGGGACTACATTCCTGCTTCCAGACAGAGAGCAGGTGAGATAAGATTCCAATTGTTCTGCTGGCTTTGTTGCAGTGTGAATGTACAAAACAAAGTCATAACTAACTAACATATATGGTTCAGGAAACCTTTTTGCTTTAAAAAATTCTTTATGATTTATTTTTCATTGTCTGGCCAAAGACACAGATTTTGGGACTGGGTAATCAAAATCGATCCCTTTCCATAGTATTTCTATTATCCTTGAATAAACTTCAACTGTGACCTTCCCTAGTTATTCCATAACTTTTTATGAACTTTGGATGAAGTATTCTGTGTGGCTATTTAATCATATCTTCCTAATTATTAACTTGTATTCTTCATTTTCAAAATGTTACTGTTAGAAAAGATAAAACTGATTGTAGTAACTTGTAGGGATTAAATGGGAGATATTATTTGGAAAAATCATCAGTGATGTGGTAGCCAAATTTAATTGGGAATGCAGAAACCAGACTGTTTGAAGCACCTGATGGCTATGGCTTGTTACTGGTGTAAGGCTGATATACACGCCACATCTACAATTCTTCCCTTGATTCTGTCGTTGTAGTGTTCGAAGAAGGAATAGCTCCAAACCTTTTAATAAGTAAGGGACAGGCGTAAGCAATTTAGCTTCTTCTGACCGTTCAGCAGTCAGAGATAAAAATCTGATACGGAGAAAATAACATTTAATGTGGCATCTATTATCAAAAGATTCCCAGTTTCCACCACCATTCCCAGTTTCCACCACCACTTGGACTTATTTCCAAACCACTCCTGATCATTTCTATGAAGAAGTGGAATTTGGGGATATACCATCCTTCTGCCATTAGAGTTGTCCGATTAACCCCCCCCCCCCCCCCCCCCCCCCCCCCCCGCCCTTCATGTTACATGTCCCAACCTTCATTTAGAGGAATAGAAAATGTCTGCTTGTGGTTTATTTTAATGTCAGGTGCTAGCTATGCAAGTATGTAGCAGAGGTCTGAGAGGCATATGTTGAATGCACAGAATATTTTTCCCACAAATCAAGAACTTTAAGGCGAGAGGGGAAAGGAACCCGAGGGTCAACTTTTACGTAGAGAGGGTGGAATGTATATGAAACAAGCTGCCAGAAGAAGTGGTTGGGGAAGGCACAATGACATGTAAAAGACATTTGGACAGGTATATGAATGGGAAAGGTTTTGAGCGATATTGGTCAAACACAGGTGAATGAGACTCGCTTGGATTAGGAATTTTAGCCGGCATGACGCTGGGCCAAAGGGTCTGTTTCTAAGGTTCAAGGTGACTAGGTCAAGAGCTTCAACTGCTTTCTTTGTTTTGAAGGAGCGATATCTTTATAAATATAAGTGATTGACGATTGTACATCGAGTAAAGTAAGAAATTGTTGGTGATTTAGTGGTTAATTCAAATTATTTGCTTCCAGGTTGTTTTTTGTCATAGAATATGTGAACGGTGGAGATCTGATGTTTCATATGCAGCGGCAACGGAAGCTTCCAGAAGAGCATGCCAGGTAGGCTGAGCTTATTTCTTGTACACATTTAGTGAAAATATCGGGACATTGAAGCTCCTGACATAAGATGTCTTAAATCTGGATGTTTCCATTTCTTCTCTATTTTTCGTGTGGAAGAGATCTGAACCTTTTTCTTATTTATGGCAGGTTTTACTCTTCAGAGATCAGTCTGGCATTAAACTACCTTCATGAACATGGGATAATTTACAGGGATTTGAAACTTGACAATGTTCTGCTGGATTCTGAAGGGCATATTAAACTCACAGACTATGGAATGTGTAAGGTAAGAATGCACTATGCTGAGAGGATCAGCAAAGATGCTGATCATTTGCAATTAAACGAGGTTTACTAATAGAATACATTTTATTGAGGCAAAGTTTAAGGGAGATATGACGGGCAGGTTTTTTGTTTTGCAGTGGTGGGTGCATGGAACCCACTACCAGGATACATTAGTGACATTTCAGAAGCATATGGTTATGGGGGGGGATATGGATCGCGTGCAGGCAGAGGAGAATAATTTAACTTGGCTTCATTATTTGGCATGGACATTGTGGACCGAAAGGCCTATTCCTGTGCTGTACTGTTCTATGTTCTAGAAGTAGATGCTCAACAAAAGGCACATTGGCAAAGCGGTAGAGTTGCTGCCACAGTGCTAGAGACCCAGGCTCGATCCTGTCTACAGGTGCTGTCTGTACGGAGAATGTACATTCTCCCTTTGACTGTGTGGGTTTTCTCTGGGTGCTCTGGGTTCCTCCCACACTGCAGGTTTGTAGGTTAATTGGCTTTAGTAAAATCGTAAATTGTCCCGAGTGTGTAGGTTCGTGCTAGTGTATGGGATGATTGCTGGTTGGCATGAACTCAGTGGGCCGAGGGGCCTCTCTCTACGCTGTTTCTCTCTAAAGTCCAAATCATTTTGCAGTACAAACCAAGAATAAAGGGGATGCAAATTGTTGAAGGATTCTTCATGCAGAAACTCCAGATTTCGTCCCAATTCTGCTCTTCCCTGACCTCCCCTCTACACTCGCAATAATTTTAAAGTTGCCAATTTACCTATCAGCACATTTTTAGAATGTGGGCAAAGACCATAGCACCAACAAAGAAAACTGTTTACTTGAAGTCTATTCAAACTCCACCAAGAAGCCACCGAGAGTCGCGACTGAACCTGGGTTGCTGGAACGCTGTGACTGCTGCACTAACTGCTGCACCGTACTGTATATCAGCTGAGGGGCCAGTTCCCTCGATTTGCATCAGCTGCAGTTGATTCACAGCAAATTTGTTGTTGGGTAGAGTACTGGAAACTGTTAGAAACAGTGTTCTGAAAAATATAATGTACTCTGTATTTCTTTTAATTATTGTAATACGTGTCAAAAATCATGCGAAATAGAGCAGGACCATATACAGAGTCTTTTTCCCAGAGTAGGAGAATCGTGAACCAGAGGACATGGGTTTAAGGGGGGAAAGATTTAATAAGAACCCGAGGGGTAACTTTCTTGCACAAAGGATGGTGGTTATACAGAACGAACTGCCAGAGGAGTTGAGGCAGGTGCTATCATAACATTTAAGAGACTTTTGGACAGGCACATGGATAGAATAGGTTTAGAGGAATATATGCCATGCGCAGAAAGGTGGAACTAGTGTAGATGGGGTATGTTGGGTTGCTGTGGGCGTTGGGTCGAAGAGTCTGTTAGACTCTATGACTATACATTATTAAATATGCACGGAATTCTTCATATTAATTCCTGACTTTATCTGCAGGAAGGCTTAAGGCCTGGCGATACAACCAGCACATTCTGTGGGACGCCCAATTACATTGCGCCAGAGATTCTGCGTGGCGAGGATTATGGTAATCTTGTTTGGATGCTTCTGGTGCAAACTCCAGCAGTTTAAAAAATCATTTTTCCTTTGGAAAATCCTAACTGTCAGCTGGAGGAGTAGTTTGTGGGTGAAAAAATGAAGTTCTATTGTTAAAATGTTGACCTGGTGTCCAAGGTTGAAAAGTATTTAGAAAACCAGTGTCAGATTTTAATAAAAATTATTCCATCACTATCCATTGTGAATGGTTTATAATCAGGAATGCCCTCCCGGAAGCAGATTCGTAGGTACCTTACAAAATGTGACTTGGTAAGTCTCATTGGCACAACTAGTAGTGTCGCACCTTCACAGTGCCAGAGACCCGGGTTTGATCCTGACCATGGGGGCTGTCTATGAGGAATTGGAACATTCTCCCTGTGACCATGTGGATTTTCTCTGGTGCTCCGGTTTCCTCCAACATCCCAAAAAGGTGCAGATTTGTGGATTAATTGGCCACCGTAAAATGCCCGACGTAGGTAGGAAGTGGATACATAAGTGGGAGAAACAGAATTGGTGTGAACGGATGATCAATGGTCTGTGTGGACTCGGTGAGCTGAAGTGCCTCTTTCCATGCTGTATCATTAAGTCAATTAAATTTGATACTGGAAAAGGGAACAGTTGCAGAACTCTGGGGAATAACATAGGTAGACCCATTTTACTGGGTCATTCATAGAAGTAGAATGAGCTCAATGCTCAGCACTCCTCCTGTGGTGTCTAATTCTATTTTACACGTTGTGGCATGAGGAATTTAATAAGCATTTCCACTCCAGAAAATTAAAGACATGAATAGACTTGTACCAAACTAGTTCATCGTTTATTCAACCTTGAGGAAATTGGTTGACTGTGATGGAGAACATAATTTTTATTCCACTTTAGTGTATTTGATCAAATTCATGTTGAAGATTATATCTTCAGGGCTTTTGGGATTATGATATGACAACTGCTTTAGATGAAGTTCTGTGTAATGTTGGTTGATATCCTCATTGTTTATCAAGTTGTGGGTGTGTATTTGCTGTTGCCTCTCTTGGGTTTGTAATTTATTTAACATCAAGTGTAGTACAAACTGCCCACTAGTGTATTGATATTGTCTTGAGTCTTGTTCTTCTGCATATTTATCACTCATTGTTTAGTTGATGCTGACATCATTGAGAAAATCTTTCACTCTTTTGGAAGATTAATATGTTCGATTCATTGTATGTTGTACAACATTTGATCCCACAGATGTATTAAGAAAATAATTCCTCTTAAAGTTTGAGATTGATTAATGTTCTGTAATTTGACAACATTTAAAACCATATTTTTCCACAGTTCATTAAAAAAAAAAAGTTTTCTTGGTGAAAGCTGGGGATGGAGGAAGGGAAAAAGTTGTTTTGACCAAAGATGTTCACATTTGCACATCATTGAAATCTTAGAGGTTATATTGAGAGAAATCTGGTCCAAAACACCACAAAGTTGTACAGTATCTGTACCCATTGGGAAATAGCAAACAGCAGGTCCAATGAGTCACCGAGCCATTTGTTATCCATCTTAGCAGCCATGCAGAGTATAATGTTAGCAAAGAACTGGAAGCCCTTTGGTTGTCAGACTGTTCAGAAAACAGGAATGGTTGAGATGACTGATTAAAATCTGACAGACCAATTACTTTCCCAATATTACATCCTTTTACTTCTTTAATGTTGATTTTTAAAAATAGCAACCTATTTTATTTCCAGGTTTCAGCGTGGATTGGTGGGCGCTGGGAGTGTTGATGTTCGAAATGATGGCTGGCCGATCGCCGTTTGATATTGTGGGGAGCTCGGATAATCCAGATCAGAACACGGAGGACTACCTCTTCCAAGGTGCAACACCTCGCCTTTCTCCTTCCTTTGTTATTTTTTATTTCACTTTTAGCAACAAGTGAATCTTCAGTCCAACAGAGGGTGCTGTTTTTACACTACATTGAACCTTCTGCTTAATACTCCCACAGGGGGCAACAAAGAGGCATTCTCTTCACTGCCAGTAAATGAGACGCAAAAATAATGTTCGGGTTCATAAGGAAGAATTCATGCCTCCTTGAGCTGTCATTTTTTAAGATCTGATAAGCAGTTTGTATTTCTTAACATGTATGACAGCCAGATTCATTGAAACTTGTGAAAGACAAGTTTTTAAAAAAGATGTTGATTGTGAAAGTGTTTAACTCTAACAAAGTGAAATGGAAGGTTGCAACACTTAAAGGCGCCATCTTAGACCTTCAAACTTGATGAGTTGCTTCCACTTCAGTTTTGTGCAAGGTGGCCGTTGAGGCCACACTAATTTAGTGGCTAACAGGTCAAGTGGGTGCTCCTTCCTCCGTTTACATGGGCATCTTTGTGCTCCCAACACATGCACAAGGTTTTGGCTCTAGCCTGAATGTTCCTTCAACACTTTGAACAATCACGGGCCATGGATTACTAGTGGTTGGTGATTAGCGGTTAGCGGTTTATTGACAGATATGACATGGAATCTGGCCCTTTGTCCCACTGAGTTCATGCTGACCATCAATCACGCTTGCACACTATGTTATCCCAGCGTTTCATCCAGCCCCTTATACACTAGGAGCCATTTTCAGTGGCCAACTAGCCTACAAACGTGCACGTCTTTGGGATGTGGGAGGAAATCGGAGCACCCGGAGAAAACCCATGCGGTCATAAGAAGAAAGTGCAAACTCCATTCATTCTGCACCCAAGGTCAGAATCGAATCCGGGTCTCCGGTGCAGTGAAGCAGTAGCTCTACCACTGTGCCGCCCTTTAACGTATCATTTTTGTTCGGGTACTTACATTTCTGAAGCTTTTCCTTTGGTAATATTTTCCTGTGGCAGTGTCTGGAATGGCACATCTGCTTTGGGAGCCCAAGTCCATATTTTCCAGGGTGTTTAGTTTTAGTATAGTTCATTATCAAGGGTACTGAGTGAGATACAGTGACAAGATTTTTTGATGTGTGCAATTTCAGTAAGTGGAAAGACTACACATGTCCACAGTACACAGATACAGGATAAAGGGAATAAAGTTTAGTGCAAGGTAAAGTCAGATTAAAGATAGTCTGAGGGTCTAAACAGAGGGTCTTGCGAAGACCTTCTGTTTTTAGAGGGTGATAGTGGAACGGGTCAGTGGGAATGTTAATAATGTTTTTAGAAGGCCTACATTTTTGTACCATTCTGTAAATGATGAAATAGAGATTGGCATCCTAGCAAGCTAAAGCATTGCCTGCAAAAGGCAGCTTGATTACTTGTACGCTACGACAGCAAAACTTTGGACTTTCTGAAGAAGCATTCACCTGAACCACAACAATAAGTATCCAGACAGAGTCTCCGTATGCCAGTCTTGGCAGCTGTGGCATTTATTTCTGAATAAATAGTGAAGGATTTAAATCTCACTTAAATGATTAAACCATTTTACTTGGTTGGGAAAGGACAGTGCTTACCAAGCAACCATATTTCACATAAGATGTTAAACCCCATAAGGTGTATATTGAAAAAAAAAACCAATTGTCCTGTTGAAAGAAGATCAGAGGTTCTCTCCTTTCTGCACTGAACAATTTCATGTCATAACAGACGTCACGCAACGTTTGATTTAATCGTTATCTCAAAATTCCTTTAATGACTGTCGACACAGTAGTGCAGCTGATAGACTCTGTTGTCTCGAGAGTCAAAGACCCATGTTCGATCTTGACCTCGGGTGCCGTCTGTGTGGAGTTTGCACGTTTTCCCTGTGACCGCGTGGGTTAGCACCGTTTCTCCCGCATCCCAAAGACAAGTATTTGTCAGTTTATCTGCCTCCTAAAGTGTCCTTCATCCCAAGAAGAAAGCTCTTCCCCTTAAATGACAAAGTTCTGGAGTAACTCATCGGGTCAGGCGGCATCTCTGGAGAAAGTGCACAGGTGACATTTTGGGTGGAGACCATCTTTCAGAAACAACACCTATCCATGTTTTCCGAGATGCTGCCTGACCCGATGAGTTACTCCAGCACTTTGTCTTTTTTGGTAAACCAGCATCTGCAATTCCTTGTGTCAGCAAGTCCATTTGCCTTGCCTTTTAAAAAAGAATGAACAATTATTTTTAATTTTAATTTTGTGGGTTCTGATAATGGAGCTAGTTCATCCTCTTGCATGTCTGCATGTACCTTCCAGCGTGACTGTTGGAAAATGGCTCTCTCATTCATGGTTCCAGATAATAGAATGGCAGGAACCATTGAATCTATGATTGCCTATGTGAGATTTTATTTAGCCCCACTGGTAATTTCCCTTCACCATTAAATGAGAGAATTGTACTGTAATGACTGTAAAGAGATGCTTGAGATTAAAATGATTCACTTTTCTCCCACTGTAATAACCGTGCTTCAAATATAAGCCATGATCACCATTTTCAATTACTCAAGCTGAGAAAAAAAACACTGAGCGTTACACCAGCGTTTCTCTTAAAAGGCTGACACCAACCAGTTCCTGTGTGTTGCTGGTAAACATGGCAGTTTTTCAAGAAGGGTGGGGTTGGCTTTTGACTCCGAGACTGCAAGATAGCTTTCAAGAGTTCAAGTTCAAGAGACATTTATTATCACATGCACCAATTGGTACAGTGAGATTTGACTTTCACATGCATAGCAAAGAATGTAAGAGCAAACTGGGTTATAATGTGCCAAAATGTAACCTGTGGTAGGAAGGAGCTGTAGATGCTGAATTATACCAAAGATAAACACAAAATAACTCAGTGGGTCAGGCAGCAAAGCTGGAGAAGTAAGAATCGGTGACGTTTTGGGTCGGACTCCTTCTTTGGACTGGAAGCTGAGGGGTGGGGAGGGGTGGGAGGGAGGGGGGGGGGGGGGGGAGAATTAACCGTGAGCTTGAAAAGGCCAGAACAAATCGAGGCTGGCAACGGATGTTTTCAGCCTGAAGAAGGGTTCCAAGCCAAAATGTCATATATTCCTTTTTTCCAGAGATGCTGCCTGACCCACTGAGTTACTCCATTCTTAGGTTAGGTATGGTGCGGTATTGGATAATGGTGTCAATTATTCCAAATTTCCATGTATTTTATGACCATCTATCTTAATCCCTTTTAATTTTCACTTACCCCCAACCTCCTTCCTGGGGCCAAATCTACTCTAAATCAAACGGTTCGTTTTTTCACCTAACTTTGTCTGTGGTTATCTCTTGCCTCAACAAGGAACTAAATTTTGATTGCATTATCTACATATTAACTCTGCTACGTTACTGCTATTTAGTGATGTCCAATTATGCTGACAGTTTTTAAAATAATAAGACAAAATAGCCGGCAAGGATGGGCTGGGCTGAAGGGCCCGTTCTCTGCTGTATGACTCTAACTCTAAATGTTTATACTGAAAGAAATGAAGTTTCAGTGGGACCACACTGAGAGCTCTCAATCTTAAAAGATGAACTCTGCTCTAAAAGTTCTGTAACTTGGGATATCGAGGCAAATAAAGCACTCTTTAGTTAGGTTTAGAGATACAACGCGGCCCATGACTTCAGCCCACAGAGTCTGTGCCGACCAGTGATCCCCGCATACTTACACTATCCTACACACAATAGGACCATTTACAATTTTACCAAAGCGAATTAACCTACAAACCTGTACACCTTTGGAGTGTGGGAGGAAACCGGAGCACCCGGGGGAAACTCCACGCAGGTCACGGGAAAAACATACAAACTCCGTACGACAGCACCCGTGGTCAGGATCGAACCTGGGTGTCTCTGGTACTGCAAGGCAGCAACTCTACCATCCTGGTGAGGCCAAAAGTTCAAGCTTCACTATTGTGCTGGAAATTGGTGAATTAGTCTTATGCTCAACACGTTAGAGATTAAGCTTTTTCTTGATCACCATAATTAAATGATCGTAGTAAATAATTAATCAGAGTATCTTTTAGGATCTAGAAATGGTGACCTAGAGAAAAAAAAGATGATTGCTATCTTTTTCAGGTTCTGATCATTCTTTAATGCTTGAAGATTCAGTACTATTGTGCTCTTTCATTACTGATCCTTACTGTGAACATGCATTGATCAAATGCACTCTTTATAGTTCAATTTACTGGAAATGTTCTTATTGGAAATTAACAGTCATTAACTTAATGTTGACCCTGTTATCTACATAGAGTATAAGCTGACGTGTTAAACAAGGAGATTCTCAAACTAAGGTTTATTAGCACACTCAAGTCAAGTAGTCTTTATTAGTACTCAAGTTACGTGGATATGCCCGTGTACATTTCATTTCCTATAACTCCACACTGTTATAACTTGTCACTTACTGCACTAAATCACAAGACTGATAGCCTGGATTTAAATACCACCCAGCATTGTGATTGACCAGGCTTTCTACAATGAGGGTTGTAATCTTGGGTTCCAAACTCCAGGTCGGTCTTATAATGATTGTTCGGGGGGTATCGCCATTGATGTCCTGATATTTCTCCTCCTTTATGCTGTTTCTCCTGATCTTCCAGAAGGTTTGTTGATGTACTCTTGCCCAGTACCCTCACAAATCTGGCAGTCATTTGTGGATGACTCGTCATTGATCGGGTAAACCAGATGCACATTCCCTATTCCATCAATTTAGCGACCTGGCCTGCCACTGATGTTCGGTGACCTTTCACAATCTGCTTTATGGCTATCTAGTCCCACTTCCTCTTTTCACCAGGTAGGAGAGTTCATATAAAGGGACCACTTTTCCCAGAATTCTTGTAAGTTGATTACTTTTCCCATTGTGCTCGAAGTTTAGATTTTCGCTATTCGGCTACAAATTGATTAATATATAGTTAGGATTGTTTGTGGTGACCAATAGCACGAAGCATATATTGGAATATTATTATTTCTTGACACTGCTAATTCACACTTGTATCCTTGTGTATTTCAGTCATTTTGGAAAAACAGATACGTATTCCACGCTCCCTCTCTGTCAAAGCTGCAAGTGTATTAAAGGGATTTCTTAACAAGGTATTTAATTCTGACTGGTTTTATTTCTCGCTTTATAGTAGATCCTTCCAGAAACATAAAACAATGACAACTTGCAAATACTATTTTATTCATTACATATCTTTTTGTTGAATATATATATATATATATATATATTGAACCACTGTGTGCCCAAGGACTGAAAATGGCAAATGTTGTAGCCATGTTTTTGAAAGTATGTGATGATAAACCCAGTAACAACTAATTTCTCCAGTCACCCTTCACCTCCCCCCCCCCCCCCCCCCCCCCCCCCCCCCACTTCCCTGTGCCCCACCTGGATGTGCACGCATTCTCTTCCACACACATAAACACGCACACACACACACGCACCTTCTTCCTTCCTGACTTCACAATTTGCACCTCTTCTATCCTTATTTCACTTTCAACTTTCAACCAACCAACCCCCTCAGCTGTATCCACCTATAATCTGCCAGACTTTGGCCTGCTTTCAACCCCAAATGCTGTCCATTTCCCTCCACAGATGCTGCTTGACCCTCTGAGTTCCTTCAGCACTTTGTGTTTTACATCCGCCAGTTTATCTTAGGTGGGGTAATTGTTAAAACTGGTAATTAGGAGGAAAATTAGCAATCACATGTACATAAGGCTTGATTAGAGAGAGCTAGATCTTTTTTTGAAAGCAAATACTTTCTCGGATGATGTGGGTTTGATGGTATTTGTTGGTATTTGGGGATAGGCTTCTCACTCGATTCCTGGAATGGCCAGTGTTCTTAAATTCTAGCAGTCTAGAATGGCCAGTCTGCTTAAATTCTAAATACTGTTTGTTTTCATTGCTCCTCCACTATAGTTTTACCAATTTTTGCTTTATTCCAGGATCCAGCAGAGCGACTTGGATGTCACCCGCAGACGGGATTCGCTGATATCCAGGGGAATCCTTTCTTCCGTAACGTAGACTGGGACTTGGTGAGTTTGGAAAGAATTCTCTTCAGAATGATGTACTAGATGGTGCAACCAAATTATCGCTTTTCCTTAATTCTTTTTGTTACTTGTATTCACTGTAGAATGGTCATGGTGTGAATGGAAGCTATTAGGCCCATCATGTACGGGTTGGGTCTCTACCAGAGAGGGTCTCCAGGTCCACCCACCAACATTTTCTCTTTACTTTAGACTTTGGAGATGCAGCGTGGAAACAGGCCCTTTAGCCCATCGAGTCCATGCTGACCTGCAATTACCCTATACACTAACACTAACTTTTCACTCGGGGAAAATTAGCAATTTTTCTATTGAAGCCAATTAACCTACAAACCTGCACGTCTTTGGACTGTGGGAAACCAGAGAAAACCGGGGAAAAATCAGGATAGCCTGCCTCAGCTAACAATTAATTCATTGGGGTACAGGATGGGAATAAATCTTGGATCCTTTTAGCTTTGCCACTACACTGCTTTACTGATAGAAAGCAAGGAGTGATGGTAATAGGAAGGAAGATCCATCTCCTATTTAATATTCTGATCCATAAAATGGCTGCAGCCTAACTTTCAGCCAAATGTCGCGCATGTCCCGCGTCAACGTCCTCTGGACAGTGTTACCAATCTACATGCCTGCACCATGACTTTCCTGGCTGGCAGGTATACTGGCTTGCATGCACGTACGATGGCGACATGCATGGGCGTAAACCGCTGACGCACATATGCAGAGGTTAACGGTTTGGGATGGTTCAAAACCGTAAGTCTGACTCTTATGCAGCAGAGCAATGTATGAAAAGCAGAAGTTCTGATCTCTGAGAGTGTTAAGATCTTTTCCAAGGCCTTGTCAGCAAGAGTTTGAAAGCATTTTAAAGAACAAAGCATCTGAATTAGCCCATGAGGAAGTTCACATACAACTCTTCAGTGGAGAAGGGAAGTGAGTTTTTCAGTTGGCTGACAAATGAGGGATCACTGCACTGTAACCAGTGCATTTGTATATTTCCGCAATTATGCTTTATAATAATGTGTGTGTTGCTGGTTGCTGATGCCAACCTGCCGAATAATCCCCTAAATCTATGCTGACCCAACTCTGCTGAAGCTGAGGAACTAGATTCTGCAGCAGTGTTACTATTTCCACCGAAAATGTTAGGGAATTTTTTTTTAACCATATAACAAAAAGTTTGTGATTATCTTTATTTGTCTAGTTCAGGGGCTTCCAAACCTTTCAGCATGAGGGCCACATTATATATTTGGCACATTTTTTCGGGCTGTAGGAAAAAATAAAGAAATGTCTCACTGACGCGCACACGCACACTGGCACACGCACACTGACACGCGCACACGCATGCACAGGCTCTCTCACACTATATCTCCCTCTTCCCTTTCACACACACGCACTGTGATCACCCCTCAGGCATATTAACAAAGACCCATGCACGCATAATGCTCACCCATCTCTCTCACTCACACACACACACACACACACACACACACACACACACACACACACACACACACACACACACACACACACACACACACACACACACACAGAGACACACACACAGAGACACACACACACACACACACACACACACACACACACACACAGAGACACACACACAGAGACACACACACAGAGACACACACACACACACACACACACACACACACAGAGACACACACACAGACACACACACAGAGACACACACACAGAGACACACACACAGAGACACACACACAGAGACACACACACACAGAGACACACACACACAGAGACACACACGGACGGAGACACACACAGACGGAGACACACACACACACAGAGCCGGCTGCCGATCCATCGATCTAGAAAGGGCAAGAGAGAGGGGGAGAGAGTGAAAGTTGGAGAGGGGAGGGCAGGGAAGGATTCCTCTGGCCGTGACGGCAAGTGTCGACGTAGTCCCGGTCAAAGGGTCCAGGTCAGTGTGGCGAGCGGGAGCGGTTCATGGGTCACCCTCAAGGAGAGAGACGCCATACACCTACCCTGCTGCAACTAGCTCCCCCCGTCCACCCCCTCTCTCCCCTCCCCACCCCATGCTACCACCCCACACAACTTGTCATTGCAGGAGCAATGGCATGGTGGTGCAGCGGTAGAGTTGCTGCACTTTCAGCGCCAGAGACCTGGGTTCCATCCTGACTACGGATGCTGTTTGCACGGGGTTTCTACCTCTGTGGGTTTTCTCCAGGTGCTCTGGTTTCCTCCCACACTCCACGTTTGCAGGTTAATTGAATTTGTCCCGAGTGTGTAGGATAGTGCTAGTGCGTATGGGCATCGCTTCGATGTTCCAAAGGGCCTGTTTCCACGCTGTATCTCTAAAGCTGCGTTACCACAGAACCCGCTAAATAGCCCGCCGCATGGAACGTGTTAAGAGTTTGCTGCTGGCCGCATAAAATCTTGTGGCGGGTCGGGTGTGGCCCGCGGGCTATAGTTTGGAGATCCCTGGTCTAGTTTATCACATGTACCAAAATACAGTGAAAAGTGTTTTTGTCGTATGCTATTACTGGGTGGCGCAGTGATAAAGCTGTTGCCTTCCAGAGCCAGAGACCCGGGGTCGATCCTGACTATGGGTGCTGTCTGTACGGAGTTTGTGCTTTCTTCCTGGGACCGTGTGGGTTTTCTCCAGGTGCTTTGGTTTCTACCCATATTCCAAAGATGTGCAGATTTGTGGGTTAATTGGTTTTGGTAAAAATTGTAAATGTTTTGTGTGTGTAGGATATTGCTAGTGTACGAGGATTGCTGGTCTGCACGGAATCGGTGGGCCAAAGGGCCTGTTTCCCCACTGCATCTATCTCTTAACTAAACTATTCAGTCAGTGGGAAGACCATACATGATTACAATCAAGTCGTCCTCAGTTTACAAACATAGGATAAAGGGAATAATGTTTAGTGCAACAAAGTCCAGCAAAGTCTAATTAAACATAGTTGGAGGATCTCCAATGAGGTTGAATTGAAGGTGGGTCAGGACCGCTCTCTAGTTGGTGATGGGATTGTTCAGTTGCCTGATAACAACTGGAAATAAACTGTTCCTGATATGGAGGTATGCATTTTCACATTTCTTTACCTCTTGCCTGAAGGAAGAGGGGAAAATACACTTAATTTAGTGTCTGTGTAGTTCTGTGGAAACAGTGAATGCCGACCATACAAATTTATGGTACAGAAGGCAATTCATGTAATTAGAAATGGAGCCCTCTAGGCTATTGTATTTTCCAGCTTTTGGACCACAGCTCTTTAAACGGTCAATCAAGCATGTGAGTTTCTATTTCCATCATCCTATTAAATGGTAAGTTACGGTCTCCTGCTACTGTTGGGAGTATAAAAGCTTTCCACATTCCCCAATAAACGTTCTGCCAATTGACTTAATTTTTGGCTCGTGTGAAGTGACGACAAAAATGTCCTTTTTTATTTGTCTTCACTGAGTCTCATAAGTTGACACTCCATTAAATTTCCCCCCAATCACTCTTTTCCTGAATTCTAGTGCATGAAGAACAGAACGCTGGAAATTCTGTGACGGGCAGCATCTGTGGAGGAAAAGGCGCAAGTCAAGGTTTTGGGTTGAGTGTATTTCTAAACCAACATGTAGAGGAACCAACGAGAGAGCAGGCTATTCTAGACTGGGTATTGAGTAATGAGGAAGGGTTAATTAGCAGTCTTGTTGTGCGTGGCCCCTTGGGCAAGAGTGACCATAATATGGTTGAGTTCTTCATTAGGATGGAGAGTGACATAGTTAATTCAGAAACAAGGGTTCTGAACTTAAAGAAAGGTAACTTTGAGGGTATGAGATGTGAATTGGCCAAGATAGACTGGCAATTGATTCTTAAAGGGTTGACGGAGGATATGCAATGGAAGGCATTTAAAGACGCATGGATGAACTACAACAATTGTCCATCCCAGTTTGGCAAAAGAATAAATCAGGGAAGGTAGTGCATCCATGGATAACAAGGGAAATCAGGGATAGTATCAAAACAAAAGATGAAGCATACAAATTAGCCGGAAAAAGCAGCCTACCAGAGGACTGGGAGAAATTCAGAGTCCAGCAGAGGAGGACAAAGGGCTTAATTAGGAAATGGAAAATAGCTTATGGAAAAAAAACTGACAGGGAACATAAAAATGACTGCAAAAGCTTTTATAGATATGTGAAGAGAAAAGGATTAGTTAAAACAAATGTAGGTCCCTTGCAGTCAGAAGCAGGAGAATTGATCATGGGGACCAATTGAATAACTACTTTGGTTCTGTCTTCACTAAGCAGAGAGTGGTGAGGACAGCTGAAAAAATCATCGGGACTTCTCTCCCCTCAATCGGGGATATTGTGACCAAACGTTGCGTGTCTAAGGCCAGCAGTATTAGAAAGGACCCCACACATCTCCATCACGGACTGTTCTCTCTGCTGCCCTGGGGCAAAAGATATCGTAGCATAAGGAGCAGAACATCATGGTTCTGCAACAGCTTCTTCCCACGAGCCATCAGACTCCTGAATGCCATGTAATGGGCTGTCACCATTGTCTATTTTATCCTTTTATCCTTTTATCCATTTTATCCTGTTTATTATCGTGTTGCACAGGGAGCCAAATGCAATGGAATTTCGTTTGGAATTGCATATATCAATGTATTTCTAAATGACAATAAAGTTTGTTTGATTTGATTTTGATTGAGTTGTACAGGGCCTTGGTGAGACCACACCTGGAGTAGTGCTTACAGTTTTGGTCTCCTAATCTGAGGAAAGACGTTCTTGCCATAGAGGGAGTACAGAGTAGGTTCACCAGACTGATTCCTGGGATGGCAGGACATTCATATGAAGAAAGACTGGATAGACTCGGCTTGTACTCGCTAGAATTTAGAAGATTGAGGGGGGATCTTATAGAAACTTACAAAATTCTTAAGGGGTTGGACAGGCTACATGCAGGAAGATTGTTCCCGATGTTGGGGAAGTCCAGAACAAGGGGTCACAGTTTAAGAATAAGGGGGAAGTCCTTTAGGACCGAGATGAGAATTATTTTTTTTCTCACACAGAGTGGTGAATCTGTGGAATTCTCTGCCACAGAAAGTAGTTGAGACCAGTTCATTGGCTATATTTAAGAGGGAGATAGATGTGGTCCTTGTGGCTAAAGGGATCAGGGGGTATGGAGAGAAGGCAGGTACGGGATACTGAGTTGGATGATCAGCCCTGATCATATTGAATGGTGGTGCAGGCTCGAAGGGCTGAATGGCCTACTCCTGCATCTATTTTCTATGTTTCTATGAGAGGGAATGGGGAAGATGGCTGGCGCATAGCGGGGGAGAGTGAGGCAAGGCAGAGGCTGATAGGTTCCATCTATCACCTTCCAGTTATTTCCATCCTCCTCACACTGTTTCATCTGCCATTCATCCCCTACCTGCCTCTCTCACTTCCCTTCGCACTGCTACATAACTACAATCGTTCCTCCTCAGTCCCGGTGCATTGTCTTGACTCAAAACGTCACCTTGCACCTTTTGCCCTCTCAGATGCTGCTTGACTTGCTGAGTTCTTCCAGCGTTCTGTTTTATGTTCTGCGTCCCAGCATTTGCCATTCATTTTGACATTGATCAAACAAGTTTAGGAGAACCTCCCCTAAAGGTGTGGACTATTGGACATTCTCGACCTGGGCACCAGGGAATCGCAGCACCATCCTGGCTTCTCATCTGTCTATTTCTCCCTCATTATCGAGTCACTTGCCACCTTTGCCCTTGGATTTTGCTCTTCTCCCTTGTGCACCTGAGCCCCACACGGTGCCGACAACGTAGCCCTGACTGCACTCCCCAGAGGTATATTGAACTAAACCACCACCTCCCCCACCTTCTCCCCCCCCCCCCCCCCCCCCTATTATGCCCCACCTGCGACCCGCACTTATTTCACCTACATGCTACTCTCCCACCCTCTCCTGCAACTTTCTTCACTCTAGTTTCACAATCCGCAACTCTTTAATCCTGTCTTACACCTTCTGCTCTTATCTCTGGCCTCCAATTGGCTGGCTATCGGAAACTCCCCTTGCCTGACCCATGTCGCTGACCCATGTTCTCCAGAGATACTGCCTGGTCCGTTCAGTTATTCCAGCATTTTGTGTTCTTTTTGACTATTTACACCCACTCCCTGCTGTTTTCCCAACACAGTTGTTTCACAGAGCAATACTACTGCGATCAGACTGAATGTGGCCGCATAATTGACCGAGAAAGTAATTTAATTGAGCTGAGAATTAAACCTTTTTTTTTAATTATGCGAATCTAGATGGAACAGAGACAGATCATCCCACCTTTCAAGCCACATATTTCTGGTGAATTTGGACTTGACAACTTTGACTCCCAGTTCACCAATGAACCTGTTCAGCTAACTCCAGACGATGAGTAAGTAACATAGTCGTTTGTTCTCTATAGAAATTAAATTGTTTCATTCATTGAAAGATACAGCATGGAAACGGGATTCTTCAGCTCACGGAATCCACGGCGATCATTCGTTCTATGTAGAAACAGGGAACTACAGATGCTGGTTCACCGAGGAAAGACACAAAATACTGGACCAACTCAGCAAGTCGGTCAGCATCTTGGATAACATGGTAGATGACGTTTTGGATGCTGCCTGACCCACTAACCACTTCAGCATTTTGTGTCTTACCAAACTAGTTCTATCCCACTTTCTCATCCACTCCGTACACACTAGGGCAATTTTACAGAGGCCAATTAATCTACAAACCTGCTCGTCTTTACTATGTGGGAGAGAACCAGGAAGAAACCCACGTGGACACGGAGAACGTGCAAACTCCACACACAGTTGGAACCCAACGTCAGGATTAATCCTGGCTCCCAGGTGCTGTGAGAGAATGGCTCCACTGTGCTGCCCCAAGACGTTGCTCATCTTAGATTGATGAGCAATGAATTAAATTTTGCCCCAACCCAAAGCTACGAACATTTTTGCCAGCTAAAGTTGTTATACCTTCATCAAGATACATTATTTGTGCCTTTAGTACTTCCATTGGCCTTGGTTTGTATTCTAATTAGAAATATGTTGCAAAGGAAGTGAAGAAGTTTCAATTATATTTTGAACAGCTGTTGCACTGGCATAATCTCAAATGGCACATAGAACAGGAACATTCGTATAGATTTTGAACTAGATTTGTTCGGAAAAAAATGCAAGTAACTTTAACATGAGCTGTAGCAGTCAATATTCAGTTTAAAGAAGGCTTCTGACCTGAAACGTTGCTTATTCCTTTTCTCCAGAGATGCTGTTGACCCTCTGAGTTACTCCAGCATTTTTTATCAATTTGCAGTTGCAAATCCAATCCACATTTGCAATATGGATTGGATTAATTCAAAGTTCAGCGTGTGTTGCTTGGTTGAAACCTTTGTGTCAGGAAGAAGCCCTTTGCTCAATGATGCAAATATTGTTCTTTCTCAGAGATAACCTGTCCAATATCTTGCCTATTCCCAGTAGTTATTCATGTTTCTCTGACTGGATAGTACACAAACAAAAGCTTTTCACTGTACCTCTATACAGTGGGTTGCAAAGTGGAGATGCTGCCTTATAACGGCCAAGATTCGGGTTCGATCCTGACTACTGGTGCTGTCCATACGGAGTTTGTACGTTCCCCTCGTGACTGATCGATTTCTGTCAAAATGCAAACCCTGACCCAGTAGCATCTTTTGGTCATGTGGGTAATAATTTTTATTCCAAGGAGAGAACAAAATGTCACTTGAAGCAAACCACAGAGACTGGTGGAACTCGGTGGGCCAGGCAGATGGATAGACAAAAGGGTGACAGACAGATTAAAGAGACAAAAGGGCGCAGCTAATGCGAGAAGGGGTTTGAAAGAGCAGTGAATTGTAAAGCCAGAAGAAGGGATATAGGTGAGAAGTTGGGGGGCTGGGGGGGTAGTTTGAGAATGGGTGTGCACTGGGTTTGGGAAAGAATTGGGGTGAGGGGGGGGAGGAGGGGCGGGAGATAATGAATAGGATAGGAGAAATTGGAGCCCTTTAGGGTGGGGTGCGCCTTAGCTTTTCATCATCGTCTGCCGTTGTTGGTGTCAGGCTGCTGCTGTTGTATTTTTCACCTTTTACCTCGTTCTCCCTAACATCCCTCCCTGCTGCAACCAGTCTGATTAACATACAGACAGATGGCCTGCTGCCAGATAATCTGTTAATTCTACACTGCAGTTTCTTGCAAGTTGATGCTGCAGTTGTCCATAAAAGGTTGCAATGCAGAGAAAATGGTTTCTTGGCAGATCTGAGCAGTAACAGATTTGCTGTAAACATAATCTTTCTTTAACTGCCAGAAGTGATGAATAAAATAAACTACCCGACGTACAGGAAGAAAAAGATTGTGTCCACAGCTAAGACTGGCACAATATAGATTATGTGCAAGATAAACACAAAGTGCTGGAGTAACACAGTGGGGCAGGCAGGTTCTCTGGAGAATATGGATAGGTGACATTTGGGATCAGGACCCTTCTTCAGACGCTGGAGTCTTTAATCTGATTAAGGCTCCTGACCTGAAACGTCACCTATGCATTTTCTCCAGAGGTGCTGACTGACCCGCTGAGCTACTCCCAACATTTTGTGTCTTTCTTTGGTATAAGCCAGCATCTGCAGTTCCTTTTTTATTATGAATTATGTGCAGACAGATAAGGCATTATGTACTGTGCTGTACTGTACTGTTCTGTGGCTTGATCATGGTTTGATCTTATCGTTGTGAAATTGACTGAAAACGTTTTATTCCCAGTAGTACGTGAGCACTAAATTAATGACATGACCCTCATAGCTCATTATAGCAATTTGTCACTGCCCTGGGTTCTGATCTTCCTTCTGTTTCTGTAGTGACGCTGTAAAGAAGATCGACCAGTCAGAATTTGAAGGCTTCGAATACATCAACCCGCTCCTGATGTCGGCTGAAGAATGTGTCTGAGTGGCTGAAATCCGCGCGCTCTTGGACCTGTGCCTCCAACCCTTGCATGTGGAAGAGTTGAAAACAACAAATGCCTTGCTTCAATTGCCAAAGCCTTTCCACTCTGCAGCTGACCGTCTGAGAATACTCAACACAATTCTTGCCCTAAACAAAGGGGGGGATGAGTGCCTATAATTATCGCACCCAGCGTAACCGTAAGATGCAGCTTAACTTTCTGATAACTTTCCCTCTGCAATTGAGAGACAACCTTTCTCTCCCCCCCAAATAAGCCCTATTGACACTAAATAGGTGGATAGTTTTACGTGTGAAGAACAAGTGCTGTCTTAACTTACCTCAGAATGATAGGGTTTTTTAAACCATGGAGGGAGGTTTGGGTGGAAAGTTGACTTTATCCTCATGGTGTTACAGTAAAACTTGTTTCTGTGATCTGAAGGCGTTGCTTACTTTCCTAACCCCCCCTTCCCCCACCCCCCACCCCCCCTCCCCCCCACAACATCTCCATCAGCCTGCTGCTGGTGGTATTGCTCAGGGAGATGGCAGCTGTGGCTATGGCTAAAACGCTCCTGCAGGTTCAACATTGCTCTTATTTGCTGAAAAAATGCGTCTGAAGCTGGGATTAGTATAGCATTTCGAGCATCTTGTACCTACTGGCTTGATGCCAGCAAGGAAATGTACAGAAATACTCTTGTCGAATAGCTTACACCATTTATTTAGTTAATTGTTAGGTTATAAATTATCATGTTTTTTTGGGGGGGAACCACATAAATGAAAACCATAAAAGAAAAGTGCACAAATATACTGTGACTACGTGTCTGCACTGCTGTGAAATATGTCTTTTTTAATTTTTACAAATATACAAGGATAAAATTGTAATTCTACACCATAGTGCATCGATTGAGATTTTCAATCCTGCCACTTTGAAACCAAGTCTCTGGGATTATGAGCTGGTTAATTGATTGTAATATCTCGAGCTTATATCTCGAACCCCACACAACTTTTCTAGGTGCTGTTACTGTCGTGTTTGATTGCCCAAAAAACAAACATACGTGTTCTCCTCCACTGGATGGAGATTTAAATCTACATTTAAATACTATTCACGCACAGTTGACATTGTATACAACTGAATTTTTGCCATCTCTTTGCCTCATTAAAGAGTCAAATTTAGCTGTGTCCAATAAACAAGGCATGTCTCCTGAGCAAAGATTCTGATAACTAGCAACTTTATTTGACAATTCCCCATCTTCCAGATTTAACTTCTATTTTGTGCAAAATGAAAGTTTCCTATCTCATAAGAATGCTGTTACATTTGATAAATTGCAATTAATATATTGAAGATGCATCCTGTTACATTTTCTGAGCTTTATTCCACTACTCTGCAGTTAATTTGAACAGATTTAGTATAGTTGTGGTGCTGCAGAAAACTGTTGCGTTTTCATTTTTCCAACCATATTTTAATTCCTTCTGTGGTTCATCTGGTTTTGTTTTTAAAAAATCGTGATGAATTTGTAAAAGAAATTATACATCTGTTCTTCTACAAATTTGCAGTATTTGTTAAATTATATGGTGGTGTTGACTTCTGTTTTGTCTTTAGTTTGCAAGGGTTACATTCAATGTTTGTTGTTAATTGGTGGCACTGCTTCTAAAGGAGGGACACCCCTCAAAAGCAATTAAAATGGAGGTCCATCGCCTCACTATCTCTTGTTGATCTGCTCTGAAACCTGTTTTTAGTCTGGCTAGAATGACATGGTGGAATACCGACTATTCCCGACTTGTAGAAAAAAATGATTTATCGTGAAGACGAGAGACTGCAGATGCTGCCACCTGGAGCAAAAAACAAATGGCTGGAGTGACTTTGGGTCAGACAGCATCACAGTGGTGCAGTGGTAGAGCTGCTGCCTTACAACATCAAGGACCCGGATTAGATCCTGACCATGGGTGCAGTTTCTACATTCTCCCTGTAACTGTGTGGGGTTTTTTTCCGGGTGCTCCAGCTTCCTCCTACACTCCAAAGGCGTACAGGTTTGTAGGTTAATTGGCTTCAGTAACATTATAAATTGTCCCTCATGTGTAGGATAGTGTTAGCGTACGAGATGATTGCTGGCCGGCATGGATTCGGTGTGCCGAAGAGCCCCGACCTGAAACGGCGACTACCTATTTCCATGTACAGATGCTGCCTGACCCATTGATGTCCTCCTGCAATTTGTTCTTTGCAGCTGATTTATAGTGTTGAACCAAAGTTACTTTCTGTTTCTTGAGATTGTGAATAACATTTTGGGCAATGTGTTCCATTATTCCATCCTTTTTTCTGTTAACATGAAACAAAACCTGTCCCATAACAGCTAACGAAACATGTTAGGATTTTGGGGATTTCATTTTGTATTTTCCTTTCTTTTGTAATAAACTGGATTTGTTTTTGATGGCAGTAAAGATCTGTGATAATAATTAATAAGTTAAAAAGCTGCTTTTAATGTGCAGTTCTCCAATCCAGGCATTTCCATGGCCACCTTTCCAGATCGTTACTCTTCAGCAAGCCACAGAGCCTCTTGTAACTGCTGTTTAGTGATCTCCACCCTTTGTGGGTGCCGTGGTAACATTCACAGTATTTTCTGTTTATTGCAGAAGTTGTCTGGCATTTGGACTTGCACTGTTGTTGAACTTCCTGTTGTTAAACCAAGTGTCTAACAAAGTATGGTGTTACCGTGCAAGATGAGAATTTTTGGATTCCTTAACTCTCCTTCCCGCTCTTCCCCCAGCCTGTTGCTCAAGACACCAATATGTACTTTAGTCTCCTGTGGCAGAATAGGGTGGCACAGTGGTGCAGTGGTAGATTTGCTGCCTTACACTGCCAGAGGCCCAACTTAGATCCTGACTGTGGGTGCTGTCTGTCCATTCTCCCTGTGACCGCGTGACAAGAGCAAGCACTCTTGTATGAATTTGGCCTGGTCTCTCGAATGCTTATCTCCTCAGGATGCTTAAAACTCATCGTCTTGTCTGAATTAATTGACCTTTCAGTAATGTTCATTGCCAAGGGAGTGCATTACATTTTTGGACTCCATTTCTTAAAAAATACCAGCTCCTTGGGCACCAGGAGGGGGGGTGAGACTTGACCACTGGTCAGAACAATAAGACCCAGAGGCTGCAGAACAGGTTTGCAGGAGAATTCCTAAGTAATAATTTAATTGTGTACACGTAACAAAAGTAAAAGTGAGTTTGGTTGTTAAAAAATTCAATTTTAAAAACTTCAAAAACAATTGTTAGTAAAACAAAATAGTGTAGCGTTTAAAATGATATATCGACATTAAAATATTTAACTTTTCCCTGTATTGCCCTTGCCTTTCCCCTTAGAAGATTGTGATGAGGTGGAAATTTGGTTCTGTTGAATATTTGATGAAAAGATTGAATCTGGTTGATATTTTCACATAGTGTTGCCACTATTCACGGCATACAGAAATTGGGAACTTTGTGACACTACAGGTTATTCTACGTGTTTGATAATCACAGGACATCGGTTCTTTTCAACAGGGCAAATATCCCTTTCACTAACTGGTTTGAGCAGAGGCCTTAGAAGAACATGATCCTCTAATTGGGGAAAAATATAGTCCAAAGCACAGCACGGCAGTACAAATTTTCAGCACTGTTACATTAGGAAGATTAGTTTTATTTTATTGCGAGTTGTTAAAGGTCAAACAAGGTTATAAAGTGCTGGAGTAACTCACCAGGGCAAGCAGCATCTCTGGAAAACGTGGATAGGTGATGTTTGGGTTGAGACTTCTTCGGACCAGTCTGACCAAAACGTCTCAAATTCATGTTCTCCCGAGAGCTGCCCGACCCACTGAGTTACTCCAGCGCTTTTGCCTTTTTTGTAAACCAGCATCTGCTGTTCATCGTTCCTAGAACCATGGTCAATGCTTGCATTTTGTGGGAAAACTCCACATAAACAAGCCTTTTTCTGTCTGTCTATTCCATCTCCTGTATTTCCACAGATTTACTAAACCAGCCAGATTGCCTGGTATTGAAGTTCCTTCATTCCTTTCACTTTCACTGAACTGCTTTCACATGATCCACCATAGCAGTGTCTCATTCCCAGCTAAACACTTTAAGCAGGTGATGGTAGCTGCTGGAGTGTCACCATTGTCGTGTTGCCTATTTTAGTGAATTTGTTGGGTCTGGTAGACGTGCGTCGCAGTGGAGGAGTACAACCCCAGGGAACTATACAAGGTATTGTTGTTGGGAGTAGAGGTGGATTGTAAATTCTGACTGTTAATCCCATTCAGAGTTGGACCGACTGCAGTTTTTGAGCTTGGGCCCTGTGCACAAGTGTGCTTTGTGCACGACACAAACATCCTAAGCTGATTTGATCTGAAGTGCACCAAGATTATTGAATTTAAGTCATCTAGAGTTTTGTCACTTAATATTGGGACTTGCATTGGCATTGAATTAATTTGTGACCAACAGTTTATTTGCAAAAGTATTCCCTCGCCCAAGCAAGGTCAGCCACTCTGATGCATATCCTCTCTCAGCATCTTATTTAACTTTGAATAGTTGAATTGTTTGATAAATAATTCTTTAGAGTGATAATTATTTAGAATTTTGTCATTAATTCCATTATCTGTCCTCGACTGAACCTTTAAGATTAATTTGGAAGTAATTGGAATGAATTGGATTTAATATTTAATTTGCTTTGATGTGCTGAGTATCCTTGGTGATGGCGTGGAAGGTTCCTCAAGATATTGGCGGTTTAATAGGAGAGTTGAAATTCTGATGACTCTTGATGTAATCTGTGTGTGCCAAACTGCGGTTGTGGATGTTTTTTTTGGTTTGTCTTCAGAAGTGGGTTGGAATTTTTTGTTGCTTTTGTTTAGTGGGATTTGACTGAATTCTGCATTGATTTCTAAATTCTACACCGGGACGGCACGTTGGCGCAGCGGTAGAGTTGCTGCCTTACATCGGCAGAGACCCGGGTTTGATCCTGACTACGGGTGCTGTCTGTGTGATCCTGTGGGTATTCTACAGGTGCTCTAGTTACTTCCCACATTCCAAAAATGCAGGGGCTTCTACGTTAATTGACTTCTGTAAAATTGCCCCTAATGGGTATGGTTGGTTGGCACGGACTCAGTGGGCCAATGGACCTGTTTCCACACTGTATCTCCAAACTAAACTAAGGTTCCCTCATCAAGGGGGGATCTTGGAAATGCATAGTTTGCATCGACCCAGTAAAGATAGCACCAGTGGAAGCTTGTCTGTATCTTAACCTCTTTCAGTCTTATCATCATCCCACCCTCTGGGGGGAAAATTATTGTGGAAATGAGTAAAATATTACATTGGAAATAACACATTTTTGATTGAGAGTTGAACTTCAATGATCAGCTGCCATCTAACGTGTAACTTAATAAAGGGGGAAACGCAACAGAACAGAATGCAAGTTTTATGTGGGTATTGTAGTAATTTGTGACTGCATTGTAACCCTGGGGTAGATGTGTATGTTTTTAAGATCAACATTTTCTCCTCAAAATCAGGGTTGCATCATCTGTAGTTTCAGAACTAATAAAACTAAACATGCCATATTGATGTGTATAGGAAGGAACTGCAGATGCTGGTTTATTCTGAAGATAGACACAAAATGCTGGAATAACTCGGTGGGCCAGGTAGCATCTCTGGAGAAAAGGATCAGGTGACGTTTCGGGTTGGAATCCTTCAGAGTGAAATTACTCTGAAGAAGGGTTCCAACCTGAAACATCGCCTTCTCTCCAGAGATGCTGCCTGATCTGCTGAATTACTCCACCATTTCGTGTCTATCTGCCATATTGTAAATATGCCTTAAGTTCTTTTTTAAGAGGTCAAGTTCCTTAAGTGTAGTTTTATTTCTGTGTATTTCTCTTATCGGCTGCCCTAATAAAGCACAAGTGAGCATTAAAGTTTTGTTTTTAAGGAAACGTTCATAACTGCAAAGAGCATGTCATAACTTTAACACAGTGGGGTTTTTTGTATGTTAAATATGTGAACAAGAAGGGATGATGCCTTGGAATAGACTGGCGGGGCTGTACTGTTAATATTTTCCATGAGACGCCATTATCTTCATTATATTTGTCCTTTCTGGAGACCTTGCACTTCGTCCTAATGATGCACATACATCAATTTGTCATTTCTTGCAGCTGTGGTTTAGCCAACTTGTAATGGAATGTTGCACACCTTACATATTTTTCCTCTAGTACTTTTGTTTTCACTTTGGGATATGAAGTTCTGATTTTTTTAAATTTTAAATATTTGAAGTAGGGAAGACCCCACAACGCATTTGTTCTTCGTTCTTTATACACTGGTTTAAAGATATTTTTGAAACCACTCTTTGGATGGTTGTAATTGGTACAGACTGTCTTGCATTGATGTGTGTGTGTGTGTGTCTGTGTCTATGCTGCATATAATAACACTAAATGCCAAATGACATTTCCTTTCCTCAAACTGGGAGAATGTTCAATGGGTTTTATAAATAAAGATTTATGAAAGGTACTGTATTAAAAATGGTGTCCTGTTTTCTATCGCACCCCAATAGAAACACAGAGCTGCTGATGCTAGTTAATGCACAAAAAGAGACAAAGTGCTGGAGTAACTCAGCAAGTCAGATACCATCTCTGGAGAACATGGAGAGGTGACATTATGGGTCAAGAAATGAAGAAGGGTCTGAATGACTGAAGAAGGGTCCCATGTGAAATGTTGCCTATCCATGTTCTCCAGAGATGCTGCCTGACTTGCTGAATTACAACAGCGCTTTGTGTCTTTTTCTATCAAACCTTGCTAAGTGAATTCTTCAACTTCAGAAGTTCAGTGGTATTTTATTGTCACAAGCACCAAGGTACAGTGAATTTCCTTTTTACCATACAGTTCAGTAAAATTCTTACTACACATAAGCATAATTAAGTACAAGTGTAAGATGGTAGATTACACTGGGGCAGTGCACAAGTGTTGCCATATTTTTCAGCACTATCTTGGAACCTTCAAGTTCAGAGTTGTTAAAAATCTCGGTGTTGTCGTGGCCTTAAAGTCCCGTGGCGGCACTGGATCGGAGTTGCAGATGTCATGGTAAATGTTCTCCACCACCGCTGCAGGTCACGTCCAATCCGTGTGCTCAGACACTGAGAGCAGCTCCTGTTCTAATCAAGCTTTTCCATCAATCATTTCCATGGCGTTCCAGGAACTTTAGCATTGCTGGCAAAGTCAACATTTATCGCCTGTTAGGACACATAGCACCTTGTGTCTTCTGTTGTAAATCTGAATCTGCAGTTCTTGGTGTCTTCCACTTTTTAAATGCTGTTATGATAACTGCCTCATTTACCTCCTCTGGCGGCTGATTCCATATACCCAAAACGCTCAGTGGAAAAAAGTTGTCCTTTCCCCTCTCACCTCAAAGCTATGACCTCTGGTTCTTGATTCCTCTACCCTGGAACGAAGACGGTGCAATAATCCTATCAATTCCTCTCATGATTTAATACACCTCTTAAGATGGTAGACAATAGGTGCAGGAGTAGGCCCTTCGAACCAGCACTGTCATTCAATGTGATCATGGCTGATCATCCACAATCAGTACCCCGATCCTGCTTTCTCCCCATATCCCCTGACTCCGCTATCTTTAAGAGCCCCATCTTGCTCTTGAAAGTATCCAGAGAACCGGCCTCCACCGCCTTCTGAGGTGGAGAATTCCACAAACTCACAACTCTGTGCGAAAAAGTGTTTCCTCGTCTCCGTTCTAAATGGCTTACCCCTTATTCTTAAACTGTGGCCCCTGGTTCTGGACTCCCCCAACATCGGGAACATGTTTCCTGCCTCTAGTGTGTCCAAACCCTTAATAATCTTATATGTTTCAATAAGATAGCCTCTCATCCTTCTAAACTCCACAGTATACAAGAGCACCCATTAATGCTCCAGCAGTGTACTGTACAGGGTGGCCTCTGGTAAGCGAGGACTCAGTGGGCCGAAGGGCCCGTTTCTGTGCTGTATCTCTAAATAAAGTCTCCCCTCAGCCGCCAGTGGTCCAGAGAAAACATCCAAGTTTGTCCAAACTCTCCCCATAACTAGCTTTCCAATTCAGGCAACATGAATCTCCTCTGTGTTCATCTCATTTTCAATCATAGTCCTTGAGTCATACAGCGTGGAAATAGGCGCTTTGGCTCAAGGTTTCATTGCCGATCAAGATGCCCCATCTAAACTGATCCCATTTGGCCGATTTCCCTCTAAACCTCTCTTGTACCTGTCCAAATATATTTTAAATAATGTTATTGTACCTGCCTCAACCAACTCCTCTAGCAGTTTGTTCCATATATCCACTTCCCCGAGTGAAAAAGCTGCCCCTTGGGTTCTGATTAAATCTTTGACCTTCATCTTAAACATGTCCTTTCTTGTTCTTGATTCTCATATAGTGGCGTTATTATAATCGTTAAAGAGGTCGCTCCATTTTCTCTAGCCACTTAAGAGACAGCATGATATTAGGAGATTATCGTTTTATGAATGTGAGCTCTTCACAAGACATTCAAAGCTTCTCGAAAGATAAATCTTCATAACATACTTTTGATTAATAGTTTCTTTATTGTTGAAGAAAAACAGTAAGATATTCAACCTTCTTCTTGGACTCGTACACTTTAATTTTGGTCAAACTCTAGCATTAGGAAGCTCCTCATGTCTCAACATAACTCCACATAGTCGAAGGATATTCCTTCCTCCAAAACTAAAAAAAAAATTATGCACCTCTATCAGATCACCTCTGAGCCTCCTGTGCTCCAGAGAATAAAGTCCAACCCTCTGGCTTTCTCTGCACTCTTTCAAACGTAATGACACTGCCTTTTCTTAGTGGGGAAACCAGAACTGGACACAATACTCAAATGTAGTCTAACCAGTTTCTTGTAAAGTTGCACTGTAATGTCTGAATTGTAATATTCTTTGCCCTAAGCCAGGGGTCAGCAACCTTGTTCTGCATAGGGGCCAGGATGCATGTATGTGAGCGGATGGCGGGCCACATCTATCACGTGTACACATGGATCCCGCCCCGGATGGCAGGCATCAAATCACGTGTTCACATCGATCCCGCCCCTTTGAGGACGTCGTCCGGACCACTGGCCAAAGATCATAGAGCAGAGCAAGATACTGCACGATGTAGTATATGCACTATGCAAAATATGCAGCATCAAAGACTGAGAGGGGGTGGAAGATTGCAACCTTCACGTGGTCCGTCCTGTTTCGACTAATGCAATCAACTCGACGTGCACAAACTGCATTAGATCAAATAGAACAAGTTGTCCAACAACTTTAGGATGTGCACGCCACACGAAAGAAGAAGAAAGGCTGAGAGGAGATTTGGTTCAAAAGCAGAGGGATTAAGGTGGAACGAGATGTACCGTAGTTTGGGCTGTTTGATCTAATGTTTTGACTTCATTCCACAGTATTTTTCTTTTCACTGTCTTGTACAATCTATGTATAATTTATGTAGAAGGAGCTTTAATCGTGTCTTTTATATGCGTTTTGGTAAGCATCTGAACTGAAACAGGTTATGGGAGATACATAAACACACAGTCCAAACCAATTACAAACCATGCAACGCCTCCACGGGGTCTATATTCCACAGAGATACAAAGAGTACTTGTGAATAGACACAAAAAACTGGAGACAGACAGTGACTCTGGCGAGAAGGAATGGGTGACGCTCTGTCCAGACTCAGCGGCTCCCTCAATGCGGCTTTGGGCCCGGGAGGTACCGGAGATGATAGAAGTCTGCGGGCTGGATCATTACGAGAAAAAAAAATTGCGAGCTGGATGATTTTGGGTTACGAGCAGCATTCGGCCCGGGGAGCCGTAGGTTGCCGACCCCTGCCCTAAGCTCTGAATGCGATCTAGGCAGATGCCTCTCACTATCCTATCCACACATGGTGCCACTTTCAGGGATCTATGAACTTGAACCCCAAGGTCCTTCAGTTCAGAGATACAATGCAGAAACATGCCCTTCGGCGCACCGACCTGAAATCCCCATACACTAACACTATTCTATACCTACTAGGAACAATTTTTACAATTTAACCAAGCCAATTAACCTACAAACCTGTACATCTTCGGAGTGTGGGAGGAAACTGGAGCTACCCGGAGAATACCCATGCAGATCATGGGGAGAACATACAGACTCTGTACAGGCAGCACCCGTAGTCAGGATGGCACATGGGTCTCTGATGCAGTAAGGCAGCAATTCTACAGCTGCGCTGACATGCCGCCCTACATGACACATTATCTCACACATGTTGGGAATTAATTCCACGCTCCAACACTCCACCCATCTTGCCATCTGATCCATACCCTGCTGAGCCTTTGAAAACTCTCCTCACTCTCCACAACACTAACAGCTTTTGTGTTATCTGCAGACTTGATAATCTCACCTCCTGCATTCACATCTCAAGTTGTTAATGCATTTCACAAACAAAGGTCCCAGCACTGATCCTCGAGGAATGCCAGAGGTCCAAGGCTTCCAGTCAGAGAAGCATCTCTCCACTGCTACCCCCTGCCTCTATCATCCAAGCCAGTGTGTCTTGGATTCCGACAGACAAGGGGAACTTCTTCAAAGTAGGCGTACCTTGAGGAGCTTTCGCAGTGGAGCAGACTAAATGAAGACAAGAGGAACCATCATGAGAGGTACGGACAGTTTCTGCGGTAACAGGCAGGATTGAAGGATGGTATGTTGCCTCCCTGGTGCCAGGATCCAGGACGTCACGGACCGATTGCAGGGCATCCTCAAGGGTGAACGTGAGCAGCCGGAAGTGGTAGTGCATGTCGGCACAAACGACATCGGGAAGAAGAGGAAAGACATTCTCTGACTTCAGAGAACTTGGAAGAAGGCTGAAAAGCAGGACCTCCAGGGTGGTTATCTCCGGTATGCTTCCAGTTCCTCGTGCTGGTGAGGGCAGGAACAGGGAGATATGGGATCTGAATGTGTGGCTGAGGAGCTGATGCAGGGATTTAGATTCTTAGACCACTGGGATCTATTTTGGGGTAAGGGTGAATTGTACAAAAAGGACGGGTTGCACCTGAACAGACAGGGGAACAGCATTCTGGCAGGCAGGTTTGCCACTGCTACATGGGCGGGTTTAAACTAAATAGTGGGGGGGAGGAGACATACTGGAGATATAAGGAGGGAGTTAAAGGGAAAGGGAGTATAAGAAAAGTTAAGACACCAGAATTAACAGGGCAGAAAGCTCAGGAAGGGATAGGACAGTATGGCTAAGTGAAATAGGAATCGATGTCAAAGGTGATGGGGAGTAATGGATTAAAGTATTATATATGAATGCATGAAGTATAAGAAATAAAGTGGATGAGCTTGAGGCTCAGTTAGAAATTGGCAAGTATGATGTTGTGGGAATTACAGAGACATGGCTGCAAGAGGACCAGGGCTGGGAACTGAATATTCAAGGCTATACGTCCTATCGAAAAGATAGACAGGTGGGCAGAGGGGTGGGATAGCTCTGTTGGTGAGGAATGAAATTCAGTTCCTTGCAAGGATTGACATAGAATCAGGAGATGTAGAGTCAGTCTGGATAAAACTGAGGAATTGTAAGGGTAAAAAGACCCTAATGGGAATTATGTACAGGCCCACAAACAGTAGCCTGGATATAGGGTGCAAGTTGAATCAAGAGTTAAAATTGGCATGTCGCAAAGGTAAATGCTACGGTTGTTATGGGAGATTTCAATATGCAGGTAGACTGGGAAAATCAAGTTGGTACTGGACTCCAAGAAAGGGAGTTTGTGGAGTGCCTCCGAGATGGATTCTTAGAGCATCTTGTAATGGAGCCTACCAGGGAGAAGGCAATTCTGGATTTAGTGTTGTGTAATGAACCGGATTTGATAAGGGAACCCGAGGTAAAGGAGCCTTTAGGAGGTAGTGACCATAATATGATAAGTTTTCATCTACAATTTAAGAGGGCGATGAAAATTGGAAGTGTCAGTATAACAGTTGAATAAAGGGGACTATGGAGCCATGAGGGAGGAGCTGGACAAATTGACTGGAAAGATACCCTAGCAGGGATGACAGTGAACAACAATGGCAGGTATTTCTGGGAATAATACAGAAGGTACAGGATGAGTTAATTCGAAAGAGGAAGAAAGATTCTAAGGGGTAAGGGGCGATTGTGGCTGACAAGGGAAATCAAGGACACCATAAAAAATAAAAGAGAAGAAGAATAACATAGCAAAGATGAGTGGGAAGCTGGAGAATTGGGAAACTTTTAAAGAGCAACAAAAGATAACTAAAAAGGCAATACGGGGAGAAAAGATGAGGTACGAAGGTAAGCTAGCCAAGTATATAGAGGATAATAAAAGCTTCTTTAGGTTGTGAAGAGGAAAAAAATAGTTGACCAAAGTTGGACAGACTGAAACGGGTGAATTTATTGTGGGGAACAAGGAAATGGCAGATGAGCTGAACAGGTACTTTGGATTTGTCTTTACTAAGGAGGACACAAACAATCTTCCAGACGTACTAGTGGCCAGGGGACCTAGGGTGACAGAGGAACTGAAGGAAATTCATATTAGGCAGGAAATGGTGTTGGGTAGACTGATGGGACTGAAGGCTGATAAATCCCCAGGGCCTGATGGTCTGCATCCCAGGGTACTTAAGGAAGTGGCTCTAGAAATCGTGCATGCATCGGTGACCATTTTCCAATGTTCTATAAATTCAGGATCAGTTCCTGTGAATTGGAGGGTAGCTAATGTTATCCCACATTTTAAGAAAGGCAGGAGAGAGAAAGCAGGGAATTATAGACCAGTTAGCCTGACATCGGTGGTGGGGAAGATGCTGGAATCAATTATAGTAATAGGATTGGTTCAAGCCAGCATGGATTTACGAAGGGGAAATCATGCTTGACTAATCTTCTGAAATATTTTGAGAATGTAACTAGGAAAATGGAGAAGGGAGAGCCAGTGGATGTAGTGTACCTGGAATTTCAGAAAGCATTTGATAAGGTCCCACATAGGAGATTAGTGGGCAAAATTAGAGCACATGGTATTGGGGGTAGGGTACTGACCTGGATAGAAAATTGGTTGGCAGAGAGGAAACAAAGAGTAGGAATTAACGGGTCCCTTTCAGAATGGCAGGCAGTGTCTAGTGGGGTACCGCCTGGCTCGGTGCTGGGACTGCAGCTATTTACAATATATATTAATGATTTAGATGAAGGGATTAAAAGTAACATTAGCAAGTTTGCAGATGACACAAAGCTGGGTGGCAGTGTGAACTGTGAGGAGGATGCTATGAGGATGCAGGGTGACTTGGACAACGAGATCTGGGTGTCCTTGTTCATCAGTCACTGAAAGCAAGCATGCAGGTACACCAGGCAGTGAAGAAAGCTAATGGCATTTTGGCCTTCATAACAAGACGAGTTTCGTATAAGAGCAAAGAGGTCCTTCTGCAGTTGTACAGGACCCTAGTGAGACCACTCCTGGAGTATTGTGTGTAGTTTTGATCTCCAAATTTGAGGAAGGACATTCTTGCTATTGAGGGAGTGCAGCATAGGTTCACGAGGTTAATTCCCGGGATGGCGGGACTGTCACATGTTGATAGAATGGAGCAGCTGGGCTTGTATACTCTGGAATTTAGAAGGATGAGAAGGGATCTTATTGAAACATATAAGATCATTAAGGGATTGGACACGCTAGAGGCAGGAAACATGTTCCTGATGTTGGGGGAGTCCAGAACCAGGGACCACAGTTTAAGAATAAGGGGCAGGCCATTTAGGACGGAGATGAGGAAAAACCCTTTTCAGCCAGAGAATTGTGAATCTGTGGAATTCTTTGCCTCAGAAGGCAGTGGAGGGCAATTCTCTGTCAGCTTTCAAGAGAGAGTTAGGTAGAGCTCTTAAAGATAGCGGAGTCAAGTGATATGGTGAGAAGGCAGGAATGGGGTACTGATTGTGGATCAACAGCCATGATCACAGTGAAGGGTGGTTCTGGCTTGAAGGGCAGAATGGCCTACTCTTGCACCTATTGTCTAGTGAACTGCAGATGATATTTTACAAAAAAAAGTGCTAGAGTAATAGGGGATCAGGCAGCTTCCCTGGAAGAAGTGTCCCGACCTGAAACATCACCTACAAGGACCATCCTCACCCTGGGTACTGTCCCTTCTCCTTCTCATCAGGCAAGAGGTACGAAAGTATGAAAACGTGCACCAACAGATTCAGGGACAGTTTCTTCCAAGCTGTTACCAGGCGACTTAACCATCCAATCACCAACTGTTGAGCAATTTTGACCTCCCATCTACCTCATTGGAGACCCTTGGACCATCTTGACTTTACTGGACTTTATCCTGTATCTGTACACTGTGGATGGATCAATTGTAATCATGCACAGTTTTCCACTGGCTGGATATTATGGAACAAAAAAGCTTTTCACTGTACCTCTGTACACATGACAATCCACTAAACTAAACTAAGCATTTTCTATTGATGTGTAGCAGTGGTTGAGGGTGTTCTGGCCCCTAGTGGGACAAGAGTTGTTGATAGTACTTTGGTGGTGAGTCATGTTCCCCAGGGATGCTGCCTGACCTGCTGAGTTTCACCAGCTATTTGTGTCTTCCTTCATTAGCTTCAGGGTAATGTATGTGATCTACGCTCAGCTCACCCTGGAAATTAGTATGTGCAATGCGCCCACATTTAAGTAAGTAAGTAAGTAAGTTTATTGGCCAAGTATTCACATACAAGGAATTTGCCTTGGTGCTCCGCCCACAAGTAACAACATGACATATAGTGACAGTTACGAATGACTCAGAAAACACTAAACATTAATAATAATAATAAAACATTAATGATAAACCACCATTGATCAAGCATGTGAACTAACAAAATACCAGACCAAAGTGAGGCTACAGATTTTTGGCTGTTGGAAGGGATGTACCTTCAGAACGGAGATGAGGACGAATTTCTTAGCTGGAGGCTGGTGAATCTATGGACTTCATTGCCACAGACGGCTGTGGAGGCTGTCATCGGGTATTTTTAAAGCGGAGATGGACATATTCTTGAATATGAGTAAGGGTGTCAAAGGTTACAGGGAAAAGGCAGGAGAATGGGCTCGAGAGAGAAAGATAGATCAGCCATGATTGAGTGGAGGAGTAGACGCGATGGGCTGAATGGCCGTATTCTGCTCTCAGGACTTATGAACTTTACTTAGTTTAGTTTTAGTTGTAGAGATACTGTTGAGAAACAGGCCCTTCAGCCCACTGAATCCGCACCAACCAGCGATCCCGTACACTAGCAGTATCCTAGATACGAGAGACGATTTATAGTTTTTACCAAAAGCCAATTATCCTCCAAACCTGAATGTCTGTGGAATGTGGGGGAAAACCCATGCGGTCACAGGGAGAACGTACAAACTCCCAATGAACAGCACCCGTGGTCAGGATCGAACCCGGGTCTCCGGCGCTGTTAGGCATTTTCGCATCTCTCTTTGTGAGCAGCATCTGCAGTTCCTTGTGTCAACAGAAGAGGTAAGGCAGTGTGAGGATGTGGTGGATGGTGTGTGTGCTGCAGTCACCACAAGGAAGTCCTGTCTGCAGTTTGTCTGGGCTCTGAGGTGTGACTGGATGACCGTGAGTCACCTACAATTCAGATCAAAGGGCAAAGTTTAGCACTTGCGAAACGTATTGGGGTTTTTGTTTTTTTTTTTTGCTTCTCGTTACTCTTTCTTCTCGCTTCCCTCTGTCTGCGAACCAAAAAAAGTTCTGTGTCTCCCCGCCAGTGCTGTTTCTGAGTTATTTAATGTGGTATTGGAGATTAACGGTCTGCAGACACCACTGTAGATGCGTGTCGGTGCAGCTGAGAGAAGGGTGGGTCACATCCTGTCTACACCACATCCTGTAGCATGGGTTAAAGTGGAGTCAAGAAGGGAGTGGCGCTCGATCTGTGTCTCACCGTGCGATCAACACCACTGGTGTTGTCTGCAACCCGTCCTTTGGTCCTGACACCAATCTTACTAAAATACACAATGTGACCCGCTGTAGTAACTCAGCGGGTCAGGCAGCATTTCTGGATAATGTGGATAGGCGACGTTTTCTGTTGGGACCCTTCTTCCAGAGGTGCTGCGTGACCCGCTGAGTACCTCCAGCACTTTGTGTTTTAAAAATACAGCACAGAAACAGGTCCCTCGGCCCACCTGAGGCATTTGGTAGCTCCTGGTAGCTCTTATGGACTGAATGGAGGTGTTCGGTACACGAGTCACCCAATTTCAACCAATGGTTTAAAAAAACCCCCACTGTGCTAGAGGATCAAGCAGCATCTGTGGAGGGAAGGGGACAAATGACATTTCAATCGAGACTGAAGAAGGGTCCTGACGTGGGATGCCTTTAGGTACAGCACGGAAACAGGCCCTGCGGCCTACAGAGTCCGCGCCGGCCAACAATCACCCTGTACACTAGTTTTATCCTGCCTTTAGCGACAATTTATAGAGGGCAATCAACCTATAAATCTGTACGTCATTGGAATGCCGGAGGAAACCGGACTCTCTGGACAAAACCCACGGGGAGAACGTGCAAACTCTGTACAGACATCACCCGTAGTCAGGATCGAACCCAGGTCTCTGGCGCTGTAAAGTAGCCACAATTATCATTGCGTCACTGTGCTGCCCTGTCCTCTTGAGTAACCCTGCATCTGCAGTTCCTAATTTCTCCTGTTTTTCCCATGTCGCTGAGTACCAGAACAAACTTCTACGAATGCACTGTGAAAAGGTCCTGACTGGTTGCATCATGGGTTGATTTCACATCATTGCACATTTTGCACTAATTGTATTCTATTTTAACACCGTCTTTTTAGTTTAGTTTTAGTTTTGGGATACAGCACTGAAACAGGCCCATGGGCCACTAGGTCCACAACGACCAATGATCACCCGCGCACTCCTTCTATCCTACCCGCTAGGGACCAGTTTACAGAAGCCAACATACCTGCACGACATTGGAGTTTGGGATGAAAACCGGAGCACCCAGAGAAAACCCCTGCAGCTCATGGGGAGAACATACCGTACAAAGTCAGGATCGAACCCGGGTCTCTAACGCTGTAAGGCAGCAACTCTACAACTGCGCCACTGTACCGCCCATTTTCTTTTCACTGTCCAATGCAATTTTTGTTTCTGTGCATTGTCTGAGTCCATTTGTTTGTGATGCTGCTGCAAGCAAGATTCCCATTGTGCCTGTACCTCACCGTAAGGCAATAAAACTCGACCTGTTTAGCCTCGTTGTTCTCTTTTCCTTCCTTAAGGGTCTGTCCCACTTGGCCGTCATTTACACGACAGGCCGGTCGTGACTGACGCGTGCATCATCATGCGTCCGCACAGCCGTCTGAAGTGCATGACATCATTTGAATACCCAGTTTATGATATTTACCCAGTTTATGATATTTATGGTGATTTTCTAAAATGTTCCAGTTTCTTGAGTGGTGCTAGCAATAGGAAAAACTGCAGATGTAATGCCCCAATTCAAAAAAAGAGGTGACTGAAAGGTAGCAAGCTGCAGACCAAATTAATCTGTGGGAACGAACTGCAGATGCTGGTTTAAATTGAAGATGCAGGAGTAACTCAGGCAGGAGTACCTAGAGACACAAAATGCAGGAGTAACTCAGCGGGACCGGCAGCATCTCTGGAGAGAAGGAATGGAGGATGTTTCAGTCTGAAGAAGGGTCTCGACCAGAAACGTCTCCCATTCGACCCGAAACGTCACCCTGTCCCACTTGGCCGTCATTTACGCGACAGGCCGGTGGCGCACGAAGATTTCATACAGAATGAAATCCTGGCGTGCTGCGCGATACCGCACCGCAACCCCACACTGCCAAGTGGGACAGGCCCTTTAATTTGATGACCTGCGTCTCTGTCTGGTTTCACTTCCTCATTGCATCAGAGAGTTCACATGAAGGTGAATCCTTTTCCCAGAATTTGTGCAAATATAGATTATTTTTCCTTTATGCTTATAGCTATTATGCACCAGTCTGGCCGCTCTCTGTATTGAATCTGTAGAAGTTGGTAAGAAGTTGCTAAAATACCCTTAGTCTTGGAAGAAGATGCATTGGTGTGCTTTCTCTTTCTCCCTCTAGATAATGTGAATTCTCCAATTTTAGGTAACTACATATCCCTCTCCCTACTTTCCGCACATAACCCCCCTCCCCTGTGCCCCACCTGGACGCGTACCTATTTCTCCCCTCCCACATGCATTCCTATCTACAACTTCATAATTGGCACCTCGTCAATCCTCTATCTTTTCATCTCTGGCCTTTGTCCAACTATCTACTTATCATATCCCTCCACACCTCTATCAACCTGTCACCTATCAGACTTTGTCCTGCCCCTCCTCTCTTCCAACATTTTTCCTACCCACAATCTGATGAATAAGGGCCACAACCCAAAACGTCACCTATCCATGTTCTCCAGAGATGCTCTCTGATGTGTTAAGTTGCTCAAGCCCTTTGTATCTTATTTTGTAAATCAACACCTGCAATTCTTTGTTTCTTAAAAAAAGGCATGATATGCTTGCTTTCATAGCTCAGATAATGGAGTATGTCAGGAGGTATGCAGCTTTATAGGATTTTGGTTAGGTCGCATCTGGAGTATTGTGTGCTGTTCTGGTCACTCCATTGCAGGATGTGGAGGCTTTCGAGAGGGTGCAGAAGAGGTTTACCAGAATGTAGATTGGCTTGATCTCAAAGTTATTGCCCTCTGACCCTCTTCTTGTGGCCCTTCCCCTCCTTTCTTCTCTGACCCTTTTATCAGGCTGGGTAGGTGACGTTTTAGGTCGGAACCCTTCTTCAGTCTGAAGATGGGTCCTGACCTGAAAGATGGCCTATCCTTTTTCTCCACAGATGCTAACTGACCCTCTGAGTTACACCAGCACCTTGTGTCTTCTTCTGCTGGAAGGGTTTTATCTTGCCTCAATGGCAATTACATGGATATAGATTATGTGCAGGCCGAATTAGACTGTTTAGAATATAAAAACGGGGATATAATGCTGAGGAATTATAAGGCACTGGGCAGACCGCATTTGGAGAATTGTGAGCAGTTTCGGGTCCCATATCTGAGGAAGGATGTGCTGGCAATGGAGAGGGTTCAGATGAGGTTTTATAAGAATGATCCTGGAGATGTTTGGGTTAACTTATGAGGAACGTTTGACGGCACTGGGCCTGTACTCGCTGGAGATTAGAAGGGTGAGCGGGGATCGCATTGAAACGTACTGAATAATGAAAGACCTGGATACAGTGGATGTGGAGAGGATGTTTCCACTATTGGGAGAGTCTAGGACCAGAGGCCAAAGCCTCAGAATAAAGGGACGTATCTTTAGAAAGGAGATGAGGAGGAATTTATTTAGTCAGTGGGTGGTGAATTTGTGGAATTCTTTGCCACAGACGGCTGTGGAGGCCGTCAATAGACATTTTAAGGCGGAGATTGACAGATTCCTGATTAGTAAGTGTATCAGGGGTTATGGGGAGAAGGCAGGAGAATGGGTTTGAGAGGGACAGATAGATTAACCATGATTGAATGGCAGCGAAGACTTGATGGGGCGAATGGCCCAATTCTACTCCTAACATGAACGTGCTGGCATCATGTTCGGCACAGACATTGTGGGTCAAAGGTGTGTGGGAGAGGGGTTGTATGTGTGGGAGAGGAGGGGGTGTGTGGGGGAGGGGTGTGTGTGGGGGGGAGGGTGTGTGGGGGGGGTGTGGTGTGTGGGCGGGGGAGGGGGTATGTGGGGTGTGTGTGGGGGGGAGGGTGTGTGTGGGGGAGGGGGGTATGTGGGGGAGGGTGTGTGTGTGGGGGAGGGTGTGTGTGTGGGGGGAAGGGGTGTATGTGGTAAGGGGGAGGGGCGTGGGTGGTAGGGGGGAGTATGGGGGAGGAGGGTGTGGGGGAGGGAAGGAGTGGGGTGTGGGGGAGGGGTGGTATAGGGGAGGGGGGTTGTTAGGGGAGGGGGCTGTAGGGAAGGGGGGGGGGGTATAGGGGATGAGGGTGTGGGAGGGGGGGGGTGTGGGCTGACCAGTTTCCAGCCCGTCTCCGACCGCACTCTGGCTCCGGGACCCAGCTCCGGACTCAGCTGGCCTCGTCCCCAGTGCCTGTCACGCTTACAGACCCGGACAGATCATCAGAGATAACTGCTGGCTCTGCAAATCATACCCACATCCTGAAAAGGAATTTAAAACAATGTTTAAAGAAAAATTCAGTTTTGGGATATAGCATCACTTCAACATGAACAGAGCTGAGGATTTTCTTAAAGTGAGGAAAATGCTTGCAGACAGGACATTGCCCGACAACTATCAGAGATTGTTTATCTTTTGGAGAGGGTGTATCCCAAAGGACATTTGTTCTTAAATGCTAATTACACTCTTGTAGATCTCCCAACAATTTCTCTCTCCTTCCCTGTGCCAATTCAGCTAACAATTCTTTTGGTTTACTGGCATATAGTGGCTCATCAATGTCTTATAATTACTTGAGATACAAGGAACTGCAAATGCTGGTTTATGCAAAGTGAAACAAATTTACACCCTTATACTCTTATTCTCTGAGTACTGATCTGAAGAAGGGTTTTGACCCGAATTGTCAACTATCCATGTTCTCCAGGGATGCTGCCTAATCTGCTGAGTTTAGTTTAGTTTAGGTTAGAGATACAGTGCGGAAACAGGCCCTTCGGCCCACCGAATCCATGCCAACCACTGATCCTCGCACACTAACACTATCCTACACACACTAGGGACATTTTTTACATTTTTACCAAGCCAATTAACTTACAAACCTGTACGTCTTGGAGCGTGGGAAGACGCTGGAGCACCCAATGAAAACCCACGCTGATCACGGGGAAAACATACAATCTCCATACAGACGTAATCAGGATCGAACCTGGGTCTCCGGAGCTGTGTAAGGCAGCAACTGCACTGCTGCACCTCCTACCGCCCAATTATTCCAGCGCTTTGTGTCTTTTTATTCGTAGAGCAGCATCTCTGCAGTTCCTTGTCTCTCCATATAAATTCATGAAATGAATTAGGCCATTTGACCGATCAAGTCTACTCAGCCGAAGATAGGCACAAAAACCTGGAGTAACTCAGCGGAACAGGTAGCATCTCTGGAGGGAAGGAATGGGCGACGTTTGGGGTGGAGACCCTTCTTCAGTCTACTCCTCCATTCAATCTTGGCTAGTCTATCTTTCCCTCTCAACCCCATTCTTCTGCCTTCTCCCCATAACCCTGACCCCGCAATAACATATATTGACTGGTGCACATCTGTAGATGTTGCTGGAGTGCTGAGTTATAATGTTGTCTGTTTCCTGCGCTGTGTGACAATGTCACTGAGGCAGGACATAGTTGACTCTGAGGAAATGCCACAGTATAAGAGTCAGTGGCATTACAGTGCATGAAATTAATATTAGTCACTGGCAAAGGGGTTTTGAGAAGGGGAATCACCCTCATTGTCTGGGAAATGTTCCCACTCTGACAGAAACCTCCTCCAGCAGGAGGGGACTGCCCCTTTAAGCGGGTCAGGTGGCGGCGGCGGCGGCGGCGCCCTGCGCGTGACGTAGGCGTTCCGTGCGTGGGCGGCGCTGACGTCGACGCTGTCTGTGCGGCGGTGACGTCAGCGGGGTGTCAATGGCCGTGGCGGAGGAGGAGGCGAAGCTGCGGGGCGGCCGCTGAGGGCAGGACAGAGGGAGCGAGCGAGCGAGCGAGGGAGCGAGAGAGAGAGACCCGCAGCGCGCTCCGGCACAATACAGCACCGCACAGGTCAGCGGAGAGGACAGGCCCACCGCCGCCGAGGGGACTTGAGGGGGCGATCGAGTGCTGACGGCTCCCGCTCGCTCCCACAGCGCTGTCAGACGGCCGGGCAGCCCACACCCACCCCCTCACCACCTCACCCCCTCACCCCCACTCCTCACACCCTCAAACCCCCACACCCCCACTCCTCACACCCTCACCCATCCCCACCCCCTCACCCCCGCACACCCTCACACCCCCACACCCCCACACCCCCACACCCCCACACCCTCACCCATCCCCCACCCCTCACCCCTCTCACCCCCACTCCTCACACCCTCAAACCCCCACACCCTCACTCCTCACACCCTCACCCATCCCCACCCCTCACCCCCCCTCCCACCCCCACACCCTCACCCCATCCCTCACACCCTCACGCCATCCCCACCCCTCACCCATCCTCACCCATCACCCCATCCCCCACTCCCTCACCCATCCCCACCCCTCACCCCCTCACACCCATCCCCACCCCCTCACCCCATCCCCCACCCCTCACCCCATCCCCCACTCCTCAGCCCATACCCCACACCCTCACCCATCCCCCACTCCCTCACCAATCCCCACCCCTCACACCCTCACCCACCCCCTCACACCCTCAACCCATCCCCACCCCTCACACCCTCACACCATCCCCCACACCCTCACCCCATCCCCCACTCCTCACCCACCCCTCACTCCTCACCCCTCACACCCTCACCCCATCCCCCACTCCCTCAACCCATCCCCACCCCTCACCCGCCACACCCTCACCCATCCCCGTCACACCCTCACCCCATCCCCACCCCTCACCCCCTCACACCCTCACCCACCCCCCGTCACACCCTCACCCACCCCCCGTCACACCCTCAACCCATCCCTCACCCCATCCCCCACACCCTCACCCCATCCCCCACACCCTCACCCCGTCCCTCACTCCCTCACCCCATCCTCACACCCTCACCCCCTTACCCACTCCTCACCCACCCCCTCACACACTCACCCACTCCCCATCCCCACCCCCTCACATCCTCACCCCATCCCCCACTCCTCAGCCCATCCCCACACCCTCACCCACTCACCCAATCCCTCAACCCATCCCCACCCCCCTCACACCCTCACACCCTCACCCACTTCCTCAACCCATCCCCACCCCCCTCACACCCTCACACCCTCACCCACTCTCCCACTCCCTCAACCTATCCTCACCCCCCTCACTCCACACCCTCACCCACTCCCTCAACCCATCCCCACTCCTCACCCATCCCCTCACACCCTCACCCCATCCCCCACACCCTCACCCCATCCCCCACACCCTCACCCCATCCCCACCCCTCACCCACGCCTCACACCCTCACCCACTCCCTCAACCCATCCCCACCCCCTCACCCACCGTCCCTCACACCCTCACCCCAACACACACTCCCTCAACCCATCCCCACCCCTCACCCACCCCCCTCACTGCCTCAACCCATCCCCACCCTCACTCACACCCTAATTCACACCCTCAGCCCCTCATACGTCGCTCTCTCTCTCCACCCTCACCCCCACCCTCACCCCATCCCCCTCAACCCACCCTCAACTCACTTCAACCCATCTCTCCCCCCATCTCTCCACCCCATCTCTCCCCCATCTCACCCCATCTTCCACACCTCATCCCATCTATCCCCTCGCCCAACAGCCCCCCACCCCCTCATCCCCACCCACTCATCCCCACCTCTCTTCACCCGCACTTCCTCTCCCCAACCCCACCCATCTCTCCCCCTCCTCCCCATTCCCACCCTCACCTCACCCACCCCTCTCATCCCACCCTCACCCATTCCCTCTACATCCAGCCACCACTCTATCAGCCCCCCACCTATCCCCCCACCCCATCTATCTCCTCTTCACCTCTCTGCTCCCTTCATACCTCTAGCTATCTCTCATTCCACTTATCCACACCTCCTTATCCCCACCTAGCCAACCCTCACCAGCTCTCCTCACCTCCACACTTCCAGCCATCCCTATCACCTCTGCCCTCCTCTCATTACCAGACTCCCCCAACACAACCTTCTCCCTATTCCATCGTGAAGGAAGAAGCAGCCCCTCGCTCCTGCTCCTCATCCTCTGCATCAGTCAAAGGAGCCGCCTGCCAGCCTTCAGTGACCCAGAGCCGGACTGGATCGAAATGTCATAAAAGTAAGTCGTTGAAAGGAGGAAGATCATTTAAATTCAGCAGTGGGATTTCTTGGCATGCGATCGGGCACATCCCACGTGAAATAGTGAATTGCATCCAAATGCTTTCTGGTTTGAAGGTGTGTTTTCCCCTCCATCTGGCCCAGGATCAAAATCAGTGCTGAGAAATTTAATATAAGGACAGGTTGTTTCGCCACCTGCTGAGCAGATCGTGTTTGTGTGTATATGTGTGGTCTGTACAAGTACCGAGCGATTGGATTAATGCAAGGAACATATTTCGACGTGGAGGCATTCAAATCTGATTCATCGGCCAAAATAACATCGAGATAATTGTTTGCAACCCTGCTAGTCTTTGTCAACGATGTTTGACTACAGTTTGGTAACATGCACACACTAGACTGTTTGCTGCTGATTTTTTTACAGGCACTTAATATTGTGTAGTGGAAGCTAAAAAACACATTGTCTGGCTGTTTCCCCAGGAGCGATGGCAAGTGTACGAGGAGCTTTGAGAATGATGGATGGAGTAACCTTGGGCGAAATCACGGTGAAAAAGGAACCCCTTTGCGATCCAATGGGAGAAAGGAGCACCGCAGGAAAAGATTTGGATGGATGGATTACAAACGTTTCCAGAGCCCATGGGGTGAAGCAGGAATGTGGGCAAGCCCTGGGAGTGGAGGAGGCAGCGGTGTGTGCTGATGTGATCATGTCCAAAGCCTGCTTGCTGTCAGGAATTCGTCCGCTGGATCTTAACCCAGGCCTGAAGCACACCTTGGCACAGTTCCATCTGAGCAGTCAGAGCTCCCTCGGAGGGCCAGCAGCATTTTCAGCCCGTTGTTCCCAAGAATGTACATCCCCAGGAGTGCTTATGCCCATGCGGTCGCCTCCTGCACTGGGAGGCCCGCTGCTAATACCCTCGGACAGCTCGACTGAACTCACGCACACCTTACTGGAGAGAGAGACCATTTCATGCTTCATGGTCGGCGGAGAAAAGAGGTTATGTCTGCCCCAGGTCTTAAATTCAGTGCTTCGAGATTTCTCCCTGCAACAGATCAATGCTGTCTGTGATGAATTGTACATTTATTGCTCAAGGTGTACGGCAGAACAACTACAGATTCTCAAGGTGCTGGGTATCTTGCCTTTTAACGCTCCGTCATGCGGACTTATAACCCAGACTGATGCTCAAAGGTTGTGCAATGCTCTGGTTCACCCTGGTATCCTACCCCATGATGCCAACAGACTCTCTGGCAAAGCATGCCTTTCCCAGTTACAGATTGGTGATTCCAGCTTTGAAGTGGAGCACTGGTGTCTTGGGAAATGCCAAGGTTTATACGTGCCACAGTTTTACAACCATCCCGATGCTGCCTGTATCCAGTGTCTGGACTGCCACATGATGTTTTCTCCCCAGAAGTTTGTGCTCCATTCTCACAGATTGCCAGACAAGAGAACCTGCCACTGGGGCTTTGATTCGGCTAAATGGCGATGCTATATGCAGTTGAGCCGTAGATATGCAGAGACCTCTGATGAAACATTTTTAAAACAATATCTTGAAGAAATGAAAGAGCGTTTCAATTTCAGCAACCAGCGAAAAAGGTCCCTTCCAAAGGTAGGTTTGAAATTTTAATTTGGGTGATTTTGAGAAAATTTGTTTATGTAGACAGAAAGGAACTGCAGATGCTGCAATCCTAATTGAAATACAAAGTGCTGGAGCCAGGTGGCACATGGTAGAGCCACTGCCTCACGGTGCCAGAGACCTGGGTTTGATCCTGACCTCGGGTGCTGTCTGTTTGGAGTGTACATGTTATCCCTGTGACTGCGTGGGTTTCCTCCGGGTGCTTCAGTTTCCTCCCATATCGCAAAAGACATGCGGGTTTGTAGGGGTTAATTGGCCCTCTGTAAATTACCCTTAGTTTGTAGGGAGTGGATGAGAAAGTGGGATAACATAGCACTGGTGTGAACAGGCGATCAATGGTCGGCGTGGACTCGGTGGGCCGAACGGTGTGCATCTCTAAATTGAACGAAACTAACTCAGTGGGTCAGGCAGCTTCTGTGGGAGGAATTGTAAGGCGATGTTTCAGATCGGGACGCTCCAGTCTGAAGAAGCGTTCCAACCCGAAACATCGCCCGTCCATTCTCTCCACAGATGCTGCCTGACCTGCTGGGTTACTTCAGCACATTGTATGTTATTTATGTGATGTCCTCAAACACTGTAGTGTCTGAAATATTCAGAATTATGATCACAGGTCTGATAAAAATGTGGCAGCTGATTCAAGGTCAATAACATGCAATCAGCAATATGACAATGAGTTAAAAATATGTTTATTGCTGAGAACAATGGTTAAGCATTAATCTGCTACACAGAATGGTGGCCTGGGATTATTTATGTTCACTTGTACGAGCAAACAGGGTTTTGGTGTAACATTTCCTTGCTTGCTGCACACTCTACTGCAGTGGAGTATTAGCATAGATTTCTGTTGCTTTTGTTATGGATGGATCCTGAACCACTGTGGCTAAGGGAGTCTGTCTACTACTGACTGTCTATCAGACGCTGTGTATAAATAACTTGCATTTTCAAATCAATTTTTACTGTTCAATAATCAATCTAAAGGTGTTTATGTCGCCATGCTATCATTTGAATCCTTTTAAGGAGCTGCATTGTATCCCCATTTTCCAAATGTGATCAAACTTTATCTCCTCTTCCCATTTCTTGAGCCTCCTCCACTGTCAGAGTGAGGCCACCCGCAAATTGGAGGAACAGCACATATTTTGCTTGGACAGTTTACAACGCACCGGTTTGAAATTGCTTTCTCAAATTTTAAGTAACCCCTGCATTCCCTATCTCTCCGCTCCTCCCCCACCCTAGTTGTCCTGCTAATTCCACTGTTCGCATCCAAATATCTCTTCGTTATTACCTCCTCCACTGCCAACAATGGACCACTGTGGGCTCCACCTTTCCTTGGTCATCGGTACCGGCTTTGATTTGTTCTGAACCTTTTCACACACCTCTTGTTTCCCACCCCCTGACTCTCAGCCTGAAGAAGGGTTTTGAACCGAAATGTCACCTATTCCTTTTCTCCAGAGATGCTGCCTGACCCGCTATTACGTTTGTGTCTATCTAAAAGTACCTCCTTGCTTTAGGGTGATATGAGACTGTGAAAGGCAAGTCCGTTCCATCAATGATCTTATAGAAACATATAGGATCTTATAGAAAAATATAAAATCATAAAAGGACTGGACAAGCTAGATGCAGGAAAAATGTTCCCAATGTTGGGCGAGTCCAGAGTCGGGGGCCACAGTCTTAGAATAAAGGGGAGGTCATTTAAGACTGAGGTGAGAAAAAACTTTTTCACCCAGAGAGTTGTGAATTTATGGAATTCCCTGCCACAGAGGGCAGTGGAGGCCAAGTCACTGGATGGATTTAAGAGAGAGTTAGATAGAGCTCTAGGGGCTAGTGGAATCAAGGGATATTGGGAGAAGGCAGGCACGGGTTATTGATATGGGACGATCAGCCATGATCACATTGAATGGCGGTGCTGGCTCGAAGGGCCGAATGGTAGAGCTGCTGCCTCACTGTGCCAAAGGGATACAGGTCCACCACCGATTTTCCAACAATTGGTGATCCGCCTATCTCCTCCCCCCCCCCCCCCCCCCCCCGGTAATCCGGACAAAATCCCTACACTGAAGTCACCCGGAAAATGTGGTGCCTAGGCCGGGTGAGGCGGCCGATCTCAACCTCATTGGGACTTCCGCGCTGATTGGCAGATCAACTTTTTCTCCCTGTAGCCGTGCCTGTGGAACATCGGTCCGGCCGGAGCCGGCAGATCCATTCCCATAGCCGGCTTCCGTGGCTGACTTTGTGGGCTGGTATCTCGGCCTCCCAAGGCCATGACCTCTGTTGGTCCGGCAATCCAGAAAGGCTCTGGAACCAAGGGTGCTAAAAAATCAGTGGTGGTCATTTTACCTCTAACAAGAGGATATAGATTTAATGTAGATAGTATAATATAGTATACAATTTGATTTGATTGGTTATCATGCAAAGCAAAGCTTTTCACTGTTCCTTGGTACACGTGATAATAATATACTCAAACCTAATTTAGAGGGTATTTGACAAATACTTTTTTCCACCCATCGGCCGGTTGAAATCTAGAACATTTGTCTGAGAGGATGGTGGAGGTAGATATCCCAAAACATTTTGGAAGTGTTTTGAACACCTAGTTATAGATGCTATGGACCAAGTGGTGAAAATTGGGATGTATTAAAGGTGCTGTGGAAATGAAGTATTTTATTGAGTGAGGTAGTTGTGCATAGGTGTGATTGACTGAACACTATACGATATTTGGTAAATAATACATCTTGAATCCAATGGAATAATTTGCAACTACACAAATTTACACTAAGCTACTCTTCTTGACGTGAATGAAGTTTAGAAACATCATTGGGCACATAGTTTCATTTTTCTAATGTATGAGTCATCCATCTTATGGTCCACAAAAGTCATGATTTCAGGTTGCAAAGTGATTTTATTTTTGTATGCATTTTATAGATATAAATGTGTGTTTTTCTTGGATTCATCTTTTATTGTGTGGTTGTGGGAAACCATTGACATTTGCCAAATAAAGGACAACTCCACAAAGGAAACATGTTTTACTGTGCCAGATATGCAACCAATCGAATTGATACCCTGAATATATATAATTACTGGGTTACAATTGTGTCATCTTGTATTTAAAATGGTCCTTGCTAGTATTTTTTGCTCTACGTAGGTCAGTTTGCACTCTGCTTTATCCAATTGCAGCAATACATCCTTATTATTCCTTATCCGGATGAAGACGTTTCTAACCATCTCAGTTTCAAATAGCCAACTACTTATTCTGAGGCTGTAATCTGTAATTATAGACTTTCGAGCTAGGGGAAATGGATTAGCAGGCTGCCTCCATGCTAAGTTCTGGCTAAGGCTTTCGAACAGTGAGCACTGTTTTTGATTATGAATACAGTACTTTGAGTGTATAGGCTCATTTCAATGTTAACTTTTACTTTAGAGATACAGTACAGAAACAAGTTCTTCGGCCCACCGAGTCCGCACCGACCAGTGATCACCCCATGCACATGCACTATCCTACCCACTAGGGGCGATTTTCAATTTACCGAGGCCAATTAACCTACAAACCTATACCTCTTTGGAGTGTGGGAGGAAACCGGAGGACCCAGAGAAAGCCTGCGCGGTCACAGGGAGAATGTACAAACTCTTCCAGACAGCACCTGTAGTCAGGATGGGACCCGGATCTCTGTTGTTGTGAGGCAGCAACTTTACAGCTGCATCACCGTGCCGCCCTTGTTTAATGTTGTTTCTCTTGAAGGAGAGTCTGCTCATCTTAGCAATCAATCTATTGAACCTTTATTGCAGCCCCTCAAAATATATATCTTTCTTCTATTAAAGAAATGGTACACAGTGCTTCTTCAGCTGCTGTTTATTCTTGAAGCATTGAAGTACAAGTGTTGCACACTACTTCATGATCAGCATTATTGCATGTCTACAACTTGACTACAAAACAAATTATTTGTGAGCTCATAATAAAAGACAAAAAATGATAAAGATGTATTGTTGGTTTGTTTTTTGTAGCTTTTACAGTCATAGAATCATAAAGCACAGAAACTGCCCCTTCAGCCCAATGCTTTCATGCCGACCAAGATTCCCCATATAAACTAGCATTTGCCTGCATTTGGCCCATGTCCCTCTAAACCTTTCCGATCCAAGCACCTGTCCAAGTGTTTTTGGAATGTTGTTATACAACCTGCCTCAACTACCTCCTTTGGCAGCCTCATTCCATGTACCCACCACCGGTAGTACCGGTAGTAAAGAAAGCAAACTCAATGCTAGCATTTATTTCAAGAGGGCTTGTATACAAAACCAGGGATGTAATGCTGAGGCTCTATAAAGTGCTGGTAAGGCCGCATTTGGAATATTGTGAGCAATTTTGGGCACCATATTTGAGGAAGGATGTGCTGGGTCTGGAGAGGGTCCAGAGGAGGTTTACAAGAAAGATCCCAGGAATGAGTAGGTTAACCTATGATGAGCGTTTGTGGGCACTGGGCCTGTACTCGCTGGAGTTGAGAAGAATGAGGGGGAACCTTATTGAAACATACAGAATAGCAGACCTCCCAACTATCCCGCTTTTGGCGGGATATTCCCGCTTTTTAGGTTCCCTTCCCGCCATCCCGATTTGTACCCTAATTATCCCGCTAAATTCTTCCTCCCGTGGTGAACGCCGGCGCCATGTGTCCCCGGTTTGCCGGCCCGCGCGATCAGCGGCACTTTGCCGGGCCCTAGTGGCCGCGCGTGCGCAGTGGGGGAGGGTTGCCGGGCCCCAGTGGCCGCGCGTGCGCAGTGGGGGAGGGTTGCCGGGCCTGGCGCCATTTCGAGCCACGCCACGCCCGGCCCAGAGCCCGGGCGGCGCCGGCCCGCGCGATCAGCGGCACTTTCTTGCCGCCAGCCGGCCGCTCGCGGCAGCCCCATCACCGGGGGTACACAAAAAGCTGGAGAAACTCAGCGGGTGCAGCAGCATCTAAGGAGCGAAGGAGATAGGCGACGTTTCGGGTCGAGACCCTTCTTCAGCTAGAAGAAGGGTCTCGACCGAAACGTCGCCTATCTCCTTCGCTCCTTAGATGCTGCTGCACCCGCTGAGTTTCTCCAGCTTTTTGTGTACCCTCGATTCTCCAGCATCTGCAGTTCCTTCTTTAAAGCCCCATCACCGGGCCTCCCCCCCACCCCCACCCCACCCAGTGCGCAGGCGCAGACCCGCCGGCAACCTGGCCAAGTGCGCATGTGCCGCACCCGCCCGCCGGCAGCCCGCTGATCTGCACCAGTGCGCAGGCGCATAGCCGCCGGCAACAACCCCAAGTGAGAGAAATTAAGGTGAGTCTAGTGCCAAGTTTATCAAAGTTTAACAAAGAATTATAAATGTTTCAGCATACATGTACCTTTTTCACATTTTGGCATTTAAAATACTTCTTCACAATTTAGAATTTGTGACATGGGACCCCGAATAGGGCGCCGCGACATATTATGAATTTTCATTTAAAAATATGAATTTTGAGGGGAAATATTATGAATTTTGACAATCAAATGTTGGGAGGTCTGGAATAGTGAAAGGATTTGATAGAGTGGATGTAGAGAGGATGTTTCCACTAGTGGGAGAGTCTAGGACGAAACGTCATAGCCTCAGAATCAAAGGACGTTAGTTTAGGAAGGAAATGAGGAGGAATTTATTTAGTCAGAGCGTAGTGAATCAGTGGAATTCTTTGCCACAGAAGGCTGTAGAGGCCATCAGTGGATATTTTTAAGACAGAGATAGATATATTTTTGATTAGTATGGGTGTCAGAGATTATGGGGAGAATGGGATTAGGAGGGAGAGATAGATCAGCCATGAATGAATGGCGGAGTAGACTTGATGGGCGAAATGGCCTAATTCTATTCCTATCACTTATGACCTTATGATCCTCTGAGTGGAAAGGTTTCAAAGCGGGTTCCTATTAAATGTTTCCCATCTTACCTCTCGCCTTATGTTGGAAACTGTAATTTTATGAGAATTGAACTTAACAGTTTTAATTTTCTTGAAATTTATTAAGATGTGAATGTATTCAGATTTTTAAGTATTTGGTCATGAAATGTGAACAAGTTCACACTTTAGGACATTTCAAAATTGTTACTGGTCTGTGGGTTAGGACTGTTTAGCAGTGGGCTATTATTAAGGGGCTGTCCCACTGCGACGACCTAATCCGCGAGTTCAGGCGAGTTTGCCCTCGTCTCATACTCGCAGTATGTCGACACGAGGTCCTAGGAGGTCTTTGTAACTCTCCTTCATGCTCGAGAGTAGTGCCCGCGTACTCGAGGCCTCAGCTAGGGCACGGCGTATAAAATGCCCGCGAGTAAACAAAGGTCGCCATGGAAAAAATCAATACTTTTTTTACTCGTAGGTTTAGTCAAAGTAGGTTGTAGCAGGTTGGCATGTTATTCGTAGGTAAACAAAGGTAGTCGTAGATAGTCTTCAACATAGTCGACGGAGATCGAAGGAGGTCGTCTTCATTCTCCACTATTCGGTGTCCAATTTTCTCGAAGCTAGTCGAAGTTAGTCTTCAACATAGTCGAAGGAGGTCTTCTACATAGTTGAAGGAGGTCTTCAACATTACATTTTTTCAAACTCTCCTAAACTCTTCTAAACTCGCCAATTAGGTCGTCGCAGTGGGACAGCCCATTTTGTATGTGATGACTAACATAAAGCTCTGAATTGTGATAATGCTCCTAGCATAAAACATGTTACATTGCTTTCAGCTGTGTCCCTCTGGAGTCGTCTCACTGTGATGGACTGAATCATTCAGGTTTTTTACCCAGACAGAAGCTTGGGGGCTTTTAATTATATTGGTTTTGCCTATGTTTACAACAGGGAAGTAGAACATTTAATTTGGCCATTTAGTAACTTTGCCTATATTTACAACAGGGAAGTAGAACATTTAATTTGGCCATTTAGCGGACATATCCATTTAATAGGACCACGAGCTGAAAGTTTTTCACTCAAAGGGTGGTAGGCACAAGAGTCAGGAGTGTTTTATTGTCATATTTCCCAGACAGAACAATGAACAATGAACAATGAACACACGCGGTGCCCCAAGCCTATGTAGTTCAGAGCCAGTTTGGAGGCTGTAGTGTTTAATAACCCGATGGCTGTAGGGAATGAGCTGCCAGCGGAGGTAGTTGACACGGGTAGTATAACAATATTTCAAAGACTCATGGACAGGTGTGTGGTTTGGAAAGGTTTAAAGTCTATAGAAGGGTTTCGGCCCACAACGTCACCTATTCTTTACCTCCAAAGATGCTGCGTGACCCGCTGAGTTACTCCAGCATTTCATGTCTATCTTCGGACATATTTATTAACTGTACTCATGTTGCTGCATAGGCTTTCTTTTTGAAGTCCGTTTTGATTAATAATGGATGATTCTGTTGAGGTTTGGTATTCTGCAAAAACAGTTTTGTGATTTATTGTTGCATTGCTGAGACAAAGCAAGAAACAGTGCATGGTGTGCAACAATGCATGGTGTGTTGTCTTGATTTTTCTAGGATTGCAAAAGTTTCCTCATTATTCTGATGCTAATCCCATAGTAGAGTGACCACAATTAGCGGGCATAAGATTAGAGTACTTGTGTTGTCACCATGACAATGGCAGCACAAGTAAGTGGATCTGAGGAAGACTATTTTTGCATCCAGTGAGTGATTGGAATTTTAAATGTTTTGCCTGGGGTGTCTGTGGAGGCAGAGACCCTCATAGCATTTCATAGCATTAGTTTAGAGATACAGCATGTAAACAAACCCTTTGGTTCACCGAGTCCACTCTGATCATCGATCTCCCATTCACACTAGTTCCATGTTAATCCAAAAGAGTTTGACTGCTCGCAAGATAATTGTGTTTTTGGGTCACGTGCATTTTTTTAAACGGGTGTGAATGGAATCATCAGTTGTACCACAATTTAGAGGTACAGAATGGAAACAGACCCTTTGGCCCACTGAATCCACGCTGATCATCGATCACCTGTTTACACTAATTCTATGTTATCCCACTTTCTCATCCACTCCCTACACACTCGGGACAATTTACAGAGGGCAAATTGACCTACAGGCAGCAGGTCTCCCAGTTGCACCACTGTGCTGCCCCTTAAGAAGTGGCTAGCCAAGCACTTGAAAAGGCAAGGCATAGTTAGTTAAGGACCAACTGTTGGTAAATAGAATCAGTAGAGGTACGTGATGGGTGGCAGGGACGTGAATCTGCGCATGGTGACACCATGGTTGGCGCCTCAGCAACGATATTAAGACTTACAGCTTTAACAGCCTTTGTCCAGCCATCTGCCAATGAAACCCCCCTCATCCCCTCACCTGTATCCATCTACCATTTGCCAGGCTTTGCCCCATCCTCACCTTTTTCCCAGCTTTCTCCCCCCCTACTACAATCAGTCTGAAGAAGGGGCCCGACCCGAAAATTTGCCGTCGACTTGAATTTGAAGCTCGTTACATATTGCCATACATATCTACAATTCACACTGCCTCGGCAAGGCCACCAGCATAATCAAGAAAGGTAAGAGATACAGGAATTTGAAAACAAATGCCTCCAGATTCTGGGACAGTTTCTTCCCAGCTTTTATCAGACAACCAAACTGTCCTCACCTACTAGAGAGAGCAGTCCTGACCTCCCATATACCCGAACGGAAACCAAACTATGTTTAATCGGACTTTACTCTACTTTATCTTGCACTAACGTTAAACCCTTTATCCTGTATCTGTACACTACAGATGGCTAGGCTGTAATCGGGTATAGTCTTTTCCCTGACTGGATAGCAGACAACAAAATAAAGCTTTTCACCCTACATCAGTACGGGTGACAATAATAAACTAAACTAAAATAAAATAAAATACCTGATCAACAATGAAAGCATTGGAGGACCTTAATATTTGGGAAAAACTGTTGAAAGTGGTGGAGAGAGAGTGAAATATTCCTGTCAGAATATGTGTCCAATTGAAAGTTGCAAATGTGGGAAAAATAACTGAAGGAAATAGTAAGAAGTCAACATTTTAAATAAAGATGATAATGTTGGTGACACATTTAAGAAACAGTTAGACAGGTAGACACAAAATGCTGGAGTAACTCAGTGGGTCAGACACCATCTATGGAGAGAAGGAATTGGCGACCTTTCGGGTCGAGACCCTTCTTGGATACTTCTTGGATACAGGTACTTGGATAGGACAGGTTTGGAGGGATATGGACCAAATGCGGGCAGGTGGGACTAGTGTAGCTGAGACATGTTGGCCGGTGTGGGCAAGTTGGGCCAGAAGGCCTTTTTCCATACTGTATCACTCTTTGACTCTATGACATGTAGCTGCAGATGTTGGCATCTTTAGTCACACAGTATGGATTATGTGCAAGATAAACACAAAGTGCTGGAGTAACTCAGCGGGTCAGGCAATATCTTTGGAGGACATGAATAGGCAATGTTTTGCGTCTGGACCCTGTATTGGACATTGTAGTAGGGGGAGAAAGCTGGGAAAGACATGTGGGTAGAGGAAGGCCTGGAAAGTGATAGGTCGATACAGGTGAGGAGGGCTTGATTTACGGATGGGTTGGCAAAGGTTAGAGATGAAAAGGAGACAGATCGGTGATGGATAAGGAGAGAAGAGGAGTGATATGCTGGAAATAGGCAGCAATTACACATGAAGAACAGGGTCCCAACCCAAAACGTCACTATCCATGTGTAGGAAAGAACTGCTGGTTTAAATCGAAGGTAGACACAAAACGAAGAAGGGTCTCGACCCGAAACGTCGCCCATTCCTTCTCTCCAGAGATTCTGCCTGTCCTGCTGAGTTACTCCAGCTTTTTATGTCTACATCACTATCCATGTTCTCCAGAGATACTGCCTGTCCCTTGACTTGCTCCATCACTTTGTGTCTTTTTTGGTATACCAGCATCTGCAGTTCCTCGTGTAGCCACCTTAACTTTTCAGGTCATGAGCTTTTATTGGACCACGAATCAACAAAATTGATTAAGTGGCATCAGAATATTAATGGGGAGCTTCTGTGGTCCCTTCTTTTGAAACTGAAGAGACTGTAATGTTTTTTAAACTGTGCTGTAAAGGTGTAAAAATGTTCTTGTGGTTGACAGTGCAAAAACAGAACAGGAAGCCCAAGTAATCTCTGTGGGCCTGATGTGTAACCAGTGGTTATGTCTGTGACAACCACATTTTTTTTTGTGTGTGGAAATAAGTGAGAAGAAATGACTCAACAGTGTCCCATACCACCTACCTGAAATCCGCTCTCTCCATCCCGCCTCAGAGATTCTAGCTTTGCTGACATCATTGGTATTTCCAGCTCTCAAACGAGCATTGTCAAGAGTGCTTTATTGTCATGTGTCCCAGGTAGAACAATGAAATTCTTACTTGCTGCAGCACAACAGAATATGTGTTAGCACTTGCTCTCCCCCGCTGGATGATTGAGAAAAGATTGTCAGTTGTGTGAGTGACGAGCATTTCAGTAATATATGTGATAACATAATTTAAGCTTTTCTCATAACAGCTCAGAAGGGGTGGCACAGTGGGGCAGCAGTACAGTTGCTGCCTAACAACGTCAGAGACTCGACTTCGATCCTGACTAATGGGTGCTGTGTGGAAGGAGTTTGTATGTTTTCCCTGTGACCATGTGGATTTTTTCTGAGTGCTCCAGTTTCCTCTCACACTCCAATGACGTATGGGTTTGTAGATTAATTGGCTTCTGTAAATTGTCTCTAGTGTGTAGGATAGTGTTAGTGTATGGGGTGGTCGCCGGTCGGCACAAACTCAGTGGGCAGAAGTGCCTGTTTCCATGCTGTACCTCTAAAGTCTAAAGGGCCTGTCCCACTTGACCGTCATTTGCGCACCATTTACGTGACCTCAAAAAATGCGGTCGTCGTGTTGTGACGCACAGGTAGCTTGTGGGTAGCGCGGGACGGGCGCATGGAGAGGCGTGGAGGAGTGTGGAGTTGTGTGCGGTATTGTGCGGCGCTCCAGGATTTTGTGCTGCACGAAATCCTCGCGGGCCACCTGCGTGACGTATCGCGTAAGCTCGCTGACGCACTGGCGTCACACACTGGCATCCCGACGTCTCATGTGAATCGCGTGGTGACGCATGGTTACCGTGCGTTACCGTGCGTTGCTGCATGCTGCAGGGTATTCTAATGACGTCACGCGCGCCAGACGGCATGATGACGCTTTGATTTGCGTGTGACGTCGCTCGTAACGATGCGTCGACCTATTTTACATATGACGCGTAAATGAGGCGCAAATGACGGCAAAGTGGGACAGGCCCTTAAAGCTTTCATTTTAATTAAAAATTAATTCACCACAATAAAATTCAAATTGTTTAATTTTATTTTAAAATATAATTATATAATTGATCCCCTTTATTACGTATTATTCATAATGCTGCATTGGTTCTCTTGAAATTGTCCCATTTGCGTAACAGGCATGATTTAAGATTGCTGCAGACACAATGAGAAAAATGCTTACACACTGTGCCCTCCATAATGTTTGGGACAAAGACCCATCATTTATTTATTTGCCTCTGTACTCTGCAATTTAAGATTTGTAAAAGAAAAAAATCACATGTGATTAAAGTGCACATTGTCAGATTTTAATAAAGGCCATTTTTATACATTTTAGTTTCACCATGTAGAAATTACAGCTGAGTTTATACATAGTTCCCCCCCCATTTCAGGGCACCGTAATGTTTGCGACACATGGCTTCACAGGTGTTTGCAATTGCTCAGGTGTGTTTAATTGCCTCCTTAATGCGGGTATAAGAGAGCTCTCAGCACCCTGTCTATCCCCCAGTCTTTCCATCACCTTTGGTGCATGAGGATCAAAGTTGTGCCAATGAAAGTCAAAGAAGCCATAATGAGACTGAGAAACAAGAATAAAACTGTTGGAGACATCAGCCAAACCTTAGGCTTACCAAAATCAACTGTTTGGAACATCATTACGAAGAAAGAGAACACTGGTGAGCGTACTAATTGCAAAAAGGACTGGCAGGCCAAGGAAGACCTCCACAGCTGATGACAGAAGAATTCTCTCTATAATAAAGAAAAATCCCCAAACACTTGTCGGACAGATCAGAAACATTCCTCAGTAGTCAGGTGTGGATTTGTCAATGACCACTGTTCGCAGAAGACTTCATGACCAGAAATACAGAGGCTATATTGTAAGATGCAACCCACTAGTTAGCCGCAAAAATAGAATGGCCAGGTTACAGTTTGCCAATTCTTCGGAAAGTGAACCAAAATGTCACACACGTGACCAGATGTCATCACAAAGTGAAACATTAAAACATTATTGTATTTTCCTACCTACAGAACTATAATGCATGTCTGCCAAAGATATGAACATTCTATCTTTTTCACAGAGTTTGTATAATGCTTCAGTGTGAGGTCATACACGTGACCAGTCATATTCATGGTCGCACCCCCCCTTTTTTTCCGGAGTTAAAAAAAAAAATCCAAGTAATTTTTTTATTCTGCACCAGGACAGAGGGAGCCTTGCCTTTGGGCTCCTTGGCCCTGGCGTTGCATTCGAGGACCGAGAGGGCAGAGGCTTGTTCTTTCCCCAGAGTGGCTCGTAGCCGCTATCGCTGCTCGCTCTCCGAGTCTGGGCAGCTGCGAAACATGAGGCCAAGGCTTTCGAAGGCGGCGTCGGCGACAAACTTCTCCCTGGCAAGGTTCTCGATCACCTTGGGCTTGATTCCGCAGTGCTCGAAGAAGCTGTCCAAGCCTGAGCAGGCTCGGGAGAAGCGGCAGCTGAGGTCGGAGGGCGAGCGCCGCAATCCTCCTTCACCAACCCGTCGCTTGAGCGGCTCCTTGGGACGACCTGCTGCTGCTTTTCGGGGCTCTGCTGGCGTGGTTACGTGCACCCTGGGATGCTGCTGGCGTGGCGACTGGGGGGGTGGGGGGGAAGGAGAGAGGAAGAGGAGAGAGGCTGGGGGAGGGGAGGGGAGAGGAGGGTGGGGGTAGATGAGGGGGCGAAAGGAGGGGAGGGGAGAGGAGTGGGGGGAGAAGAGGAGGGGGGGAGCAGCGGGAAGCGGGCTTAAAACAAAGGATGAGGGAGGGAGGGTAACGACACTCGCAGCGCGAGCAAGATGGTGCAACCTTCAAAGATTATCAGATTTTTGAAGATTCTCATTAATAACTCGAGAAATAAAGCATGCAATTTTCAGATAAGGCGATTTTGGACTCCAGGGGAAAAATCTCTACTGGAATATGTTAAAATGTTACCGTTAGCGCATTGTTTTTTCGAGAAAATGTGATTACACACGAACAAACACACACACATCCAAGATCAGACTTTTAACAGTTACTAGACCAAGTGGGATCTGTTGGGTCCCGTCCCCTCAACACGCGGTTGCATGGGGAGGGGGGCGGCCTGCGGCATCACACACACATTAACCACCTCCTCTCACACACACACGCACGCACGCACTAACCACACACACACACACACACACACACACACACACACACACACACGCACACACACACCACACACACACACACACGCACACACACACACACACACACACACACACACGCACACACACACGCACACACAAACTACCACCCCCTTAATATTATTCATTCGCTCCTTTTACCCCATCCCCACCCTATCCACTCACCCCTAGCTCCCCAACTCGCAGGCACGTCTAGAGAGGGAAGGGGGGGAGAAGGGCGGGAGAGAGGGGGGGAGGGAGAGGGGGGAAGAGAGGAGAGACAGGGGGGAGAGAGAGAGGAGAGGGAGAGAGGGGGAGGAAGGAGAGGAGGGGCCCGGGGGGGGGGGGGGGGGGGGAGAGAGAGAGGGGAGAGTGTGAGATCTGAGCCGAGGCGCAGACGGGTGGGCGAGCGAGCAAGCGAGTGTCGACCAAATGAGCGCCGGTTAGGCCGACGCAGTCTTCAGCTATGATCTTTGGCCTTCAGTCGACAGAGTGGCTTTTTAACAACGGGGGGAGGAAGGAGGGGTGGGAGGTGACGTCAGTCGCAGCGCGAGCAGACGGCAGGCAAGCAGATCCATTGTCACGTCATCAGCGAAAAACCGTTCCCCCATCAGCGATTTCAAAGTTTGATTGGATTTGTGAACATTTTAATTAATAACTCAAGAAATAAAGCACAACATTTTCAGATAAGCTGATTTCGGACAACAGGGGGTAAATCTCTACCAGAATATGTATTTCCCGTTCGCGTGTTGTTTTTTCGAGAAGATGTGAAAACACACAAACAAATAAATAAACACACACACACACACACACACACACACACACACACACACACACACACACACACACACACACACACACACACACACACACACCCACCCACCCCCAAGATCAGAGTTTTATTGTTTAAATAAGGATATGATTGAATCAAAATCAACAATTATAAATTCACATTTCAAAAATGGTTTCACAATTCAGTAGTACTGATTTTCAGTATTCTATACTGATATTTGAGAATACATGAGGTTGCATGCAAAATACTGATTTTCAAAAATCCTGTTTATGTGTAGTACGTTCTATTGCATTTATGTGAGAAACCGATTGCCCCCCATCAAAATACTGATTTTCAGCCATCAAAATCGGAAATTCTCGGTGAAACTTGGCAGCTCAGCAATTATTCACAATAACATTGTGTTTGAGAATTAAAAATGTGATTTGTGATTTTATTTAGGAGTTATCATGGAACTGTTACAATAGTATGACAGTAAAATAGGTTAGTTTGAAAGCGAACATAGTAATGTAAATGCACCATATAGTTTGACCAATTTTCATGATGGAAATTGAAGTTTAACTAAATGTTGTATTCACATCACTATTCCATGTTGAAATTGATGTGATGTGTAGTTGTTAGATCAGGAGGACCATTAATGGTGCACTGCACACACTAAAACAGCCGAACAGTAACAGGCAATCAAATCAACACACAAAACATTGTGTTATGGCCTGGGCATGTATGGCTGCTGAAGATACTGGTTCACTTATCTTCATTGATGATACAACCACTGATGGTAGTAGCATAATGAATACTGAAGTGTATAGGCATATTCTCCCTGCTCAGGTTCAAACAAATGCCTCAAAACTCATTGGCTGGCGGTTCATTCTACAGCAATACCATGATCCCAAACATACTGCTTAAGCAACAAAGGAATTTTTCAAAGCTAAAAAATGGTAAATTATTGAGTGGCCAAGTCAATCACCCAATCTGAACCGAATTGAGCATGCCTTTCATATGCTGAAGAGAAAGCTGAAGTGGACTAGCCCCCAAAACGAGCATAAGCTAAAGCTGGCTGCAATACAGGCCTGGCAGAGCACCACCAGAGAAGACACCCAGCAATCTGTGATGTCCATGAATCTCAGACCTCAAGCAGTCATTGCATGCGAAGGATATGCAACAAAATACTAAACATGACAACTTTAATTTACATTTTACTTCGGAGTCACGTGAGTGACTACGTGAAGAAGAGCCCGCCTCACGCTGGTAACGGCATGACGTCGACGCTGACGGCAGAAGGTGGAGCTGCAGTAAGGAGCAGCTCCCTCGCAGCGGTCGGAACGGCCCGCAGGTAAGTGAAGTTACATCGGCGCGGGTTTTAGGTTACGCTGGATGTTTCAACAGCGAAACCAAAAGTAAAATTTAGACGCTAACGTGCTGATGAGCACAAGATAAAAATTTTAAACAAAATGGAGAAAATCGGGAAGGAAGGCTTCGCGGGTGAAAAGAGCCTCCCGGGGTGAGAGTAAAGATACGGGAAGCGAAGCTAGAGTGGACCCGGTTCCGATACCGTTGGCCACTGATTTACCCGATATAGAATTTCCAGATTCTCCAGAAATTATAACCACGGAGGAAAGTGTTCCTAAGAAATGCAAAAAGAAAACTGTGAGGCCCGTGGATTCTGATGATTCTGATTTTGAAAGACCTCCAGTTAATAAAAACTATGTGGCTAAAAAATGGAGCATATGGAGAAAGTTCTCCAAACTATTATGAGACAAGGGTCACAGTACCCTCATGAATCCCAGAAAATCCCTGAGGGGTTTCAATATGATGAATATGGCTGTGGGCCAAGTTGGGAATATGATACTCCAGACCCACGATTTGGGCTGGAAGAAGTCTCATGGGATAATATCCCGATGGAATTAGGGCTGCAGAAGGCAGACCCTGCTGAATTTGAAATGGGTTTTGAAAGCACGCCACAAAGTAAAAAGAAAAGGCTTGATTTGCCTGGGATAGCACAAAGTTTTTGCTATACCTGAAGGAAGTGGTGAGGATATGGAAGAAAGCCTGGCTGCCAATATAAATTATATGGTATCTCACCAGCTTCATAGTACTGTGATGAATGAATTATCAGAATTATATAAAGCACCAGGCAATTGTGCCTCATTGGAAGTGCCTACGGTGAATCCGATGGTATGGGCATCTATGACTCCAAGTATGAGAGCCCAAGAAATGAAATTTCAAAAGGTGCTAAAATTATTTTCAGCTGCCATCACGGCGTTTGGCAGGCAAATGGAGAAACTGGAAATGGACAAGATTCAAAGAGATACTTTGGGTTTAATGTGCAATTCGTTTTATGAGATCAATTGCATGAGGAAAATGGCGATTCGGCCCATATTTCACCCTAGATTTGCAAGCCTGTGTCAAGAAAAGTGGAGTTCAAGCTCCTGGATATTTGTTTGGAGAAAATCTGCCGAAACAACTGAAGCAGTTGGATGAAGAAGCTAAATATTTTAGCACTATTAAGCCTTTTGTCTTTGGACAAAGGAAAGGGTTTTCGGCCCGAAGGAGTTTTGATTTTCGTTATAGAGGCAGAAATTTGTCACGAAGGTATTATCGTGCTACACAGGCCGCTGCTTCCCTGCATTCGGGAAAGAGGAGACCATCACGCTCCTATGGAGAGGTATTAAAGACTTCTATCCTTAAAGAAACTGTGGATGAATCTCCAGTTGGAGGGAGATTGCAAAAATTTTATAATGCCTGCTTAATATTACTTCTGATCGGTTTATATTACAAGCAGTTTCAGGAGCTATTATTATTTTTAAAGAAGGGGGTCAATCCTCCTGTACAGAATAAACCTGCTTATGCTTATGTGTTTTCTCCAGAAGAAAGAATGGAGATTGATGTGGAAATTGGCAAATTATCCGAAAAAGGAGTAATTGAAAAAACTTATGAACATAAGCATCAATTTGTCTCTAATATATTTCGCAGAGATAAGAAAGATGGTGGTTGTAGAATTATTCTAGACCTTACAGATCTAAATAAGTTTGTAGAATACAAACGTTTTAAGATGGAGACATTTAAAACTGCAAAATATTTGATTTCAGCAGGTTCTTATATGGCTAAGATTGATTTAAAAGACGCCTATTATTCTGTACCAATTCATCATCTTTTTCGGAGATACTTAAAGTTTTATTGGCAGGGGGCAATTATGGCAGTTTCAAAGCTTTACCAAATGGATTAAGTTCAGCTCCTAGACTCTTTACAAAACTGTTGAAACCAGTTTTAGCTCAATTAAGAGCACAGAAACACATTGTAATGGCTTATCTGGATGACATTCTGATTGTTAATGATAGTCAAGAGTCAGCTGAGCACTCAATTTCAGTTACTAAAGCTTTGTTTAAAGAGCTTGGATTCTTAATTCATCCAATTAAATCCCAGCTGCAGCCAGTTCAATCAATTGATTTTCTGGGGTTTGTAATTAACTCAGTAACTATGTTAGTTACGTTGCCAGCAAAGAAGACAAATGATATTTTGCAAATGTGTAATTATCTCATTCACAAACCTTATCCCTCCATCCGAGAAGTGGCAAAAAGTCATTGGTACATTAGTGGCAGCTTTTCCGGCAGTGGAGTTTGGGCCATTACATTATCAAAATCTTCAAAGGGACAAAGTAAGGGCTCTTAAAGATAAGGCAGGTCACTTTGACAGACCTATGCAATTAACAAAGGAAGCACTATTGGAATTGCAATGGTGGGTTGAAAATGTCCCACAAGCTGCTAAAAAGATCATGATTAAACAGCCTGAAATGGTTTTGCAAACAGATGCTAGTGCTCTCGGATGGGGGGCCACAGATTTATCTACCAGTTGTGGAGGTAGATGGAAAACTGAAGAGCAAGTGTTGCTCCAACAGTATGGTATTAAACTATTTGGAGTTATTGGGGCCTTTTATGGGCTTAAAGCATATTGTTCTGCTAAACAATGTCTGCATGTATTAATACAATTAGACAATAAAACGGCTGTGGTTTACATTAATCACATGGGGGGAGTTAGATCAGTATCATGTGATTGTCTGGTCAATGAGATATGGCAATGGTGTATTGATCGGCAGATATGGATTTCAGCAAGCTATATTCCAGGTAAAGACAATGTGGTAGCAGATGGAAGGTCCAGGATTTTTAAAGATAATACGGAATGGATGCTTAAGCCAGCAATATTTGAGAATATTGTTAAACAATTTGGCTTGCCAGAAATTGATTTGTTTGCATCCAGGCTTAATCATCAATTGCCTCATTATGTGTCTTGGGAACATGATCCGGACGCAGTTGCAGTAGATGCATTTTCATTACACTGGGGAAAAATGTTCTTTTATGCTTTTCCCACCATTTGCTCTGATCCAGAGATGTTTGAAGAAAATAGAGCAAGATTCAGCTTCCGGATTGTTGGTAGTGCCAAATTGGCCAACTCAACCTTGGTTCCCAGTTATGCTAAATATGATTAAAGAACCATATATGGCAGATTCCTAACTGTAGTGATATCTTGACTAATCCAGTAACAAATCAAGGTTACCCATTATATGCATATATGAATTTGTTAATCTGCAGGTTTTGACCAGACCACTACAGGAACTAGGATTGTCGGACCAAACTTTGACAGTTATTGGTGCATCATGGCGACATAGTACACAGAAACAATATATGACACATATTAAGAAATGGGAAGAATTTTGCACACAGTCAAAATATTTCTGATGAATCTGTGAATGTTACTCATGTTTTGGAATTCCTTGCCAATTTGCACTTTGGGCAACATTTAAGTTACAGTGCCATTAACACTGCACGTTGTGCCTTGTCGTCCTATTTAGGACTTATGATTGGTGAGAAGTCAATTGGGTCGCATCCATTAATATCACGATTCATGAAAGGAATTTTTCACATGAATCCGCCAAAACCTAGATATACAGAGATTTGGGATGTGAGCATAGTTCTTGCTCTACTTAGAGAATGGACGCCAATTGAAGGGTTGACATTGGATAGGTTAACATTGAAATTGGTCATGTTAATGGCACTGGTTTCAGCCCAAAGAGTGCAAACTTTACAAATGTTGCGTTTAGACTGTATGCATGTGACTACAGATAACGTTGTATTCTATGTTTACGATCTGATCAAACAAAGTAGACCAGGCAGATCTGGAACAAAGGTAACCTTTCAAGCTTTTCATGTTGAGCCTGCTTTGTGTGTGGTTAGACATTTGAACCAATATATTAAAATTACGGACACTTTTCGAGGAAACGAAAAGACATTGCTGCTTACGCACAAAAAGCCACACACAAAAGCTTCAGTTCAAACTATCTCAAAATGGTTGAAACAGGTGTTGGTTTTAGCGGGAGTAGACACTGATGTCTTCAAATCTCACTCCACCAGGGCGGCAGCTACGTCCGCGGCGAAGGGGCGGGACGTACCTCTCGAGCATATTTTAAAAATCGCAGGGTGGAGTAAAGAAGAAAACTTTTTCAAAGTTCTACAACAAACCTGTTCACACTATGACAAGCTTTGGACACGCGGTGTTGGGAGCACTATAATCACCTGCTTTGTTTGCTATTAATTGCTATAATCAGTTGTGTAGTCACTGATATCTTTTGTCACTTGTAATCAATTTTCCCTCAAATATAAGGAGGGTATTATATGGTTTCAACCATTAAAAAATTTAATTGTGAAAAAGATCTAACTTTTGTCTGCTTTCTCATGTATGTGTTTACTTAGCCGGACTGTCGTACGGATTAATTCTACGACATAAAAAACACAGAAAGCTTTAAAACTCTTCACGTAGTCACTCACGTGACTCCGAAGTAAAATAGTAAGATTAAACGAGAACTCACCTGTTCGAAGTTTGATCGTTATTTTACGAGGAGTTACGATGAGGGATTACGTGCCCTCCACTCCCACCCTCGTAAAAATAAATGATCAAATGGTGGTTCTAAGTCTTTTTATGAGCCTTACTATGTTACTCCGGCTTTGGTGTTCTGTGTTTTTCATGCCGTTGCTTTGAAGTATGCCGTTACCAGCGTGAGGCGGGCTCTTCTTCACGTAATCCCTCATCGTAACTCCTCGTAAAATAACGATCAAACTTCGAACAGGTGAGTTCTCGTTTAATCTTACTATTACATTGCTCGAGACATTATAGAGGACACTGTAATGGCATCTTGCCACACGAACTGCAGCATCTCACTGGTGACTGTGATTTACCATCCTCTTCCTTTGATCAGTCTTCTGAGGGAGGATATTTCAATTTAAAGAAGGAAATCATAGAGAAATCAAAATACTTTCCTGAGGAGAACGCTAATTATATCCTGGGGAAGCTGTTCCAAGTTTATAGCAGTTTGAACCCCTGTTGTTATCTCTTATCACACTAAGTGTGAAGGATATGACTGGCTAATTCTGCGCATTTCACTGGTATGATTTGCTTCACTTTTGCAATTTGTCGTGCAGCGGTGGAACAGAGCAGATCACGTGCTCGTAAAATTGTACGGCGGCTCTGATGCCTTAAGCCAGACTTAATTTGCAAATCTACAACGTGCATACAGAAGATCACACTGTTTATATTTACAAGAAAGGGCAGCTTGAAATATTTTTCAGCCTGGCTCCATTTAGCACAGCTTGGCTTGGGAACAGCTCTGCCCAAGATCGCAAGAAATTAGAGCATTGCCGATGTAGCCCAATCCATCACACAGACTAGACTTCCCACAATTAACTCCATCTACACTACACTCTCCCTTGGAAAAGTAGCGAACATAATCAAAGACTTGTCCCACCCTGGTCATTTCTCCTTCTTGCTCCCATTGGCAGAAGGTACAGAATCTTGATAGAGTGCACCATCAGACACACGAACAGCTATGTCCCCTCTGTTATCAGGCTACTGGTACTGTCCAATTCACCTCTACCCCATTGCGGACATCGGACTTTGTCTATGGAACTGTTGCGCTACAATGCTGAGAACTATATTCTGCACTCTGTATACTTCATTTTTGCTCTATTTATCATTCGACGGTTAGACGATTATATTTTTGTATGATATATCTGATCTGTTTGTATAGCATGCAAAAGCAAAATGCTTTTCACTGTATCTTTGTACTTGTGACATTAATAAATTAAATATAGTTATCTATATATTTGCAGTTTTTTAATCTTTATGGGTCCTTCAAAGGGTGGCACACTGGCGCAGCTGGTAGAGTTGCTGACTCACAGCGCCAGAGACCTAGGTTCGATCCTGACATCGAGTACATAGAAACATAGAAACATAGAAATTAGGTGCAGGAGTAGGCCATTCAGCCCTTCGAGCCTGCACCGCCATTCAATATGATCATGGCTGATCATCCAACTCAGTATCCCTTTGTTTGGTGTTGCATGTTCTCCCTATGGCCGCATGGGTTTCCTCTTGTTTCGTCCCACATCCCAAAGATGTGCGAGTTGGTAGGTTATTTGGCCTATGTAAAATTGTGTAGGTGAGGGGATGCGAAAGTGGGTTAACAATGTGAATGAGTTATCAGTGTTCAGCATGGACTCAGTGGGCCAAAGGGCCAGTTTCCATGCGGCATCTCTAAACCCTTGTGCTATTCTCACTCTCCTTGGATGAGAAAGCATTACTATTGGAAACCACAGTAATGCAAGTGCATCATCTTCCTTGCTGCCTCTCAAATTTTCTTTGTGATGACTAGATTCTTAATAGGTGGGAACTGGGGAGCATAACACTGTACCATACCAAATTACGGAATAGTGTGTTCTTCTTCTTTCGTGTGGCATGCACAGCCTAAAGTTGTTGGACAACTTGGAATAGTGTGTTGACGTTGTGTATTGTAGTAATCATCTCAACCTGAACTCCTTATCTACTCTTCTAATATCTTTACACTTAGAAATTACAAAGTAGAACAAACTTGCTTAATCATGTAATCGTAAAAGAATGCAAATTTGGTTCGAACTTCTTAAAATGCTTTAAGGAATTACCCAGTACTTGATCAGTCACATAGCTTTGAGTTGCGAAACTATGACTCTAATGTCAGGGAGTGTTTTCCACAAAGGATAGAACAAAAGGGATATTCGTGCCTTAATAGTGACAAGATCAAATACAAATTTCAAAACCGATACTTGTAGACTTTTAAGGAACTAAATCATGAAAAAAAAGTTGAGATATAGATCCGTCTGATGAGAAAGCATGACTTCTAGTACCAACAAGAAATGGCAAAACCGGTTTAGTGGGTTCCATGACCTACTCCTGCGTCCAAATTCCTGTGATTTGCATTCACATTATCACTTATGTGGGAGGTTGTACATCATGAAATGTCGCAGATGAGAAAGTTAAAGCTTTTCTTTAAAAAAAACCCTTAAAACAAACTCCTCTCTGCATATAATTATCTGTATTAAATGGGAAATATTAAGTAAGAAATAATACTCTTGCCTTTAGTTTCCCTTTCAAGTTTGTTAATGGTACAAAACTAGGTGGGAGGAGGATGTGAAGAGGCTTCAAGCTAACTGAGTTGTTGAGAACATGGCAGTTAGAATATAAGGTGGAAAAATGTGATATCATCCACTTTGGTGCAGGAGAAGAACCAGAACTTTAAAATAGTGAGAGAAGTAAAAATGCAGACGCACCATCCTTTAAGAAGGTTTAGAGGGATATGGGCCAAATGCGGGCAGGTTGGACGAGTGTAGTTGGGGCATCTTGGTCGGCCTGGTCAAGTTGGGCCAGTTTCTGTGCTGTACTACTCTATGCCTCTAAGAAAGTAAGAGTTGAGAGTGTTTGTTTGTCATATGCATTGGATATGAACCGGTATAATTAAATTCTTACTTTCTGCAGTTCTACTGGCACATTAAACTCAACGACAATAATAATAACTACAGACCCATGACCGAGCTTCCGGTAACTGGTGGTTCAGCATCTTCTTTTAGCCAGACAAAGTTATGAGAACGCACTTGAAATTTCCTCCCTATGGAAGACCTCCTTAAAAAAAGATGCCTAGGACAGGTGAGGTGCCTCATAGGGACTTCCGCGCCAGTCAGCAGGTCGAATTTGTCCTCTGTGGCGGGGGCTCCGGAACTTCGGCCTGGCCGGAGTCGGCCGATCCATTCCCATAACCGGCTTCCGAGGCCTAATTTGGGGGCCCGCTCGCATCTTGGCTCCTCGGCGCCCTAGGCAGACAGGTCTGGTACTGTTGGATTCCACTCGGAGGCCATCACATCTGTTGGTTCGGCAAAACGGATAATCCAGAAAGGCTCTGAAGCCAAACGTGCCAAAAAATGGGTGGTGGACATGTTTTACAATGTTATTAGTCATTCTAAGTAAATTCAACCATGATAATGCAAAAATCAAAGTATGTAGAGCAACCATAGTAATACAAAGACAGTAGTGGTTAAGGTGGGGTTGTGGTTCAGAAACCTGATGGTTGATTGGAAGAAACTATTCTTGCACCTGATGGCAAGAGTTCTCAGATTCCTGTACTATAATCCTAATCGCAAGTCAAGTCCAGTCGAGTTTATTGTCATGTGTACAAGTAGGGTGAGGTGCAGATACAATGAAAATGTTGATTTCCGCAGCATCACAGACACATAGGCTCAGACTCAACAATTCTACAAGACCGTGACAAGCAAAAAAAAGACAAGACATTCGTGCAAAACACAGTTAGAACATGGTAATGCAAGAGGGGATCCAAAGAATTCCATTGTTGAGGTTGGATTAGGGTTGTGCAGGTTGTTTCTTGGCAACTAGCTGTTCCTGAAGCTGGTGGTGTGGGACTTCAGGCCGATGTACCTCCTGTCCGACTGTAGCAGTGAGAAGAGGGCATAGCCCGGATGGTGGAGATCTTTGATAACATGCCACTTTGTTAGCAGATGAGGCAGCGCCTCATGTAGATGAATTTCGATGATGAGGAAAGCGAATTGTCAAAGAGGATTAAATATTATTAACATGAGTGTTATGCCGGACTTGCCTTATGGACACAACAGTCCTAAGAACACTCCAAAGCTGGACGTGCGTCCATCTGTGTCACTTGTTTCACTATCACCTTAACGGTCTTTCAAGTATGTGCTTCCATCTAGAAGTTTGCGATATTATGCTCCCAAACCACCCAAATCTACAATTTTTTTTAATTCCTGTCCTCATCCAAAGCACTGACTCATGTTCAATTTCCGCAGGCATCCTGTGCCATCTGGTGCCAAAACCAAGTTGCCAGCCAACAATTTGACTTTGCTGATCCGTACAGTTCAGCCTCGTATTGTTCTCACAATGTGAAAAACAAAGTGCTGAATTAACTCAGCCGGGCAGGCAGCATCTAAGGTGGGAATGGGAAAATTAAGTTTTGGATCAGGACCATTCAACAGACTGATTGTAGTAGGGGGGGACAATGCTGGAAAATAAAGATATGGGTGGGTAAAGTGATAGGTGGACACAGGTGAGGGAGGTTTCATTGGTAGACGGGTGGGATAAGTGAAAAGGGCAGAAGTGGAAAGGGGACAATACAGTGTCAGATTAGGAGAGGAGGGTTAAATTGTGAAGGAAGAGGGAGGAAGAGAGGTGAAGGAGACGGGGTGGAGGGGAGAGGGGGGTGGCAGACTGGGCGAATTGGTACGCATGAGGGTTTGGGGATGGGGGCTTAATGAGTCTGAAGAGGCTTTCCCAGTCTCGAAATGTCGTCTCTATTCCCTCCACGGATGCTGCCTGATCTACTTAGTTCCTTCAGCACTTTGCGTTTTGCTCAAGATTCCAGCAGCTGCAGTTCCTTGTATCTCCTTTTCACAATGTATCTGTACTTTCCACCAAAGATTGCGAGACGCTAATCATCGAGTGGGAGGAACTCAGCTGAGATAGGCTGAAGAGCCTGCTTCCACGCTGTATGAGTCTATAGAATTTGCAGAATCAGTATATACCAGGGATCAAAACTGGTTATTTGGCTCAGCGCTGTACAATGTCTGCAGAGCACTTGGAGCCACTGAGGTCTTGGTCCTTGGAAAGTGTTGGTTTCTTTAAAGTATTGTAGAAACCTCTTTTATCCCAATGTGTTCAAGTTAATAGGAATTGTATTTAGTTGCTACGGGGGAATTTTAACAAGATAGACACAAAAGGCTGGAGGTCAGGAAGCATCTTTGGAGAAAAGATACAAAATATTTGTTATTTTGCATACCTTTCATTCATTTGTTAGATGTACCTTTTCAAATCTTTTGTTTCCTCCCCTGACTCTCAGTCCGAAGAAAGTCTCAACCCGAAGCATCACCGATTCCTTTTCTCCAGAGATGCTGCCTGTCCCACTGAGTTACTCCAACTTTGTGTGTCTGTCTTCGGTGTAAACCAGCATCTGCAGTTCCTTCCTACACATCTTATGCATTTTATGAAATCCTGCTTTTGAAATGAATTTGCAGTCAGTTTGGTTACAAGAATACATTTTATGGAGGCTCTTAAATGATTAGATGGAGTTGGTGAAGTTGGAGTTTGAAAATTCCCAAGAATGTGACCTTGGCCCCTGCTATTTTCTTTATTTTCCAGCATTGTCCCCCCCTACTACAATCAGTCTGTTGAATGGTCCTGATCCAATGTGCGGGGTGGGATTTGGAATTGAGGGTTGGTTATTTTGCTGGGCTTGAGGACAGTGTCAAAAAATGCCACATATCAGGCACGGGTAGCATTCTGGACGAAGGCTTCTTTATTCAAGAGAAACCATTTCTCTTTCTCTTAACATGTTTTTAAGTCCTTGGTGTTGACATAAATAGGTTTAACTGTAAAATGCTGCTTTATTTTCAGAGGGAAATATAAATTTTCCTTTTTTTTGCCATCATTGAATGTGTATCGCATTTTAACCAAGCAAAAAGTAAGCAAAAAGCAAAGGCACTGACATTTTGAGGAAATTAATTTCTGTTCTTGAGTTGGGGACTAATGATCAGTTGTTCATTTCCTTTCGGTAAACTATATTTATGAATTACAAAAATCATCTATTCTTGTAAAACCTCTGATCAATTTTTCCATTGCATCTGTCACCACAGTGCTTTCCAGTGAATGCCTCGCTGGCTAAATGGTAGTTGTCTGAAAGTCAGGTTTTTCCGATTGAAACTAAATTTATCATTCTTTGTGGAAAAAAAATTAAGTGAGAAGGTGCGTAATGGAAGTATACGTAATTTCTATGGCAAATTTTGTTTGGGGAAAATGTCAGTGCTCATGTAAAAGCATTCTGTGAAGAGCAGTCATTTGATATACAAAATAAATAATATGTAGAAACAAGGAACTGCAGATGCTGGTTTAAATCAAAGAAAGACACAAAATGCTGGAGTAACTCAGCAGTTCAGGCAGCATCTCTGGAGAATTGACATTTCAGGTCGGGACATTTTGGTGACATTTCGGGTGGGGTCACTTCTTCAGACATATTGTCGATGATGCCATCTATTTCTTATGTTTCTTATAGACAATAGGTGCAGGAGTTGAGTATTCGGCCCTTCGAGCCAGCACAGCATTCACTGTGATCATGGCTGATCATCCACAATCAGTACCCCGTTCCTGCCTTCTTCCGATATCCCCGGACTCCGCTATCTTTAAGAGCTCTATCTAACTCTCTCTTGAAAGCATCCAGAGAATTGGCCTTCACTGCCTTCTGAGGCAGAGAATTCCACAGATTCACAACCCTCTGTGTGAAAAAGTTTTTCCTCTTCTCCGTTCTAAATGGCTTACCCTTTATTCTTAAACTGTGGCCCCTGGTTTTGGACTCCCCCAGCATCGGGAACATGTTTCCTGCCTCTAGCGTGTCTAAACCCTTAATAATCTTATATGTTTCAATAGGATCCTCTCTCATCCTTATAAATTCCAGAGTACACAAGCCCAGCTGCTCCATTCTATCAACATATGACAGTCCCGCCATCCCGGGAATTAACCTCGTGAACCTACGCTGCACTCCCTCGATAGCAAGAATGTCCTTCCTCAAATTTGGAGACCAAAACTGCACACAATACCCGAGGTGAAGAAGGGACCCAACCCGAAATGTCACCTAGCTTTTTCTCCAGAGATGCAACCTGACCCAGCTGAGTTACTCCAGCAATTTGTGTCTACAAAAATAAATAAAACTGATTCAAACTTGTTTTCAGAACCATAATAATGGAGACACTGGGAACTGCAGATGCTGGTTTATAAAAAAAAACACAAAATGCTGGAGTAACTCAGCGAGTCAGGCAGCATCACTAGACAACATGGCTAGGTATGAAGACAGAATGTTGGTGTAGCTCAGCGGGCCAGGCAGGAGAACATGGATAGGTGACGTTTCGGGTCAGGACCCTTCTGGATAGATAACTTTTCAAGTCAGTAGTCTTCTTCAGACTGATTGTGGAGGGGTGTAGGGGAGGAGAAAACTAGAAGAGAGATGGGATAGGACAAAGTCTGGCAAGTGATAGATGGATAAAAGTGAAGGTTTGTGGATGACAAAGGCCAGAGGGATAGGCTATAAGTCACTTTGAAACTGCACCATTGTTGAATAAGATTCTGGCTGATCAGATTTTTGACATCATACTCTTTTTTTTCTACTAGATGTCTACTTTATAGAAAACACATTGAATTTAAAGCAAATCAAAAATCTATAATTCACCGGGGATATTCGGAACTCCAGTGGCTTGCAAAAGTATTCATACCCCTTAAACTTTTCCACATTTTGTCACGTTACAACCACAAACGTAAATGTATTTTGTTGGGATTTTAAGTGATAGACCAACACAAAGTGGTGCATAATTGTGAAGTGGAAGGAAAATGATACATGGTTTCCAAATTTTATTACAAATAAAAAACTGAAAAGTGTGGCGTGCAAAAGTATTCAGCCCCCCAGAGTCAATACTTTGTAGAACCACCTTTCGCTGCAATTACAGCTGCAAGTCTTTTGGGGTATGTCTCTACCAGCTTTGCACATCCAGAGACTGACATTTTTGCCCATTCTTCTTTGCAAAATAGATCAAGCTCAGTCAGATTGGATGGAGAGCATCTGTGAACAGCAATTTGCCAGAGATTCTCAATTGGATTTAGGTCTGGACTTTGACTGGGCCATTCTAACACATGAATATGCTTTGATCTGAACCATTCCATTGTAACTGTATGTTTAGGGTTGTTGTCCTGCTGGAAGGTGAACCTCCGCCCCAGTCTCAAGTCTTTTGCAGACTCTAACAGGTTTTCTTCCAAGATTGCCCTGTATTTGGCTCCATCCATCTTCCCATCAACTCTGACCAGCTTCCCTGTCCCTGCTGAGGAAAAGCATCCCCACAGCATGATGCTGCCACCATCATGTTTCACAGTGGGGATGTGTGTTCAGGGTGATGTGCAGTGTTCGTTTTCCGCCACACATAGCGTTTTGCATTTAAGCCAAAAACTTCAATTTTTGTCTCATCAGACCAGAGCACCTTACTCCACATGTTTGCTGTGTCCCCCACATGGCTTGTGGCAAACTGCAAATGGGACTTCTTATGGCTTTGTTTCAACAATGGCTTTCTTCTTGCCACTCTTCCATAAAGGCCTGATTTGTGGAGTGCACAACTAATAGTTGTCCTATCGACAGATTCTCCCACCTGAGCTGTGGATCTCTGCAGCACCTCCAGAGTTACCATGGGCCTCTTGGCTGCTTCTCTGATCAATGCTCTCCTTGCCCGGCCTGTCAGTTTAAGTGGACGGCCATGTCTTAGTAGGTTTGCAGTTGTGCCATACTCTTTCCATTTTCGGATGAAGGATTGAACAGTGCTCCATGAGATGTTCAAAGCTTGGGATATTTTTTGTTAACCTAACCTTGCTTTAAACTTCTCCACAACTTTATCCCTGACCTGTCTGGTGTGTTCCTTGGGCTTCATGATGCTGTTTGTTCACTAATGTTCTCTAACAAACCTCTGAGGACTTCACAGAACATCTGTATTTATACTTAGATTAGTTTACACACAAGTGGACTCTATTTACTAATTAGGTGACTTCTGAAGGCAATTGATTGCACTGGATTGTATTTAGGGTATCAGAGTAAAGGGGGCTGAATACTTTTGCACGCCACACCTTTCAGATTTTTATTTGTAAAAAAATTTGAAAACCATGTATCATTTTCCTTCCACTTCACAATTATGCGCCACTTTGAGTTGGTCTTGCAAGCCACTGTAGATAGTTTATTTGAAGAGAAACTTGAGATGATACTGTGGAGAACTCCCAGAGAAGATAACTTTTCAATTAATATGAATAATTTTAATGGAGATATAAAGTGGTATTATTTTACTTGGGTGGTATTGTTTTACCTGATTGGTAAAAAAGCAAATGATGAAATGATGTCTGTTTAAACATGTTGATTGAAGAGTCATTTGAGGCTCCAGAAGAAATGTCTTAACTCTCGCCGTTTTGCACCATGGAAAGCTTTGTGAATGAAAGCAGATGATGTCGACTGAAGTGAAATTTTCAGGTAAATGGTGGGTAAATACATGAAGGAAAGAAATGAGGATTAAAAGAATGGGGTTCATTTTGGTGACATTATATCTAATGTGCATGTTTGTTTTTAAATCCATAGTTAGAACAGTAGAGCACACAATGTCTGTGCCAACTTGGTGTGCCTAACATTGTGAAGTCATTGATGTGTTCAAATAAATTATACTTTTAAAAATCAAATTATATTTGATCATAGCATATTGTTTCACTGAAAGCTAATGTACACGTACAGCAAAAACTAGGAAAGCAAATGATAAATGGTCCTTTGTTGTAAGACGATTTGACTACAACAGTAGAGATTTAGCTTGAAGATACAACGTGGAAACGGGCTTTTCGGCCCACTGAGTTCACCAACAATCACCCACACACTAGTTATATCCTACACTCTAGGGATAATTTACAGAAGCCAATTAACCTACAAACCTGCACGTCACAGGGAGAATGAGCAAAATCTGGCACTGTAAAGGCAGCAACTCTACTGCTTTTGTTGTTTTGTTTCAATTATAAAAGGCCCTGGTGAGATCTCATCAGAAATCTTGTATCCAGGACTGGCCCTCCTACCTCAGGAAGGATTTACAGTCACATCGCGCTTCACTCATGTTTGATTTATGTGTTTTTGGAATAATTTGCTCATATTTATGACTGGCAGCGTTGTCAAGTGCGATGCCTCACATAGCACAGTACAGACTCGCACATACCCTTGCCTCAGCCTCTATCTCTGATTTCCTCAGCTGATGTGGAGGACGCCCACTGCCAGTAGCCTTCCTCCCCTACCTACGCTATCTTGGGCAAACAGAAGTCTTCAGTCATCAATGTGAGCGCTAACGTTTACATTAAAAAAGAGAATTTAAATAAACAATGTTTATGGGTGCTGTCTGTGCGAAGTTCGCAAGTTCTCCTTGTGACCATATGTATTTTCGCTGGGTGCTCTGTCTCCTCCCACATTCCAAAGACATGCAGGTTTGTAGGTTAATTGGCTTCTGAAAATTGCATGTGGTGGGATAACGTTGAACCAGTGTACGGGTGATAGATGGCCTGCTTCCAGGCTTTATCATTAAACTAAAAAACTAAATTAAACTATGTCTTTACTGTTTTCTCATTCACTTTTTTCTTTATTAATGAGTAAGGTCAAATAATAATGAAATATTTATTGTGTGATGTAGACAGTTATATGACTTTTCCTCTAACCTGTACCACTTACGTTTATACGTTCTCCCCGTGACCTGCGTGGGTTTCCTCCGAGATCTTTGGTTTCCTCCCACACTCCAAAGACGTACAGGTTTGTCGGTTAATTAGCTTGGTAATTGTAAAAATTGTTCCCAGTGTGTGTAGGATAGTGTTATGTGTGGGGATCGCTGGTCCATGTGGACCTGGTGGGCCGAAAGGCCTGTTTCCTCGCTGTATCTCTGCTAAATGAAACAAATGTACATACACACATGGTAAAAATATGTTTGAACGTAACCCCCGTGTAAAATGAGTGGTGACTATACATGCAATAGAGGAACTGCAATGAAAGTTCGTCAGAGCACCAGCATGATGCAGTTGTGTCTAGATGTAAATTACTGTCTAATGGTCTGGCTTGTTACACAAGTGTCTGATGCGGTTTGGAGATGTAATGCAAATCAGTAAAGCCAAAGACAATGAATGGATTGTTATCACTGGTTCATTTTCACCCATTATCTTTCTTATTACAAGACATACGATTACAGGATCTGTATTTGCCACAGTGTGAATATCAACATTGAGTACATATCAAAATTACTAAATTCAGCAGGTCAATTACATTTAACATTGGTATCTGCAGAATTACAGTCACTATTCTTACATTCTTATACTTAAGTATGATTGTACTTGTGTATAATAAGATTTTTACTGAAATCTTTACTGTACAGACTACAAATCTTTATGGATTTTTACTGTATCTAAAAAAAGAAATGTCACTGTACCTAGGTAAATGTGACAATAAAGTACCACTGAATCAATAATTTTAAGGAGATAGACAGCAGACAATGGGTGCTGGAGGAGGCCATTTGGCCCTTCGAACCAGCACCGCCAGTCACTGTGATCATGGCTGATCATCCACAATCAGTACCCCGATCCTGCCTTCTCCCCATTTCCCCTGACTCCGCTATCTTTAAGAGCTCTATCTAACTCTCTCTTGAAAGCATCCAGAGAAATGGCCTCCACTGCCTTCTGAGGCAGGGAATTCCACAGATTCACGACTCTGTGTGAAACAGTTTTTCTTCATCTCTGTTCTAAATGGCTTGCCCCTTATTCTTAAACTGTGGCCCCTGGTTCTGGACTCGCGTGTCCAAGCCCTTAATAATCTTATATGTTTCAATAAGATCCCCTCTCATCCTTCTAAATTCCAGAGTATACAAGCTCAGCCGCTCCATTCTATCAACATATTACAGTCCCGCCATCCCGAGAATTAACCTCGTGAACCTACTCTGCACTCCCTCAATAGCAAGAATGTCCTTCCTCAAATTTGGAGACCAAAACTGCACACAATACGCCAGGTGTGGGCTCACTAGGGGCCTGTATAGCTGCAGAAGGACCTCTTTGCTCCTATACTCAACTCCTCTTGTTATGAAGGCCAACATGCCATTCGCTTTCTTCATTGCCTGCTGTACTTGCATGCTTACTTTCAGTGACCACAGCCACCCAGCTTTGTGTCATCTGCAAATTTGCTAATGTTACTTTTAATCCCTTCATCTAAATCATTAATGTATATTGTAAATGGCCCAGCTATTGTAAATATTGTAAATAGCCTTGCGGTACCCCACTAATCACTGCCTGCCATTCTGAAAGGGACCCGTTTATTCCTACTCTTTGTTTCCTGTTTGCCAATCAATTTTCTATCCATGTCAGTACCCTACCCCCAATACCATGTGGTCTAATTTTGCCCACTAATCTCCTAAGTGGGACCTTTTCAAATGCTTTCTGAAAGTGCAGATATATTGTATTTTCTAATTAATGGAAATGGAATGTTCCAGAGGAGTTAGGGTGTGTTGCCTATCCATCTGAATTTCTTGTAATAGAGAGCAATCTTGTCACTTAAGGCCACAGGTCATAAAGTCATAGGAGCAGAATTAGGCCATTCGACCCATCATGTCTACTCCACCATTCAATCATGGCTGATCTATCTCTCACTCCTAACCCCATTCTCCTGCCTTTTCCTCATAACCTCTGACACTCGTACCAATCAAGAACCTATCTATTTCTGCCTTAAAAATATCCAATGACTTGGCCTCTGCGGCAAAGAATTCCACAGATTTTCCACCCTCTGACTAAATAAATTCCTCCTTCTCTCCTTCCAAAAGGAAAGTCCTTTAATTCTGAAGCTATGATCTTGACCTCGACTCTCCCACTTGTGGAAATATCCTCTCCACATTCACTCTATCCAAGTCTTTTTCTATTCGGTAAGTTTCAATGAGGTACCCCCTCATCCTTCTAAACTCCAGCAAATACAGGCTCAGTGCTGTCAAACGCTCATCATATCTTAACCCACTCATTCCTGGGATAATTCTTGTAACCTTCTGGACCCTCTCCAGAGCCAGTACATACTTCCTCAGATATGGTGCCCAAAATTGCTCACAATACTTGGGATGCAGCCTGACTAGTGCCTTAGAGCCTCAGTATTACATCCCTGTTTTTGTATTCTAGCAATCTTGAAATCATTGCTAGCATTTCATTTGCTTTCCTTACTATCGATTCGACTTGCAAATTAACCTTTTGGGAATCCTGCACTAGCACTCCCAAGTCCCTTTACACCTCCGATTTCTGGATTTCTGGATTTTCTCCCCATTTAGAAAATAGTCTATGCCTTTATTCCTACTACCAAAATGCATGACTCCACACTTTGCTATACTATATTCTTTATTCAAGATATCACTATATTCAAGATATCCTTATCCTATTTTTTTCTGATCAAGAGCCTCACTGCTGTACCTTGGATATGTTTTGCCTATCCTGGATAAAATCATTGATTTATCTCTGCATATTTTTCTTGAATGCGATGCATCACAACATATTTTGGGAACGGCTCCATCCAAGACTGCAAGAAATTGCAGTGAGTTGTGAATGTAGCCCAGACCATCACACAAACAAACCTCCCTTCCATTGACTCCATCTACACTTCGCACTGCCTTGCCAATGCCACCAGCATAATCTCACCCCGGACTCTCCTTCTCCCCTCTCCCATCAGGCAGGAGGTACAGAAATGTGAAAGTCCATATCTTCAGATTCAGGGACAGTTTCTTCCCACCTGTTATCAGGCAACTGAACTTCCTCTCACCAGCTACAGTGATCTCCCATGTACCTCATGGAGACCGTTGAACTATATTTAATTGGACCTTATCGGACCTTATCTTTCATTAAATGATAAACCAGTTATCCTGTGTCTGTACAATTTGGATGGCTTGATTGCAATCATGCATAGTCTTTTTGTTGACTGGATAGCACGCAACAAAAAAGCTTTTCACTACCTCATTACAAGTGACAGTAAGAATCTAAACTCAATGAACACTGGTCACAAGATCAAAAGCCTTAATTCAGGTCAGTGTAGCCTTTTTGATTGGCACCCCATCAATCACCCCACCCGTTTATTTAATCCTCTGCCAGTATACAAAATACACCGCAATATCCTGGCCAGAAATCCTGACAGCTCCTCCCATTTCCTTGATCTCTGAAGCCAAAGAAGAGGGAATGACCAGGGTGGAAAAGGTCTTTGATTCTGTTGGCTTCTTTCCTGAGGCAGCATGCAGTGTAGATGGAGTCAATGGTGGAGAGTGTGGCCTGTGATGGGGACTGGGCTACATCCACAACACTCTGTGATTTCTGTAACGTTTTCCCAATGGGAGCATGGAGAAGAAGGAATGACTGGGGTGAGAGAGGTTCTTGATTATGTTCCTCTTGTTTGTCTTAGAACATAGAACATAGTACAGCATGAAAACAATGCCCACAATGTCTGTGCTGAACATGAGGCCAAGCCCATCACTTATCTACCTGCTCATAACTCATATCCCTCCATTTCCTGCACATACATATGCCTATCCAAAAGTCACCAACGTATCTGGTTCAACAACCACCCCTGGCAGTGAATTCCAGGTGCACATCACCCTCTGTGTGAAACAAAACTTGTCCCGCACATCTCCTTTCAGCTTTCCCCCTCTCACTTTAAATCTATACCCTCTGGTCTTTGATTTTTTACATCTTGGGAAAAGGATTGTGACTATCTACCTTATTTAATCCTGCAATAATTTTACATACTTCTATCAGTTCTACTACCTCCGGTAGTCCAGAGAAAACAGTCCAAGTCTGTCTAGCCTCTCGCTATAGTTAATATCCTCTCTTGTAGAAATGCAAGATTTGCAAGGATACATATTTGCAATCTGCTGTTGGATCCCCGATGCAGCATTCAATATTTAATAAAAGGTGCTTTACAAAAACCTATTTTGGGTGGAAACTGAGTTATTCTGTAATTATGTGAATGTCAGAAAATGTTGTTCTTCCAATGTAAGAGATACAACTCAGTCGGGAATTGGCAATTGTTGGTGTTAACCTCATCACAATGCATTATAGCCTAGCCCCCAGTAGCGTCATGGTCGGCACAGTGGCGCAGCGGCAGAGCTGCTGCCTTACACCATCAGAGACCTGGGTTCGAGCCTAACTACAGTTGCTGTCTGTACAGAGTTTGTACGTTTTCCTTGTGGCTGTGTGGGTTTTCTCCGGGATGCTCTGGGTTCCTCTCTCATTCCAAAATCGTGCAGGTTTGTAGGTTAATTGGCTTCTGTAAAATGTGCTCCATAATGTATGTATTAGGATAGAACTAGTATACGGGTGATCGCGAGTCGGCAAGGACTCGGTGGGATAAAGGACCTGCTTCCACTCTGTGACACTAAGCTCACTAAAACTCTACTTGTCCTGGTGTACCTTTTTAATAGAATGTTCTTCCATTCATATAACCAAATTAAGAAAGTCCTGGAAATACTCAGTGGGTTTAGGCAGCGTCTGGGGAGAGGAAAAGAGTCGACACTTCAAGTCAGTTGCTTTCCATCATAACCAAGATTCTGACCCCAGACCTGCAGAAAGTTTCCAGCAATTGTTGTTTCTGCTTTGGGTCTTCACCATAAGCTATGTTTAGTTTCAATGTTATTATAGCTGCCCTTTTAGATTGGACGTTAATTCAGTGTAATGCACTCTTGAGATCTGAGCATGTGGAAAAGCGCTCTTTTAGGTATTACCACAAAAGGATTGTCAGCAGAATTTTGCCAAATGAAAAATAAATTTATAATCACTTCTGTAATAAGCACTTGAAGATCCTGCATTAGTCTTCAATAACCCTCCTTGTTTCATAACTCATTAAATTATAATCTGAGGGCTCAACTACTTTAAAGAGGCCACCAGGACTTTATTAAGAGCCTCTCAATTTGCTGAACAGTTCTACATTGATTGATAACAGGATTTGTTTGGAACAAAGGCTTTATTAAGGATCAGAATTGATAGGAAGATATAGGGGTAGATCTGGTGGAAACAGCCGGCAGTTTCCCTTTGCTGTTACATATTCTCGGAATTTAGGCGAGGAGTTCTGCCCACTGGATCTGTGCCAATTTTACGGTGCAAGTTCAACAGGCCTTTTTGATGTCAAGGTGAGGAGAGGGGCGGGGGCCGGGAAGAAACGGGTCTGCAGTGGAATAGTGCAAGCCTTCCTTTTATTTGATTTAATACTGTGTATTTATATGTAGTTAATTGTTTTTGTTTTTTGTATGAAATCTTGAAAGGTTAAATGATTTCACATTTAAACTAAAAGCAATTTTTGAATTTCAGCAAGAGTTTTGACAGCTGGAAGACTATGAGAATCTTGGCTGGTTGTCAAGGCAATTTAATCGTTAGGATCCACTACCGTGCTTAGATCAGGGCTTCTCCATAACTTGACCTTGCTGATAGCCTCGGAAGTGACTTTCCAGCAGAAGATTGCACTTGGCAATCTATTCAAAACAAGGTGTGATTTCTCAGAATGATTCATTTCATAGCTTTCTCGATAATTTGGCAGCCAGAAACCAGAGTTTGAAAGATACAGTGCCCTCCATAATGTTTGGGACAAAGACCCATCATTTATTTATTTGCCTCCACTCCACAATTTGAGATTTGCAATAGAAAAAATCAAATGTGGTTAAAGTGCACATTGTCAGGTTTTAATAAAGGCCATTTTTATACATTTTGGTTTCACCATGTAGAAATTACAGCAGTGTTTATACATAGTCGTCACATTTCAGGGCACTATGGTGTTTGGGACACAGCAATGTCATGTAAATGAAAGTAGTCATGTTTAGTATTTTGTTGCATGTCCTTTGCATGCATTGATTGCTTGAATTATGTGATTCATGTACATCACCAGTTGCTGGGTGTCTTCTCTGGTGATGCTCTGCCAGGCCTGTATTGCAGCCATCTTTAGCTTATGCTTGTTTTGGGGGCTAGTCCGCTTCAGCTTTCTTTTCAGCATATAAAAGGCATGCTCAATTGGGTTCAGATTGGGTGATTGACTTGGCCACTCAAGAATTGACAATTTTTTAGCTTTGAAAAACTCCTTTGTTGCTTTAGCAGTATGTTTGGGATCATTGTCTTGCTGTGGAATGATCTGCCGGCCAATTAGTTTTGAGGCATTTGTTTGAACTTGAGGAGATAGGATGTGTCTGTACACTTCAGAATTCATTATGCTACCACCATCATTAGTTGTGTCATCAATGAAGATGTGCAGCCATACATGCCCAGGCCATAGCACCCCCACCACCGTGTTTCACAGAGTATGCTTTAGATCTTGGGCAGTTCCTTCTCTCCTCCATACTTTGCTCTTGCCATTACTCTGATATAAGTTATTCTTCGTCTTATCTGTCCACAAGACCTTTTTTCAGAACTGTGGTTGCCCTTTTATTACTTCTTTTCAAACTGTAACCTGGCCATCCTATTTTTCCGGCTAACCAGTGGTTTGCATCTTGCAGTGTAGCCTCTGTATTTCTGTTCATGAAGTCTTCTGCAGACAGTGGTCATTGACAAATCCACACCTGACTCCTGAAGAGTGTTTCTGATCTGTAGGACAGGTGTTTGGGGATTTTTCTTTATTATAGAGAGAATTCTTCTGTCATCAGCTGTGGAGGACTTTGTTAGCCTGCCAGTCCCTTTGCGATTAGTAAGCTCACCAGTGCTCTCTTTCTTCGTAATGATGTTCCAAACAGTTGATTTTGGTATGCCTAAGGTTTGGCTGATGTCTCTAACAGTTTTAATCGTCAAGTCAAGTCACTTTTATTTATATAGCACATTTAAAAAACAACTCTTGTTGGCCAAAGTGCTTTACATTGGTATAAGAATAGTATGACAAACAACAGTGGTTCATAGAGTAAATGCAAACATCACTACATACATATAGCCCTCGCTCAGAGGACGTCAAGAAAGGCTTGGGAGTAGAGATGAGTTTTTAGTCTCGACTTAAAGGAGTCGATGGAGGAGGCAGTTCTGATGGGAAGAGGGATGCTATTCCACAGTCTGGGTGCTGCAACCGCAAAGACACGGTCACCCCTGAGCTTATGCCTAGACCGCGGGATGTTCAGCAACCCCAAGTCGGCCGATCTGAGGGACCTGGAGGTGGTATGGTGGGTGAGCAGACTTTTAATGTAAGTGGGGGCAAGCCCATTGAGGGCTTTGTAGACTTTGTAATCTTGTTTCTCAGTCTCATAATGGCTTCTTTGACTTTCATTGGCACAACTTTGTTGATAAACAGCAATAAAAGTTTCCAAAGGTGCTGAGAGCTCTCTTATACCTGCATTAAGGAGGCATTTAAACACACCTGAACAATTACAAACACCTGTGAAGCCATGTGTCCCAAACATTATGGTGCCCTGAAATGGGGCGACTATGTATAAACACAGCTGTAATTTCTACATTATGAAACCAAAATGTATAAAAAATACCCTCTAATAAAATCTGACAATTTGCACTTTAACCACATGTGATTACAAATCTCAAATTGTGGAGTACAGAGGCAAATAAATAAATGATGGGTCTTTGTCCCAAACATTATGGAGGGCACTGTAAGTGTAGAAACTTGAAAGCGCGCACCCACCGGACTCACGATCGGCTTCTTCCCCTCTGTCATCAGGTTTCTGAATAGCCCTTGCAAAGCTTGGACTCTGTCTGATTCACCTCTACGTCATTGAGGACATTAGACTTTGCCTTTGGAACTAATGCACTACAATGCTGAGAACTTTATTGTGCGCTCTGTATCTTCCCCTTAGCTCTAACTACGGTACGTGAGTTTAACACAATTGTATTTGTGTAGTGTTATTATCTGTTTGGATAGCATACAAAACAAAGCTTTTCACTGTGCCTCAAAACACGTGACAATAATATATCTAGTCCTAATATGTAAGAATGCGTTCTCACTGATGCCCAGTGTGAGAGCCACTTTGCACCAGACCTCATCACCAACGTAGACCAAACATCAATGAAAGAACTGAAGTAACAGTGAGTCCCCTTGAGGTCACCGTTGACTGAGTAACATTATGTAACTTTGTTGAACTGAAGTTGGCGAACAGCAAGTGAAATACACTCCAATGGTTGAAGTCAAAATGTTTCAGGTTGTGGGAGATCTTTGATCCCAGCCCCAGGATATTATTATAGCTGTTCCTTAGGCTATTCTGCTGTTCATCATTACCTTCCTCAGGCTATTCTGCTGTTCATTCCATGATCTTGTAACTGGAGAACTTTGGTGCTGAAGCAGTCCATGCCAACAGGTAGTAAGACTATGGTAGCCATCAGACCTGGGTTAATAAGTAGAAACAAGGAACTGCAGATGCTGGTTTACGCAAAAGGACACAAACTGCTGGAGTAACTCAGCTGGTTAAGCCGCATCTCTGGAGAACAAGGATAGGCAATGTTTCGGTTCAGGACTGTTCTTTTTGAGTCTGAAGAATGGTCCCAACCTAAAACGTCACCTATGGATGTTTAGTTTAGTTAAGAGATACAGCGTGGAAACAAGCCTTTTGGCCCACATATTAACACTACCCTACACACTCTAGGGCCATTTTTTACATTTACCAAGCCAACTAACCTTTGGAGTGTGGGAGGACACTGAAAATTTTGGAGAAAACCCATGCAGCTCACGGGGAGAATGCACAAACTCCGTACAGACAGCATCCATAGTCGAGATCGAACCCGGGTCTCTGGCTCTGCAAGCGCTGTAAAGGGCCTGTCCCACTTATGCAATTTTTTTCGGCGACTTGCCGGCTCCCTTCATAGACGCAGCAGGTTGTCGAAAATTTTCAAAATGTTGAAAATCCATCGGCGACCAGAAAAAGGTATGACTCTTTGGGCGACGACTCGCGGCCTGTTTGGTCGTGAGTAGTTGCCCAAAGAGCAAGGTTCAGAAACTGGATAAACCATAGCAAATCACTCACTTCTGACACTCCAAAATATTTTCTATTGTCTACATCAGTCATATGGTGAACACTCAATGCTCCATCTACCCTTCATGTTGCCTCAGCAAGGCATGACTCACGCCCCCTTCTCCCCTCTCCATCAGGCAAGAGGTACAGAAGAGTGAAAACACATACCCCTGGATTCAGAGACTGTTTCTTTCCAGCTATTACAGAAAACTGAACCATCCTATCACTAACTAGAGAGTGGTCCTGATCTACCATCTACCTCATTGGAAACCCTCAGACTATAATATTTTTTTTACTGCACCTTATCTTGCACTAAATCATGATCGTAAGTGATAGGGGTAGAATTAGGCCATTCGGCCCATTGTTTATTCTGCCATTCAATCATGACTGATTATCTCTCCCTCCTAACCCCATTCTCCAGCCTTCTCCCAATAACCTCTGACACCCATAATCTCTTTATTCCCTTGTTATTCCTTTTATTCTGTATCTGTACATTGTGGATGGCATGGAATGAGCCATCCATCTGGTGTGTACCTGATCCATCATCCTGTACATTCATTCCCTCCACCACAGGTAGACACTGCCCGGAGTGTATCCTATCTACAAAATGTACGTCTATTTCAGTTAGATGTCACTTGAACTTCTCCGGCAGCCCTTCCTAGTTCTATGGCTTTTACCATCTAAAAATGCAAGGGCAGCAGATACTTACAAGCAAGTCCAAGTGTTTGGTTTAAAAATGGTCCAGCAAATTTGTGTGCCCACATACAATTCTTCTGGACAATAGCTATCTATTATTTATACAAAAGCTGTTATTATGATCTTATTACCCTTCTTTGCTCTGGTACTTCACGTTAAATAAATAAATTACATGCTATAAAAAATGTCACGAGCTGAGCTGTAGATTAGTTTAGAGATTCAGCTCGGAAGCAGGCCCTTCAGCCCACTGGACCGGTAGCACTATCCTACACACTAGGGACAACTTACAATCTTTAGCAAAGCCAATTAGCCTACAAATCAATACGTCTTTAGTGCGGGAGGAAACTGGAGCACCTGGGGAAAACCCGCGTGGTCTCAGGGAGAATGTATAAACTCCGTACAGAATGCACCCGTGGTCAGGATTGAAGCCGGGTCTCTGGCGCTGTAAGGCAGCAACTCTTCCACTGCGCCATTGTGCCGCCCTACACCTTTAATACTCCTGCATTATTTCCTGAATGAGGTTGTGTAATGTACAGAGCAGGAGAGAGCACTGGGCGATAAGGAACAATGCTTAGATTGTCATCAGACATAATTTATTTGAGAATGGTTTTGTTGATTTATCTTTTCATAAATTAAACAAAGGAATTAGAATCTCTTTGTGTTGACCAATTGAAAGAAGTCTGCAATGTTGTTTGACAAAACCAAATATCCAACAGCATGCATAACTGATTTGGAAAAAATGCTTGAAACAAGGAATTGCATATGCTGGTTTACAAGAGAGGACACAAAGTACTGGAGTAACTCAGCATGCCAGGCAGCATCTCTGGAGAACATGGATTGATGATGTTTTGTATTGGGACCCTTCTTCAGCCTGATGGTTGGAGTGGGGAGAAAGCTGCAAGAGAGAGAGAGGCAGGACAAGACATCGCAGGTAATTGGTGAACACAGGTCGGGGGGGGGGTTGTGGTTTGATAGGTAGATATTGGAACAGAGGGTAGAGATTAAAACAGTGTGGATGAGACTAAAGGATTGAAGAGTTGCAAATTGTGAGGCCATGTGGGTGTATGGGGAGTCCCGGCGGGACATAGGGAAGGATGGGATATGGGAGAGAAAGGGGAGGGGGGTGATTTTACATTTAGAAAATGTTTACTCTCTAAGCTTCATATGAATAAAGAGCAAGAGTTTCAGAACAATGTACTTTTTCCTAAACTTGGAAACGTTTGATATGCAAGAGACTTTAAGGCATTGAGAAAGGGTGAAGCAGAAGAGGGCGCTAGGGAAGATTCCTGTTAAAGTAGATTGCCTTTAGATAGGCCCTTCGAGCGAGTACCGCCATTCGATGCGATCATGGCTGATCATACCCAATCAGTACCCCTTTCCTGCCTTCTCCCCATATCCCCCGACTCCGCTATCTTTAAGAGCCCTATCTAGCTCTCTCTTGAAAGTATGCAGAGAACCGGCCTCCACCGCCTTCTGAGGCAGAGAATTCCACATACCCATCACTCTCTGTGAGAAAAAGTGTTTCCTCGTCTCCGTTCTAAATGGCTTACTCCTTATTCTTAAACTGTGGCCCCTCGTTCTGGACTCCCCCAACATCGGGAACATGTTTCCTGCCTCTAGCATGTCCAACCCTTGTATGTTTCAATAAGATCCCCTCTCATCAATCTAAACTCCACAGTATACAAGCCCAGCCGCTCCATTCTCTCAGCGTATGACAGTCCCGCCATCCCCGGAATCAACCTTGTAAACCTATGCCGTGCTCCCTCAATAGCAAGAGAGTCCTTCCTCAAATTAGGGGGCCTAAACTGCACACAATACTCCAGGTGTGGTCTCATTAGGGCCCTATGACAAAATATGCTGGAACAATGCATAAGGGATTGGTAATAAGGCAGGTAATGAAGCTAAACGTCAGATTAAAGGAGACAGGAGAAGCAAAATCTTTGTTACCTGGTATTACAGAAGTAAAAATACAGAGACAAAAATAAGAAATGCTCCAAAATCGCAAATTTAATTTCATTATTCATTATATCTTGTTGTAGATTGTATCATCTAATGGTAAGGTGCTACTGCTCAAGGTTATGTTGATCAGAGAATGAGACCAAAGTTCAAGAGGTTGGTGTGGTAGCAGGAGATGGAATTAAAGTGAAATAAACCTAGAGGGAATAGACCCTTATGGAATACTGAAAAGCGAAAGGAAGATGTGCTTTGCAGAGGTTTCTAAGTTGAGATGTTCCAAGTTGTGGAGGATGATCTAATACATTTGGAGGCTGCCATCTTGGTTCATTTCTGGGATGGAGGGGAAAAGAGTTAAGGGCCTGTCCCACTTAGGCGACTTTTTAGGCGAGTGCAGGAGACTCTGCGCTCACCTCATGATCGCTGGTGGTCTCTGGTGAGTCGCCATCATGATCGCAAGTAGTTCCCGCATTCTGGGAACTAGTCACGGCCTCAGTATGGTCGCAACAAATTTTTCAACATGTTGTTTGCCATGGAGAAAATCGATAATCCTGTAGTCGTAGGTGCGGTTGTAGTGGGGTCGCCATGTAGTTGTAGGTAGTCGTGGTAGTTGTTGTTGTTAGTTTTAGTTAATCTCCTTTGCTGACCGGGCATTTTAATTGGCTCATTGCGAAAAAAAAAACGTAAGCATGAGTTTTCAGAACCAAGGAAAACCGACCGGTAATTTTAAATGTCCGCTAAACTTCACAGCTGTGTATCTCTGGCTTATTAAAAAGTTATCTGGCTTCTTAAAAGTGTCTCCACTCCTTCTTCCCCCTTCTCCCCTCCACACTCCCCCCATCCCCCGTTCTTTGAAAGAACTTACCGTACTCTGTGCTAGCCGTCTTAACCTTCCTGTTCATCGCGGTGTGTGTCTGTATCACCTTGGCTTTGCATTTGTGCATTTCAGACAGGGCTCCCCCGCTTTCCCTCCCCCCGCCTTTGCGATGTGTTTGTGTGTGTGCGTGTGTGTGTGTTCTACTCTTGACACTCGCCGTTCCCGGCTTTTCAGGGAGTGCCGAGAACTTGACAGTCGCCGGCAGTCTGCTGAAAAATCGCCTAAATGGGACAGGCCCTTTAAGGGAGGAATGTTTGAAGCTGACATCATCCATATCCCTGTCAACTCTAATGGAAGGACATCAGGAGCACTAACAGGGAAGGTGACATTGTCAGAATGTGTGCTACCGAGCATGCAATGGAGACCCTATATGATATTTTGTTTATAGTTAGAGATACAGCATGGAAACAAGCCCTTCGACCCACATAGTCCACGCCAACCATCCATCACCTGTTCACACTAGTTCTGTGTTATCCAACGTTCACATCCACTCCCTACACATAAGCACAATTTGCTGAGGCCAATTAATCTGAGAATCCGCACGTCCTTGTAATGTTTGAGGAAACCCAAGCGGTCACAGAGAATGTGCAAACTACACACACAGACAGGAACAAACCCGAGTCTCTAGTGCTATGAGGCAGCAGCTTTATCCACTGCGCCATTATGTCTCCCAAGAATCTTCTGGGATGGAAAGGGAAAGAGGTAAGGGTGGGAATAATGGAAAATGATACAATTCTGGTGAAGGGCATCAGGAGCACTAACATAGACTGTGACATTTCATAGAAGGAAATGGAGATCCTGTATGAAGCAAGATGGAATGAATTGTAGTTAAGATAGAGATGAGGTTATTAAGGAAGTTGACCCCTATCCTGTCCTTTGAAATACAGAGAAAACCCAGGCAAAGAAAGATGTGGGGATGGACTAGGTGGAGAATAGAAAGCAATTGGCAGCAATGTTTAAAGAATTTCCAGGTAGAGTCACCTGTGCAATTGAATTACAGTCTAGGGTAGGGCCTCCTGTGTATCTGACACAAATAATGCTTCACATTTTCTAGAGACAGACATAGTTTGAACACAAACAGGTTCCTATAGTAACATATTTGAATTGGAGACAAGGTTGTTTAATGTGAAACAAGTTCAGCGAGTTGGAGGAGGAATAATTTTTGTTCAAGGAACAAACAAAGGCCACTGAGGCATTTTGCAGCTCATGGTGGTTCCTGTAGACTGAGTGGAGGTGTTTGATACAGGGGTCACCCAATTTCACATCAATGATTAGAAGGAAAAAATTGCTGTTGAAATTCAATGGGTCAGGCAGCATCTGTGGATGGAAAGGGACAGGTAGCGTTTCAATCGAGACTGACGAAGGGTTCCGACCTGGGATGTCTTTAGACCTTAGAGATACAGTGTGGAAACAGGCCCTACGGCCCACCGGGTCCACGCAGCCAGTGATCACCCTGTACACTAGCACTATCTTACACACTAGGAGCAATTTTACAGATGCCTATTAACCTACAAACCTGCACATCTTTGGAGTGTGGGAGGAATCCGGAACACCTGGAGAAAACCCACGCAGTCACAGGTATAACATCCAAACTCCGTACAGATAGCACCACAAGTCAGGCTTGAACCCAGGTCTCTAGTGCTGTAAAGCAGCAACTCTACTGCTGCGCCTCTGTGCCGCCCAATGGCGTCTTTCCATTTCCCCCCACAGATGCTGCCTGACCTGCTGAGTTCTAACTTTGCTTAAGATTTCAGAACCTGCAGTTACCTGATTATGTTCCAAATCAAAGATGCACTTGCATGGAGCCCTGCTGTGCCTGGCGTTTTGTTGGCTACTTCAAACACTCTTTGTTCCAAATGTAACCTGGCACCACTCCCCAACTCTTTCTCTGCTACATCAAGCCTCCTGATGTACAGCTGCCTCCTGTACCCAGAGAATAAGCCCAACTTCCACAATCTAACCTTGTAACTGAGATTCCTCCCATCCCTCGGACTATTCCGATCAATCTGTCTGCAAAGTTAAGTGCAGATGCTGGAATCTTGAGTAAAACTCAAATTGCTGGAGTAATTCAGTGTGAAAGGCAGCATCTGTGGAGGGAATAGATAGGTGACGTTTTGGGCCAGGACCTTTCTTCAGACTGATTGTGGTCTTTAGTCTGAATAAGGGTCCCGACCTGAAATGTCACCAGTTATTTCCTGCTGCAGATGTTGCCTGACCTGCTGAGTTAAGGGGCTGTCCTGCTTGGGCGACCTAAGCCGTGAGTTCTGGCGAGTTTGCCCTCATACTCGCAGCATGGTCGACACGAGGTCGTAGGATGTCTTTGTAACTCTCCTTCATGCTCGAGAGTAGCATCCGTGTACTTGAGGTCTCGTGTACTTGAGTTAGGTTGCGGCGTATTTTTCAACATGTTGAAAAATGGCCGCAAGTAAAAAAAAGGTCGCCATGGAAAAAATCGATAGTTTTTTTACGCGTAGATTTAGTCGTAGTGGGTCGGCATGTTAGTCGTAGGTAATCAAGGGTAGTCGAAGGCAGTCGTAGATAGTCTTCATCAGAGTCAAAGGGAGGTCAAAGGAGATCGAAGGAGGTCGTCTTCACTCTCCAGTATTCGGTGTCCAATTTTCCCGAAGTTAGTCGTAGCTAGTCAAAGCTAGTCTTCAACATGGTGGAAGGAGGTCTTCTACATAGTCAAACGAGGTCTTCAACATGACATTTTTTTCAAACTCTCCTAAACTCTTCTAAACTCGCCAATTAGGTCGCCCAAGTGGGACAGCCCCGTAAATGCAGCACTTTGTTTTTCACAATCTTTACTGCATTTTATTTAGGACTATCACATCTTTCTTAATGTGCAGCAAATTGGTTGCAATACTCAATTTGTAGCCTAACTACCGTTTTATAAAGGTTTAAGGCAAACTACTTGTTTTTGTGCTGCACTTTGATACTAGTGAATCCGTGAATCCCATGTGCGCCACTGACAAATTTCTTGGTAGCAGAACCTAGTTTGGCATCCTGCCACATGCAAAGAGTTATGCCACATACGCACACTGTCTACACCTTTTCAAACTGTCACCTAGTTTTTACTCTTTAGCACAAGAAATAAGAAGATATATACGCATCTCTTTATATTTATTCAGTAAATTTCCACTGCTACTCTCCTGTCCATTCCACCAGCCTCTCTGTAGCCCCTTTCAGACTAAACTCATTGTTTATCATAATCTTTAAGTTTGTCTTGTGCACGGCGTAGCACGGTGGCGTAGTGGTAGAGCTACTTAGCGCCGGAGACCCGGATTCGATCCTGACTATGGGTGTTTGTCTGTATGGAGCTTGTATATTCTCCCCGTGACCTACTTGGGTTTTCTCCAAGATCTTCGGTTTCCTCCCACACTCCAAAGACGTGCAGGTTTGTAGGTTAATTGGTTTGGTATAAATGTAAATATTGTCCCTAGTGTGTGTAGGGTATTGTTAATGTGCGGGGATCGCTGGTCGGTGCAGACTCGGTGAGCCGAAGGGCCTGATTCTGCACTGTACGTCTAAACTAAATTTCATTCTGTGCAGTGTTCACTGATTAAGGGCTACAAGGAACTGCACCGAGGCATTGAATCGGCACAGAACAGCCATAGTCTTATTGAATGACGGGTCAGGCGTAAAGAGCCGAGTGGCATACTGCTCCTGGACTACTGGCCTATGGTCCACCACCGATTTAATGGCAACCAATGGTCCGCACCACCTTTCATCTGGCCAAAATTCTGAGAGCATTGCGTGTGTCGCATGTTCTCTCGGGATGTGCGTCCCGATCCGGAAATAGTTAATTGTTGCTTCTTTATTGAAGTCCATAGCATTCCATGGTACTTTAGAGAAAAGTTGGGCGGTGGGTAAAATTAGTGGGTCAGAGGTATATTGTAGGATTATTATTTTGTGACCTGTTGGTCCGGCAAAATAAGGCTCTGGAACTGAGGGTGCCGGAAAATTGACGGTGCACCCGTACTAGTACTGACTGCCAGGGAAGTACTTAGTTTAGCATTCTTTAGTTTGGAAAAACAACTGTTCACCAGTGTTGGAGACACGAGGAACTACAGACATTGGTTTAGAAAAAAACGGCACAAAGTGATGCAATAACTCAGCAGGTCAGGCAGCATCTCTGGAGAACATGAATGAGTGACCTTTCAGGTTGGGAACCTTAGTCCTGACTTGAAATGTCACCTAGCCATGTTCTCTAGAGATGCTGCACGACCTGCTGAGTTACTCCAGCACTTTGTGTTATTTTTTTGTTCACCGGTATTTTTTTGCTTTCTGCCTATTCTTGCTGCTGCTCTATTAACTGGAATTATGCTTGATAGCCTGCGGTGTGGGATTTCACCAAGTGCTTTTTGAGCCAGCTGGAGTTTTGAAAACGGACCACTTTTTTTTGTAATCAGAATCTATCGGATGAGTTTCTTTGCTGCCGTTTCTGCCTGGGAAACGTAGAGTGATGAGTAAATGATGTTTTAAATGTGACGGTAGTTCCAGGAAACCAAAGCTTCGAGTTTTCATGCCGCCACAACCTCCTCCCCTTAAATATTAGGGTCTATGAATCAGCAGCCGGGGGAAGCTAGCACTTCCTTTGAAATGTCACACTTTATTAGCAACAATGCTTTCAGCTGAGGTTGTGGGATTTCCGAAGTGTCTGTCAAGTTTGAGACCCATTAATTTAAAAAAAAAAAGTTTTTTTTTGCCTTGATACAATTTTTGTAAAATTATAAACCAAATCTTCAAGTGCTGTACATTCAAAATATAATCTGTCAAAAATTGTTTCTGTGTAATTAAAAAGCAACTGCAAATGCCAGTTTCTACCAAAGATAGACACAAAATGCTGGAATAACTTAGCGGGCCAGGCAGCATCCCCGGAGAAAATGGACATGTGACATTTCAGGTTGGGATCTTTCTTCAGTCCTTGAAGAAGTCATCCTGAAGATGTCTGAAGAAGAATCCCGACCCGAAATGTCAACTGTCCATTTTCTCCAGGGATGGTGCCTGACCCGCTGAGTTACTCCAGCAATTTGTGTCTAACAAAAGCCACAATGTTGGATTATTGAATTTAAAGATTTGAGAAGGGCCGTGACCTGAAACGCCATCCATCCATTTTCTCCCAAGATTGTTTTTAGAGATACAGCAAGGACACAGGCCCCTCGGCCCACTGACTCCATGCTGACCATCGATCGATGCACACATTCTATGTTATCCCACTTTTACATCCTATTTATTTGGGGCAATTTACAGAACCCAATGAACCTACTTTGGAACCGCACTTCTTTGGAATGTGGCAGGAAACCAGAGGAAACACACACGGTCACAGGGAGAACGTGCAAAATCCAGGCAGCTAGCAACCGAGGACAGGATCAAACCCGAGTCTCTGGTGCTGTGAGGCAGCAGCTCTACCACGACGCCATTGTGCCGCTGAAGAACTGTACTTTGCCGGCACAGGATTTTCTGTCTACGGTTTGAAGTTATCTTGGTTAGAATGCTGGGTTTTAAGGAGCATCTGAATGGATGAGATGGTTGTGGTGAGATGGCAGACTTAAACACTTGAAAGCATGGGTGCCACTAATGGGGAAAAAGAAAGGAATTAGGGTGAAATGGTGAGGGAATTCAGAGTTTTTGGAGCATTGTACAGTTTTGGATGAGTTGGAATTTATACAAGGAGTCCAGGTGTAGATGAGATTCAGTAGCAGATGGGTTGAAATAAGTGTTAAGTTGAGTGATATTTTTGGAGTAATTGTAGCTCAGACACTGTGGGATGGAACCCAGCTTGCTTAACATTGGAATCTGAGGTTGCCAATACTACAGCTTCAGAAAACAACAATTTTAATGATAATTGGTGCTTTTTTCTAACTTTGTGATTAGTATCTGAATGCAAAGTTGGGGATTGAATTAGGGTGGCACAGTGGTGCAGCTGGTAGAGTTGCTGTCTTACAGTGCCATAGACCAGCTTTCATCGTGAGTACGGGTGCTATCTGTACAGAGTTTGTGCATTCTCCCTATGACCGCGTGGGTTTTCTCTGGGTGCTCTGGTTTCTTCCCACATTACAAAGTTGTTATTGCCTTTGGTAAAATTGTAAATTGTCCCTAGTGTGTACGATAGTGTTAGTGTAGGGGTCGATGCAGACTTGGTGGGCCAAAGGACCTGTTTCCCCGCTGTATATCTAAAGACCGAAGATCATATCTACTCCTCAGAGTTTCTGTTAGATGGTCACAAATAGTTTAGTTTCTAGTCTAGTTTCTAGTATAATTTCTGCTGTGAAATTCTGCAGAACCTCTGGGAAAACCAACAGCGACGTTTCTACCACATGCAACCTTCCTGTCTGTAAATATCAAGCTCAGTGATTCAGCAACTGAGAAAGGTAATTCCTCATTTCCTGTGACATGTTAACTACCCCCACCTAACTTTATTATTGAGGGATTTCCCAGAGATGTCAAGGTTTAGCATCCTAGGTTTAAATATATATTATACATTCTATTTAATTTGCCCTTCGTGTTGTAATTAAAGCTTTATTAAAAAAAACACACTTCATAAGCCAATTTTACTGTGTTCTTGAATTAGAAACATAGAAAATGGGTGCAGGAGGAGGCCATTCGGCCCTTTGAGCCAGCACCGTCATTCAATATGATCGTGGCTGATCAACCGCTATCAATAACCCGTGCCTGCCTTCTCCCCGTATCCCTTGACTCCACGAGCCCCAAGAGCTCTATCCAACTCTCTCTTAAATCCATCCAGTGATTTGGCCTCCACTGCCCTCTGTGGCAGGGAATTCCATAAATTCACAACTCTCTGGGTAAAACAACACTGAATTGAAAGATACAGCATGGAAACAGGCACTTCGGCCCACTGTGCCCACTCCAACCATCGATCACCTGTTCACACTAGTTCGATGTTTTCTCACTTTCACATCCACTCCCTACACACACTGCACAATTTGAAGAAGCCAATTAACCTACAAACACGCTCGTCTTTAGAATATAGGAGTTGACCGGACCACTGGGAAGAAAGCCACACAGTCACTGGGAGAACGTGCAAACTCCACATGGACAGCACCCGGGGCCAGGATTGAACAGGTTCTCTGGCGCTGTGAGGCAGCAACTCTACCAGTTGTGCCATGGTACCACCCAGATGAGTTACAGTGACAGATGTGTGAAAGTGAACAATATCATGGGTTAGACATAAGGAGGCCGTGGGATTCAGCTCATTTGTCAAAAAACCACAATCTCAGGTTGCCAATAGCTTCACCTTCAAACGTTTGTTATGTCACCTTTTAAGCACATTCTTGGTTATGAGAAACGATAGGCTCAGAGTACTATTATTAAATGTGAATTAAAGATTGCTCGTCAATCTTTAGACTTCAGACTTTAGAGATACAGCGTGGAAACAGGCCCTCTGCCCACTGAGTTCGCGCCGACCAGCAATCACCCTGTACACTAGCCCCATCCTACAGACTAGGAACAATTTACAATTTTTACCGAAGCCAATTAACCAAAAACTCGTGTACGTTTTTGTAGTGTTGGAAGAACCCTGAGCACCTGGAGGAAACCCTTGCTGACACAGAGAGAACGTACAAAGTCCGTACAGACTGTACACGTAGTCAGGATCGAACCCGGGTCTATAGCCCTGTAAGGCAACAACTCTACCGCTGCGTTACTGTGCCGCCCCAAGCATACATCAACCATACATTTTCTTGGAGTTTTGGTTGGGAACGATAGTGTCAGAATCTAAAATGATATGTTTTTGCATTAACATGGCTGCATTGCAATCCTGGAGGCACAATTCATGCAACCAGCTGCAATGTAAATTTGAATGTATCCCCATGGCCAAGAATTGCTGTGAGGTGAAGTTTTGTTCTTTTTGCCATCTCAGAAACCTCCCCCCCCCCCCCCCCCCAGCTAATATTCATTCTGTGTGGCCAGCGAAGAAAATGTGAAATGGCGAAGTAAACAAATCAAAAAGAAAGATTTTATTAAACGTTAGTAAGAGAACAATGGCATCACAGTGTCTAAAACGTTACAACTCTGTGCATGAATAAACCCACTCAACTATTTTGAATTTAGAACCAGGAGGATTTTAATTATTTCATGTACTTTGAAAATTGATGAGAATTTCTGCTATGTACTGGAAACTAAAAGATTTCCCTACTTGTTTTTGGGGCAACCTCATGCCAATTCTCAAGCAAGGTTGACCTCAACAGCCCATCCTTGATGAGTTTGCTGCTATAGTTAATCCATTTTCTTTCTTATTATTTGTTTAGTATTATTATTTTTGGTTTTAATCTTGGAGATACAGTGTGGGAACTGACTTTTCGGCCACCAAGTCTATGCCAACCAGTGATCATCTGTACACTAGTTCTATCCTACACACTAGGGGCAATTTACAGAGACCAATCAGCCTGCTACCAGAAAGGCAACTTGCTGAGGTAAAGCATTTCACCTTGTCTGAAAACGCCATTTCAAATTCTACCTCTTCAAACAAGTCGTCGGTCACTCCTGACTTTAGCTGTACACATTGGACAGCTTGATTGTATTCATGTATCGTCTTTTCTTCGACTGGATAGCCCGCAACAAAAGCTTGTCACTGCACCATGGTACATTACATATGATAATAATAAATTAAATTAAAACATTTTTTGTGCTTTGCTTTATTATTGGTAATTCAGGGAAATGCTAATGTGATTTTATTTGAATTATGGTTGTATGTAACCAGGTAAGTGGGATAACATAGAACTTGTGTGATCAATAGTTGGCGTGGACTTGGTGGGCCAATGGGCCTGTTTCCATGTTATACAGTGGCTTGCAAAAGTATTCATACCCCTTGAACTTTTCCACATTTTGTCACGTTACAACCACAAACATAAATGTATTTTATTGGGATTTTATGTGATAGACCAACACAAAGTGGCACATAATTGTGAAGTGGAAGGAAAATGATACATTGTTTTCAATTTTTTTTACAAATAAAAAACTGAAAAGTGTGGCGTGCAAAGGTATTCAGCCCCCTTTACTCTGATACCCCTAAATAAAATCCAGTGCAACCAATTGCCTTCGGAAGTCACCTAATTAGTAAATAGAGTCCACTTGTGTGTAATCTAATCTCAGTATAAATACAACTGTTCTGTGAAGGCCTCAGAGGTTTGTTAGAGAACATTAGTGAACAAACAGCATCATGAAGCCCAAGGATCACACCAGACAAGTCAGGGATAAAGTTGTGGAGAAGTTTAAAGCAGGATTAGGTTATAAAAAAATATCCCAAGCTTTGAACATCTCACGGAGCACTGTTCAATCCATCATCCGAAAATGGAAAGAGTATGGCACAACTGCAAACCTACCAAGACATGGCTGTCCACCTAAACTGACAGGCCGGGCAAGGAGAGCATTGATCAGAGAAGCAGCCAAGAGGCCCATGGTAACTCTGGAGGAGCTGCAGAGATCCACAGCTCAGGTGGGAGAATCTGTCCACAGGACAACTATTAGTCGTGCACTCCACAAATCGGGCCATTATGGAAGAGTGGCAAGAAGAAAGCCATTGTTGAAACAAAGCCATAAGAAGTCCCGTTTGCAGTTTGCCACAAGCCATGTGGGGGACACAGCAAACATGTGGAGGAAAGTGCTCTGGTCTGATGAGACCAAAATTGAAGTTTTTGGCCTAAATGCAAAATGCTATGTGTGGCGGAAAATTAACACTGCACATCATCCTGAACACACCATCCCCACTGTGAAACATGGTGGTGGCAGCATCATGCTGTGGGAATGCTTTTCTTCCGCAGGGACAGGGAAGCTGGTCAGAGTTGATGGGAAGATGGATGGAGCCAAATACAGGACAATCTTGGAAGAAAACCTGTTAGAGTATGCAAAAGACTAGAGACTGGGGCGGAGGTTCACCTTCCAGCAGGACAACGGCCCTAAACATACAGCCAGAGCTACAATAGAATGGTTTAGATCAAAGCATATGTGTTAGAATGGCCCAGTCAAAGTCCAGACCTAAATCCAATTGAGAATGTCTGGCAAGACTTGAAAATTGCTGTTCACAGACGCTCTCCATCCAATCTGACTGGGCTTGAGCTATTTTGCAAAGAAGATTGGGCAAAAATTGCAGTCTCTAGATGTGCAAAGCTAGTAGAGACATACCCCGAAAGACTTGCAGCTGTAATTGCAGCGAAAGGTGGTTCTACAAAGTATTGACTCAGGGGGGCTGAATACTTTTGCACGCCATACTTTTCAGTTTTTTATTTGTAATAAAATTTGGAAACCATGTATCATTTTCCTACCACTTCACAATTATGCACCACTTTGTGTTGGTCTATCACATAAAATCCCAATAAAATACATTTACGTTTGTGGTTGTAACGTGACAAAATGTGGAAAAGTTCAAGGGGTATGAATACTTTTGCAAGCCACTGTATCTCTAACCTAAACTAGTTGATGGGTGTGGACACAAACGGACACAAAGTGCTGGAGTAGCTCAGCTGATCAGGGAAGAACTCTATAGGGAACATGGATAGGTGACGTTTCTGATTGAGACCCTTCTTCAGATCTGGGTGTGGATTTTTAAAAATATTGTAACATTCAACAATGAAGATGTCAAATGATATGAGTACTATGCTCGCAGTTTCTTTAAGAATAACACCATAGGACATTGCACATCAATTTTTAAAGGACTTGATCTTATGTGATTATATATTTTATCCATCCACAGCTTGTTTATATTTTAATCTTTGTATCATCCAAGATTTTCAATTTGGTAGAGGTAACCTAACGGGATTTGATTCCACTGAGTTGCTGTCAGACAATGTTTTGGCACAGTAATTGGAAATATTTCTGATGAATGCTTTGTGGAATTTGTAGCACTGGCCATGACAACAAATTAGAGATATTAATCACTGTCACAAATCCACAAACTATTTTGAATTTTATAATTACTTTTATTTACAATGTTTTAAAAACTGGATAATATTTCAACCTCAACACTAAAACATAGTCAACGTACAATTTTAAACAAATGCTCGTAAGAAAGGCTAGTTTTAACTCTTCATACCGCATGAAATATAAATTGTATGATAAGACTGATTAATTACCTCTTTGCCATCTTAGCCATTGTTCAACAGTAATAGTCTTGTACTTCGGGACCTTTGTAGCTTTCATTATCTTCCTACAACAATGATACAATGCTGGCGTAATACAGTTAATAGTGAGAGGTTAAGATGAGTATTCCCAAAGTGAAGATTAATGCCACAATATTGTGTGTCTACTTTAACAACCCCAAAATTGAGTAGATACACTACCCTTTCCCCACTACTTCCTATGAGATATTTCTGTTGCCCGCAAATTAAACCTCCCATTTTGCAGACTACTCCCTCTTCTCATGCTGTATATTGTTAAGCATGTTAATGAATGATACTTTGTTGTTACATGTACTTAGGTACAGTGACATGCGCTGTTTTGCATACAACCCGGTAAAATTATGCAGCAGACCGCACTCAGGCAGTATATAAAGAGTTGCCACGTTTCTCATGCCGACAAAGTTACAAAAAGTTCATCGAACAGTCTATATTTCCTTGCAGTAGCGATCCAGGCATGCCACCATGCGAGGTAGTAGGTGCCCCCCCCCCCCCCCCCCCCCCCCCCCCCCCCCCGCCGCCCCCCCCTCCATTCCTGGCAGCCCCCCGCTAGTTCTTCCCTTCGTTCTTGGCAGGCCCCCGCTTGGTCTCTCTTTCATTCTTGGCGGCTCCCCGCTGTGTCAGAAATCATGTGCAAAGTGGAACAATGCCCAGACCCCAACAAAATAAAACGTTGGAACAATGTAAAACCCAAGCCAATGAGTTGTAAATATTAGGAGTTCAATATGTGTAGGAAGGAATTGCAAATGCTGGGTTATACCATTTTTGCAGTTTGAAGAAGGGTTCTGACCCGAAACGTCAACTATTCCTTTTCTCCAGAGATACTTCCTGACCCGCTGAGTTACTCCAGCATTTTGTGTCTGTCTTAGGAATTCAATAGTACTTTATTGTCACATGTACCTCGATACAGTGAAATTCTTTGTTTTGCATTTAATTCAGTAGAATCATACTATACATAAGCACAAGAGTGCAACGATTGAAGTGTCAAAATAGTAGATTTCCTCTGAGGCAGTACACAGAGTCGCCACGTTTCCGGCACCTTCTTTTACTTTCCAAGTATCAAGTTATTAAAAGCATTGAGTCTTATCTTGGCCATAAATAATCTTGTCCTGGTGCTGGCACTGAGTCGGTGTTGCAGGGAACACCCTGTTCTTGCGATGCCGGTGCCTTATACCGCCGCTTCGTGTCACTGCAGGCCGCGTCCAATCCGCGCGCTTGTCTGACCTCTGTTGGGCATGATCCACGTGATTCCCTGGCTGCTGCAGGACCTCCAGCGGCTCACTCAATCGACCCCTTGACCCGCGAGCTCCTTGACTCTCGCCTCCTGCAGCCAACACTCCCCTTCCGTGCACCGGAGCGCCTAAGGCCGCCGATGTCGAGACCCCCAGAATGCTGCCGAGGGCACGGGAGATGCAAGAAACTGCAGATGCTGGTATACTAAAAAAGACAAAGTGCTGGAGTAATTCAGCAGGTCAGGAAGCATCTATTCAGAACATGGCTAGGTCCTGACCCAAAACGTCATCTATCTACATTCTCTAGAGATGCTGCCTGTCCCGCTGAGTTGCTCCAGCACATTGTATCTTTAGTTCTAAATATTGCTTGGGTGAAATATTTTTAAGCACTCAGTGTGAAAATATAAAATTGCTGACCCCAGGCCTTAACTTTGTGCCTTGATATTGCTTTCATTGCCCGATTTTGAAAAATTCCCATTCTCTGAACTTGTGGAATTCTTTAGTTCCTTTCACTTCATAAGTTACAGGAGCAGAATTAAGCCATTCGGCCCATCAAGTCTACTGTGCCATCCACTCATGGCTTATCTATCTTTCCCCATCAACCTCGTTTGCCTGCCTTCTCCCCATAACTCTTGACATCCTCACTAATCAAGAATCTGTCAATCTCAGCCTTAAAAATACCCAATGACTTGGCCTCTGAAGCCTCCTATGGCAATGAATTCCACAGATTTGCCACCCTCTGACTAAAGAAAGTCCTCCTCATCTCCTTTCTAAAGGAACATCCTTTTATTCTGAGGCTGTGCTAGACTCCCACAAGTGGTCCTAGACTCCCACAAGTGATAATGATAAAGATTGTTTAAGAAGGAACATCTGATGCCACAAATCATTTCCCTGATATGTCTTGGATTATCGAATAAATTAACAAATGATAAATTCTGGTCCCTTGAGGGCATTATTTAGTTTTAGCTATTTAACACAGACTTTCAGAGGATTAATCTATTCATGTTTAGTTTAGAGATAGAGCGTGAAACACGCCCTTCTGCCCACCAATCACCCCATTTACTAGTTCTATCCCACACTCTTGGGACAATTTACAGAAGTACAGAAGTCGTCAGGTATCCTGTCTCTCCACAGGGTGTCCTGTTTTGTGGGCTTCTCTGGCATAGTTGCCAGAAGCTGATTAATTGTTGAAATCATCTGTTTTGTATGAATTGTACTGAAAATGCCAACATTCATGAACTTCAGAATACAATTTACTTAGCAAATACTTGTGGTTTAGTTTAGAGATACAGCGATAGAGTTGCTGCCTTAAGGGCCTGCCCCACTTGGGCGTCATTTGCGCGTAATTTACGCAACATCATTTACGCGTCACGATGCACAATGCAGGATTTTGGGATGTACAAAATCTTCGCGCACCATCTGTGTGATTGCAAATGACACCCAACTGGGACAGGCCCTTTACAGTGCCCGGGTTCGATTCTGGCCATGGGTGCTGTCTGTGCGGAGCTTGTACGTTCTCCCTGTGACTGCGTGAGTTTTCTCTAGGAGCTCCAGTTTCCTTCCACATTCCAAAGACGTGAAGGTTTGTAGATTGATTGACTTTTGTGAAAATTGTCCCTAATGTGTAAGATAGAACTAGTTTATGTGTGATTGGTGGCCGGCATGGAATTGGTAGCCTGTTTCCACGCTGTAAACTTAACTAAATAAGTGCTTTGGTAACTACTTTGTTTCGATAGATTAGTAAGAGTTTGTTGATCTGGAATCACTTTGCATTGTTTTTGAAGTCCCAAATGAAAGAAATAATACATTCTAAGTACCGATGTACTTTTACAAATGCACGACGGGGAAAAAGTAGATTAACTCTGCAATGCTTCTGTACGTTGATTGTTTAATGAGAGGAGACATGTCTATGTACGAAAATTAAAGTTGCCTGAAGTGGGTTTGAAAGCGAGGTAAGTTGGGAAAGGAATTCTTTGCCAATAAAATTCTAATGGATCAATATGTGTTACCTTTTTAGATTTTCTTGGTACTCAATGTTTTCCTTGCAGATTTTATTAAAGAAATTGACAACTTTGATCTTCAATAAATTCAACATTACTTCAGCTTTGTTTTTCCAATTTTTCTTTTGCAGCAGTCAGCCTCAGAAGAACTTCAGCCGAAGAAGGCACAGTTAGAGCATGCTGGTTCTCAAGCTGAAGTGCCCGAGAAAGGCCTGGACAGAAAGGTATCATATACTCCTGATTCTTCTTAAAATATAAAAACAGGGTTGAAATTATGAGGTTTTATGAGGCACTGGTCGGAATGCATTTATAATTTTGTGAGGAGTTTTGGTCCCCATAACTGAGGAAGGATGTGCTGGCGTTGGAGAGGGTCCAGAGGGAACTTACGAGAATGATCCCGGCAATGATTGGGTTCATGTTTGGTGAGCATTTGAGAGCACTGGACCTGTACTCACTGGTGTTTAGAAGGTTTAGAAGGGTCCTCATTGAAACTTATTAAATAGTGAAAGGCCTGGACAGAGTGGATGTGGAAAGGATTTTTCCACTAGTAGGAGAGTCTGGAGCCAGAGGGCACAGCCTCAGAATAAAATGACGTATCTTTAGAAAGGAGATGAGGAGGAATTTCATCAGTTAGAGGGTGAGGTAAATCTGTGGAATTCATTGCCACAGCCGGCTGTGGAGGCCAAGTCATTGGGTATTTTTAAAGCGGCGAGCGGCAGATTCTTGATTACTATGGTTGTCAAAGGTTACGGGAAGCAAGTGGGAGAATGGGGTTGAGACGGAAAAATAGATTAGCCATGATTGAATAGTGGAGTAGACTCGATGAGCCGAATGACTGAATTCTGCTTCTCTGATGTTCTTTTTGTCAGTGTGGGGGGAGAGGGCAGAAGATTTCAAGAGTTTAGTCATTGTTTTTCTGCATTAATTTTGGGTAATGTGAGAGGGAAATGATCTGAAGGATGTCTGAGGGGTAAGTGTTTCACACAGAGGGTGGTTGGGTATATGGAATAAGCTGTCAGGGAAGATGGTACAGACAGATACATTTGCGACACTTGAAAGACATTTGGACAGATACATGGATATGAAAAGTTTAGAGGGATAGGAGCCCATGGGATTGGCTCTGGAAGACACATTGGTTGGCATGGACAATTAGGGCCAAAGGGCCTGTTCTCATGCTGTGTAACTCCGTCTTCACAGGTGGCCATGAAGTAATGATACAGGTAATAAGACTCCTACAAATTCCTGCAGATGCAACATAGAAAGCATCCTATCGGGATTCATCACATCTTGGTTTGAAATGCTCTGCCCAAGTCTGCAAGAAGTTGAATAGAGTTGTGGATGCAGCCTGGTCCATCAGACAACAGGCTCCCTCCTCATCGACTCAATCTACACATCATACTGCCTAGGGAAAGAAACCAACGTAATTAATGACCACTCCCACTCCAGTTATTCCCATCTCTCCTTCCTCCCTTCGAGCAGAAGAAACAAAAACCTGAAAGTACATACCACCTGTTTACATACTCCTGTATAGTTTAGTTTAGGGATACAGCATGGAAACAGGCCCCTCACCCCACTGAGTCCGCGCCGACCAGTGAGTAACATTATCCTACACACAGTCTTTACCAAAGCCAATTATCCTATTTCTTCTGCAGTTGTATACGGCTCTGGTGAGACCACATCTGGAGTATTGTGTACAGGTTTGGTCTCCTAATTTGAGGAAGGACATCCTTGTGATTGAGGCAGTGCAGCGTAGGTTCACGAGATTGATTCCTGGGATGGCGGAACTGTCATACGAGGAAAGATTGAAAAGACTAGGCTTGTATTCACTGGAGTTTAGAAGGATGAGGGGGGATCTTATAGAAACATATAAAATTATAAAAGTTCTGGACAAGCTAGATGCAGCAAAAATGTTCCCAATGTTGGGTGAGTCCAGAACCAGGGACCACAGTCTTAGAATAAAGGCGAGGTCATTTAAGACTGAGGTGAGAAAACATGTTTTCACCCAGAGAGTTGTGAATTTATGGAATTCCCTGCCACAGAGGGCAGTGGAGGCCAAGTCACTGGATGGATTTAAGAGAGAATTAGATAGAGCTCTAGGGGTTAGTGGAATCAAGGGATATGGGGAGAAAGCAGGCACGGGTTATTGATAGGGGACGATCAGCCATGATCACAATGAATGGCGGTGCTGGCATGAAGGGCCGAATGGCCTCCTTCTGCACCTATTTTCTATGTTTCTATGTTTCTACAAACCTGTACATCTTTGGAGTGTGGGTGGAAACCGGAGCACCTGGTGAAAACGCACTTGGTCATGGGGAAAATGTACAAACTCCATACAGACATCACCCGTAGTCAGGATCTAACCCGGATCTCTGGTGCTGTAAGGCAGCAACTCTACCCCTGCCACCCCTGTTATTATTGGATTATTGAATGGACCTCTCCTAAACTAAGAATGTATTCCCAATTTGCCTGGATAGCATACAAAGCAATTTTTTTCACTGTATCTCTCGGTATATGTGACAATAATATACTAATACCGTAGTGCAAAAGTCTGAGAGGCTTCACGGGGTAAATGAGGAGTTGATGTACTACAGCCAGTTCCAAAATAAGAAGTTTGCAAAGATGGGAAGATTTTTTTTTTCACCAAGAGATTAATAAAGCTTCGGAATTCTCTACCTCAGATGCTGCGGAAATGAGTCGATCAGTATTTTCATTAAAGGGATCAATATTTTAGATATTATGGGAATCAAAGGATAAGGAGTTAGTGCAGGAAAATGGCGCTGAGGTAAAACAGGCACGAGGGGTGTGACCTTCTGTTTCTTATGTTTAAAACTGTAATGAATTGCATTGAAGTACATTAACATTATGCTACACACTGTCTTTACCGAAGCCAATTAGCCTACAAACAATTAACCTACAATGAATTGCATTGTTTTATTCTGAATTGGTTAATTTTCAGTCTATCCTGCCTTTTATTGCAGAATGAAACTCAGCACCCTCTGACATTCCAGCACTGGTGTCCAGTCATCAAACAAGAGGTAGATCATCCAAGTCAACAACATCCTTCAGTGATACATCCAAGGTAGGCTTCATATAGTGTAACTAGGGATCACTAAAGATGATGGCTTGAAGCTGTCTTTTCTAATGGAATTAGATAATGCCGATGTCTACTGATATTTAGTCAACTGTAGTCATAGCAGTGGGAAGAAGACAGAAACTGCATGGATACAAACCAATTGTTCAGTGATTGGAGTGAAGGGTTGAAAATTTATGAATCATTTAATCTGTGCAATGTGACTTCTCTAAGGTGTGCAGAGAAGACATTGTAGGGACACATGGAACTGTAGGTATGGAATTTTGAGTAAAATGGAAAGTGCTGGAGTAACCCAGTTGGTCAGGCAGTATCTTTGGAGGGAATGGATAGGTGTCTTTTCGGGTCAGAACTTTTCTTCAAACTTCTGAAGTAATATCCTGACCCCAAATCTCACCTATCCATTCCCTTCACAGATGCTTCCTGACAGGCTGAGTTATGCCAAGACTTTATACCTTTTGTATACCATCATCTGCAGTTTGTTGTGTGTATTACAACACTTGGTGTTTTACTCATGTTGTTCTATCGATATGTCTTTGGAAGCTGGTGCTTGTTGGGACAAGTAAGTGAGCATAAATCCAAATGGATCGTCTGTGTAACAGCGTGACCTTGAGACCCCCACCTTTTATGCCCCTATCATTTTAGTTTTACTTTGGAATGGTATAAACTTGGGATTAAGATGTTAATTGTCAAGTAGAGAAAAAAGGACAACTAAAGGCAGGGAGACACAAGGAACTGCAGATGCTGGAACCTTGCGTAGAACACAAAATGCGACTCAGGCAGCATCTCTAGAGGTCATGGATAGGCGACGTTTTGGATCGGGGCCCTTCTTCTGACAACAAAAGACATTTCAGTAAGTTATAGACAATAGACAATAGATCCAGGAGTAGGCTATTTGGCCCTTCGAGCCAGCTCCACCATTCAATGTGATCATGGCTGATCATCCTCAATCAGTACCCCATTCCTGCCTTCTCCCCATATCCCCTGACTCCACTATTTTTAAGAGCCCTATCCAGCTCTCTCTTGAAAGCATCCAGAGAACCTGTCTCCACCGCCCTCTGAGGCAGAGAATTCCACAGACTCACGACTCTCTGTGAGAAAAAGTGTTTCCTCGTCTCCGTTCTAAATGGCTTACTACTTATTCTTAAACTGTGGCCCCTGGTTCTGGACTCCCCCAACATCGGGAACATGTTTCCTGTCTCTAGTGTGTCCAAGCCCTGAACAATCTTATATGTTTCAATGAGATTTCCTCTCATCCTTCTAAACTCCAGAGTGTATAAGCGCAGCCGCTGCATTCTCGCAGCATATGACAGTCCCGCCATCCCGGGAATTAACCTTGTAATCCTACGCTGCTCTCCCTCAATAGCAAGAATGTCCTTTCTCAAATTAGGGGGCCAAAACTGCACACAATACTCCAGGTGTGGTCTCACTAGGGCTCTGTACAACTGCAGAAGAACCTCTTTGCTCCTATATTCGATTCCTCTTGTTATAAAGGCCAACATGCCATTTGCTTTCTTCACTGCCTGCTGTACTTGCATGCTTACTTTCATAGACTGATGTACAAGGACCCCCAGATCCCGTTGTACTTCCCCTTTTCGCATTTAGATTTGATGTAGATTTATATCTGGACCATCAAAGCCAATTCGTGAAGCAGTATTTATTAGTGTTAGAGAATGAGTACCACAGTGAACCAAACAGCAATGCCAGACAGCTACCTATTGGCACAATCAGACCAAAACCTTGCTTATTTTTAATTTCTACCACAAATGTGCTCTCTTCCCACCAATTTATTTCTGACATTTTAGTTGGGATGATTTTTCATTTTACTGTTTTTTGTTTTCAATGTCTTTTCCCATTTTGAATAGCAACACATGCATTCTTGGCAAATGTTGCAACTGAACCGAGTTTTGATTCTCACACCCTCTCTGTTTCCCACAAGGCTGGCTTCAATCTCCTGCATTGCCTGTAATTCAGCTCTTCCATTGCTGAAATGGAAGTTTGTATCGCTTTTTCTTTATAGTTTAGTTTAGTTTATTGTTATGTGTACTGAGGTACATGACTTTACATGATTACAATTGAGCTATCCACAGTATACAGATGCATGATAAAAGGGAATAACGTTTATAATGCAAGATTAAATCCAGTAAATTCCAATTAAAGATAGTCCAAGGGTCTTCAATGAGGTAGATAGTAACTCAGGACTGCTCTTTAGTTATTGGTAGGATGGTTCAGTTGCTTGATAACAGCTGGGAAGAAACTGTCTCTGAATCTGGAGGTGTGCATTTTCATACTTCTGTGCCTCTTGCCTGATGGGAGTGGGGCGAAGAGGGAATGACTGCGGTGAGACACTTCCTTAATTATGCTGGTGTAGATAGAGTCAATGGAATGGAAGTCGGTTTGTGTGATGATCTGGGCTGCGTCTACAATTCTCTGCAATTTCTTGCGGTCTTGGATGGAGTTGTTCCCAAACCATGCTGTGATGCATCCTGATAAAATGCTCTCTACGGTGCATCTGTAGACGTTGGTGAGAGTTGTTAGGGACTTGCCGAACTTCCTAATCTATTTTAGGAAGTAGAGGCGTTGGTGTGCTTTCTTGGCTGGTAATATTTACTTTTATGAAATCTTCTTATTGTTACGTCATCCTCTTGCCTCAATAAGTTGCATCTTGTTCAAAATTCTGGTTCTTCATTTTTCCCATCCCTGAAAATCCCCCAAAAATTCAGATGCTGGAATCTGAAGTAAAAACAGGAAATGCTGGAAGCACTCTGCAGGTCAGGCAGCATCTGTGGAAGAGAAACAGAGTTAATGTTTCAGGTCCATGACCCTGTCAGAGCTGGGAGAGAGAAAACAAGTTTCAGTAGCAGAGAGATGGACACAAGAGGGGCTGCAGATGCTGGAATCTTGAGCAAAGCACAAATTGCAGGAGGAACTCAGTGGATCAGGCAGCATCTATGAAGGGAATGGACAAGGTGGTGTTTCGATTTGGGAGCCTTCTTCAGGCTGATTGGAGTGGGATGAGGCAGGGGGTGGAGTGAGCTGGAAAGATTTCTGCCTGTCCCCTGAGTTTGATTGATGTAAAGTTGCAGTATGGAAACAGGCTCTTTGGCCCACCAAATCCACACCATTGATTACTGGTTCACACCAGTTCTATATAATCCCACTTTCTCATCCACCCTACACTTTAGAGGCAGTTTACAGAGGCCAATTGACCTGCAAACTTGCATGTCTTCAGGATGTGGGATGGTAGGAAAGCCACATGATCACAGGAGAACATGCAAATTCTGCACGGACAGTGCATGAGGAGGATCGAACCCTGGTTGCCGGCACTGTGCCGCCCTATACTGATGTACAAAATCTATCCCATTGTAATTAAAATCTTCACTCATAAGTTTACTTATGTAAGTCTGCTCAAATTGTGCCACGTGGAATCCTGGTTGAAACAGCTGTGCACGGCGGAACTTGCTTTCACCAAAACGCAAAGTGCTGGGAGATATCAGTGGGTCAGGCAGCTTCTGTGGAGGGAATAGACTTTCGAGTCGGGACCATTCTTCAGACTGATCGACTTACTTTGTGTTTGCTCAAGATTCCAGCATCTGCAGTCTCTGGTGTCGCCTCTGAATTGCATTCATGTTTTCTTGAGAAGTTTCACATCTCACCAAATAATCTATAAATAATCTATAAAACAGAATTTTCAATTCTGATTTTCCTACACCCTCCTGCCGCATGCGACTAGAAATCTTTCACTTGCAATGAGGTTTGCACAAATTAAATTAATTTTCACTTGTTACAGCCAAAATTCAAATGAGCTTCGTTATTCTTTACTCTTTTTTGTGAGGATGTTGCCAGGACTCGAGGGGCTGAGCTATAGGGAGAGGTTGAGCAGGCTAGGGCTTTATTCCTGAGAGCGCAAGAGGATGAGGGAGTGATCTTATAGAGGTGCACAAAATCATGAGATGAATAGATCGTGTTGGTGCAGTCTTTTACCCAGATTAAGGAATCGAGGTTAAGGAGACGGAGGAAAGATTTAATAGGAACCCGAGGGGTAACCTTTTTACGCAAAGGGTGAAGGGTGTATAAAATGAGCTGCCGGAGGAGGTAGTTGAGGCACGTACTATCGCAACGTTTAAGAAACATTTAGGCAGGTTCATGGATATGATATGTTTAGGGGGATATTAGCCAAATGCAGCGGTTGGGACAAGTGTAGATGGGACATGATGGTCGGTGTGGGCAAGTTGGGACAAAGGGCCTGTTTCCACGCTGTATGACTGTATGACCCTATTCTCTTATTTTAAAATATTTTTTAGTTGGCGGTGAAATGAGATTATGGCACTTGGATGCCCCCATGTGGCTGAAGCCTGCATGATATTGCTCATGTCTCTTGTATGGAAACCCTCTTGAATGCTACGTGCTTGCATTGACAGTGGTTTGGAGCTTACATCAAAGCAGTGCTGGGACCTCAGTTGTTTGCGAGGTGTATAAATGATCTCGATGACATTATAGATGGTCTGAATAGTAAGATTTCAGATGATGTGAAAATTGTGGAAGGTGAGGTAGGTTGTCAAAACATACTGTAAGATGTAGATCAGTTGGAAATTTGGGCAGAGAAATGACAGATGGTGTTTAATCTGGGCAAATGTGAGGTATATTTTGGGAGGTTGAATGTAGGAGGGAAATATCTAATAAAAGGCAGGACCCTTGGGACCATTGACGTACAGAGGAATGTTGGTGTACAATGTTGGTGTGAAAGTGGCAACACCAATGGGTATGGTGGTAAAGAAGGCATATAGTATACTTCGCTACATAGGTCAGGGCATTGAGGATAAAGAGAACTTTCTGTCTGAGGAAGGGTCCCAACCCGAAATGTCACCTATCCGTGTTCTCCGGAGATGCTGCCTCACCTGCTGAGTTACTCCATCATTTTGTCTTTTTTTTTCGACCAATCTTTTTTGTCTAATTTTAGGCTGCTTGAAACTGTGTATTTTCTCTGGATTTGCTAATTCCAGTACAGCCAATATAGTCTTGTGTTTCCACACACCTCCAACAAACACAAAACATGACATGTTGATTACACAATTAAGTAATCTGGATAAAATACAACACCTTCTGGCTAATATTCAGTTTGCTGCAGATTAACAACGGCATCTCTAGAATGTGTCTTGAGATTGATTCTGGTTGTGAAGATTGGATGTTCTTTCTAATTGCCAATAAATCTATAACACCAGCTTTATGTAGCTTGATGAAAACCTGTCCTGTTAATTTAATTCGGTAAGAGAATATAGCGCCATTGGAATTTATAATCCATCCCGTCTCTTCAGTAGCTCAAGTCCAACAAATTGACATTGGATGTTATCAATCATGTCTTCTGTGGCTTTTTGGTAACAAAATATTATGTTCAGCCAGATCTTCTGGATGAGATTTTTTATACGAACTATGTGTGACATCAGTTAAGGTATTCTGACTAAACATCCTTCAGAATTTAGTTTTGGGATTGGTTTATTATTGTCACCGAGATACAGTGGAAAAAGACCTTGGTGCTAACCAAGAAAAGTGTAAATGAATCTGCAGCTAATGTACTTAATTTAAGATCATAAGATCATAAGTGATAGGAACAGAATTAGCCCATTCGGCCCCTGCCTTCTCCCCATAACCTCTGACACACGTACTAATCAAATTTGTGTGAAGGAGTTGATTTTGAAAGACCTCACTGTACAATATAAGTGAAAGGCACTATAACAAGGATGTTATCTGGCACTGTATACATTTCAGTTAGATAACTAATACACAGCGATTTGTGTTGAACAGACCACAATATCGTAGAAGTAGGTGTTAAATGTAATTAATACCTGCATAGAAAACAATGTTTCTATTTATGTAATCATTAACATTGTCAGGAAGGACATTCTTGCTATTGAGGGAGTGCGGCGTAGGTTTACAAGGTTAATTCCCGGGATGGCGGGACCGTCATATGCTGAGAGAATGGAGCAGCTGGGCTTGTACACTCTGGAGTTTAGAAGGATGAGAGGGGATCTCATTGACACATAAGATTGTTAAGGGCTTGGACACACTAGAGGCAGGAAACATGTTCCCGATGTTGGGGGAGTCCAGAACCAGGGGCCACAGTACAAGAATAAGGAGTAAGCCATTTAGAACGGAGACGAGGAAACACTTTTTCTCACAGAGAGTGGTGAGTCTGTGGAATTCTCTGCCTCAGAGGGCGGTGGAGGCAAGTTCTCTGGATGCTTTCAAGAGAGAGCTAGATAGGGCTCTTAAAAATAGCGGAGTCAGGGGATATGGGGAGAAGGCAGGAACGGGGTACTGATTGGGGATGATCAGCCATGATCACATTGAATGGTTCCAAGCTGGCTCGAAGGGCCAAATGGCCTACTCCTGCACCTATTGTCTATTGTCTGTTGACATTGAAGTAGCTAACTAAGAGCAAATGCAAGTAACCCTACTGATACAAAGAACAGACTTTTCAAATTTTAACCAATATTCAGGAGGATATAAACAGGAACTCGCATTTATTTCAGAATAAAAAAGAAAATGATGGAAATATGCAGCAGATCAGTTAGTATCTGGGGAGGGTGAATCTGAGAGAAGGTTTCAGTCAGTATTAGAATGGTTGAAAAGAGTATTTCCAGACATTTCTGTTGAATCAAAGTGAAATCAAAATGAAATCAGTGGAATCAAATGAAATCAATTTCAAATACTCAGCATCTGCAAATTTACATTTTGCAGTCCTGTTGTTTAATGTCCTAATGGCATCATAGAGCATTACCAGGCAAAATGTAACATTGAACTGTATTGCAGATATAGGTACACATTTCGCAATGCGATGCATTAGATCTTCACTAAAACTGTGTTTTGAAATTCTGCAGCTGTCTTTTATATATGTACGATAAGGTGATAGCTCCAAATGTTTCATTGGCTCCACCTTTGCAACGATGTAGAGATGCCACTAAGTCGGTGAATAAGGAATCCACAATGGACGTCTCAACAACTTTGGACGAGGGGATGAAACATCAGAAGGAAAATGTGGACAAGAAGCTGATTTCCTATTTTGTGTCATCTCCAGAGGAGGAAGGAAGCAACACGTCATTTGCAGATTCCTACAGTCCACGTGAGTTCAATATGTTAATTAGATATTGGAACACATCTTATAGTGAGATCGAAGCTAATTTGGTCTTCAAGTATCACGATGGCTATAATATATGCTGCACGTGGGTTGATGACCACTATGGGTCCTGCGGGGAATCGAACTGGTGTCACAGGGCCTGGTTTTTGTCATTTTGAGTGGGACACGTCTGGACATTTGTTAACTTCCCTTCATCCTTGAACAGGATCACCTAGACATCACCACTCCTTGTTAACCAGAAATTTGAAAGTTTTCTCCTGAGAATGAGCCCAGCTTTTTTGATAACATCAAAAACTTAGTGGTGCCATAGTGGAGTAGCTGGTAGAGCTGCTACCTCACAGTGCGAGAGACCCAGGTTCGATCCTGACCTCTGGTGCTGTTTGTGTGGACTTTGCATAGTCTCCCTGTGACCACGTGGGTTCTCTCCGGGTGCTCTAGTTTCTTCCCACGTTCCAAAAACATGTGGGTTTTTGTAGGTTAATTGGCTTCTCTGCATTGCCCCTAGTGTATTGGGCATGGATAAGAAGGTGGGATAACATAGAACTGATGTGAACAGGTGATCAGTGGTCTGCATGGACACAGTGCGCCGATAGACCTGTTTCCATGATGTATCTCTGAAACTTTAAAAAAAATGAAAACATCTCCCACTTTGATCAGAGATGAACATTGGACTATTAGGCACTTTTGTTACAGGTGGGTGCCAAGAGATTATGGAAGCGCAAAGTTTTTTTTGGATATCCAAGAACTTAAAATAATTGTATATTGGTGGACAGATGTGAATAAAGGTCTTAGACGTTAATGGAATCCTATCTTTGATTCAACATGGCCAGAATTTAGCAGTGAACAATGGTGCTTCAGTAGTGCAGTATCTTGGTCAGACTCCATGTGTTTATTTTTTTTGCATTAAGCAGAGATATTGATTTTGGAAGTGCATCTCCACCAGAGTTAATACCAAGAGTTAAATTGTAAACATAGGTTGCACAGTGGTGCAGCGGTAGAGTTGCTGCCTTGCAGCGCCAGAGACCAGGGTTCGATCCAGACTACAGGTGATGTCTGTACGGAGTTTGTACGTTCTCCCTGTGACCGCGTAGACTTTCTCTGGGTGCTTTGGTTTCCTCCCACATTCTAAGACATGCAGGTTTGTCGGTTAGTTGGCTTCTTTAAAATTGTCCCAACTGTCGTACGGTTTGGACTCGGTGGGCCGAAGGGCTTGTTTCCACACTGTATTTTTAAAACTAAAGCTTTTATTTCTTGCATTTTAAGAGGCCTAGAAATTATTCAGTTCAGTATTTAAAATGATAAAGACAAAGTATTTTGTTCATTGAAGGATACATAATATTATTATCAAATCTAGGTGAGCTGGGAAAGAAACAAGAAAGCAATTTTCCCACACAGAACCTTGTAGAAATCAGGGTATAAGGGGATAACACACTGAAATGGAAGGAGGATTAAACCGGGGTTGAACTAAATGGTGTACAGTCTCAAAAAGCTGATTTGCCGACTATCATTCTTATGTTCCCACACATATTCTAATTTAAATATTTGTCAGCTCTGATTTATTACACAAATCTCAATTTGTTTTAATGGCAAGTTACAAGTACTGTTGTTTTAAACTGCTTTTATGAAATCTTGAACATCCAATGGAGCTTTACTCTTTTTTTAATATGTTATTCTAAATAGTAAATTCTGTGGGTTTATTTTATATGTCCCTTTGAAATAGCATCCTTGATGCATATTCCCAAGGTAGTTGTGTAGAGGATGTTTTCCCCTCGTGGGAGAGTTTAGAACGCTGGAGGTCAGAACAATGAGGCGGGGAATTTACCGAATAGTGAAAGGCCTGGATAGAGTGGATGTGGAGAGGATGTTTCCACTAGTGGAAGAGGATCAGAGGGCTCTCAGAATAAAAGGACATAGAAAGATGAGAAGGAATTTCTTTTGCCAGTGGGTGGTGAACCTGTGTAATTCATTGCCACAGACGGCTGTGGAAGCCAAGTCATTGGGTATTTTTAAGGTGAAGATTGATAGGTTCTTGATTATTAAGGGTGTCAGATGGAAAAATAAATCAAACATGATCAAATGGCGGAGGAGACTTGATGGGTCTTTGTCTTATGATCTATGTGCATAAAGCCTTTTTCAAAGAAAGATCTAATATTAATGTTCACATTTCTTTGTCTTCTGAATAGGTTACCGAGCTTCAGCGGCTTCCATTACAGATCAAGAATATATCAAATCTGAACGTGTCAGCCATAGAAATAAAGAGAGAATTTCCAAGGATCGAAATAGCAATTCCTCAAGGATTGATAAAGAGACTCGTAATTCTTCTCAGCACATTGGAATGAGCACAGAAGAGAATGAGAAAATAGTGGAACAAATCATGAAAACGTACTGTGAACAGCAGGAGAAATTGAACACCACAATTCACCAGAAGAAGCATTTGCAAATGGTAAAGATGTGAAATGGGTTAAACTTCAACATTTCAACTGAACAAACATTTTATTCTCTGCAGTTCTGGTCGCCCCATTACAAGACGGTGTGGAGGTTTTGGGGTGGGTGAGAAGAGGTTTACCAGGATGTTGCTTGGATTAGAGAGCATTAGTGATAAGGACGGTTAGACAAACTTGGATTGTTTTCTTTATAGCTTCGGGGGCTGTGAGGAGTCCTGATAGAAGTATTTAAAATTACGAGGGGGCAAAAAATAGGATAGTCAGAATATTTTTCCCTAGTGGAGATATCAAAGACAAGAGGGCATAGCTTTAAGGTGAACGAAGGAAAGTTTAAAGAAGATGTGTGGGGCACGTTTTTTTTTTAACATGGAGTGCTAGGTGCTGCCAGGTGGTGGAAGTAGGTGTGATAGTGGTGTTTTTTGGGGCATTTAGAGAGGCACATGAATATGCTGGGAATGGAGAGATATGGATAATATGCAGGAAGGAATTAGTTTAATTTGGCATCATGTTTGATAGAGATATCATGGGCTGAAGAGCCTGCACCTGTGCCGTATTCTATGGTATAACTACAGATTAAATATAAAGAACATGATAAAGGTATCACCTGTAGTGTGCAGGCAGATTTGGACTGCTGTATAATTGCTCTACTGTTGCTGCATTGCCATTAGAGAGAAGGGATGCTTACATATGTTAGACTTGGCATTACCTGAATAGTCCCTTAAAAGCATGTTAGGCAGTAAAATATTTCTGAAAGTACTCACTGTTGTATTGTAAGCAATGTGGCAGGTAGTTTTAACACCTAAAAAATAGGAGCAGGAATAACCATTTGGCCCTCCACCCTGCTCCATCATTTATTTAGATTCACATTAATCTTTTGCCTATGCAACCAGGAGCAAACAAAATTCCTTGTTCGTATAGAGCTCTCAGGGTAAACAGTATTCATACAGGAATCATAAATTCAATACTAAATATAACAAACTGCAAAATAGCAGGATGGTGCAATGATATTAGTGCAACCTGAATTAGTGAAAAAAAAAGTATTAAAGCACGATCATGGAACACCCAAATGAAGTATAGTTAAGAATATATGGCTGCACCTCCGGGAAAAGGGTGTGAAAGAGATGATTGAGTGCAGTGGGGAAGAAGCAGTTGTTAAGTTTGGCATCTGAACTGGTAAGCTCCTATATCTTCTCCCAACAAATAGAGGAGAGAAAACAGAATGGGCATGATGACCAGCATCCTTAATGGAAAGCATCAGCTTTCCTGATGCTTGTAAGATGGACAAATGCAAAGAAATGACGAGTCTGTAGTGGATTGGGTTATTAGGTTGAGATGCACCCGTTAGTATATTTTCTATAGCCCATCAATTGAAGTTTGAGGGAATCCATGGCAAATCTTCTCAGATGACTAAGAACGTGGGGCGGCACAGTGGAGCAGCCATAGAGCTGCTGCCTTAAGGGCCTGTCCCACTTTCCCGAGTTATTCACGAATTCTCCCGAGTTTTCAAGCTCGCAGAATGTTTGTAACGAGTCCGTAGGAGGCTGTAGGAGTCCGTGGATATATCGTAGCGGCTCGTTATGCCAGCCGTAGGTACTCAGGGCTATTTTTTTACTCGTGGACATTTTTCATCATGCTGAAAAAACGTCCCGACTTACCCGATGCTCCGAGTACCCACGGCTGGCATAACGAGCCGCTACGCTATATCCACGGACTCCTACGGACTCGTTACGAACATTCTGAGAGTTTCAAAACTCAGGAGAATTCGTGAATAACTCAGGAGAATTCGTGAATAACTCGGGAAAGTGGGACAGGTCCTTTAAAGCGCCAGAGACCCGGATTCAATCCTGACCTCGGGTGCTGTCTATTTGGAGTTTGTACGTTCTCCCTGTGACCGTGTGGATTTTCTCTGGTTTTCTCCCACATCCCAAAGACGTGTGGGCTTGTAGGTTAATTGGCTTCTGTAAATTGCCTAGTGTGTAGGATGTCGAACTAGTGTATGGATGATCGTTGGTTGGCGTGGACTTGCTGTGCTGAAAGGCCTGTTTCCATGCTGTATCTGTACACTAATCTAAAATAAATACACCAGTGCACTTTCCTGATCATTGCATCAACGTGATGGGACGGGATTAGGTTGTTGGTGATATGGATGCCTAGGAACTTGAAGCTGTCAAGCATCTCTACAACAGCTCTGTTGATGAGGGCATGGTTGTGTTAACAACTCCCTCCCTCCCCTCCCCCTCCCACTCCTCTTAGGTCAAGAACCAACACTTCCATCTGGCTAACATTAAGGGCAAGGTTGTCTGACACCATTGATATTCGGACTGGTTTATTGTGTTTAAATGTACCGATGGATAACTTTACATTTTTCCATAATAAAGTCAATATGCTATGTTCCCATCTACTCATTAGATTGTCCATGTACCTTTGGAGCCATTTTACATCCTATGCCCTTCTCACAATCCCACCATATCTTCAGCAATCTTGGTAATATGGTATTTACCCCTTAAAGCTATTGATAGAGTTTGTGAATAACTGGCATCCAAACATCAACCCCTGTGATATCCCATGATGAGCAAATGGAAAGGCCATGCAGAGTTGGTGTTCAAAGTAACGGGCAATTTATTAAAAATGGTGTATACCAGGAGAGCAGTCAAAGCTAATCTCCTGAGCGCTACTTTGGTACTGGTTTTACATTCTCAGCTGACAAGATTACACAAAAACTTGATTAACAGTAAAAGTAGGTCTTGATTACAGAGTGCTTACAGAAAGATCAGGTAATTGGATAACAAACTAGGTCTTGATTACCCAATAAGATGACTATCCACAAGTCTAGCACTAGATCCATTTTTCTGTTACGACGATCGGTGCACGCTATAACATAATCAGTGAAGTTCCTGATACATGTGTGTCGTCACTGCTGCAATCCAAGTCTCTACTTTTAGGTTTTGTCTGCGGTTCCCTGTCACCACATTAGCACAATCCACATCCCTATTTACTAGTTATTAACCCTCACTATTATTTTCCCTACAATACCCTGCTAGCCCCACTGGCAACAACCTGAGCAAGATCTATCCATTCCCACTCTTCAATAACCATTTATCAATCCATAATTATAATCTATTATATTACTCTCCCCCCCCCCCCCAAAAAAAAATCAATCATGATTTACCTTTCCATCTAATGATTTGTTTTTTGAGAAACTTTTGATCCAGAGCTGTGCTCATAAACCTGTTTTGTGTTGGAGGTACACTGTGATGTGAAATTTATGATTGCAAGGAAAGGGAAGAGAAGAGAGAATAAATGAGGTCTGTCGGGTATGTTGTGGATGAAGGTTGTTGCCGTTTACGATGCAGGAAGCCCAGTGGGGCAGGAGTGGACGCTGTCCCGCAGCTCCTGATATCTGGGTTCAATCCTAACTTCTGGGGCTGACTCCCTGTGAACGCATGGGTCTGGTCTTAGTGCTCTGGTTCCTTCCACAGAACAAAGGCCATTTAGAGCAGCACAGTGGCACAGCTGGTAGAGTTGCTGCCTCACAGTGTTGGAGACCTGGCCTCGATCCTGACCTCCGGTGCTGACTGCACATTCTCCCTGTGACCACATGGGTTTCCGCCAGTTTCCTCCCACATCACAAAGGTGTGTGTGATTGTAGGTTTTATTGGTTGTAAATTGCCCCTCGAGTATAGGAAGTGGATGAGAAAGTGGGATAACAAGTGTGAGGGATGGTCGGCATGGACATGGTTGGCCGAAGGAGCTGTTGCCATGCTTTATCTCTGAACTATGGACCGGCAGAATTTGAGGAAAGTTGTATGTTGGGACATTAAAATGGGATTAGTGTAGAATGTGTGCAAATGCCTGCTTGATGTGCTGTGCAGACATGGTGGGTTGAAGAGCATGTCCAAGTCCGTGCTGTGAGAATAAATCAAGCCGTTTTACCGTTAATATCAACAGATAAACTTGCCGTTACTGTTTGCACTTATCAATGTGACTAGGGGCATGGCAGAATATATAGGTTCTCTTCTTATAACTTAATGACCAGTTCCAGTGTTACAATATTTCACAAAAGAAAAGGAAATGGCAGGAACTTGTCAAAAGTACAGAGGTGTGCTCATGAAAGCGTTGGTCTTGGGTTAACTTTTAGTTCTCTTATTTTTGAGCCAGAAACTTATGAGTTCAAGTCCCAACAGCAGCTTGATCACAAAAAGAATCCACACCGCTGAGATTCTATCATTCAGATGAGATGTCAAGGATTATTTGCAGCTTATGATGATGTAAAACATTATTTTGAATTATCCCCGTCCTGGCTAATTGTTGATAATGTATGTATACGCCTACATATACAGATGGTGCCCAATCCAGACGACTCTCTGCATGCTGGTCCCAAAAGTGGATCTGCAATCATTCATTACGATCCATCCACTCTTTTAAACCTCAACTCCACCAGCAGCATTTCTTACTCTAACTGTGCTCTTCTTAATCTATTCTCTTTATCCTGTATCTGTACACTGTGGACAGATGGATTGTAATCATTTATAGTCTTTCCACTGATTGGATAGCATGCAACAATAATCACTGTGCCTTGGTACACGTGACAATAAACTAAACTAACCCATCGTGCCTTTGACATGCTTTTTCAGTTAGTGATGGTCTCAGAAAAGATTGAAAAGAAACTGTTTTTCTAAGCCAAGATAATATTGCTCCCTCAGCTTCCAATTTTAATCTACTTAATAAAATTAGATACATACCCATGTGCAGAATAATATATTTTATGATTTTGCTGGTCAGAATTTGTAGTTAGCATTTCCAATCTCTTTGCATCACAACCCAAGATTGTCCGCCTAGCTACTTTAAAATATTGTAGCGTGGTGGCTAAATTGCTTGATTTTGCATCGAGAGACTTGGACTATTGATCTACGATGTGTTTAAATCACACTGTGGCACCTGGGTAATTGAACTGCAAATAACTAAGTAGGTATTTTTGTTAAAAAAAGTGGTAGGAGTAATCGTGAAACCTATTGAAACTGAACAGGTTCACTAATGTTGACATAAGCTTGCTGATTTACAAAAAAAAGACAAAGAGCTGGAATAAGTTAGTGGGTCAGGCAGCATTCTGGAGAACATGGATACGTGATGATTCTGAATGAATATAACAGTACAGCACAGCAACGGCCCTTGGGCCCACAATGTGTATGCTGAACAGGATAACATTAAACTGATCTGCCTGTACAGGTGATCTCACCTGCCACCCCCGATTAGCTAATTGTACAGAAATAGTCTACTGAGGCCGGATGCAAGAGGAACCATGTTTGTCGCCACATCTATTCCATTTGTGCAGACTTCCCAGACTTCAATCTGAAGTAGGGTCCCAAGCCAAAACATCGCCTATCCATGTTCTCTCGAGATGATGCCTGCCCACTGAGTTACTCCAGCGGTTTATGTTTTTTTTAGGTCCACTAATGTTGGCAGACTCAGACAGGCATATCATGTGAATGATTTTTGTTAAAGTCACATGAAGGTTAATCCAGCCTGTGTTTCTAAGCCCATCGCTACCGTGATTTAAGTCTAGCTTTTTTTTCTGCTCAGGAAGTGGAGTTATTGCAAGTCACAAAGAGGATGAAACTGAAAGAATTGACTGAGGAGAAGCTTGAGCTGCAGCAAGAGCTGGATTCTCTACAATCTGCCCATGCCCAGAGAATGAGTGCAGTTCACGATGAACAGGCAGACGTAGAGTGGCAGCTGGAGCAGCTGAAGCAAGGCTGTTTGTGTGACCGTACAACAGAAAAGGGCCAAGAGGCTGAGTACACTGCACAGGTATATTTGTTGCCCACAGTAGAAATAAAGAAAGTGGGGCATATTCATCCTCAGATTATTATAGACGTTCACAACTAAATACGATAATGATGTAGCATATTGTATAAAGGGGCGGGGGGGGGGGTGCTTTCTGAATTTCTAATCGTGAATATGTCTATTTGCAGTCTCTCTTTGAATTCTCAATCTGGGATATATTTAGGACCTCCATAAAAATACCACAAGCTACTGCATATCAGTAGTTTGGTTCAGAGATACAGTGTGGCATCAGGCCCTTTGGCCCACCGAGTCCATGCCGACCAGCGATCACCCATATGCTAGTTCTATCCTACACACTAGGGATAATTTACAGAAGGCAATCAACCTACAATGGAATGTGGGCGGAAACCGGAGCCCCCGGGGAAAATTCATGCGCTCACAGGGAGAACGTGCAAACTCCGTACAAACGGCACCCTTAGTCATGATCGAACCCGGATCCATGGCGCTGTAAGGCAGCAACTCTACCACTGAGACACTGCGCTCCACCCCCCCCCCCCCCCCCCCCCCCCCCCTTTTATTTAAAAGACCTAAAGTAAAGAGGCACAGTAGCTTGTGATATAACGTGACCACTAATTCTAATAGTTGGTGTTTTGTGGGCAACCATTATCAGGGATTCTAGCTGAATCAAAACAGTACCAAAGGGTTAGAATGCATAAATACATCTGGGTTAAAAAAAACTGATGGTACAAAGGGATAGGCTAGTTCAATGAAATATTAATTGTTTACTTAGATGCAAACCAATTAGTACATATAAGGGGTCGGTCTCCATGTTATAACTTTTGTGTATATTTATATATTTATAATTTAGTATTTAGGTTTGCTGTGGTAGGATGGGTCTGTAAAATCAAATGTTAGCTCTCATTATGTTAACCCTCAGAATAAAAAGATGGAGATGAGGAAGAATTTATTTAGCCAGAGGGTGGTGAATCTGTGGAATTCCTTGCCACAGATGGCTGAGGAGAACAAGACATTAAGTATTTTTAAAATGAAGATTGACAGGATCTTGATTAGTAAGGTTGTCAAAGGTTACAGGGAAGGCAGGAGAATCAGGGTGGTGAGGGAAAAACAGGTCCACCATGATCAAATGAGGGAGTAGACTCGACGGGTCGAATGGCCGAATTCTGCCCCTATGTCTTATGGTCTAACATTCTGGTATAATATTTGAAGACTCCATTATGTGAGGGAATAGGGTCAGTTTTCATTAGAATGTTTATTTAACGTTATTCACCACCACTGATTCCTTTAAGTCTTAATGGAGAAGGATTTTGATATTAATGTATTAAGTGATTAATGTGCTGATAGGCATTAGCAACAGTAATAACGGCTATGAAGCAAAGAGAAAATAGTACCTGGCAATAGAAACACGTTGTTGGGATTATGGAAAGAGGGCAACTAAAGGAGGGTTGGTGAATTTGACAGGACGTTCATCATCTTAAAAGTAGCAAAATGACCCATGTTGCTTCACAGGATCTTGTTTAGTTTTATTCTCATGTGTACCGAGGTACAGTGAAAAGCTTTTGTTGCGTGCAACCAGTCAGCGGAAAGACAATGTATGATTACAACGAGACATCCACAGTGTACAGATACACGATACAGGGAATAACATGACTAACGTTTAGTGCAAGATAAAGTCCAGTAAAGTTCAATTAAAGATATTTATGGTTCTCCAATGAGGTAGTTAATAGCTTGGGACTGCTCTCTCGTTGTTGGTAGGATGGTTCAGCTGCCTGATCACAGTTGGGTAGAAATGGTCCTTGAATCTGGAGGTGTGTGTCTTCTATACCTCTTGCCTGATGAGAGAGGGGAGAAGACGAAGTGTCCTTGATTATGCTGGTGGCCTTGCCGAGGTAACGGGTGTAGAGAGAGTCAATGGAAGAGAGGTTAGTTTACGTGAATTAACACCTAGAAAGATAAGGAGCTATTGGGATAGATGATACAATGCTTAGGTTTTAAGCGTTGTAAAGAAGAGAAGCAGAGTGGTTTGGAGGCACACGGAACTGCAGATATTAGAATCTTGCGCAAAATACAAAATGCTGGAGTGCCTCAGCGGGTCAGGCAGCATCATTAGTGAGGAAAATCAATTGCTGATGTTGCGTGGCCCACTGAGTTCCTCTAGCATTTTGTGAGGTTGAGTGAGAAAATTCCACGGGTTGGACCTCCGGTAGTGAAAGTTTGCACTCAGATGTTGGATGATTAACTTTAGATGATGTTGAGGACAGAACTATTCAGTTGTATATATCTCAGAATTGTAAGATTAGAGATTTGGAGAGGGAGTGCTACTGGTGGATCGTAGATGGTGAGATTTGAATCTAAACAGGACTTGAAGGTCAGTGTCCATGAATCGGTGGAGGAAATCAGCAACAGAAGCATATGGTTGTGATGTGTGATAGTTAGTAGTACAGGTAGTTCTGCTGTAACACTCTAATTGTGTTCTAAGAAACGTCATGTCAAAGAAAATCATGTTATAAACACAATTGTGTCAATGGGGGAAAGGGGTTAGAGGCTAGAGAATTCCAGATTTGCAATAAGAAAGTTATGAGAGTCTTTTCAATAGCAATAAGTTTATCATATTACTGCAAACTAAAAATACTAAAAGCTGTAAGTTCATTGTTTGATAGATTATCGTTCACTATTCTACATTACCATTGCTTGTCAATTCCAATGGCCACATTGCGTTAGAGTAGCAGCTGTGTCTCAAGAGACAGTGGTGTCTGATTACTGTGGGGACGTTGCATGGAAACAGGTTTCTTGTCCACTTCACTGTTTAAATCCATGGCAGCTGTTTTCTGTTTGTTAATTTTAAAACTAACTTTTAAGTGGTACTCACGATCAAAATTGTGTAACGATTTGGCCTGTCTAATGCTCGTTAATCGATCACCCGCGTTCAATTTGTGTTATGTTAACGCATTACAGTTGAACTACTTGTAACTTTAAAAATGAGCCCTCGGTAGAGCAAAGCTGCAAAGTGTCTAGGTGCAAAATGTAGCCAGACAATAGAACGACAGTGAAAAATCGGTGTTATAGTGGGACTTGCTTATTACTGAGCCACGGCATTGCAAATGATTTTCACACAGTCTGAACGTGGAAGGCTATTATGAAAGAGTGATTAAAGGAAAGGACAGAACTATCAATTGCCTATTAAGACAAAGGAGGAGCCTTTCAGCGCATTGTATCTATGCCAGCTCTCAGCATAGCAATCCCTTCAAACCAATCTCTCTCTTATTTCCAATCCTTTCTCACTCGACACATAATCCATGATGATAATTTTTTAATGCCGATTAACTAACTACACAATTTTGGGAAGTGGGATGTAACCAGGGCATCCGGGGGAAATCCAAGCATTCACAGGAAGAACATGCAGGGTTTAGGCAGATGGAACAGGAGGTTGACATCCGACTCGGGTGGCTAAAGCCAGTAGACGGCACTTTTGAGGACATTTGAATTTTGGCAATGGGAGAGGTAGATTTTTTTTTTGTAAATCATTTCTGGCAAACAGATTTGACTGTGGCAGATTGTCTGTTTTTAAATGTCATATTTGGAACAAGGTGATCATTAGATGGGCCATCATTCTATCCATTTAGTTCCACGTTTGACACGGACGTTGTGGGCCAAATCTCCTGTTCCCTGTGCTTGACTGTCCTATGACTGGATAGACATAAAGTGGCTGAGTATCTCAGCGGGTCAGGCAGCATCTCTGGAGAAAAAGGGTAGGTGACGGTTCACGTTGGGACCCTTCTTCAGACTGAAGAAGCAACTGCAGCGACCTTGTTTCGAATCCAAGTCATGGCAGGCCATAGATTTATCCTTCATGAGGCAGCACTCTGACACAGCAATAGAGTTGCTGCCTTACAGCGTCAGAAACTCGGGTTCAATCCTGACTATGGGTGCTGTCTGTACTGAGTTTGTATGTTCCCCACGGTGACCTCGAGGTCGGATGAAGGATCTCGACCCGAAACGTCACCTGTTCCTTTTCTCCAGAGATGCTGTCTGACCCGCAGAGTTACTCCAGCACTTCTGTGAAACGTCACCTGTTCCTTTTCTCCAGAGATGCTGCCTGACCTGCTGAGTTACTCCAGCACTTTGTGTCCATCTTAGCTATAAGGGGAGGTTTGGCAGATGGATCGTTTGCTCTGGGTCGTTGGAAGTTGAGACCTGATATAAGTATATAAAATTATGAATGCCAAAGAGAGGGTAGACAGTCTGAACCTTTTTGCCCAGGTTGGAAATGTCAAAGACTAGGGGCCGTTGCTTTAAGGTGAGAGGGACAAAGTTTGAAGGCGACGGCAGGGCTACTTTTTTACATAGAGGCTCATGAGTGCCTGGGACGTTTTTATTTAAGAGGCTATTAGACAGTCATGTGGATATGCAAGAAATAGAGAGATATGCATTATATCTAGGCAGAGGATATGAGTTTAATTTGGCATCATTTATGGCGGACATCATGGGCTGAAGGGCCTGTTACTCCGCTGTACTATTTTGTGTGCTATGTATCATTCTCAGAAGTCATTTGAGTTATTGACATGGCTCTTTGTTATGGAAGCAGGCCTTTTGACCCAACTCGTACATGTCGACCAAGATGCCCCATCCAAACTAGTCTGATTTGCCAGCGTTTGGCCCATATCCCTCCAAACCGTTCCTATCCATGTACCTGTTCTAGGGTGGGACTGTGGTTCAACGTTAGAGTTGCTGTCTTACAGCGTCAGAGACCTGGGTTTGACCCTGACTACGGGTGCTATCTCCACGGAACTTGTACATTCTCCCTGTGACCTCGCAGGTTTTCCCCGGGTGCTCCGGTTCCCTCCCACACTCCAAAGACGTGCAGATTTGTAGGTTATTTTACTTTGGTGAGTTGTAAAATTGTCCCTAGTGCATGTAGGATAGTGTATGGGGTGATTGCTGGCAGTGCGGACTGAAGGGCCTGTTTTCTCGCTGTATCTCTAAAGTCTAAAGGTTGTAGAAATTGTGTACTTAAGGTGGTTGGAAGTGCCTTAGCAAATGTGCTGAAGTCAATCAACCAATGCAAATGGTAGTCCAACTTTAACTTCAGCCTACTTTTTTCCCCCTACCTTCCCTCCCCTTTCTCCATTGTCATGTACAGTTGGCCGAATTGCGACAAAGGCTGGACCGAGCTGAGATGGATCGCCGAGAACTTCAAGAGGAGCTGAGGTGTGAGCGTGAAGCCCGAGAAAAACTGGAAGCCATGGTAAAGGAACTGAAGCTTCAGATCTTCGAAACCTCCAGAAACAAAGCTGGCACAGTGCTGAGGTCTGTAGCGGATTGATGAGAACAAAGTCTCCTCTGAGGCACCAGCAGTTTGAAGCAAAGTAATTTTATAGAATTGCTTTTGAGGAAGAGATTGGTGAATTAACGTCTTGAAACCTACACTGGAAGAAATCTGTGCAACTGAATAATTGTTCTGGAGAGACTGGAGTTAATTGTAATTAATCCAGATTGGAACAAAAATCTAGAAAGCAAAGTTTAAACAAATTAAGTTTTGTACATATATATAAATATATATATATATAATGCATAGGTAAAATATCTACATTATAAAATGGCTAGGCATGGGAGATATGTTATTTGATAACCTTTGGAAATTTATATGCATGTAGAGCCAGCCACGCATTAGAATCTGTTCTTGTGCTCTTTCCCATTGCCTTTATAAATGGCTTTTGTTAAAATCACTGATTGCATCTGGTCCCAGTGCTTTGTTCGTTCCAGAATCCTGCTTCCAACTTAGTTGCACAATATGCAGGAGACTTGTTTTGTAATTTTTCCTGCAGTTGTTCAGAGCTTCAAATTTATTCTCTGGATTTGCATGTGCTCTTTATTGATGCCCCGACCCTTCTGTGCCGATCAAGGAAAAGCCACCGGATTTTGACTGCGAATAGTGTGGACAGATGCAATTTGCAAACAAAACCATTACGACGACCTTGGATTTCACTTCTTTTGATAAAAGACGGATGTGATCTCTAAATTATATCATCTCTCTATATGTACTCAGTAAATGTAAAAAATATAAACCGTACCAGGCATGGCTCTGGTTTTACATAGTTTCCTCTTAAAATGGTTGTATAGTATCATTTAATATGAATTCTACTATTTCTTATCTACAGTTTCTTATTTATTTCACCACCCTTTCACTGCTTCCTGAGGCACTGTTCTCTGAGGGTACTGTTTGTTTCCTTTGTGACTTTCTCAGCCTTGGGATGAGTGCCAGTAGACTCAGCGATTCGCATTTGTGTGTCTCTTGCAACCACAACCGTTGGGCACTGCTCAGGAGTAGATCCTTGACTGGCTTACTGTTTGCCTCCCTGAAAGCTGAGGAAGGGAGGTCTGACCGTGGAAATTGGCCATCGCAACACCAGTTCTGTACTGAAACTCTGGCCCACATAACGAGACGGAACGTGATGTCTGTAACAAACCATTTCAATTGGTTTTACAGTGCCTGATGACAAATGTTTATTCATTTCTCTAAAATAATAAACAAAACTGGGGAAAGAAAGGAGCAAGGAGACGTTTAGAAACCACATTACTCTATATTGGTGTCAATGCAGCTAATGAATCTTCTAGCTTTTTGCTGCAGATACAACTGTGTGCGTGAATATATTTAATACACGCCTGGAAGAAGGACTCTTATTGTGAACCTGCTTGAAGGAAAAGTTATTGATCTACTCATTACCTCTTTTCTACTGCTATGGCAACCCCAATTTACCCGTACACCATTTGGATTCAGTGCTGTGTGATGTTATCACATGCATGTTGGCAGGATAAATTACTACCCATTTTACTGTTGCAACTCCTGTTCAGAATTTGTAGTTGTAAAACTGAACCACTTGCTATCCCTTCCACAACAATCATTGCGAGTTTGTAGTTGTAAAACTGAACCACTTGCTATCCCTTCCACAACAATCATTGCGAGTTTGTCAGTATTAATTTTGACAGTGACCCAGCCTAACAACTGCTATTTGAATGAATCTCCTACTGTCTTGACCCTGTGTTTTATGTTTTATTCCACAGTTTCTGTACTTTGTTCCAAAGCACATGATGGGATATGAACATTTATATTGCTTGGCAAAATGTTTATACAACTATAGTTTAAGTGGTTTCTTTGACATTAAAAGAACATGGCTTTTTGTATACAAAAGATTCCTTTTGGTATAAATTTACCCAACATCGGTACTTAAAAGTGTAATAACAAGAAACTGCAGACCCAAGTTATTACCAAAGAAAGATTCAAAGTGCTGGAGTAACAGTAGGTTGGCACATTGGCACAGCAGTGGAGTTACTGCCTCACAGCACCAGAGACCCTTGTTTGATCCTGACTAAGGGCGCTGTCTGGGTGGAGTTTGTCCGTGTGACTACCCATAATTAATTTGTTCTTTCTAAGATGGCCCATGCATTAAAGTTCACCCATGCACACATACGTGGAATTATAACTGCAAGGGAACATCACCCGTTCCTGTAATTGTGGTGACTCTGGTACAACCCCACCTTTGGTCTTGCGAACACAATGATACCTTTCAAAGTTCCAATGGTAGGATTCCATGTATGTGTGTGTGTGAACTTTAATGTATGGGCCATCTTATAAAGAACAAATGAATTATGGGTGGCTCAGTGGCGCAACAGTAGACCTGCTGCCTTAGCACCAGAGGCCCTGGTTCGATCCTGACCGTAGGTGCTGTCTATATGGAATTTGTATGTTCTCTCTGTGATGGCGTGGGTTTTCTTCGGGTGCTCCGGTTTCCTCCCACACTCCAAAGATGTACATGTTTGTGGATTAATTAGCTCCTGTAAACTAAATTTTCCCTAGTGTGTAGGATAGTACTAGTGTTTGGGGTGATTGGCGTGGACACAGTGGGCTGAAGGGCCTGTTTCTGCGCTGTATCCCTCATTCTGGTAATCTCCAACCTGTTTAGCCTCTCTTGATAGGATAACCCACCCACCCAAGTGAATCTCTTTGGAGTGTCCCCAATGCTGCGGTAAGGGGATCAAGACCGTGCACTGTTTAATTGATATTGTTGCTTACTCCTAAAGGCAACAGCTCTCTCCCCATTCTGCCACTGTGACAAAGGAGCTCCTCGACAAATCTTTCCTTAAGTACCCAGTCACCTGGCCCAACAATCCAGAGCATCATCACAGACCATGTGGCAAAGAAAGCACACCAACGCCGCTTCTTCCTTAGAAGGCTCAGGAAGTTCAGTATGTTCCCCAAAAACCCTCACTAACTTCTACAGATGTGCCGAAGAAAGTATTTTATCGGGATACATCACAGCGTGGATTGGGGACAGTACCATCCAAAACCGCAATGAAATGCAGAGAATTGTGGACACATGACTTGTCACTGACGCTATAAAATAGCACGGAATAAAAAAGCTTTTCACTGTATGCGTGACAATGAACTAAACTAAACTAGAGTGAGAGGAGACGCAAGAGACTACAGAAACTCGATGGGGAAGTTAGAATTGGCTTCAGTGAACCCGGGTCTTCAAAAAAGTTAAGTGTATAAGAAAGGAAAAACAAATTGAATGGCGAATGCATATTGATACATAACAAAGAAAATCAATCTCTGTCGTTCAAAGCATGAGTTTATTTCCATTTCTCTGGATACTTAATACATGCCCATTGATCGAAAGAACAAAGTCTTTACCTTCAACCATTCAAACTTGCCCCATTTAGCACAAACTATATTCACTGTATTTTCAATCATATTGAAATAAGTAATTTAGTGAATATAGGAGTCCCGACCTGAAACGTCACCTATCCATGTTCTCCAGGGATGCTGCCTGACCAGCTGCGTTACTCCTGCACTTGGTGGCATTCCTTGACATGCTAGCATCTGCAGTTCTTTGCTTCCACAGAGAATAGAAGGTCGTATATTGTGGTGCATCAATTATCATTGCAGCTTTAATTGTCATATTGACAAAAGTATAGTAAATTATGAAATGAATCATATGGCTAAGTAATGGTCGTATTAATGAAGGATTAAATGAAATATTCACCTTTATTACCAGATTTGACATATTGCAGTACACGGTACATATTGGAATTGGATACAAAGATACCAACCAAAGTGGGCAGAATCTATCATATCTACCATAAAGGATCCCCACCATCCGGTCTGTGCCCTTTTCTCACTGCTACTGTCGAGCAGGAGGTACAGAAGCCTGAAGTGCCACGCCACCAGGTTCAGGAACAGCGACTTTCCTGCAACCATCAGGTTCTTGAACCGACCCGAACGGCACTAATCCTACCTCGGCAACGGAACACCACGGAGCACCTCTTCCACTACTGTGGGCTTGTTTTCTAATTGTGGGTTTCGCATTGTCTCTTTGCTGCACAGTCTTGTTTCTCATTACTGCCTTGCACAATTTTCTGTGTAATCTAAGTATAATTTTGTGTGTTCATCTGAGGCTACGTGCCTGTGACGCTGCTGCAAGCAAGATGTGCGATGTACCTGTACCTCACTGAACGTGCATATTTACAATAAATTCAACATAAAACTTGGCATAGATAAGGTAGACAGTCAGAATATTTTTTTCCAGGATGGAAAAACGAAATACTGGAGAGCATAGCTTTAAGGTGAGAGGGGCAAATGTTAAATATGTTTTTTGCATTGAGGTGGGTGGCTGGAACACGCTGCCAGGGGTGATGGTGGAGGCAGGAATGATAGTGGTATTAAAGAGGCTTTTGGATAGACCCATGGATATGCAGGGAATGAAGGGAAATGGAACATGCGTAAGTAGATAAGAGATGGTTTGGCATCATATTTGGGCCGACATCCCAAAGACGTGCAGGTTTGTAGATTAATTGACCCTCTGTAAATTGCCCCTAATGTGTAGGGAGTGGATTCGAAAGTGGGATAAAAGAACTAGTGCGAACGGGAGATCGATGGTCGGCGTGGACTCAGTGGGTTTCCACGCTGTATCTTTCACTCAAAAATAACTAATGAGGAGGGTCTTGATGGTTCCAAGTGTCAATGTCTCTTCTGTAAAGCCTTTCTGAAGGGATGGATGGCATTGGCATACATAGCTTCCCTGTTAACTCTTTTTGAAAGTGCCTTTCCCCATCAAGCCCTTCTTGGTATTTTCCTCTGGTTTGAACAAGATAATGTAGCACTTGGGAATGAAAATGCAGAAAAGCAAACCAAAGCTGGAGGACAGAATAGCAAAGATTTCGACGGCGACGGTGTACTTTCCCGGTGAGCTGACGTAGGCTGGAATGAAGGTCAGCCAAACAGCACAGAAGATGATCATGCTGAAGGTTATGAGTTTGGCCTCATTGAATTTCCCAGGGAGCTCCCTCGCTAGAAAAGCCAGCACAAAACACAAGCCGGATAAAACACCGATGTAGCCCAATACGCAGTAGAAAGCTATTGGAGAACCTACATCACACTCCAGGAGAACCTTTGTGTTGTGGTATCTCGTGTTCTTCGATGGGAAGGGTGGAGCCATGGCAAGCCAGGTGACGCAGATCAGAATCTGGACGAGAGTGCACCCACAAACAATGAGTCTTTGCTGGGCAGCTCCGAACCACTTTGTTGTCCTCGTCTGGGGGACGGTCGCCTTAAAGGCCGACAGCACCACGACAGTCTTGACCAGCAGGCAGGATACGCAGAGGGCGAACGTGATCCCGAAAAGAGTGTGCCGCAGTGCGCAGGACCAGTGCGAAGGGCGGCCGATGAAGGTGAGCGAGCACAGGAAGCAAAGTCCCAGGGAAAACAGCAGCAGGAAACTGAGCTCAGCATTATTGCCCTTCACGATGGGCGTATCCTTGCGGTATAGGAAGAGCGATGCAATAACGAGGGTGTGCAACGTTCCAAGCAACGCCACAGTCCCCAGTATCATTCCCATCGTATCATCAAACGAAAGGAACTCAATGACTTTACGTACACACAGTTGTCTGTCCTCAGTGGACCAATATTCCAAGGGGCACTTCATGCATTCTATTGAATCTAAAATGGAGAATTCAGTCATTCATTAATCATCAACTATATCTGCGTTATCTGACAATTCACACCTTGTAGTATACTGTGTTTTTGTTTAGTGGTACTGATAAGCCAAAGAAACAGTCACTTTGGCCCACCAAGTTCACGCTGACCATCGATCTCCCCGTTGGACAGTACAGTGGCGCAGCGGTTGAGTTGCTGCCTTACAGCGCCAGAGGTTTGATCCTGACCATGTGTGCTGTCTGTACAGAGTTTACAATTCTCCCTGTGACCGCGTGGGTTTTCTCCAGGTGCTGCGGTTTCCTCCCACATTCCAAAGGAGTGCAGGTATGTAGGTTAATTGGCTTCTGAAAATTGTCCCTAGTGTGTAGGATAGAACTAGTGTACAGGTGATCGCTGGTCGGGTGGACTCGAAGGGCCGAAGGGCCAGTTTCCACTCTGTCTCCTAATTAAACTAAATATCGGTTCATACTAGTTCTATTTTCTCCCATTTTCTCATCCACTCCCTACAAACCTAGGGGCAATTTACAGAGGCCAATTAACCTACAAACTCGCATGTCTTTGCGATGTGGGTGGAAACTGGAGCATTCGGAGAAAACCCACGCGGTCTCAAGAGAACATGCAAACTCCACACAAAGACAACACCTGAGATCAGGATTGAAACCGGGTCTCTGGCACTATGAGGCAGCGGCTCTACCAGCTGCGCCATTATGCCGCCCGATAATCTTTCTAGAGAGACTCTTCGGCCCACCGAGTCCACACTGACTATCAATCATCCAGTTACACTAATCTTACATTCATCTAATCCAACGTTATTTTCTCCATTATTTTCTCCATCCCCCCCAGATTCGGCCAGTCACACACACAGGGGGCAATTGACAGAGGCCAAATAACCTACAAACCCGCACATCTTTGCAATGTGGTTGGAAACCGGAGAAAACCTACATGGTCACAGGAAGAACATGCAAACTCCACGCAGATGGCACCCGAGGTCAGGATTGATCCTGGGTCTCTGGCGTTGTGAGGCAGCAGCTCTACCAGCCGCTCCACTCTGCCGTCCACAACACCAGTAGTAAACCTGGCTCCATCATCCATTCGGGCAATGCATTCCAGATCATAAGAACTCACCATGTTAAAAAACATCTTAATTTCCACTCTGCTATCTTTCCTAGTGAACTTAAACATGCTATTGATCTCCCTGCTAATAGACAAATTTGTTACAGTTGAATCCTAACCTATTACCATGTAATTGGGAATATATGCATTATTAAGATATTAGATTTGAATATATTCCAAAGACCTTTCCATTAAATTGATGGAGTAAAAAAGTGTAATTGCCAGACAGCATGGAAATAGGCCATTCAGCCCAGCTTACCCATGCTGACCCTGAAGAAACTGCCCCCGAATCTGTGAGAAAGCACACCTCCAGATTCAGGGACAGTTTCTTCCCAGCTATTATCAGGCAACTGAACCGTCCTCTCACCAACTGGAGGGCGGTCCTGAGGGGTACCATCTACCCCTTTGAGATCCTCGGACTATCTTTAATCGGACTTTACTAGACTTTACCTTGCACTAAATGGTATTCCCTTTATCCTGTTTCTGTAAACTGTGGACTGCTTGATTGTCATTATATATAGTCTTTCTGCTGACTGGATAGCACGCAACAAAATGCTTATCACTGTACCTAAACTAAACTAAACTAAACTAAACCAAACCAAGGTGCCCCATCTACACTAGTCCCACCTGCCTGTGTTTGGCCATATCCCTCTAAACCTTTCCTATCCATTCATCTACTAACCTGTTGAGTTGCTGATTTCACCTTCGGCACACGAGATGCAGTCAAAGCAGCAAACAGGTTGTCCATCTTGTGCAGCTTTTCGAGTGCCAGGTGGGCAATGTTCACTGCAGATGGACTGTGGGGCCTTAATAGTGTGAGGAAGGAAGATGTTAATATAGTAGAGACATTCACCATGGATACAAGTCCTTTGGCTCACAGAATCCATGCCAACCATTTACACTAATCCTACATTAATTTCCACATTTTATTCTCCTCACCTTCTCATGAATCCCTCCCAGATTCTACCACTGTTGACATACTAGGGACAAATTACAGAGGCCAATTAACCCACACCTGCAGGTGCGTGAAATGTGAAGTCAGAGGAAAGGAATTTTTTAGAGATAGTGTGGAAACAGGCCGTTTGGCTCACCAAGTGACCAATTGTCACTTGCCAAGGGCCATTTACAGTGGCCAATTAACCTACTAACCTGCACATCATTGGCAGGTATGTGGAAGGCGACCGGCCTTTGTCCAGTCACCTGCCAAAGATAAACTAACCTCGTCTGTCTAATCTGGATCAATATTCCTCCATTCCCTGCATATCGCCTTTATGAACGTTGAATTCTCTTATTTCAAGTAACTTACATTCCCTGCCCCCCTCCCCTCTCTCTCCCCCCTCCCCCACCATCGTCGTCCTACCAGTCCCACTTGTATCCTTGCACATCCTTGCATCCCTCTTGTTATCACCTTTTCCGCAGCCAACATTGGACTGTTATGGGCTTCAACCTTCCTGCGGGCCCAGATTTGTTCTGACCTTTTCTCACCTTCAGTTTATCCCCCCCTCCTCTCCCAACTGTACTATCAGTCTGAAGGACCTAGTCTTTCTCTCCAGAGATGCTGCCTTGACCCACTGTTACTCCAGCATTTGGTGTCTATCTTCAGTATAAACCAGCATCTGCAGTTCCTTCCCACACATTTCCACCACCTATCACTTGGCCTGGCTTTGTCCACCACTCTTCCAGCTTTCTGCCTCCTCCCCCCCCCCCCCCCCCCCCCCCCCTTAACTACAATCAGTCTGAAGAAGGGTCCCGAACCGAAACGCCACCCATCCTTTTCCTCCAGAGATGCTGCCTGGCCTGCTGAGTTACTCCAACACTCTGTGTCAGGATTGCCAAACGTTTAACACATCCGTTGTTAAGTTCTGAGCCTTCAGTACCTAAGAGCAAGATCCAGACTGGGATTTCCACTGTAATGGGAATTCCCCGCACCAAATGGTCTAAAACTTTAAAATTGTATATCCTAAACACTATACAAATAAGGACACTTTTAATAAAGGATGCAAAGTGCTGGTGTAACTCAACAGGTCCGGCAGCACCTTTGGAGAACATGGATAAGTGATGCTTTGTGTCGAGGCCCTTCTTCAACCCTTCTATCTCACACCTTCCTGTTTTAATTTCTGTATTCCAAACATACTAAATCTCATAGAGGAATTTGTTTCCTTTTCAGGATATAGAATAAACTGGTACAAAAGCAAAATTATGTCAATAAAACCTCAAGATTCGACACACCTAAAATTTCCTTTTAGAATCGCTATGGAAAAATTTAAATATCTTGGCGTTTACGTGACTAGAAAATACACCTCTTTATTTCAAGCAAATTTCCACCATTAATTATCAAACTAAATGCCCTTATTCAATTTTGGAAAATGCTTCCGATCTCCCACATAGGTAGAATAAATGCCATAAAGATGATCTCCCTTTCACAAATCCTGTGCCTATTTCAATCGTTATGGATTTTTCTCCCTA